>OY856411.1:1302958043-1304195543 GCA_963693085.1 Alisma plantago-aquatica
TGACTAAACCCTTGTTTTGATGATGACTAACCATTCCACATATTGGTGTCTAATGCTTCTACATTGAGTGATTTCAGATTAGGTTTAGACACACTCCAAATGCCCTAACTTGCGCATATCAAATTGGAGAAAAGACAAGTCAAAATAGCTACAAGTGTGCAATTTGGGATCTCTATGTAAATGACCTTAGAATTGCTTTGTAATCACTTGTAATGATTGTATGACTTGTAATTAAGCTTAGAAAAATTATTGGGACACAAAAATCCATCATTTTTACAGTTTTTGAAAATTCCAAAATACCCCTTAACAGGGATTTTGTCGGCCGAATTACAAACTCGGCCGATCCATGTATTGAGGAATTTTCTGGGCTGTCGGCCGAGTTTCAATGCCAGGAAACTCGGCCGATCCACTGGTCAGTCAAAACCAAAGGAAGACTGATCGGTCGAGTTTCCCCCTGGAAACTCGGCCGACAGATTCCCTGTTGGTTTTGTCACCTAGTGTGTCGGCCGAGTTGCCTTTATTGAAACTCGGCCGATCGGACTGTACTGGAATGCAGAAAAAGCAAATCCAACCGTTGGAGACTTTGTTGGGACCCAAAATAGATCCGTTGCAACTTGTAAAACGGCTATTTTTCGTTCCTAAGTGTTCCCAAAGGCTAAGAGGCATCCCCAACTATAAATAGGACCCCTTGGGCTTCATTCCAAGGTTGAGCATTCCATGCAAACTCTTTGAGAGGTTCCTATTCTATAGTTGAGTGCTTCCTACAGCCTCCTCTCTCTCTCTAAGCTTAATCACTTGCTTCATCCATTAGAGTGAGTAGGAAATCTGTAAGAGAGCTAGTTCCATTTGTATATCTTGTGAAGCTCTCACTTCCACCACCTCCCCATCTCTCATTTCCTATATTGAAGATGAAGGTTCTCTCTCTTGTCCAAGAGAGGTGAAGAAGAACAAGGGAAGGAGTCCCTTGGTGAAGATCAAGGCTGAAGACTTGGAGCTAGAGTGGGTAAGCCCTTGGAGAAGGCAGAAGACTCAAGCTCAAGTGGGTAAGTCCTTGGTGGAAAGCTTCTCCGAGTGAAGGTGAAGTCAAAGGCGGAAGATCCAAGAAGAGTGGGTAATTCCTGCAAGGCCGAAGACTTGTGCAAGAGTGGGTAAGTCCTTGGAGAAGGCCGAAGACTCTTGCAAAGTGGGTAAGTCCTTGGTAAGGTTGAAGACTCTTTGTATTGGATAGGTAAGTCCTTTGTTGGTCATGTGTTGTATGTCTTATTAATGAATATAAGAGTGCAATTGTTTGAAGTCCTAGAGGTTGACCTCTCTAGGCAAGTGGACTGACACACTTCTAGTTTGAAGTGTGGAACCACTCTAAATAGCTTGTCTAATTGGTGCATGTTCAATCTCTCTTATCCTTGCTATGCATGATTTAGTTGCACTCAAATTACCTATTTAGCAACCTTATCTAGTCATATAATTTGAAGGTTTAATGAATTTTGTTTAAGTGCTTTCAGCTCTATTCACCCCCCCCTCTAGAGCACCTAAGTCACCCATCTAGGATCCAACAAGTGGTATCAGAGCGGGTCTTCTCCAAGCATACTTCAACAAGTAGGAGAAGATGGGTGACTACCTAGGAGGGAGACTCTCGACCAGCCTTCCAATCTTCAATGGGAGCAACTTCCTCTATTGGAGAAGAAGACTTCAATTCTTCATCCAAGGATCAAGTCTCGAGATGTGGCAAATGGTGAACAGCCCATACATTCTACCAAAGACAAACATTGAAGAATGGGATGAAGCCACCTTGATGAAAGCAACCTTGAATGCTAGAGCCATGCATATCCTATATGCCTCCATGACCCCCACCGAGTTCAACCGGATTTCCTCTTGTGAGACGGCCTATGAGGTATGGAGAAAGCTTTGCATCACTTATGAAGGGACAGATCAAGTGAAGGAAAGCAAAGTCTACATGCTCAAAGGGTTGCTTGAGAACTTCAAGATGGGAAAGGAGGAGAGCATAGCCAACATGTACTCAAGGCTCAACACCATCTTGAATGGTCTTGCTGTTCTAGGACATCCTATGTCTAGTGGAGAGGTCAACTCAAAGATCCTTAGAACTCTCCCAAAGAGGTGGGAATCCAAGGTGACTTCCATTGAAGAAGCAAGGTCGCTTAGGGATATTCCTATTGAAGAGCTCATTGGAAATCTACAAGCTCATGAAGCCACACTTGACAAGAGGGAGGAAGTAGAAAGACTAGAGAAGAAAGAGCTAAAGAGAATGAAGAAGGCTGAAATAAAGGCTCAAATTGAAGCTATCATGGAAAAAGTCTCTCCATCCTCTCAAGCTAAAGAAGATGCCATGTACTCCAAGGGTAGACTCTACAAAGGCAAGTCCTCCTCCATCCGATGCTTCACATGTGGAAAGAAGGGTCACTACAAGGAAGATTGCCCACAAGGCAAAAAGACCCATCTTCACAAGAAGAAGTGGCACTCAAGCTCAAGCAGCTCCTCCAACTCAAGCTCAAGTGAAGATTCATGTGAAGGATCAAGCTCAAGATCTAGTGATGAAGGAGAATGTCATTTTGCTCTTGTAGCATCAACAAGTGAAGACTCAAATGAGGTAAATCTAGACTCTTTAGATAAAGAATCCTTGATTGATCTCATTCATGATATTTGTGCATCTCTTAAGTCTTCTCTAAAGAAAAAGAAAAAGCTTGCTAAAATTGTTTATAATTTGCATATAGAACTAGATGATCTTGAATATGCTAATTCTTGCTTTCTTAATGATAAAAATGATTATCTTAGCCAAGTAGACTCTCTTAAACTTGAAAATGCTAGTTTGCTTGATAAGATAAAATTTCTAGAAGCTCAACCTCTCATGCCTAGTTCTAATGAAGAGCATACTCTAATTGTTGATTCTCTCATGCATGACATTAATGTTCTTAAATCTGAAAACAAAGACAAAGATTTTGTTTTGCATGAATTAGAAATAGAAAATGCCTCCTTACTTTCTAGAATCAATGGGCATGTATCTTGTTCTAGTTCTACTAGTAGAGAGAATGATGTTGCTGCTCTTCATATTGATAAAGATTCTTATTTAACTAAAACTCTTTGCTTAGAAAATGATCTTCTACATGCTAGAGATAACATTAATCAATTGTCTTCTACTATTGCTTCTCTTAAGCATGATAATGATAGTTTGAGATCATCTTTGCAAAGATTCTTAGTTGGTAAGAAGAGTCTTAATGACATCCTACTCAATTCTACTAAACAAATTGGTAGACATGGTTTAGGATATGATAGTAGTCAAGGGAACAACAAAGATAAAGGACCTCCAATATTCCATGGAGAATCCTCTAGTTCCAAGACTATGGGCACATGCAACTATTGCAATGATTTTGGTCATTATTCTACTTGTTGTCCTTTTAGGAAAGCACCCAAGAGCAATAGGACTTGGGTTGCTAAGCTAACCCCTCCGGACCCAAAAACATGATTGGGGACCATTTCATCTTTCTTCTTGTAGGTACTTGCAAATGGATTGACTTGAGCTATTGAATTGAAAATTGACTTCTCAATCCACATGAAAGAAGAAAGGTGAGATGTGTAGAGGGTGATAACAAGTGAAAAAGCATTGGTAAGCACAAAGGTAAAGGTTTTATTGCTTATAACCATTTCTAACTTGTTTTTGTCAAGTTAGTGTGCACTATACATATGGTTTTTGAGTCAAAAGTGACATTTTGTGATTCTCTTCACACTCTTGCTCAAAAACTATTTCTAATGCTTCTATAGTGCACTACTAACTTGCTTAGACATGTTTGGATATGGTTTGTATATTTATCATGCCTTTAAATATGTTTTTATGAGATATATGTGCTTTTTGACAGCTGCTCTGTCGGTCGAGTTTGCCCTATTGAAACTCGGCCGATAGGCACCAATGGGTGTTGCCAACAGCTGCGATCGGCCGAGTTTCCAATACACAGAACTCGACCGATTACACTGTGCACAGAATATACATTTGGCTTATTGAGTGAGAATTTCCCTCTCAACTAGATTTTCTCAACCAATAGCCTTATTCTTTGGCACTCTCATTTGGTACCTTTATATATGCATATTGCCATGTTCTAAATTGCCTATCTTGCATACAACTCTATCTCTCTAATTGCTCTAAATCGGTATATCTATATGTTGCAATTACTTGCTTTGAGTTGTTTTGCAGGTTTTGATGATGATCTCTTTGGATCTCTTGGTTGTGTCTTAAATTGCTTCCGTTGTGCTCTAACTTGCTACATCTCTCTAGGTGTATATCTTGTTTTGATACAACCTTGACGTTCATAGGGGTAATCATCTTATGGTAAGGATGCATATCTAGTGAGTTATATCCTTTCATGCGTCTAAAATTGCATATCTCTTGGTTTGGATATATCTCTATATCTACTCATAGCTTGCTTTATCTTGTGTATCTCTTGCTATGATCTAGATCCTACTAGTAGTCCTAACTTGTGATGTCATCTACTAGTAGTTCATATACATGTAGTTCTAGCCCTGTTTTTAATTGGCATCTTTGATCATCTATATGTTATGCTTGTATCTTATCTCATACATGCTCAAGATTGTTCTTTAAATTGCTTATATACTATCTTGAGTTGCTTGCATAACATTGTGATGCAGGGTACATAGATCTACATGGTATGTAGAAATTGGAGTTTTTGTGGATTTTTATGCAGCTTTTGCTCCAGTTTCAGTTTTTGCTGCAAGTATAGTGTTTTTTATGCAGAAACTACCTTCTGAGCAAGGCTCATTGCTTTGCCATGAGCCCTGATGGTTTTTGATCAAATTCCATCATCTTGAGGGTCAAAATTGCGATTTATTGTTTTTCTGCAGCACCCTATCTTGCATGTTTTGGGTTGTTCAAGTATATGCTTTAACTTGCTTTTCTTTCTATGCTTGGACAAGCCCCTATCTGTGCTCTTCTACTCTCCTTATATAACTTTTGTTATCTTCTTTCTCTTAACAAGTGGTGTTTCTTAGTTTCTTCATACCCCCACCTTTTTGAAATGACAAAGGGGGAGAAAGATATGTCTTCTTTTGACAACAGGGAGAAGGCATGTCTTACATGAAGCAAAGAAGCGTGTCCATGTAAAGGGGAGAAGGTAAATGGGAGAAGACATATATGTGTAGAACATATATGAGTAGAAGACATAGTTTCTATAAATGTTATGAAAGCTAACCATGCAGGAGAGATATCATCAATTGAGGGGGAGTATGAGAACTCCATGCGCATCAATTGAGGGGGAGCATATGAGCTCAATCCTATTGAAACCCCTAGGTTTCTCCGAAGGTATGATTTTACGTACAAGCTTTCAATACATTTATGGAATGGTTTGTCATCTTCAAAAAGGGGGAGAATGTTGACTCAAGGTCAATTAGGTCAATGTTGACTCACGTCTAAATTGACTAAACCCTTGTTTTGATGATGACTAACCATTCCACATATTGGTGTCTAATGCTTCTACATTGAGTGATTTCAGATTAGGTTTAGACACACTCCAAATGCCCTAACTTGCGCATATCAAATTGGAGAAAAGACAAGTCAAAATAGCTACAAGTGTGCAATTTGGGATCTCTATGTAAATGACCTTAGAATTGCTTTGTAATCACTTGTAATGATTGTATGACTTGTAATTAAGCTTAGAAAAATTATTGGGACACAAAAATCCATCATTTTTACAGTTTTTGAAAATTCCAAAATACCCCTTAACAGGGATTTTGTCGGCCGAATTACAAACTCGGCCGATCCATGTATTGAGGAATTTTCTGGGCTGTCGGCCGAGTTTCAATGCCAGGAAACTCGGCTGATCCACTGGTCAGTCAAAACCAAAGGAAGACTGATCGGTCGAGTTTCCCCCTGGAAACTCGGCCGACAGATTCCCTGTTGGTTTTGTCACCTAGTGTGTCGGCCGAGTTGCCTTTATTGAAACTCGGCCGATCGGACTGTACTGGAATGCAGAAAAAGCAAATCCAACCATTGGAGACTTTGTTGGGACCCAAAATAGATCCGTTGCAACTTGTAAAACGGCTATTTTTCGTTCCTAAGTGTTCCCAAAGGCTAAGAGGCATCCCCAACTATAAATAGGACCCCTTGGGCTTCATTCCAAGGTTGAGCATTCCATGCAAACTCTTTGAGAGGTTCCTATTCTATAGTTGAGTGCTTCCTACAGCCTCCTCTCTCTCTCTAAGCTTAATCACTTGCTTCATCCATTAGAGTGAGTAGGAAATATGTAAGAGAGCTAGTTCCATTTGTATATCTTGTGAAGCTCTCACTTCCACCACCTCCCCATCTCTCATTTCCTATATTGAAGATGAAGGTTCTCTCTCTTGTCCAAGAGAGGTGAAGAAGAACAAGGGAAGGAGTCCCTTGGTGAAGATCAAGGCTGAAGACTTGGAGCTAGAGTGGGTAAGCCCTTGGAGAAGGCAGAAGACTCAAGCTCAAGTGGGTAAGTCCTTGGTGGAAAGCTTCTCCGAGTGAAGGTGAAGTCAAAGGCGGAAGATCCAAGAAGAGTGGGTAATTCCTGCAAGGCCGAAGACTTGTGCAAGAGTGGGTAAGTCCTTGGAGAAGGCCGAAGACTCTTGCAAAGTGGGTAAGTCCTTGGTAAGGTTGAAGACTCTTTGTATTGGATAGGTAAGTCCTTTGTTGGTCATGTGTTGTATGTCTTATTAATGAATATAAGAGTGCAATTGTTTGAAGTCCTAGAGGTTGACCTCTCTAGGCAAGTGGACTGACACACTTCTAGTTTGAAGTGTGGAACCACTCTAAATAGCTTGTCTAATTGGTGCATGTTCAATCTCTCTTATCCTTGCTATGCATGATTTAGTTGCACTCAAATTACCTATTTAGCAACCTTATCTAGTCATATAATTTGAAGGTTTAATGAATTTTGTTTAAGTGCTTTCAGCTCTATTCACCCCCCCCTCTAGAGCACCTAAGTCACCCATCTAGGATCCAACAAGAACCATGGCCTTCCATGATGAAACCCCACCTAGAGCCCTTAAACACCTCATCTCCACATTCTTTTGTTAGGGTTTTTCACCTCTTAAGTGGAGAAGGTGCTTTTTGCTCGAGACAAGAGCTTTGTTGGAGAAACCAGCCTCTCTAGCTAGGAACCTTGCTACTTAGACATGTCCACCTTCCATATAGGTTCTTTAGAGACCTAGACTTGGATCTAGAAGTGACCTTGGACTGTTAGACTCTGAAGTTAAGGTATGTTTGCAGACTCAATTATTCATATTGAGCAACTGGTCTTTTTCACTCTTTTATTGTATACTTGCAAACCCTATTATTTCTTTGAGCAATGAGCCTACTTTTTCTTTCTCTTGATCCTATGGATATTATCCTATCCTTTATTTCTTTCTCTTTGAAAATTCATGCTTCATGTGAAGTACCTTATTTTGTTACTATTCTTATGATCATGGATATTCTTTTGGACTCTTTTCTTACGCTTGAGCATGATGGACTTTATTTGGTGATATGTGTTTCTTTTCCCACCATGGCAGTGGATGTTCTTTATGGCACATTATGTGATGGATATTTGGATGGATGTTCTCATCCTTCTTATTCTCTTATTCTCTTTTACTCTTGTTTATTCTTTTGTTATGCATCATGTGGTGACTGCTAGTATAATGTACATGTGTTTTTATGTGGATGTTAAAATTCCCACATAGAATGCAGATGTTAAAATTCCTGCAAATGAAAATATTTTAGTCAGATGTGTATTTCCTGCTCGGAGCAGATGTGTATCATTTCCTGCTCACTCCACATTTAGAGTAGATGTGTATCATTTCCTACTCACCCCACATTTATGGTAGATGTGCGATTTCCTACCTACATGTTTATATTATCTAGTTTTGTCATAGTTATTACACATGGATGCCTGGCAGTGTTCAAAAAATCAGTCTAATCGGCTGAATAATCGGCTGAATAATCAGTTTTGGGGGTCTACCGCTCCGAATATGAATAATCGGTCTATAATCGGTCCAGGACCGATTAATCGGCCGTTCGGGGGTATAATCGGCCGATTAATCAGTGATTTTCAAAATTAAATGCTAGTAATATTTTTTTACATTAATTTTTCTAATACTACTATTGGTCATTACAATTACATTCTCTTCTTCCACTTTACATATTTGGTCTTCTCCTCATGTTTTCTCAATAAGTTTATAGTTAATGTTTATTGAACTGATCCTTATTGTTGATGTTTTCTTCTCTAATTTCATTAATGTTTCTAATTACTTCTTAATGCAATATTAGTCTATGACTTATCAATGTTTCTAATTACTTATCAATGTTTGTTCTCTAATTTCATCAATGTTTCAAGTTACTTATTTATGCAATATTAGTCTATTACTTATCAATGTTTCTAATTACTTATTAATGCAATATTAGTCTATGACTTATCAATGTTTCTAATTACTTATTAATGCAATATTAGTCTATTACTTATCAATGTTTCTAATTACTTACTAATGTGATATTAGTCTATGACTTATCAATGTTTGTAATTACTTATCAATGTTTTCTTCTCTAATTTCATCAATGTTTCTAACTACTTATGAATTCAATATTAGTCTATTACTTATAAATGTTTCTATTTACTTATCATTGTCATTATTATATGGTCAATATATAGTTTACATATCTTTATGATTAATATTTAAAAAAAATCAAAACCGATTAAAACCGAATATTCTCCCGCTTATACTCCCGCATACCGTATATACTCTATTCGGTACCCTCTCCGCCCGTACACCGATTACCGCTTTTCAGAACACTGATGCCTGGTTTATATGCTTTATTGCTTCATTCTTATTTTGTGATTCATATTCTTTTATGCCCCTTTGGGTAATACTTTCTCTTTCATGGGAAGCCTTTTATACTTTGATGTCCTTTAATTCATATATTGCTCAATTTTCTTTTTAGTATGCACATACCAGCCTTTGCTGATGTCATCTATTTTTTCTTCTTGCTGGGGTATGCTTCCAACCCTAGGTGGAGGACAATGAAGACATGGCATGATGATGTGGATATGGCTTAAGGAGTTAAAGCTTGGAGACAATCTTGATATGGTTTAGATTTTCCTCTAGTTAGATCCTTATGTTGTATCATACATTAAACCCTTATGTGATATTATGATGTACTTTTGTAATCTTTTGAGAAAATTGAATATAGTCATTTGTTTAATTCCGCTGCTACACTTTGGTTGTTTTGAATACCATTTATTGAAGTTTGAAAATTTTGCACCTATTCCAGCATACCTTTGAGTGTGTTCATAATGGATGTTTTATTCTTCAAAAATTTTTAGTAGGGAGTGGATCCCCTCTTGGGTCCCACTCCTTATGATGTTAGTTATATTTATCATCACCCCATCACTTTAGACCTTACAAATTGTACTTTGACGTATAATAAACTTGATGCTTGTATTGGTTGTTACAATTACAATGCATGTTGACTACAGTAGAGAAGATCTACTACTCACTGCTCAAGGTTCTAGTAGAGTTTCAAGAATGATGTTTGGCCCCATAGGCCACTACTAGCCTAAACTACATGCTTTGTCCTCACTCACGCACAAGCCAGGATAAACTTTTCAACTGGTCACCCATCCTTGTACTACTCTGAGATGAGCACACTTAGCCATAGAGTTCTTTAGTTATGGGATCCTTGAAAAAGAGATGCACCTTGGTGATATGGGTAGTCCAATCATTCCTTTTAAGATCATTTTATCCGAGGACACAAATCCCACCACTAGCCTTAGCCGTATGTTTTGTCCTCACTCACTCGCAAACCAAGATAAACTTCTCGATGGCCACCCATCCTAGTACTACTCTATTTGCTGAACAAACTTAACCATAAAGTTCTTTAGTGATGGACTCCCTAAAAAGGAGTTACACCTTGGTAGTATGGGTAGTCCAAGCATTCCTTTTAAGATTATTTTATACGAGACATAAAATCTTGAGATGTTACATCTACTGTTACAACCCCAAATTTTGGGTTCCTTTGGTGAGAAATGTAATTTCTCATATTAAAGATATTTGGACAAATAATGATATAATTTGTTGTGAATAAATGGATTTCATTTAAAATAGGCTTGTTGTTTGATTTGTGGGATTTGTTGGCTATTGGGCCCAATAACAAGGAAATTCAATTAATTAATGAATAATTGAGTTGTTGAGAAAATAGAGATGAGGTGGAAACCTCTAGAAGGCAAAAGAATGTGATCCAAGGATGGATTTCGTGCCTCTTGGGTTCCTTGGGTTCCAAGGAGTCCCAAGTTGTAAAAAGAAAGCAATAAGAAAAGAAAAGGTTAATTAAGTATTTCCTTGTTAATAAAGAAATTGAAAACATTGATGAAATGTAGAAAATAAGTAAAAAGAGGTGTAATGGAGTTATCCTGAGTGAAATTTCGTATCCCAAGGACTCCTAATAATAAAAGGAATATTGATGAGGAAAATAAAAGAGAAATAAAGAGAAATCCTCAAAAAGGGATATTTTTAATAAGAAATCAACCTAATGATGAAAAATAAACAAGATAATGTGAAATATTACATTTTGACGCACGTGGAAGGATAATGAGTATCCTTAAAGATGAATTTCGAAATCTTTGAGTTTTTTGGGATCCAAGGAGTCCCAATAAAGAGGAAGAAAGAGAAAATACCAATAAAGCAAAAATAAGGGAGTAATGTAATACCTTATTCATGAATTTTGTGGTATTGCTTAAAAGTGGTATTTTCCTACTAAAAGAGAAATAGAAATTTCATGCCAATAAAGTAAAAGGCATGAATAAAGAGAATAAGAGAAAGAGAGAGAGAGAGGATTTTCGTATTTAAAATTATCCATGCCATAAAGAATATCAAGAAGGTATATAGGAGAGAAGAATTTCTTCTCCATGAAGGAATTACATTCCTATTAGGAAAGTGCATTACTAATTTGTGGATGAGCACCGTGGGGCCTGGATACTCTCCCCTATTTAAGGGGTAGAGCCCTGGGCCGATCCAGGAGAGAAATCCCACCTATTTCTTCTTCTTTCTTCTTTCTACTTCTTGTTCCTTGCGTACAAACCCTAAACGTGTAGAAGCACTCCATCAGTGGAGCAGCAAGGGACCGTGATGAAGTCGAGTTTGAGTGTAGGTTCTGTGCAGAGTTGGGGAGCGTTTTTGCGACCTTGTCTCTGGCCTAACCCAGGCGCAGCAGCAGCTGCAAGGCTGCAACGCTGGCCGTGGGGTGCAGGCTTGCCCAGCTAGTCCAGACCACCCCAGCCAGTCCTGAAGATCTTCGATGATGCGGTGGAGGGCGGCGGAACTGGGGCGCTGGTCGGAAGTGTCTGTTGGGCCATGGAGGAGGGAGGAGAACCCCCCCCCCCCGCACAGTCCAGGTCGACGGCAACCTACGCTCCGCGAGGTTGAAGAAGAACCAGCCACCTATGACGTTTCTACCCTCTGCGTGGTGTTAGAGCCAGATGATTAAGTGAGGGCAAACACGACTTTTCAAAATATTTCCCAAAACACACGTTGCATGGGCGAGGTCAACGTGGCGGCTTGTCATTGGTCCAGAAAGGTATTCTTTGCAAAATTCATATCTACATATTAGTAACTCCGATGGTAGCAAATAATATATGAATTTTGCTCAGAAAATTGAGAGGAATCTAAATAAAATATAATCGAAGCCTGATTCCTTATGCAATTCGAAAAAGTAATGGAAGATATCAACTTTAATGTATTAATGTTTAAAAGACACTATTTTGATATGTTTAATGTGATTAATAGGGATTAATTGAGGATTAAAGTTGATGTTAACCTGTTAATCATAAAGAGATATATTAAGATCGAAAAAGATGAATTTTGCACGTAATTAGTTTAATTAAGAGTTCATGGGCATAAGTATGCTTTAATGGGCCTTGAAACCCTAATATTAGTGAATGAGATTATTAATGGCTTTAATTGACTAATTTCATGATTAAAGTTGGAATATGATAAATCTAAGCTATTTCGAGAATTAAAGTCCCTAATTTGTGGATAATTAACCTTAATATAGAAATTAGGGTTTCCAATTGAATCAAGGTAGAATAAATAATAAATAGAGTTCATATGGGAATTAGAACTTAATGAATTATGAGTTGTTAATCCGAAAGAAACTAAAGGTGATAATTGAGTCTAATGACCTTGAAATAACTTAAAAGAATAAAGAAGGTAGTTTTGGTATAAAAGAGAAATAATCAACTTTAATTGGGCTTATGATGTTGAAATTAGGGTTTATGAACTAAGAGAGCATTTAATATGATAAAAGTGTAAACCCTAATGTGATCTAGAAATCCTAAGGTGGAATCCAAGTCTAGATTTAGAATGTTTTGGATAAACTATAACACTTGGATCACATGCATTAATTTCAGGATATTGTTGATTGCTTGTTGATTTATTCTTTATCCTTATTGCTTGGACAATCAAGTTGCTCTGGATCAGGTATGTGGTTAATTATGAATAACCGCCTTAGTTTCACGATGATTTTTTGGATGGTTAATCACATTGAATGCAAATTATCAGTTTGGATGTTCATATTTGCAAATCATAAAGTCACTATGATTATCACATTAAAAATAGAAATATGTATTCTCGCACCTACATTGTGGGCTCTGATATCCAAAACCATGATATAAACTTAGAGGAAGCGATTCGTTTAACAGCGGAAGACAAAAATCACGGAAAATTAAAACTTTTCGAGATAAGAGCTTGAATCTATAAAAACTTCTTTCATAAAAGGAGATAAACTGTTTACATCTCAGATAATTACTTCTTGAGTAATTATATACAACATGATACAAAATCTCAAGAATTCAAAACCAAAATCTCAGACCAAAAGACTCCAAGGACCTGAGAGTACAGAGAACACATAGGACTGACTATCTAACTAAACAAATCAGCAGTCTGAATCTCCACCTGAGATTTACTGCTGCTCCTGATGCTGCTGCTGCTGATATTGGTCACCTGAAGATTGATTCCTTCGCCCTCGACGACCACCTAAAAAGTTGAAATCTATGGGGTGAGACAATTTTAAATAATTGTCCCAGCGAGATTTATAACTCTTCGCCAGAAGCTTTATTATAGCAAACAAGAATAACATAGGTAATAAAAGCTTTAAGGTAATCAGCAACAGATTGTTATCAATTAGAACAACAACATTTAAGGAATATGAAGAACATGTATACTAAGTAATGTATCTTCAACCAATGTATCTCGTAGTTCAACCTAAGAAGATATTCTACGCGGTTGATTATGTTTTAAAAACATCATTATGCCCTGCGGAGATGAGGTATACCGCTCATACTCCAACCGATCACTATTAAGTTGCATCGGTATCATACATAGGTCATCAAAAGAGCCGGATTCTTATGACCTCATCTTCCTCAGTCAGTAAGAGGATCAACATGCAGGACATCTAGTGTCTCTACTACTATAGCTTACCAGGGTATTCTGGTACTTCGCTATTAGAGTCACAGTGGCATTATGTACTCCCTTCGCTACCGAAAGATTTCTTGTTTATCTCTCATCGATGCGGTATAAAAGATTTCCTCGGGAGATTAGCGTTACATCACCCCGACATAAAGCATAGTGAAGGATTGATAGATTAAGATACATCTACATCAATTCCTACACTAGGATGTAAGGAAATTCACATCCATATTACCCCACATATTCAAAAATATGTGCTCCAGGAATCCCCTTAGGAAACCTGTTTCACCATCATTTAACTCCTGACAATGATGGATCTATGATCAGGGCTCTACATGGTATGATTATACTTGATTAGTTAGGTACATTTCAGTATTCTTTTATCAGCATACATGTTTTCAAACATTAATCATTAGCATAGCAGCTATGAAGGAAGAATACTAAATGTAACAAGCTTAACTCTCATCAATTATCATTTCTCAATATTCTCATCACAAGTCATCTCTTAAAGCATGACCTTGATGGTATTCATGGCTCTCACAGCCTATCAATCTCATAAGATGCTATTAACAAGGCATCAGGATATATCACTACTCATAAAGCTAACAACATGCTTTCAATGAATATAGTATCATCATCCATACCTAGATATGATCATCCTCATAAAGGAACCTGCATGGTTAAATCAACTGATAACAGTAAATGACTTATTTAAAGAAGTTGTATCTCCCTACTCATACAAGAGCTAGGTTTCCCTGGTTTTCATCAATTAGGGTTTCCATGATCTCACATAAGTGGATCATACCTAAACTTTGCACATTCAAGTATATTGAAGGTATTTTACTTGAGTTTCCATTATAATTGGTACTTTCTCTCTCCTCTAACTAGTAGATAGTGATTACACCACTCTAGATTAGGTTGGGTTAAGTCCTCATTGATTAACACAAGTCAACTCATCACTATCATGTGATTAGGGTTTGATTAAAACAAGGTATCACTCAATTGAACCTCTTAGGGGCATTTTGGTAAATTACCCATTGATCATCATCATGGGTCAATATATTAATCACTTGGTCCCTTAATATCTTGAGTTACCATTATGGTTTAAATAAGATCATCATTGGACCATTTACACCTTCAAGTGATTAAGTATAATCAACCTTGAAAAACTCTAACTTGTTTAGGGTTTGACCTTCAACCTTCAACCCATTTGATTCTTAGATGACCTTGAACTCGTTTAACCTCAAATGACCTAGAACCCATTTGAGCCTTAAACGAGTGTGGACCCACTTAATCTTAAACGGGTGTGAACCCAATGGAGTCTAAACGGGTGTGAACCCGTTTGAGGTCAAACGAGTGTGAACCCGTTTGAGGTTAAACGAGTGTGGACCCGTTTGAGGTCAAATGAGTGTGGACCCGTTTGAGGTCAAATGAGTGTGGACTCGTTTGGGCTCAAACGAGTGTGGACTCGTTTGGACTCAAATGAGTGTGGACCAACTTGGTTTCAAACCGCATAAACATAAAATGTGACACATAGGTTATGATTGAATAGGATTTCCTATGTTGAAACCTTTAATTGGCCAAGGCCATGTTAACCACTTACAAATTGAGTCAATTAGGATGAGCCTAAATCAATTGGACTCCAATTTGACCCTCAATTGAAAGCTAATTAGGATTAAGTCTAACTCAGTTAGGGTTTTTGATCGGCTAATCATCAATTTTCAACAATGTGAAACAAAGTGTAATTGAACCCATCAATTGAACTCCAATTGGGCCCAAACTTGGCCCAAACGGTCTTGAGATCGTTTGGATGTCCTCCAAACGGTCTTGAGACCGTTTGCCCAAAGTTTGACCAAAAACCAAGTCGGTTGGATAAGGGTTGAACCCTAATTAGGTCTAAAATCAGCAATTTTATTAATTCATCAACTTATTGTAATTGGACCTTCAATTGATCACTAAACGAGTCTGAACCCGTTTGGGTGAACCGTTTGGGTCTTGGGGTGTCACTAAACGAGTGTGAAACCGTTTGTTAATTCATCCAAACGGTCTTGGGGTGTCACTAAACGAGTGTGAAACCGTTTGGGTGAACCCCAAACGGGTTTGAACCCGTTTGGGTCCTTCAACCCAAAACTCAACAAGATCTATATTTTAATTCAGCAATTTTAACCCGATTAGGGTTAGGGTGTTGAAGTGCCTTCAACTCTCAATTGGTTAGGAATTAGATTACAATTCTTTGTAGGAATGAAATTCACTATATTATGAACAGGTATCCCAAACGGTCAATGCTTGGTCAACTCACTCAAATGGGTTGGAACCCGTTTGCCCAAAAGTTCAAGTTAATTAGTTTGGAAAAATCAGTACTTAATTCAGTTCTATTGCCTAATTGATTGGCCTTCAACCTACGATTCCTTTGGAGTTAACCCCTCAAATTTGGTGGGTCATTAGCCTACATAATTGTGAATAGAAAACCCAAACGGTACATGCTTGGTCAACCCTATGAAACGGTCTTGGGGTCGTTTTGATCCAAACGATCTTGCAGGATCGTTTGAGATCAAACAGGTTGAACCCGTTTGACCTTAAACGAGTTGCACTCGTTTGGACCAAAAGGGTCCAAGGTCATTTCATAAAGTGGCCTAGGAATCCACGCCCATCATACTCAACCTCTGTTCAGGTCAGTCCTCCACCGTTTTACTTTCAAAAGAGCAAGGAAGAAGGGAGATAGAAGAAGAACTAATCATAGAAAACAAGAACAAAGATATGCATAACAAAGCTAAGAGTTAGAGTTATAAAACCCGCCTTAAGGTCGTTCCTTGAGATCCAAGCTTCCAAGCTTCAAGTCTTTAATGGTGTCTTGAGCTCCACAGGTCGGCCAAGGGTTTTTCTCCAAAGAAAGGTTGGGAAAAGATGGCTAGAACGAGAAAGCTAAGTGAGAAAACTAGCAATCCATTCTTTTAACATGATTTCCTCCATGAATCCAAGCTAGAAGGTGGTGTTCTCTTACCTTAGAACAGGTTGGTCATTTCCTTGAGCTCCTGAGCTCCTTCCTTAGTCGTCCACAGCAAGAGATAAGTGAAGAGTGAAAGGAAAACGTTGCCTTTGATTGCAAAGGAAAGGGTATAAGTACCTTTGAGGTTATTTTCATCATAAGGACAACTTACTCCTCCTTTTCACAACTAGGTCCTTCCTTTCTTTTAGGCACGTCCCTCCTCTTCTTTTCTAAGGTAAAACTCCTTCTAAAACCAAGAACTAAAGGCAAGGAAGGTCAACTTATCACTAAGGTACATATGTACATAAGGGTCTCCCTACTTACATCTTGATGATTTAATTACAAAGGTGTTCCTTATTATATGATTATTCAAAGGAAGTGCCCCATTAATCATTATTAGTTTAAAGGATTTCAAAAGTCATAAAAGATGTTCAATATGGTGTATTTTATAAGTTGCACCCCACATTTGGGTAATTTGCACTTTAATCCAAATTAAGGTTTTTAAGCACAAGGATCATTCCACAAGCTGTATCTTGATGCCCAAGCTTGGTAAATCCATCTTACCTCATCATATTTACTCATATGATGTCTCATCATCAGAGGAACATATTAACTTGTGAAATTTGCAAGTTACACCCTTTAAATGGATAATTTGCACATAGGCCCCTGCATTACCAAATAATTCTACAACATTGTTTTAAAAGGACAGAAATGAAAATGTATGTTCCTTAGGAACTTAATTACATGTCAAAAGATAATCACCAGGGTTTAATTACATATTTAGGCAAAACACCTGGGGTTAGTTCATAACCCAGGTCAGGGATGTTACAAATTATCCTCCCCTTACAAGGATTTCGTCCCCGAAATCGACAAAACGTATTAGGAGAAGAGAGCAGGGTACTTCCTTCTCATCTCATCCTCTAGTTCCCCAGTGGCTTCTTCAACACCACGGTGGTTCCAGAGGACTTTAACAAGGTTTATATCTTTCTTCTTTAACTTTTTAATTCTGTTGTCAAGGATTGACACTGGTCCTTCCTCATAAGTTATATCATCATTCAATTCTACTTCCATAGGTTGTAGAACTGACTCGGTATCAGGATAACATTTCCTTAACATAGAAATGTGAAACACAGGGTGTAGCCTCTGCAACTCTGGTGGTAACTCTAGTCTATAGGCTACCTTTCCAACTCATTCAATGATTGGATAAGGTCCCATAAATCTAGGTGCTAACTTTCCTTTCCTTCCAAAGCGAAGGACTCCTTTCCAAGGCGAGACCTTGAGGTACACTCTGTCTCCAACCTGGAACTCTAACGGTCTACAGCGCTTATCAACATACGACTTCTGTCTATCCTGTGCAGTCTTAAGCTGTTGTTGTATAACTTTGATCTTCTCTGTAGTTTGCTGCACAAGATCAGGACCTAACAACTGATGTTCACCAGTCTCATACCAGCATAAGGGTGATCTACAACGTCTGCCATACAAAGCTTCATAAGGTGCCATATCAATCCTATGCTGATAGCTATTGTTATAGGCAAACTCTATCAAGCTTAGGTGTAGATCCCAACTTCCGGTAAACTGGAGAACACATGCTCTCAACAGGTCTTCCAAGGTCTGTATGGTTCTTTCCGACTGTCCATCAGTCTGTGGATGAAAAGCCGTACTAAACCTTATCTTGGTGCCTATGGCTCTGTGTAGCTGCTCCCAAAAGCGACTTGTGAACTGGGGACCTCTGTCAGAAACTATGGTGACAGGAACTCCGTGCAAACACACTATCTCTTGAACATACAACTGTGATAACCTTTCAGTAGAAAAGGTTGTTTTGACAGGTAAGAAATACGTTGTCTTAGTCAACCTATCAACAACTACCCAAATGGAATCATGTCCTTTGCTTGTCTTGGGTCGGCCAACAACAAAGTCCATGGTTACATGATCCCACTTCCACTGTGGTATGGGTAAAGGTTGCATTGTTCCTGCAGGCTTCTGGTGTTCAGCTTTAACTTGCTGACACATTGGACACCTCAGAACAAACTCAGCTACGTCCTTCTTAATCCCATGCCACCAATACATATCTTTCAAGTTTCGATACATTTTGGTGCTTCCTGGATGCATAGCATACATTGAAGAATGAGCTTCCTCCAGGACTAACTTCCTCAGGTTATCTACATCTGGTACTATCATCCTCCCATGATAGCATGCTACTTGATCATCTGATTCATGAAAACCTTCTCGCTTCTCATCACCATACTCAGATTTGATCTGTTGAACTGCAACATCAACTTGTTGTGCCTCCCTAATCTGTTCTCTTAGGGTGGGTTTGATATGCATCTCAGCCAATAACCCGGCAATCCATGACACCTTCATCTGTACATTGTCTTGCCTTAAGGAGATAAGCATATCTCTCCTAGGGCATACGAAAGAGTTTAATTGTGCTCTATCCATGGTTGATGTTGCTGATTACCTACTCAATGCATCTGCAACCACATTGGCCTTTCTTGGATGGTAATCAATTGTACAATCGTAGTCCTTGATTAATTCCATCCAGTGATGTTGCCTCATGTTAAGCTCATGCTGAGAGAAGATATACTTAAGATTTTTGTGATATGTGAAAATCTGGAATGTCTCTCTGTAGAGATAATGTCTCCAGATCTTCAGGGCATGAACCACAACAGCTAACTCCAGATCGTGTGTCGGATAATTCTCTTCGTGTTTCTTAAGCTGTCGTGAAGCAAACGAAATCACTTGCTTATCCTGCATCAACACGCATCCGAGTCCATTCTTGGAGGCATCACAGAAAACTATGTATCCTTTTCCTTGCTCAGGTAACACAAGCACAGGTGCACTTGTCAACCTCTCCTTCAACAGCTGAAAAGACTGTTGACACTTATCACTCCAGGTAAAAGGAACATCTTTCCGGGTTAACTTGGTTAAGGGTAAGGCTATAGAACTGAAATTCTTAATAAACCTTCGATAATAACCAGCTAATCCCAAGAAACTTCGAATCTCCATTGGTGTCTTCGGTTGTTCCCACTGTAGAACAGATTCTACCTTTGTAGGGTCAACACGAATACCCGAGGCAGATATCACATGTCCAAGAAAAGATACTTCCGGCAACCAGAACTCACACTTGCTAAACTTAGCATATAGCTTATGTTTTCTTAGCAGAGTTAGAGCCTGTCGGAGATGATGTTCATGCTGCTGAGCATCCTTACTATAAATCAGAATGTCATCTATGAAGACGAAAACACACTGATCAAGGAAAGGTCGAAAAACTCTATTCATGAGTTCCATGAATGCAGCCGGTGCATTGGTTAGTCCAAACGACATAACTGTGAACTCATAGTGACCATATCGTATCCTAAAGGCAGACTTGGATATGCCACTGTCCTTAATACGGAGTTGATGATATACAGACCTCAAGTCTATCTTTGAGAAGACTATTGCACCACGCAACTGGTCAAAAAGATCATCAATCCTTGGCAACGTGTACTTATTCTTTATTGTTACTTTATTGAGTTGTCTATAATCAATGCACAACCGCATTGACCCATCTTTCTTTTTAACAAACAAAACCGTGGCACCCCACGGTGAAGTGCTCGGTCGGATAAAACCTTTCTCAAACAACTCTTGAAGTTGTTTCTTGAGTTCTGCCATCTCAGCAGGCACCATCCTATACGGTGTCTGGGCTATAGGTTTTGTATCTGGGATCAAATTGATTTCAAAATCAATTTCCCGAGGTGGTGGTATACCTGGAAGTTCTTCAGGAAACACGTCCTTGAATTCCCTGACTATAGGAACTTCAGCAGGGTTGGGACCTTCTTTGGTAACATCTACTACATGTGTCAGGAATGCATAACATCCTTGCCTCATCAGCTTGTTAGCAACCATAGCTGATACAAGATAGGTGGGCAGAATCTTTCTCTCTCCTTGAAAGATCCATGTGCTGCTATCATCAGCAAACACAGCCTGTTTGGATTCACAATCCAAGACAACTCGATACCTTTCTAAGGTATCCATCCTGAGGATTATATCAAATCCTTGCATATCAAGTGGTATACGGTCCACTTGAATGCGATGATCAGAAAAGAAGAGGATGCAGGGAGAGCATACCTCCTACAAAACGGCAGACCCACTCAACGGAGTCTCCAAAAACAAGCTATCTGCCCTATGACTAATTGTCATATTGCAGTTACAAATCACTCTCCGAGTGACAAAGAAGTGCGTAGCACCCGGGTCAATCAGAACAGATACAACACATGATTTAGACATATCAGAATATAAAAGTTCCATCTGACCTGCCACTACCCGTGGATTGACCACTGCATCTGGTGGGTTCATAGCATAGAACCTCGTTGTCGCCTGGTGTTGAGGTGGTGCTGATGATCCAGCTTGAGACGCTTGTCCACGTCCTCGAGCTGCTCCTTGAGATTGCCTTCTCTGTGATCCCTGTTGACTCTGTCTCGGAGGCTGTGTCACACTGACAGGCCTAGATCGGCAGTCCTTCATCAAATGTCCCACCTTCCCACGGTTGTAACATCTCTTCTCCAGTTGTTGTGGTCTGGGTGGTCCTGTAACTGACATTGATGCTCAGCTGTGAGTCTCTTGTAGTGGTAGGCTTCGTCCCTTGCCTCTACTCGGTGTCCACTGTGTCCGAGCACTAGTTCTAGGTGGTGGAGGTGTAGATGCAGAGAATCTAGGCTTCTTAAAGTCTCTAGATGAAGAACCCTGGAACTGCGGATATCTTTTATGAGTTTGTCTCTTCTCGACTATGGATTTCTCTATCCTTCGGACTGACTCCACGAAGGTAGAAAACCTCTCCTGATTCTCTAGGGCAGACACGGGAGTAGTCAAGTCGGCGTTTAAACCCTTCTCGAACCTTCTGATTCTTTCTTCTTCTGTGGTAGCCATGTGCGGACAAAACCGCAATAACTCCATGAACTTAGCCTCATACTCGCTAATGTTCATCATGCCTTGCCTCAATCTCTCAAACTGAGAGATCTTCTCGTCTAGGAAGGTCTTTGGAAAATATCTATTGATAAATTCTCGACGAAAATCTTCCCACGAGATCTCCACTCCAGGCCTCTTCTGCTCTTCCATGGTCCACCAGTGACCAGCACTTCCCTTGAGAAGATAGACAGCATGTCTAACTTTCTGAGCTTCTGGGATGTTGAGGATTCTAAAAGCTTTCTCCAACTCGGTTAATTATAGATTGGCATCTGCAGGATCAGCTGTTCCAAAGTATTCAGTTGCTCCGACACGACGAAGTCGCTCGAACGTCTTACCGATACCTTGTCCTTCAGGTTGGGCAGGTGCCCTAGGTGCAGGCATGGGCATCCTGTCGGTGATGTGTGTCATAGCAGTCATAAACTGCCCGAATATAGTTTGAACAGCTGGGTTTCCCATGTCAGCTGGGTCAAACTGAGGTGGTTCTCTGAGTGGCTCAGGTACAGGTTGTTCTATCTCTGGGTTCCTTGCACCTCCTTGGGGTGTAGCAACACTACTTTCTGCCACGTACTCCTCGTGTTGTTCAGACATCCTTAATTATCTTCCTCTCCTGAGGAGCAGAAGACTCTATTAGATAAGAAAGAAATACTAAGGATAGACTCGACATCCTAAGTCCTATGTCTCTGTAGACTCAGCGAACCTAGAGCTCTGATACCACTAATTTGTGGGCTCTGATTTCCAAAACCACGATATAAACTTAGCGGAAGCGATTTGTTTAACAGCGGAAGACAAAAATCACGGAAAATTAAAACTTTTCGAGATAAGAGCTTGAATCTATAAAAACTTCTTTCATAAAAGGAGATAAACTGTTTACATCTCAGATAATTACTTGTTGAGTAATTATATACAACATGATACAAAATCTCAAGAGTTCAAAACCAAAATCTCAGACCAAAAGACTCCAAGGACCTGAGAGTACAAAGAACACATAGGACTGACTATCTAACTAAACAACTCAGGAGTCTGAATCTCCACCTGAGATTTACTACTGCTCCTGATGCTGCTGCTGCTGATATTGGTCACCTGAAGATTGATTCCTTCGCCCTCGACGACCACCTAAAAAGTTGAAATCTACGGGGTGAGACAATTTTAAATAATTGTCCCAACGAGAGTTATAACTCTTCGCCAGAAGCTTTATTATAGCAACCAAGAATAACATAGGCAATAAAAGCTTTAAGGTAATCAACAACAGATTGTTATCAATTAGAACAACAACATTTAAGGAATATGAAGAACATGTATACTAAGTAATGTATCTTCAACCAATGTATCTCGTAGTTCAACCTAAGCAGATATGCTACACGGTTGATTATGTTTTACAAACATCATTATGCCCTGTGGAGATGAGGTATACCGATCATACTCCAACCGATCACTATTAAGTTGCGTCGGTATCATACATAGGTCATCAAAAGAGCAGGATTCTTATGACCTCATCTTCCTCAGTCAGTAAGAGGATCAACATGTAGGACATCTAGTGTCTCTACTACTATAGCTTACCAGGGTATTCTGGTACTTCGCTATTAGAGTCACAGTGGCATTTTGTACTCTCTTCGCTACCGAAAGATTTCTTGTATATCTCTCATCGATGCGGTATAAAAGATTTCCTCGGGATATTAGTGTTACATCACCCCGGCATAAAGCATAGTGAAGGATTGATAGATTAAGATACATCTACATCAATTCCTACACTAGGATGTAAGGAAATTCACATCCATATTACCCCACATATTCAAAAATATGTGCTCCAGGAATCCCCTTAGGAAACTTGTTTCACCATCATTTAACTCCTGACAATGATGGATCTATGATCAGGGCTCTACATGGTATGATTATACTTGATTAGTTAGGTACATTTGAGTATTCTTGTATCATCATACATGTTTTCAAACATTAATCATTAGCATAGCAGCTATGAAGGAAGAATACTAAATGTAACAAGCTTAACTCTCATCAATTATCATTTCTCAATATTCTCATCACAAGTCATCTCTTAAAGCATGACCTTGATGGTATTCATGGCTCTCACAGCCTATCAATCGCATAAGATGCTATTAACAAGGCATCAGGATATATCACTACTCATAAAGCTAACAACATGCTTTCAATGAATATAGTATCATCATCCATACCTAGATATGATCATCCTCATAAAGGAACCTGCATGGTTAAATCAACTGATAACAGTAAATGACTTATTTAAAGAAGTTGTATCTCCCTACTCATACAAGAGCTAGGTTTCCCTGGTTTTCATCAATTAGGGTTTCCATGATCTCACATAAGTGGATCATACCTAAACTTTGCACATTCAAGTATATTGAAGGTATTTTACTTGAGTTTCCATTATAATTGGTACTTTCTCTCTCCTCTAACTAGTAGATAGTGATTACACCACTCTATATTAGGTTGGGTTAAGTCCTCATTGATTAACACAAGTGAACTCATCACTATCATGTGATTAAGGTTTGATTAAAACAAGGTATCACTCAATTGAACCTCTTAGGGGCATTTTGGTAAATTACCCATTGATCATCATCATGGGTCAATTCATTAATCACTTGGTCCCTTAATATCTTGAGTTACCATTATGGTTTAAATAAGATCATCATTGGACCATTTACACCTTCAAGTGATTAAGTATAATCAACCTTGAAAAACTCTAACTGGTTTAGGGTTTGACCTTCAACCTTCAACCCATTTGATTCTTAGATGACCTTGAACTCATTTAACCTCAAACAACCTAGAACCCATTTGAGCCTTAAATGAGTGTGGACCCACTTAATCTTAAACGAGTGTGAATTGTGATGACCCTGATTTTGGGGTTTAGATGAAATATGGTAGTAGAGGAGCAGGCATGCTTAATATATGAAAAATATGAAATTGAGGAAATTGTTAACTCAGTTATGGATAGTTTCACCCTTGTTAGGTCATTTGATATATGATAGAGGACTGTAGTGCCTGATTGAAATTAGTTATACATGAATAGCCTTTATTACTCAATCGAGTATTTCCTAGACAAAACATCCAGTTAGAGACCTATTTGATGGGTGAAAGGATCCTTCATAGGAATTTATTTAGGTGATCAATAATATTATTTGTGGCTCAGACTAGGCATAGAGCAAGAACAATTGATAACGAATGCATGGTTAAAAGTTTCATAACCGTTGAATGATCCATGTGATAGATATTGATGGTTGAGTTTTGAATAAGGTTTAAATGATTTAGACCTAGGTTTGATTTCCTTATCACACGGCCAACTCACTAACAAATGGACACGACTCTAATATTTGTGACTTGGTTGGGTGTGGCATCTTAGCGACTTAGGTATAGATCCAATCAGTTGATGATTATCACCTACCTCCGTTTCAAGCGGAGCAACTAGTTTCTAGGAGACCAAGTCATGAGAAGTAACGAGGAGGCTGTTAGAAGTTTAAGCGAGATCTTTGGATCCATTGTGCCACCAGTATCCAACCAACTCCCCTGAGACCTGGCTCGTGAGACCTAAAGGTAATGTGAGGGAGATCATCACCCTTGACCTCGTCTTCCTTCTCCCTTGTCCCCGACCTCCTCTTCCTTCTCCTTTCCCCATTGCTGCCAGCAAAATGTAACCCTAGAGATGGAGGAACTCACCCTTCTCACATCCCTGATCTATCTAGAGCGAAGGGCCACCAGCAGAAATGGCGGGGCTATCTAGAGCATGAGCTCCAAATCCAGTCGAGGTACAGCTTGGCATCGCCAAACTGAAAGTGACCGAGGTCACGTTTAGGTTCCTTGCCACTTCTTGTCCCTGCAGCGGCACCATATTGGTCAGAACAGAGCTTTCTTACTCCTCTACTCTGCCGCTACACCAAACAGCCCCTGTCGGCACTGATGTCGGGGCCACTGAAGGAGGAGTCTGCGCTCCTGTCTCTCCTTGAACCACTTGTTCAAGGAGGAAGGAGATCAGCATAGGGGATGAAGGAAGGTGTATAGGAGGAGTGCGACCACAGTGATGAAGTTGGACCTTCCGACTACATCCATGGCAAGTCTATGCCTGCCGACCTGGACTGGCTTGGGGAACAAGGGTGATCGGGGATTACAGTTGGAGCTTATCTATTGCTTTAGCTCACATACAGAATTGGAGGCGATCCGTGTGAATCTTTTGGGCACATCCGTAGGAGATGGAGTGCCATGTCCTTGGCTGGTGCTTGCCGGCGAGAAGGCACACTGCAGTGACAGTTTCACGCCCTGATCATCGCACCTCCTCCTCCGTGCTCTCCCATCCACCCTACTGTACTCTCCAGTCGGCGTCAGGTTCTGTTCCACCACGGCAGGCCGACGACCACTCTCAGCAGAACACCAGCGCCCCTCCCGAGCACCCTTCTCCGACACCTCCTCCTTCACGGAACCAGGAGATCGCAGAGCGATCGAGAGCGGGTGCGGGTCAATGTGTAGGTGTGTTTGAAACTACACAAAGGTAGCGGAATTGAGGGATACGTCTTCATCCCTGAGCTTTGCTGATTGCTCACTGGAGGTGCTTGCGCCGGCGGCGGCTTAGGTGGAAGAACACCCACGCACGCAGGCGCAGCGCTGTGTTGGGTTTGCATGGATCACCAGAAGGAGAAAGGAGTGAACCAAATCCAAGGCCAGACCAGGTCCAAACCGGCTGAACCGGCCGGCCCAAGTCATTTTAAGGTGATGACCAGAGATGTAGATGATCCAGAATATAAGTATGAATCTTTAAACTCAGGTATGTGGATATAATTATATGACTAGATTTGCTGGATGTTAAATATATATACTTGCTTGTTTGTACTTGAAATACCTTGTTGGATGTAGATCTATATGTATTGTCATTTCCGCCTTGAACAATAAGAACACTAAAGAAAGAAAATGGAATGTAGTTACTGATGGTTCATTAATCTCCCTATTAGAGAGGGAAAGTATTAATGTTGACTAGCACCTCCCTAATGGTACAAGGTACGCAGGGAGATCTCTAATGGTACAAGGTACGCAGGGATAGGGCCCAATATTTATGTTTGTGCTAAGTCCACCATAGTAATACATGTCCATTGAAATATGATTAATAACTTGGGTTTAACTGATTTTTCCATCATTAAATAATGTTCTTTCCCTCTTTCTTCTTTTTCAAGTATTTTCAATATGCCAGCATAGTATAGCTCTTTAATTCCACGTACCAACTTTTGTTGATGTTTTTGTTTCTCGTATTTTCTAGGTCCAGAGCTAGAATGGGATAAAGGAATAGGATGTGCGCAAGTTGCACAGGTTGTACCTATTGTCTAAGATCCTGTTAGCATACATGTTTATAGATTGTAGAATCTTCATTCAATATGTAATTGTAAATCATTGTGTAATAATTCATGTTGTATAAATATACATGTTGAATGTTGAGATATGTTATGGTTGTATGTTCATGTATGCGTATTATGCTTCCGCATCGCTTTCTGATATGATTGGATGATGTTTTCGGATTCTGACATCTCATTCCCAATAGGGTTTGGAGAAGTCAAAATCCGGGGACGTCACAGAACCCAATGGAGTCTAAATGGGTGTGAACCCGTTTGAGGTGAAACGAGTGTGAACCCATTTGAGGTCAAACGAGTGTGGACCCGTTTGAGGTCAAACGAGTGTGGACTCATTTGGGCTCAAATGAGTGTGGACTCGTTTGGACTCAAACGAGTGTGGACTCATTTGGACTCAAATGAGTGTGGACCAACTTGGTTTCAAACCGCATAAACATAAAATGTGACACATATGTTATGATTGAATAGGGTTTCCTATGTTGAAGCCTTTAATTGGCCAAGGCCATGTTAACCACTTACAAATTGAGTCAATTAGGACGAGCCTCAATCAATTGGACTCCAATTTGACCCTCAATTGAAAGCTAATTAGGATTAAGTCTAACTCAATTAGGGTTTCTAATCGGCTAATCATCAATTTTCAACAATGTGAAACAAAGTGTAATTGAACCCATCAATTGAACTCCAATTGGGCCCAAACTTGGCGCAAACGGTCTTGAGATCATTTGGATGTCCTCGAAACGGTCTTGAGACCGTTCGACCAAAGTTTGACCAAAAACCAAGTCGGTTGGATAAGGGTTGAACCCTAATTAGGTCTAAAATCATCAATTTTATTAATTCATCAACTTATTGTAATTGGACCTTCAATTGATCATTTTTCCTTAACCCTAGACCGCAAAACGGTCTTGGGGTGTCACTAAAAGAGTGTGAAACCGTTTGGGTGAACCCGAAACGGGTTTGAACCCGTTTGGGTCCTTCAACCCAAAACTCAACAAGATCTATATTTTAATTCAGCAATTTTAACCCGATTAGGGTTAGGGTGTTGAAGTGCCTTCAACTCTAAATTGGTTAGGAATTAGATTACAATTCTTTGTAGGAATGAAATTCACTATATTATGAACAGGTATCCCAAACGGTCAACACTTGGTCAACTCACTCAAATGGGTTGGAACCCGTTTGCCCAAAAGTTCAAGTTAATTAGTTTGGAAAAATCAGTACTTAATTCAGTCCTATTGCCTAATTGATTGGCCTTCAACCTACGATTCCTTTGGAGTTAACCCCTCAAATTTGGTGGGTCATTAGCCTACATAATTGTGAACAGAAAACCCAAACGGTCCATGCTTGGTCAACCCTATGAAATGGTCTTGGGGTCGTTTTGATCCAAACGATCTTGCAGGATCGTTTGAGATCAAATGGGTTGAACCCGTTTGACCTTAAACGAGTTGCACTCGTTTGGACCAAAAGGGTCCAAGGTCGTTTCATAAAGTGGCCTAGGAATCCACGCCCATCATCCTCAACCTCTGTTCAGGTCGGTTCCTCCACCGTTTTACTTTCAAAAGAGCAAGGAAGAAGGGAGATAGAAGAAGAACTAATCATAGAAAACAAGAACAAAGATATGCATAACAAAGCTAAGAGTTAGAGTTATAAAACCCCGCCTTAAGGTCTTTACTTGAGCTCCAAGCTTCCAAGCTTCAAGTCTTTAATGGTGTCTTGAGCTCCACAGGTCGGCCAAGGGTTTTTCTCCAAAGAAAGGTTGGGAAAAGATGGCTAGAACGAGAAAGCTAAGTGAGAAAACTAGCAATCCATTCTTTTAACATGATTTCCTCCATGAATCCAAGCTAGAAGGTGGTGTTCTCTTACCTTAGAACAGGTTGGTCATTTCCTTGAGCTCCTGAGCTCCTTCCTTAGTCAGCCACAGCAAGAGATAAGTGAAGAGTGAAAGGAAAATGTTGCCTTTGATTGCAAAGGAAAGGGTATAAGTACCTTTGGGGTTATTTTCATCATAAGGACAACTTACTCCTCCTTTTCACAACTAGGTCCTTCCTTTCTTTTATGCACGTCCCTCCTCTTCTTTTCTAAGGTAAAACTCCTTCTAAAACCAAGAACTAAAGGCAAGGAAGGTCAACTTATCACTAAGGTACATATGTACATAAGGGTCTCCCTACTTACATCTTGATGATTTAATTACAAAGGTGTTCCTTATTATATGATTATTCAAAGGAAGTGCCCCCTTCATCATTATTAGTTTAAAGGATGTCAAAAGTCATAAAAGATGTTCAAGATGGTGTATTTTATAAGTTGCACCCCACATTTGGGTAATTTGCACTTTAATCCAAATTAAGGTTTTTAAGCACAAGGATCATTCCACAAGTTGTATCTTGATGCCCAAGCTTGGGAAATCCATCTTACCTCATCATATTTACTCATGTGATGTCTAATCATCATAGGAACATCTTAAATTGTGAAATTTGCAAGTTACACCCTTTAACTGGATAATTTGCACATAGGCCCCTGCATTACCAAATAATTCTACAACATTGTTTTAAAAGGACAAAAATGAAAATGTATGTTCCTTAGGAACTTAATTACATGTCAAAAGATAATCACCAGGGTTTAATTACATATTTAGGCAAAACACCTGGGGTTAGTTCATAACCCAGGTCAGGGATGTTACAAATTATCCTCCCCTTACAAGGATTTCGTCCCTGAGATCGACAAAACGTATTAGGAGAAGAGAGCAGGGTACTTCCTTCTCATCTCATCCTCTAGTTCCCAAGTGGCTTCTTCAACACCACAGTGGTTCCAGAGGACTTTCACAAGGTTTATATCTTTCTTCTTTAACTTTTTAATTCTGTTGTCAAGGATTGACACTGGTCCTTCCTCATAAGTTATATCATCATTCAATTCTACTTCCATAGGTTGTAGAACTGACTCGGTATCAGGATGACATTTCCTTAACATAGAAATGTGAAACACAGGGTGTAGCCTCTGCAACTCTGGTGGTAACTCTAGTCTATAGGCTACCTTTCCAACTCGTTCAATGATTGGATAAGGTCCCATAAATCTAGGTGCTAACTTTCCTTTCCTTCCAAAGCGAAGGACTCCTTTCCAAGGCGAGACCTTGAGGTACACTCTGTCTCCAACCTGGAACTCTAACGGTCTATGGCACTTATCAGCATACGACTTCTGTCTATCCTGTGCAGTCTTAAGCTGTTGTTGTATAACTTTGATCTTCTCTGTAGTTTGCTGCACAAGATCAGGACCTAACAACTGATGTTCACCAGTCTCATACCAGCATAAGGGTGATCTACAACGTCTGCCATACAAAGCTTCATAAGGTTCCATATCAATACTATGCTGATAGCTGTTGTTATAGGCAAACTCTATCAAGCTTAGGTGTAGATCCCAACTTCCAGTAAACTGGAGAACACATGCTCTCAACAGGTCTTCCAAGGTCTGTATGGTTCTTTCCGACTATCCATCAGTCTGTGGATGAAAAGCCGTACTAAACCTTAGCTTGGTGCCTAAGGCTCTGTGTAGCTGCTCCCAAAAGCAACTTGTAAACTAGGGACCTCTGTCAGAAACTATGGTGACAGGAACTCCGTGCAAACACACTATCTCTTGAACATACAATTGTGATAACCTTTCAGTAGAAAAGGTTGTTTTGACAGGTAAGAAATGCGCTGTCTTAGTCAACCTATCAACAACTACCCAAATGGAATCATGTCCTTTGCTTGTCTTGGGTAGGCCAACAACAAAGTCCATGGTTACATGATCCCACTTCCACTGTGGTATGGGTAAAGGTTGCATTGTTCCTGCAGGCTTCTGGTGTTCAACTTTAACTTGCTGACACACTGGACACCTCAGAACAAACTCAGCTACGTCCTTCTTCATCCCAGGCCACCAATACATATCTTTCAAGTTTCGATACATTTTGGTGCTTCCTGGATGCATAGCATACATTGAAGAACGAGCTTCCTCCAGGACTAACTTCCTCAGGTTATCTACATCTGGTACTATCATCCTCCCATGATAGCATGCTACTTGATCATCTGATTCATGAAAACCTTCTCGCTTCTCATCACCATACTCAGATTTGATCTGTTGAACTGCAACATCAACTTGCTGTGCCTCCCTAATCTGTTCTCTTAGGGTGGGTTTGATATGCATCTCAGCCAACAACCCGGCAATCCATGACACCTTCATCTGTACATTGTCTTGCCTTAAGGAGATAAGCATAACTCTCCTAGGGCATACTAAAGAGTTTAATTGTGCTCTATCCATGGTTGATGTTGCTGATTTCCTACTCAAGGCATCTGCAACCACATTGGCCTTTCCTGGATGGTAATCAATTGTACAATCGTAGTCCTTGATTAATTCCATCCAGCGACGTTGCCTCATGTTAAGCTCATGCTGAGAGAAGATATACTTAAGATTTTTGTGATCTGTGAAAATATGGAATGTCTCTCCGTAGAGATAATGTCTCCAGATCTTCAGGGCATGAACCACAATAGCTAACTCCAGATCGTGTGTCGGATAATTCTCTTCATGTTTCTTAAGTTGTCGTGAAGCAAAAGAAATCACTTGCTTATCCTGCATCAACACGCATCCGAGTCCATTCTTGGAGGCATCACAGAAAACTATGTATCCTTTTCCTTGCTCAGGTAACACAAGCACAGGTGCACTTGTCAACCTCTCCTTCAACAGCTGAAAAGACTGTTGACACTTATCACTCCAGGTAAAAGGAACATCTTTCCGGGTTAACTTGGTTAAGGGTAAGGCTATAGAACTAAAATTCTTAATAAACCTTCGATAATAACCAGCTAATCCCAAGAAACTTCGAATCTCCGTTGGTGTCTTCGGTTGTTCCCACTGTAGAACAAATTCTACCTTTGTAGGGTCAACACGAATACCCGAGGCAGATATCACATGTCCAAGAAAAGATACTTCCGGCAACCAGAACTCACACTTGCTAAACTTAGCATATAGCTTATGTTTTCTTAGCAGAGTTAGAGCCTGTCGGAGATGTTGTTCATGCTGCTGAGCATCCTTACTATAAATCAAAATGTCATCTATGAAGACGAAAACACACTGATCAAGGAAAGGTCGAAAAACTCTATTCATGAGTTCCATGAATGCAGCTGGTGCATTGGTTAGTCCAAACGACATAACCGTGAACTCATAGTGACCATATCGTGTCCTAAAAGCAGACTTGGATATGTCACTATCCTTAATACGGAGTTGATGATATCCAGACCTCAAGTCTATCTTTGAGAAGACTGTTGCACCACGCAACTGGTCAAAAAGATCATCAATCCTCGGCAACGGGTACTTATTCTTTATTGTTACTTTATTGAGTTGTCTATAATCAATGCACAACCGCATTGACCCATCTTTCTTTTTAACAAACAAAACCGGAGCACCCCACGGTGAAGTGCTCGGTCGGATAAAGCCTTTCTCAAACAACTCTTGAAGTTGTTTCTTGAGTTCTGCCATCTCAGCAGGCGCCATCCTATACGGTGTCTGGGCTATAGGTTTTGTATCTGGGATCAAATTGATTTCAAAATCAATTTCCCGAGGTGGTGGTATACCTGGAAGTTCTTCAGGAAACACGTCCTTGAATTCCCTGACTATAGGAACTTCAGCAGGGTTGGGACCTTCTTTGGTAACATCTACTACATGTGCCAGGAATGCATAACATCCTTGCCTCATCAGCTTGTTAGCAACCATAGCTGATACAAGACAGGTGGGCAGAATCTTTCTCTCTCCTTGAAAGATCCATGTGCTACTATCATCAGCAAACACAGCCTGTTTGGATTCACAATCTAAGACAACTCGATACCTTTCTAAGGTATCCATCCCGAGGATTATATCAAATCCTTGCATATCAAGTGGTATAAGGTCCACTTGAATGCGATGATCAGAAAAGAAGAGGATGCAGGGAGAGCATACCTCCTGCAAAATGGCAGACCCACTCAACGGAGTCTCCAAAAACAAGCTATCTGCCCTATGACTAATTGTCATATTGCAGTTATGAATCACTCTCCGAGTGACAAAGGAGTGCATAGCACCCGGGTCAATCAGAACAGATACAACACATGATTTAGACATATCAGAATATAAAAGTTCCATCTGACCTGCCACTACCCGTGGATTGACCACTGCATCTGGTGGGTTCATAGCATAGAACCTCGCTGTCGCCTAGTGTTGAGGTGGTGCTGATGATCCAGCTTGAGACGCTTGTCCACGTCCTCGAGCTGCTCCTTGAGATTGCCTTCTCTGTGATCCCTGTTGACTCTGTCTCAGAGGCTGTGTCACACTGACAGGCCTAGATCGGCAGTCCTTCATCAAATGTCCCACCTTCCCACAGTTGTAACAGCTCTTCTCCAGTTGTTGTGGTCTGGGTGGTCCTGTAACTGACATTGATGCTCAACTGTGAGTCTCTTGTAGTGGTAGGCTTCGTCCCCTGCCTCTACTCGATGTCCACTGTGTCCGAGCACTAGTTCTGGGTGGTGGAGGTGTAGATGCAGAGAATCTAGGCTTCTTAAAGTCTCTAGATGAAGAACCCTGGAACTGCGGATATCTTTTATGAGTTTGTCTCTTCTCGACTACGGATTTCTCTATCCTTCGGACTGACTCCACGAAGGAGCAAACCTCTCCCGATTCTCTAGGGCAGACACAGGAGTAGTCAAGTCGGCGTTTAAACCCTTCTCGAACCTTCTGATTCTTTCTTCTTCTGTGGAAGCCATGTGCGGACAAAACCGCAATAACTCCATGAACTTAGCCTCATACTCGCTAATGTTCATCATGCCTTGCCTCAATCTCTCAAACTGAGAGATCTTCTCGTCTAGGAAGGTCTTTGGAAAATATCTATTGATAAATTCTCGACGAAAATCTTCCCACGAGATCTCCACTCCAGGCCTCTTCTGCTCTTCCATGGTCCACCAGTGACCAGCACTTCCCTTGAGAAGATAGACAGCATGTCTAACTTTCTGAGCTTCTGGGATGTTAAGGATTCTAAAAGCTTTCTCCAACTCAGTTAACCACAGATCGGCATCTGCAGGATCAGCTGTTCCAAAGTATTCAGTTGCTCCGAAACGACGAAGTCGCTCGAACGTCTTACCGATACCTTGTCCTTCAGGTTGGGAAGGTGCCCTAGGTGCAGGCATGGGCATCCTGTCGGTGATGTGTGTCATAGCAGTCATAAACTGCCCGAACATAGTTTGAACAACTGGGTTTCCCATGTCAGCTGGGTCAAACTGAGGTGGTTTACTGGGTGGCTCAGGTACAGGTTGTTCTATCTCCGGGTTCCTTGCACCTCCTTGGGGTGCAACAACACTACTTTCTGCCACGTACTCCTTGTGTTGTTCAGACATCCTTAATTATCTTCTTCTCCTGAGGAGCAGAAGACTCTATTAGATAAGAAAGAAATACTAAGGATAGACTCGACATCCTAAGTCCTATGTCTCTATAGACTCAACGAACCTAGAGCTCTGATACCACTAATTTGTTGGCTCTGATTTCCAAAACCACGATATAAACTTAGTGGAATCGATTCGTTTAACAGCGGAAGACAAAAATCATGGAAAATTAAAACTTTTCGAGATAAGAGCTTGAATCTATAAAAACTTCTTTCATAAAAGGAGATAAACTGTTTACATCCCAGATAATTACTTATTGAGTAATTATATACAACATGATACAAAATCTCAAGAATTCAAAACCAAAATCTCAGACCAAAAGACTCCAAGGACCTGAGAGTACAGAGAACACATAGGACTGACTATCTAACTAAACAACTCAGCAGTCTGAATCTCCACCTGAGATTTACTGCTGCTCCTGATGCTGCTGCTGCTGATATTGGTCACCTGAAGATTGATTCCTTTGCCATCGATGACCACCTAAAAAGTTGAAATCTACGGGGTGAGACAATTTTAAATAATTATCCCAGCGAGAGTTATCACTCTTCTCCAGAAGATTTATTATAGCAACCAAGAATAACATAGGCAATAAAAGCTTTAAGGTAATCAACAACAGATTGTTATCAATTAGAACAACAACATTTAAGGAATATGAAGAACATGTATACTAAGTAATGTATCTTCAATCTATGTATCTCGTAGTTCAACCTAAGCAGATATGCTACGCGGTTGATTATGTTTTACAAACATCATTATGCCCTGCGGAGATGAGGTATACCGCTCATACTCCAACCGATCACTATTAAGTTGCATCGGTATCATACATAGGTCATCAAAAGAGCCAGATTCTTATGACCTCATCTTCCTCAGTCAGTAAGAGGATCAACATGCAGGACATCTAGTGTCTCTACTACTATAGCTTACCAGGGTATAATGGTACTTTGCTATTAGAGTCATAGTGGCATTCTGTACTCTCTTCGCTACCGAAAGATTTCTTGTTTATCTCTCATCGATGCGGTATAAAAGATTTCCTCGGGAGATTAGTGTTACATCACCCCGGCATAAAGCATAGTGAAGGATTGATATATTAAGATACATCTACATCAATTCCTACACTAGGATGTAAGGAAATTCACATCCATATTACCCCACATATTCAAAAATATGTGCTCCAGGAATCCCCTTAGGAAACCTGTTTCACCATCATTTAACTCCTGACAATGATGGATCTATGATCAGGGCTCTACATGGTATGATTATACTTGATTAGTTAAGTACATTTCAGTATTCTTTTATCATCATACATGTTTTCAAACATTAATCATTAGCATAGCAGCTATGAAGGAAGAATACTAAATGTAACAAGCTTAACTCTCATCAATTATCATTTCTCAATATTCTCATCACAAGTCATCTCTTAAAGCATGACCTTGATGGTATTCATGGCTCTCACAGCCTATCAATCTCATAAGATGCTATTAACAAGGCATCAGGATATATCACTACTCATAAAGCTAACAACATGCTTTCAATGAATATATTATCATCATCCATACATGGATATGATCATCCTCATAAAGGAACCTGCATGGTTAAATCAACTGATAACAGTAAATAACTTATTTAAAGAAGTTGTATCTCCCTACTCATACAAGAGCTAGGTTTCCCTGGTTTTCATCAATTAGGGTTTCCATGATCTCACATAAGTGGATCATACCTAAACTTTGCACATTCAAGTATATTGAAGGTATTTTACTTGAGTTTCCATTATAATTGGTACTTTCTCTCTCCTCTAACTAGTAGATAGTGATTACACCACTCTAGATTAGGTTGGGTTAAGTCCTCATTGATTAACACAAGTCAACTCATCACTATCATGTGATTAGGGTTTGATTAAAACAAGGTATCACTCAATTGAACCTCTTAGGGACATTTTGGTAAATTACCCATTGATCATCATCATGGGTCAATTCATTAATCACTTGGTCCCTTAATATCTTGAGTTACCATTATGGTTTAAATAAGATCATCATTGGACCATTTACACCTTCAAGTGATTAAGTATAATCAACCTTGAAAAACTCTAACTGTTTTAGGGTTTGACCTTCAACCTTCAACCCATTTGATTCTTAGATGACCTTGAACTCGTTTAACCTCAAACGACCTAGAACCCATTTGAGCCTTAAACGAGTGTGGACCCACTTAATCTTAAATGGGTGTGAACCCAATGGAGTCTAAATGGGTGTGAACCCGTTTGAGGTCAAACGAGTGTGAACCCGTTTGAGGTTAAACGAGTGTGGACCCGTTTGAGGTCAAACGAGTGTGGACCCGTTTGAGGTCAAACGAGTGTAGACCCGTTTGAGGTCAAACGAGTGTGGACCCGTTTGAGGTCAAATGAGTGTGGACTTGTTTGGGCTCAAACGAGTGTGGACTCATTTGGACTCAAACGAGTGTGGACTCGTTTAGACTCAAACGAGTGTGGACCAACTTGGTTTCAAACCTCATAAACATAAAATGTGACACATAGGTTATGATTGAATAGGGTTTCCTATGTTGAAGCCTTTAATTGGCCAAGGCCATGTTAACCACTTACAAATTGAGTCAATTAGGATGAGCCTCAATCAATTGGACTCCAATTTGACCCTCAATTGAAAGCTAATTAGGATTAAGTCTAACTCAATTAGGGTTTCTAATCGGCTAATCATCAATTTTCAACAATGTGAAACAAAGTGTAATTGAACCCATCAATTGAACTTAAATTGGGCCCAAACTTGGACAAAACGGTCTTGAGATCGTTTGGATGTCCTCCAAACAGTCTTGAGACCGTTTGCCCAAAGTTTGACCAAAGACCAAGTCGGTTGGATAAGGGTTAAATCTTAATTAGGTCTAAAATCAACAATTTTATTAATTCATCAACTTATTGTAATTGGACCTTCAAATGATCATTTTTCCTTAACCCTAGACCTCCAAACGGTCTTGGGGTGTCACTAAACGAGTGTGAAACCGTTTGGGTGAACCCCAAACAGGTTTGAACCCGTTTGGGTCCTTCAACCCAAAACTCTACAAGATCTATATTTTAATTCAGCAATTTTAACCCGATTAGGGTTAGGGTGTTGAAGTGCTTCAACTCTCAATTGGTTAGGAATTAGATTACAATTCTTTGTAGGAATGAAACTCACTATATTATGAACAGGTATCCCAAACGGTCAATGCTTGGTCAACTCACTCAAATGGGTTGGAACCCGTTTGCCCAAAAGTTCAAGTTAATTAGTTTGGAAAAATCAGTACTTAATTCAGTTCTATTGCCTAATTGATTGGCCTTCAACCTACGATTCCTTTGGAGTTAACCCCTAAAATTTGGTGGGTCATTAGCCTACATAATTGTGAACAGAAAACCCAAACGGTCCACGCTTGGTCAACCCTATGAAATGGTCTTGGGGTCGTTTTGATCCGAACGATCTTGCAGGATCGTTTGAGATCAAACAGGTTGAACCCGTTTGACCTTAAACGAGTTGCACTCGTTTGGACCAAAAGGGTCCAAGGTCGTTTCATAAAGTGGCCTAGGAATCCACGCCCATCATCCTCAACCTCTGTTCAGGTCGGTTCCTCCACCGTTTTACTTTCAAAAGAGCAAGGAAGAAGGGAGATAGAAGAAGAACTAATCATAGAAAACAAGAACAAAGATATGCATAACAAAGCTAAGAGTTAGAGTTATAAAACCCACCTTAAGGTCGTTCCTTGAGCTCCAAGCTTCCAAGCTTCAAGTCTTTAATGGTGTCTTGAGCTCCACAGGTCGGCCAAGGGTTTTTCTCCAAAGAAAGGTTGGGAAAAGATGGCTAGAACGAGAAAGCTAAGTGAGAAAACTAGCAATCCATTCTTTTAACATGATTTCCTCCATGAATCCAAGCTAGAAGGTGGTGTTCTCTTACCTTAGAACAGGTTGGTCATTTCCTTGAGCTCCTGAGCTCCTTCCTTAGTCTTCCACAGCAAGAGATAAGTGAAGAGTGAAAGGAAAACGTTGCCTTTGATTGCAAAGGAAAGGGTATAAGTACCTTTGGGGTTATTTTCATCATAAGGACAACTTACTCCTCCTTTTCACAACTAGGCCCTTCATTTCTTTTAGGCACGTCCCTCCTCTTCTTTTCTAAGGTAAAACTCCTTCTAAAACCAAGAACTAAAGGCAAGGAAGGTCAACTTATCACTAAGGTACATATGTACATAAGGGTCTCCCTACTTACATCTTGATGATTTAATTACAAAGGTGTTCCTTATTATATGATTATTCAAAGGAAGTGCCCCCTTCATCATTATTAGTTTAAAGGATGTCAAAAGTCATAAAAGATGTTCAAGATGGTGTATTTTATAATTTGCACCCCACATTTGGGTAATTTGCACTTTAATCCAAATTAAGGTTTTTAAGCACAAGGATCATTCCACAAGTTGTATCTTCATGCCCAAGCTTGGGAAATCCATATTACCTCATCATATTTACTCATATGATGTCTCATCATCAGAGGAACATCTTAACTTGTGAAATTTGCAAGTTACACCCTTTAACTGGATAATTTGCACATAGGCCACTGCATTACCAAATAATTCTACAACATTGTTTTAAAAGGACAGAAATGAAAATGTATGTTCCTTAGGAACTTAATTACATGTCAAAAGATAATCACCAAGGTTTAATTACATATTTAGGCAAAACACCTGGGGTTAGTTCATAACCCAGGTCAGGGATGTTACATACATGCCACCCTGATGGATGATGCCAAAGGTCAGGCCCAGATGGGTAGACCAATGGACACCTTGAGTGGTGACCCCCAGGCACCAAGCTCAGGAATGAGAAGGTGGCCTATGATATTGCATGACTAGTGGGCACCATGAGTGGTGACCCCCAGGCACCAAGCTCGAGATTGAGAAGGTGGCCATAAGTCATTGGCAGAGGGCACCGTAAGGTGGGTATGCCAGGGTTAGGGCAAAAGCGGTGGAGAATGTCATACTGAAAAGTGTAAATTGGCTTGTTAATTAATTTGATTGTGATTATTAAATTGTTAGCCATATTTGCAAGATTTTGGTTGTTCCCACATACCAGTATATTTCGATATACTGACCGACGTTTTGTTTGTCGGTGTTTTAGGAACAACAATTGAAAGAACAAATAGTAAAGTGACACATTGTGAAAGTAAAACATAAAGTGCAAGGAGGATTAGTTAGAGTGGATTCAAGCTTGGATAGATAGATTCCCAAGGTTTTCAAAGGTAAGTAAAGTTTTAATTTTATACCAAATTTTAGTTAGTTAGTAGAATTTCATAATTGTTATTGATTATTTGTCGAACCTTTGATCCTGTTAATTGGATAACAGCACCGACCTTTCGGTCTCCCTTAATTGGGGTTTACTGGGAGGCGGGGTTGTTACAATTGGTATCAGAGCCTAGGTTCCTCAATTAATCTTTAATAATTATTAAATTTTACAAATTCTATAGAACCCAAGGGAGTTATTAGAGGATTGTCCAAAAGATTGAGGTGTCTAGGAAAGGATCACGTCCGAGGGCTGGCAATATTTTCCTCTGCACCGTTAGTCGGAATACGAGGACTCCCGGATTGTGTGACTGCCTGGTCGATGTCTTAGGATATGACTCAAAATAAGATACCTTTAGGATTCTCTCATCTTGTTCATCCATTCTCAACTCAAATTTTGTTAAGGACCTTAAGGATTAGGGTTTTCTCTCTTCTCCTCACCCTCTTAAGGTATGGGAAAAGTTAATAAGGTCTAAGGAATCCTCCACCAAATTAATGAAAAGCATGTAAATAAGATGTCATGGACATAAGCTTAATAGATTCAGCAAAACTAAAGAATAGATACATGCTTAGGTCGTATGACACGAGTTGTCTTTGCCCTCAGGAGAGACCTGAGGATAGACCTCCTTGTCTGGAGGATGAGTAGAGAGAATTAGTCTTGGAGGTAGAGACCTCCATTAAAAGTAGAGACCTAACACATCCTTTGAGGATGATGTTAACCCTAACCCTAAGTGAAGATTAGAGAGAGAGATGACATGATGAGTTAGATGTCATGGTTGACCAGATGTTTGGATTTTTCATACGAGCCATGTGGGGTTGGGTGACCTAGCACCTTTGGCAACCCGGGAAAGGGTCGTGCATGTTAGAGCAAAGGGTAGCTCCTTCATGGATGAAGTAAGAGAAGAACCTATAGAACCCTATAGGCTTATGTAGGTAGGGTATAGCTTGCACCCAGAGTACGTCAGTGGACGGAAATAGGTTGAAACCCTGTCCAGTATGCATGATGGATGGCTTATGGGATGAGCATAAAGGGCTAGGTATAATCTTGAGCCAAACATGAGTTGAGCATAGGCTTCACCCACATAGGGGTATGATTGTGAGCTTGAGCCTTCATGTAAAAGGGACCTCTAGTAGGTATGGTTGGAGGTGGTTTTAGCTCTAGGGTGAGGAAGCAGGACCCCAACAAGGAGGTTGGAAGTCTAAAACCCCGAAACTTGAGGATTAGTGGGGAGTTAAGGATGATGTGACCTACGTGGATGATAGTGGTTGCCTTATGTTTGATTCTTGAAGGTTGATGATATCTTGGTTGCCTTTAGAGGAACCAAACCCTAGAGAGAGGACGATGCTTCTAGTACCCATGGTATAAGTGGTTACCTGATGGATGAGATAAAGAGTGCTTTAGATTATGAGGAGGTTTAAGTAACCAATGGTGAGGCTTTATACCTAGTTGGTTGCCCTGGAAAAGGACTCAACTCCAAAGTGTTGCTCGAGTAGAAAGATCATGGAGGTACATGACATACCTTGGACATGCTTGATTCATGGTTAAGAGGTTGAGCATGTAGTTGGATCCCCAAAGGAGAACCTAGGGTTCTAAGGCCTAAGAGGGGAAGAAGTGTATCTGATGCTCATGATGAGATTTGAGTCTCTATAGTTTCAAGCATGGTACTCCTCATGTGTAGAGGTAGAGGAAATCCCTTACGTTAAGGGTATGTTTGATGAACGCCTCACAACTAAGTTGATGTAATGTTGAGGATGAGAACAAGTGCGACCTAGCATGGTTTTGTAGGTACGCTTATGCTCTAGTAGCTACTGGGTTAAGCATGCTCATATAAACCCTAAGGATGGTTGTGACCTTGTTGTCAAGAGTTGTAGTTTCCTCCCATCCTGGGAGAGGGACCCTTTGGTAGGGTGTATACCAGTTTTACTGGTTTTGAGGTAACCCAAAGAAGTTTTTAGAGGATCTTAAAAAGCTAAGTGAAAAGTATGTGGAATGAGAATGAACCTGTACACCCATAGATAACCATCTCTAAGTGCATGTGGATGCGATACCATGGAGGTAACGGGTATGGGGACTGACCAAGGTAGGTAGGTTGCCATGACCCCTATGAAGCGATGAAAGTCAGTCGTGAATGCAGAGCGAGATGATGAAGGATTGGGTAAGGTTCTAAGTTGAACATGTACTATGATAGAATCCTAATTCTATCCAAGGGTCAGGTAGGGATAAGACCGATGAAAGACGGAGTGTCCTAATTCCCTAGTTGCACATGACCATAGGGTCGGGAGGTAACAGCTATCATTGTCTGAGGGCCATGGGTTAGGAGATTGATCACCTTCATGAACTCATGGGACCCAAAGGGCAGATGAGTAGGGCACTCTCTGGATGCATAAGGGAAGAGGGATGACCCCAAAAGCGTCGGCACCCTATAGACCTAGAGGAGATGACCAAGGGTTGTGTGGTGACCCAAGTAGGTTTCAGATCAGTTTTCCATGGAAGTAATTTTTGATGTGGAGACATGAGTTGCACGTTTCAACTTAGATTTGAAGGTGTACGAGCAAGGTGGGATGTACCATCTCTACTCCTAGAATGGGAAGAACTCTGTATTTGGACGGCCGCCAAATGCTTATTTCTTCTTGTTATGGGGGTGAGAGATAGGACAGTACACATGCCTTACACCAAGGATAAATATGATGTAAGTTGGAAAGTAGCTACAAGGTATGATGATAGACATGATAACATACCCTGGTGAAGTGAATGATACATGGATGGTTCGCACACACTAAGAGAGGTAGTGTAGTCAGCTTATGAGGATGTTTTATCAGAAACTATGTGGAATTTGCAAGTTATGCAAAATTGAGTTGAATCACCATGAGGATGAGCTCAGAGTTTCTTGATGAAGACAAACTTAGAGTTTGAGATGAGATGATAAATGGAATATGTGGAGGTGTATGTCTTCAACATTACCTAACACCTAAGGATAAGAAGTGGTAATAAATGCTCTAGTTGAGATATAGTTGCCTAGTTTAGCTAGAGGCTAGAAGAAGTTGAGGTTGTTCGGCTAACCCTAAGTCTGGAAAGAAAATGTGTTTTGGCTAACACATAAATGTAACAAGAGATGTTGAACAAGTCAATGGTGGTTTGGTTAGCTAGTTTAGTCCTTTATGTAGTGAAAGGATGGTGATAGAACCTCAGATACACTTCTTTGGATAGGAAGGTAAGAAAACCTTGATGAGAGTGGTTTAGGGTTCCTGAGGAATCGATCTTGAGGAATCATGACATACCAGAGATCATGGTTTAAGATCACCAAACACTGTGATACTGCAAAGATAGTAGGTGATAGTAGTACTTGGGATGCTTGAATTTGCATGTAGCATGTGACCATGCAAGTCAGGAGGTGAATGACGAACACTAGTAACCCAGTGCATGGATATAAAGTATAAAGAGTTCCCGAGAGGGAATGGGAGTTCATCACTGTGGATGAGGTGAGTCTCCCCTAGACCAAGGAAGGTTAATATGCAAAATGGGTTATGGTAGATCACCTTACTTAGATGACATGAGAAAGAAAGAATGTTGTCAAGGGATAGATTCGGTTGAACTACTTAAGAGAGAAAGATGGTTCAACCACACCATGATGCAAGTTCCAAAGTTCTTGAGTATGACCTAAAGGTTCACTTCCATAAGGTGGAAGTAGGTATACGAAGAACTCAATGTTAGAACCACTTATCACCCCTAACTAATGGTTAGTATGATCCAGACTAGAGGGTCTGATGAGAGCAAGTTTGCTTGTTCAGGGTGATACAAAGAGACAATTCTTAAGATGTGACGTTAACCACCATAGACTTTATCGGGATGCAAGAAGTTCTAGAAGGAGGTTGTGTCGGTCACCACTTCATTAAGATGATGTTGGTAAAGGAGGCCTCACGAAGGTCAGAAAAGAACCATAGTGTGTGCAGATGAAGTCGCTTCAATCGTGCAGTGGTAGAGAGAGAGACCATGGTGACATGAGTCACAAGCTGATACAAAGCAGACTGACATGCAGTTCACTGTGGGAGAATATGTGATGTGAAAATCTGACCCCTCTAAGCTACAGCTGAGTCCCCGATATATGGATCCTTTTGAGATGGATTGGTGGAGATGGTTGTGTAACCTTACCCCTCAGGATAAAATGATGTGTTGCATGAGTCCGATCTAGAGCACTATGAGAGGTACCCAAGCCAGGTGCTGAGCCCTGAACCTATTCAGCTTTTGAAAGGCTGAAAAGTCCTGAGTCACCTATGAGGGTACGATATACCAAAGTAAGAAAGAACTCAGATGGAAGAAAATGAGATAATGAAGGTTCTTGGGAAACACCATGGAAAGGGTGAAGCCACATGGTAGCCCTGATGGACATAAGAAGACTTATACTATTTGTTTGCTTGTTTAATGGAATTTTGAGGGCAAAATTCTCATAAGAGGGGAAGGATGTTACAACCCCAAATTTTGGCTTCCTTTGGTGAGAAATGTAATTTCTCATTTTAAAGATATTTGGACAAATAATGATATAATTTGTTGTGAATAAATGGATTTCGTTTAAAATAGCCTTGTTGTTTGATTTGTGGGCTTTGTTGGCTATTGGGCCCAATAACAAGGAAATTCAATTAATTAATGAATAATTGAGTTGTTGAGAAAAGAGAGATGAGGTGGAAACCTCTAGAAGGCAAAAGAATGTGATCCAAGGATGGATTTCGTGCCTCTTGGGTTCCTTGGGTTCCAAGGAGTCCCAAGTTGTAAAAAGAAAGAATAAGAAAAGGAAAGGTTAATTAAGTATTTCCTTGTTAATAAAGAAATTGAAAACATTGATGAAATGTGGAAAATAAGTAAAAAGAGGTGTAATGGAGTTATCCTTAGTGGAATTTCGTATCCCAAGGACTCCTAATAATAAAAGGAATATTGATGAGGAAAATAAAAGAGAAATAAAGAGAAATCCTCAAAAAGGGATATTTTTAATAAGAAATCAACCTAATGATGAAAAATAAACAAGATAATGTGAAATAATGCATTTTGACGCACGTGGAAGGATAATGAGTATCCTTAAAGATGAATTTCGAAATCTTTGAGTTTCTTGGGATCCAAGGAGTCCCAATAAAGAGGAAGAAAGAGAAAATACCAATAAAGAAAAAATAAGGGAGTAATGTAATACCTTATTCATGAATTTTGTGGTATTGCTTAAAAGTGGTATTTTCCTACTAAAAGAGAAATAGAAATTTCGTGCCAATAAAGTAAAAGGCATGAATAAAGAGAATAAGAGAAAGAGAGAGAGAGGATTTTTGTATTTAAAATTATCCATGCCATAAAGAATATCAAGAAGGTATATAGGAGAGAAGAATTTCTTCTCCATGAAGGAATTACATTCCTATTAGGAAAGTGCATTACTAATTTGTGGATGAGCACCGTGGGGTGTGGATACTCTCCCCTATTTAAGGGGTAGAGCCCTGGGCCGATCCAGGAGAGAAATCCCACATATTTCTTCTTCTTTCTTCTTTCTACTTCTTGTTCCTTGCGTACAAACCCTAAACATGTAGAAGCACTCCATCAGTAGAGCAGTAAGGGGCCGTGATGAAGTCGAGTTTGAGTGTAGGTTCTCTGCGGAGTTGGGGAGCATTTTTGCGACCTTGTCTCTGGCCTAACCCAGGCGCAGCAGCAGCCGCAAGGCTGCAACGCTGGCTGTGGGGTGCAGGCTTGCCCAGCTGGTCCAGACCACCCCAGCCAGTCCTGAAGATCTCCGATGATGCGGCAGAGGGCGGAGGAACCGGGGCGCTGGTCGAAAGTGCCTGTCGGGCCATGGGGGAGGGAGGAGAACCCCCCCCCCCACAGTCTAGGTCGGCGGCAACCTGTGCTCCGCGAGGTTGAAGAAGAACTAGCCACCTATGATGTTTCTACCCTCCGCGCGGTGTTAGAGCCAGATGATTAAGTGAGGGCAAACACGACTTTTCAAAATATTTCCCAAAACACACGTTGCATGGGCGAGGTCGACGTGGCGGCTTGTCATTGGTCCAGAAAGGTATTCTTTGCAAAATTCATATCTACATATTAGTAACTCCGATGGTAGCGAATAATATATGAATTTTGCTCAGAAAATCGAGAGGAATCTAAATAAAATATAATTGAAGACTGATTCCTTATGAAATTCGAAAAAGTAATGGAAGATATCAACTTTAATGTATTAATGTTTAAAAGACACTATTTTGATATGTTTAATGTGATTAATAGGGATTAATTGAGGATTAAAGTTGATGTTAATCTGTTAATCATAAAGAGATATATTAAGATCGAAAAAGATGAATTTTGCACGTAATTAGTTTAATTAAGAGTTCATGGGCATAAGTATGCTTTAATGGGCCTTGAAACCCTAATATTAGTGAATGAGATTATTAATGGCTTTAATTGACTAATTTCATGATTAAAGTTGGAATATGATAAATCTAAGCTATTTCGAGCATTAAAGTCCCTAATTTGTGGCTAATTAACCTTAATATAGAAATTAGGGTTTCTGATTGAATCAAGGTAGAATAAATAATAAATAGAGTTCATATGGGAATTAGAACTTAATGAATTATGAGTTGTTAATCCGAAAGAAACTAAAGGTGATAATTGAGTCTAATGACCTTGAAATAACTTAAAAGAATAAAGAAGGTAGTTTTGGTATAAAAGAGAAATAATCAACTTTAATTGGGCTTATGATGTTGAAATTAGGGTTTATGAACTAAGAGAGCATTTAATATGATAAAAGTGTTATGGAGGCAAAACCCTAATAAAACCCTAATGTGATCTAGAAAGCCTAAGGTGGAATCCAAGTCTAGATTTAGAATGTTTTGGATAAACTATAACACTTGGATCACATGCATTAATTTCAGGATATTGTTGATTGCTTGTTGATTTATTCTTTATCCTTATTGCTTGGACAATCAAGTTGCTCTGGATCAGGTATGTGGTTAATTATGAATAACCGCCTTAGTTTCACGATGATTTTTCGGATGGTTAATTGCATTGAATACAAATTATCAATTTGGATGTTCATATTTGCAAATCATAAAGTCACTATGATTATCACATTAAAAATAGAAATATGTATTCTCGCACCTACATGCCACCCTAATGGATGATGCCAAAGGTCAGGCCCAGATGGGTAGACCAATGGACACCTTGAGTGGTGACCCCCAGGCACCAAGATCGGGAATGAGAAGGTGGCCTATGATATTGCATGACTAGTGGGCACCATGAGTGGTGACCCCCAGGCACCAAGCTCGGGATTGAGAAGGTGGCCATAAGTCATTGGCAGAGGGCACCCTAAGGTGGGTATGCCAGGGTTAGGGCAAAAGCGGTGGAGAATGTCATACTGAAAAGTGTAAATTATCTTGTTAATTAATTTGATTGTGATTATTAAATTGTTAGCCATATTTGCAAGATTTTGGTTGTTCCCACATACCAGTATATTTCGATATACTGACCGACGTTTTATTTGTCGGTGTTTTAGGAACAACAATTGAAAGAACAAACAGTAAAGTGACACATTGTGAAAGTAAAACATAAAGTGTAAGGAGGATTAGTTAGAGTGGATTCAAGATTGGATAGATAGATTCCCAAGGTTTTCAAAGGTAAGTAAAGTTTTAATTTTATACCAAATTTTAGTTAGTTAGTAGAATTTCATAATTGTTATTGATTATTTGTCGAACCTTTGATCCTGTTAATTGGATAACAGCACTGACCTTTCGGTCTCCCTTAATTGGGGTTTACCGGGAGGCGGGGTTGTTACAATTGGTATCAGAGCCTAGGTTCCTCAATTAATCTTTAATAATTATTAAATTTTACAAATTCTATAGAACCCAAGGGAGTTATTAGAGGATTGTCCGAAAGATTGAGGTGTCTAGAAAAGGATCACGTCCGGGGGCTGGCAATATTTTCCTCCACACCGCTAGTCGGAATACGAGGACTCCCGGATTGTGTGACTTCCTGGCCGATGTCTTAGGATATGACTCAAAATAAGATACCTTTAGGACTCTCTCATCTTGTTCATCCATTCTCAACTCAATTTTTGTTAAGGACCTTAAGGATTAGGGTTTTCTCTCTTCTCCTCACCCTCTTGAGGTATGGGAAAAGTTAATAAGGTCTAAGGAATCCTCCACCAAATTAATGAAAAGCATGTAAATAAGATGTCATGGACATAAGCTTAATAGATTCAGCACAAACTAAAGAATAGATACATGCTTAGGTCGTATGACACGAGTTGTCTTTGCTCTCAGGAGAGACCTGAGGATAGACCTCCTTGTCTGGAGGATGAGTAGAGAGAATTAGTCTTGGAGGTAGAGACCTCCATTAAAAGTAGAGACCTAGCACATCCTTTGAGGATGATGTTAACCCTAACCCTAAGTGAAGATTAGAGAGAGAGAGATGACATGATGAGTTAGATGTCATGGTTAACCAGATGTTTGGATTTTTCATACGAGCCATGTGGGGTTGGGTGACCTAGCACCTTTGGCAACCCGGGAAAGGGTCGTGCATGTTAGAGAAAAGGGTAGCTCCTTCATGGATGAAGTTAGAGAAGAACCTATAGAACCCTATAGGCTTATGCAGGTAGGGTATAGCTTGCACCAAGAGTACGTCAGTGGACGACAATAGGTTGAAACCCTGGCCAATATGCATGATGGATGGCTTATGGGATGAGCATAAAGGGCTAGGTATAATCCTAGAATCTCATGACAGACTACATAGTTATATATTCTAAGGGTGTAATATTAAAGAAAAAAGTTTCTTTTATTGGGAAAAATGTCCTCATTGAAGCAACTATGAATCCAACTAAGATTACATGCGGCTTTTGTTTGTAGAAGATTCTTTAGTACAAATGACATCCTTTCATTTCTCCCTTTGTATTTACAATATACACTAGAATTATCTTCGATGCACATAAAAACTTCATCCTTTCGGTGCTAAGGCTTGTGTTGTCTAACAATGACAACACATCTTCTTCATCTAATCGAGCTTCTCTTTCTTCATGGTTGGCACAACTATGTCTCTGATACATGTGGACAAAAGTCTATTAAGATGACCTGTGAAACCATTCACTAAAATGATGTACATATTCTTGGCTATAATTTTTTCAGTGCAGTTCGTCCATTGTGGCTGCCACTTAAGGACCCAAGGACATGTATAAGTCTCTCCCAGTGGTACCTTATTCCCAGTAGACTTTGTAATCCTCACTTTGACATAGAAGCGGCCCATGAGTTCCTACTGGGAAGGACAGAGATATAAGTTTTGGTAACCAAAATTGTAATGTGACCCACGCGTCAAGTTTATGTGCTCAGATGTAGCGATTTGGGGAAGAAAAATGTATTTGGGTGAGAAAAAATGTGGTTTGGGGAGGAAAAAGATGGTTGATGTGGCGAGCAATGATTGGTGGCAGGTAGTCAGTGACATGGGCTGATGGAGTGATGTGTGGAAAGAGGATGAGTGGGGAAATGATAAATAAATGTCTTTTGCTTATAACTTTTGATCCAAAATGCAATTTGGATGAAATAAAAGTCATTGTATTCATTACAAAAAATACTTTCCAACAAGAGTAATGTTGACATACTTATGAAAAATAATGCATGAAGTATGAGGATGAATGTAAATGGAGGAAAGGAGAAGGGATTGAATGGAGGAGAGATGAGGGAAGTGAGGAGGGAAGTAAAGGGAGGAGAGGAAAGAAGTGAGAGATATGTGAGAAGTAAAAAGAGAGAGGAGGGATGTAAGGAGAGAGGATTGAGCAGAGGAAATGTGATGAAAGTAAGGAGAGAAGTGGATCAAATGGAGGAGAGATGAGAAAAGTGAGGAGAGAAGTAAAGGGATGAGATGAAAGAAGTGAGGATAGAGGTGAGAAGTATAAAGAGAAGAGGAGGAAAGTAATAAGAGGAGAGTGAATGTAGGAGAGATGAGGAAAGTTAGGAGGGATGTCAAGGGAGGATAAGAAAGAAGTGAGGAGAGAGGTGACAAGTAAAATAGGAGTGGAGGGATGTCAGGAGAGGGGAGTGAGTGAAGGAGAGATGAATTGGGTGCATTGCCACCATTAGTGGGTGTGGGTACTACAAGTAATGGGTGCATTAGCACCATTGTTGGGTGTGTGACAACAAACATTGGGTGTGTTTGATATCATAGTTAGTTATACAATTAATGTACATGCTAATAAGAATTGAACATATTACCACCGTAATTGGGTGCATTAGCAGCATAATTGGGTGTTCTACTAAAAATATTGGTGCATTATGTTCATATTTCTTTTTATTTACTATTGTATGCATACCTTAAGAATTGCGTGCATTACCACCATAATTGGGTGCATTAATACCATAATTGGATGCTTTACTATAAATATTGGGCGCATTATGTTAATATTTATACACATTCACTATTATGTGTGTACCCTAACTATTACACACATCAACACCATAATTGGGTACATTAGCATAATAATGGGGTACTTTACTATAATATTGTGTGTATTATGTTGATATTTTTGTGTTCATTTGTTGTTATATGCATACACTAAGAATTTTGGGTAAGTATCACCATATTTGGATGCATTAGCAGCATAATTGGGTGCTTTATATTAGGAGCACTATGTTATAATTTGTGCTCATTTGCTATTAAATGTGTACCCTAATGTTTAGACACATTAGCACCATAATTAGGGAATTAGCACAATAATTGGCACTTTATTATAAATATTAGATGCATTATATTGAGATTTTATGCTCATTTGTTATTATACGCATAAACTAAGAATTGCACATTATCATCATATTTGGGCACATCAACAAAATAAGTGAGGTGCTTTACTGTGATTATTGGTCATATTATGCTAAGATTAGTGCTCATTCGTTATCATGCATGTACCATAAGAATTAGGCACATTAGAATCATAATTGGGTACATTAACACCATAATTAGGTGATTTACTATAAATACTAGACAGTTATGTTGAGATTTTTGTTCTGATTTGTTATTATGCACTTACACTAAGAATTAGGCGCATTACCATCATATTTGGATGCATTAGCAACATAATTGAGTGCTTTACTACAAATATTGGGTGCATTATGTTAAGACCTGTGCTCATTTGTTATTATGCAAGTACCTAAGAATTAGGAGCATTAGTACCATAATTGCAAAGGTTAGCATAATAATTAGATGCTTTACTAAAAATATTTTGTGCATAATGTCAATGTTTGTAGTGGTGCAACTAATGGTCATGTTAATGCGTCCAATAATGGTGGTAATGTGCCCAATTCTCAGTGTAACATGTAATTCAATGTATTCAAATGTCTAATAATACATTGAATCATCTTTTAATGTATGCACCTAATATTTATAGTAATGCACCCAATAATGATGCTAACATGCCCAGTTCTCAATATAATGTGCCCGATTCTCAGTACAATGCACACATTTTTATATTATAGGTGTGTGTCTATGTGAGTGAGAGAGAGAACGAGAGAAAGAGGGGGTGGTAGGTGGGTGTCTGAGAGAAGAGAACGAGAGAGAGAAGGAGAGAGAGAGGGATAAGGAGATAGAGGGGGTGGTAGGTGGGGTGGAATATGTATGTGTAAAAGAGTGTGAGAGATGAAGGGGAGAGAGAGGGAGATAATGTGGGGTGAAATAGGTAGTAGGGGGTAGGGGTGTAGCTGGTGGAGTGAGAGAGGATAGTTGGGAGCAGGGTGTAGGGGCATGGAGTAGGTGTATGGGGGTAGGTACAACTAGTGGGATGGTTTTGGAGCGCTGGGAAGCTTAGTTTTGGAGTGCGCCATATGTGTGTATCCCCTCTCAAGCGTTTTTAAAATTAAATCTTTTTTTAATAATCAATCATTTGTTTTTGCAATTTATCTACTAGCCAGGTTCCTAGGCGGTACAAAGATGATGGTACTTCATGCTTGTGGAGTTGAGGGGTGAAGGTAGCAATACACCATGGTTTTAGGGTCTTTATTCGTGTGATGTCGAAGCCAATGTTGACTTGTAATGACACTGCCCCTACTTAGTAGGTAATCAAGGGTTGTGAGACCCTAATCTCAATTTTAGATGTTTAATTGGAAATTAATATCAAATATAAATGTACATGTTTCTTATTCAGACATATAGTTAAAAATATATTATTAGAATTCCTAATGTGCAATACTCTTAGTTTTATGAAGCTCAATGTCCTAATTTTGATACCATATTAATTAGAAATGTGATCAGAAAATTAGTGATAATTATAGCAGCAAGATGTATGCTTTTTTATATTTTAATAGTAGCTTAGTTCATTCTAAAAATTGGAGTTATATTATATAACTCTCATGTTCTGATCTCTTATAAATTTTAAAATATTTGGTTGAGTCATAGACCTATTTATCAGATGAGTCTTATCAACAAATATTCAGTCGAACATATTAAAATACTAAAATTTTATTAGTATATTATTTGAAGTCCGAATTGAATGAAATTTGGAATGCAGATCTAGAAATATATTTGATACATCATACAAAAGTTTTATAATTTTTGGGTCTCATTTGAGGGGACAAATAATTAACATAGTAGATGGTTTTTGGAGAGTCATCAGATGGCGCTATAGTTGTTAGGTTGAGGGTAAAACAATATTTGACACTCTCATGGATAGACTTAAGGGCTCAAAATTGATATATAGCTTCATTATCATCTACTCCAGGAATACAAACCCTAAGATTTCTTGTTGTGGCGATTCTAGAGGTGATTTTAGGGGATTTTGCTAAAAGAGCAAAGAGTTGTCCCCGTTCTTCATTTCTGGAATTAATCAAGGTTAGATTCAGTTATAGTTATGGTTTCCTACTTCTATAGGTTCAAAACTTCATATTGATTCACCACCTATTCTTATTTTTCTTATCCCTATCTCTGAAATCATCTTAGAATGGATTCAAGAGTCCACATGGAGCCCTATTCTAAATAGGAAAAGTCATGTTATGAAGAACTGACTCAATTGAAGGTCAATCAGAATTTAGTAGCAAATCTTAACCAACATAAGTGACTGAGCCAAGTGTGTAAAATATTTTTTCAGTCAATTACACTTAAGTAGATAATTTTAGTTGAAATTCTATGTTTCTTCATAGATGAAAATAAGTGTAAAATTATTTTTCTTGAATTCAACTTTCAGAATATTTCATTTTATATTCTAAATAAGATATGAAATAGTTTATATGATGAAATGGATATAGAAATTCATGTATCTCAAATATTAGAGAATGTAAATTTTATTTAAGAACATTTTCGAGATCTACAATTTTAAGTTATTATGGTACTTCTTATGTGACTAGTGTATTTAATTGCACGTGCTTGATCACTTTAATTTGATATTGACAAGTAGAGTTTCTAATTTTCACATTACATATCTTGTAAATAGCAAGTAATCAAGAATAGAAACCCAACATAGATGCTTTTAAAAATATAGATATCCAATTCAGTAGTAAATGGTTGATTGAAATGATTCATGTGAAATTTTGGGTTTTTCTAACTGAATGTTTACTTATGTGTGTGTGTATATATATATATATATATATATATATATATATATATATATCTGTGTGTGTGTTTTTATTTGTGAGATGCAAAATCTCTAGTTTAGATCCTTGTTATGAAATGTATAAGTTTGTTATGCTATTGCAAAGCATGAGCAATGAGAAACCCTGATATAAGGGTGATTGGTATGCTAAACATTTCAATAATGAGAAGCCCTGAGAGAAGGGTAATCAGTATGTTATGCATTCAACTAAGTAACATCGATGAAATAAGTTTGGTAGTCTAAGTACTCAATAAAATATAGATTTAAAAGAGATCACTCTAAGAGGAAGATATACTCAGAGAATTACTATAGTAGTAAATGCCATGAACTCCGTAGAACCCTCCATGCAGGTCTGTAGTAGGATGGGTGAAATGAACTATGGACTATCAAATAATATAGGAAGAAGTATCTTGCTACTAACTATCCAAAACCAACTGATTGGGTATCAATGGTCCTTTAGTTTAGTAGCGGAGTACCCAATAATAACCAGATATCTTGGTGGTACTATTTCAATAGCAGAGTGTCTAACAATAATTGGAGATCCCAGTGGTACTATTTCAGTAGTAGGGGTATCCAGTAGTAACTGGAGATCCAGTGGTACTCACTAGTTGGAGTATATAGCCCTTGTGGACCTACTCCTTCTGGAAGTTACTCCATTTTACATGTTAGCTCTGGAGAAACCACATTACATGAGGCAGTTGATTTTTAGCCTAGAGGCACCCCTCTTAAGTACCCCGGACAAGGGGCCACAGATATATGACTAATTGTTTAGCCGTCGTAGCCCTTACATGGCTCCTTCAATACAGACTAAGGCAGTAGCAATAGTCTTAAGGTCCTTGGGTTTATTTTAAGACTTGTATGATGAGTCACATAGTAGTGGCTTTATCTTGGATGGTACAATCTAAGAGTTTAGGGGCAAAGTAAAAGACACAAAATTTAATTGAGTTCAGTTGAGTTCAGATAAAGAGTTCAGTAGTCAGATCAATCGATTATGTTTAGTTGGCCAACATAGTAGTAGTCAGGTCAGTAGTCAAGTTAAGTCAGAGTTAATGAAAGATCAGAAAGAGAATAGTGAGGAATATATTCTAATACTTGCTTATTTATAGTGATGCATGCTTCAATGTTATTTGTAAATTTCTAAACAACTAGTCTTTTAATTTGTTATATTATCTTGTTGTTATTTCAATTATTCAATAAAGTAAATGCCTAATTCATTTCTTTAGATTGTATTATAGTTTTACTCATTCAATAAGCGAGTAGGCTCACCCCTCCACTCACAAATGTTAGGAAAACCGTGTGGATTGAATATGTCAATGCATTAGAGTAAATCTTCCACAAGAGTTAAGTATGAGATTAGTCAAGTTCAGTCGGTCCCTGACACTCTAGGTCCTTGTAAATAAATAAGAGTGTTTTAAATGATTATGTGTAATATTGTTTCTCTATTAACAATGTATGTATCCATTATCAAGTCCTATGTACATGGAAGTGTGAGAAATAGAATGAATGGTTAGATATGTATCTTTATTGTCATATTCAAATTAGAGGAAATATCATCATCATCTAAGCCTCAGTCCCAACTATGTTGGGGTCAGCTACATGGATCCTTCATTTCCATTTAGCTTTATCATGGATCATATTCTGGTTGAGATGTAGAGATTCAAAATCTCTCTTATAAACTCTTCCCATGTTAATTTTGGCCTTGCTCTTTTTCTATTAATTGTGCTCGACTCTATAGAATTGCTTTGTATAGGTGCATTAGTCGGTCTGCGTTGCACATGTCCATACCATATGAGTCAGTCTTCGAGTAACTCATCCTCACTTCTTGCTACCCCCACTTTAATCTTGATATTGTCATTTCTCAGACAATCTTTTCTAGTCTTCCCCTACATCCATCTCAACATATGCATTTCAGCCATGTTCATCATGTTGAGACCTTGTTTCTTTAGTACCTAATATTCACTCCCATAGAGCATGACTGGTTGTATATTTGTTCTATAAAACTTGCTTTTTAATATGAGAGGGATCTTCCAATCACAAAATACTCCAGTTGCACTCCATTTCAACCATCCTATAGTGATCATGTGACAAACTTCATTTTGGGCATCCCCATTTATTTGAATAATAGAACTCAAGTAATGAAATTTATCACATTTTGGTATATCTACTTCGTCCAACTTGGTTCCACCATTCACACTGCGAGATCAGATCAAATTGCAATTCATATAGTCAATTTTTCTCCTACTAATAATCAATTCATTTTATTCCAATGCCTTTCTCTAAAGTTCAACTTTATCATTCTATCCATCTTTAGTTTCGTCAATCAATATAATATCATCAAAAAACAACATACACCAAGGAATATCATCTTAAACATTCTTTGTCAACTCATCCATAACAAGAATGAATAGATATGGGTTGAGTGTGGATCCTTGGTGTACCCCAACTATGATAGAAAAAGTTGTGTTTCTCCTCCAGGAGTCTTCACACTTGCAGTAGAGATAGCATACATGTCTTTAATCAAGTCAATGTATTAGATTTGCACATCCTTTTTCTTCAAAACCATCCACAACACTTCCCTAGGTATTCGATCATAAGCCTTTTTTAAATCAATAAAAACCATATGAAGATTTATTTTGCTTTCTCTATACTTCTCCACAAGCCTCCTTATTAGAAAATAGCATTTGTTGTTGATCTTCCAAACATGAAACTAAATTGGTTGTTTGATATCTGTGTTATAGATCTTCGCCTCTGCTCGATAATCCTCTCCCAAAACTTCATTATGTGACTCATCAACTTGATACCTCTGTAGTTTGTGCAGCTCTGAACATCACCTTTGTTCTTGTAGATGGGGACTATAATACTATTTCTTGACTCATTCAGCATCTTCTCAGTCTTCATGATCTTTTTAAAGAACTTTGTTAACCACATAACTCCCTCACCCCCATACTCTCCCCCAATGGGAATGCCATCGGGTCTGCATGCCTTTCTCATTTTCATCTTTTGAAAGCATTCTTGACCTCAAATAGTGAAACTATCCAAGATCCAACTCTAATCCTTTTTTTTTGAAATTGCTTCTTTACCTGTCTTCATCGGAAAAGTTGCTTTTATGCATTTTCACTATATGCGGGCAATGATGCAGCGGGACTAGCTTCTTTACCCACACCCATCCAAGATGTGGAAACCCTTGCACATTTTTCACTACATCCGTGTGATGATGCAGCAGGACTAGCTTCTTTACCCACACCCATCCAAGATGTGGAAACCCTTGCTTCTCCTTCAACACAACATGGTGCCCTTATGTTGAATCCCTTGCATATTAATCACTACACCTAAGGGTTGATGCAGCACGTCTCTAGGTAGGGACGCTCCAATGACATTTTTATAAGGATCCATGTCATAGAAAGAGTGATAAAGTTTTTATGGCTGGTTGTTAACCTACCACCAATCCTTCTCCTTTACCCGGGCTTGGGACCGACTACAATTGCACAAAGTGTATGAAACATAGGTAGAGTTATTCATATTAGAGGAATTAATGTTTAAATTCCTTTATAAATTTAGTTTATGTGATTGAATGTGAGAAAACAAAGACTATGCAAAAAAAGTAAGGGTGGTCGTTGTATTAAATTTAATCCTCAGTTTATGCCCTAATCTCACGATTAGTGGTTATTATGAGATGTGGGTGTAACAACTTGGTATCAGAACTGAGGATGAGTTGTCAGGGACCATTAAGTCGGTAAGTTAGAGTCATAAATGTGGCAGATAGGATATGATATGATGATAGCTCTGGGGATTTGAGTATTTCGATATCCTGGCCCAGTATCTTAGTACTTAAATCAACCGATATCAAACTACTATGTCTATTCTTTCATGTATGCCTTGGCCAGGTATGCAGCGGGAGGATGGGTTAGAGAGAAACCCTAAGTATTAGTGTTAGAAGACCAAAAAGTAACAAAATAATAAGAGCATAATTATAGAATATGACACAAATTTTATTCTAAATTATTGTTTTGTTTTGAGATGAATGGAAATGCTCTTATCTATACCAATCCATATATTCATTATTTAGAAATATATATGGTTCCTTAAGATTGATATACACCATGAGGTTACATCGAAAATTGTTTATATTGTTTGCATCAAGTAGAACTAAATTTTTCTAAATGAGTTTACCTAAGTGTATATTATTTTCACATGTTTGAGATAGATAGGAGTTGGTTAATCCCGAGTAGCTCTTGGCTTTATGACTGCAAGTTCAGCCTAGTCCAGCTAATAGGATGTGTTACTGGAATCTAGTGACTCCTATAATATTTTAATAAGAATACTAAGATACTAGGATTTAAAGAAATGTTGGAATAACAAGTGAAGAATTGAAATGGTGATAGGTCAATATAAGTCCAATCATAAAGAAGAGGATAAAAAGGTAATCTAGGATATGGATGTGCATAGATACCATCATACAACAATCTGTGTCTCAAACATGTTATAAGAGTCGATGATGGTGTTTGAACTATATGTGAAATGTTATAGCAGCGTAAAGATATGAAATGCTTAGAACTGACTGGGAAGTCTTTCAACTAACTAATAAGTTGATCCTTAATTCAGCAAGTAGGTGACTAGTGAAGGAAGTGTTTGAATTTCTTAAATACATGTAGAATAGTTGATATAGACTTTATAAAGAGAGAAGTAGTGGTAAAAGAAAAGAAAAAGGGAAGTGATTGAATTTTTTTTAGGAGATCGAATTGTCAATCTATGACTAGAACCCTAAATATGAGTTAATGAGCAAGACAAAAGAAGCATAAATAGAAGAAATTAAAGAAAGAAAATGGATTAAGTAGAATGAAATCCATAATTGAAATTCATAGTTATGTATTCCTAAGCTGGGGAAACATTATATGAAAGGAGAAATGGAACAAACTAAAGTTTCCACTGTAGAAGAATGATTCTCAGAAGGGTAGAAGTAAAGAGATGTTTACCAAAGAAATGATTTATTAAGAAGTAAGAGTAAGATTATAAATTTAGATGAAATAACAAGAATGAAAAGAAAACCAATTATCATAGTGTATAGACAAAGGGATGTATGATATGATGAGTATATGAAAACATACATTCCATGACACAATCAATGTATTCATCATTGTTTCCATTTTATGTAGATATTTTTATCAATTAATTGGTTGAAATTACACTGCATGCTTAAATAGTTATTTGTGGTTGGATAAGTTTAATAAGGATGAAGATGATGTCCAACAAATGAATGAGTCACTTGGATATGAATTGATAATAATATTAAGATGAATGTTTTCCTATTACATGATTCATATGAATCAACAGGAAGAGAAAGTCATGTGCTAATCTTAATAAGGTGAAGCTAACTAGTAAAATTTTTGACTTGGAAGTTTAATCCATGGGAATAGTGAGAATTATACAGACCATGGAAATATGGATATGCATGGGTATGTCCATTATAAGTGACTAATAATAAATAAGTGAGTGCTAGTAGATGAAAGAAATGGTGCATCAAAAGGAAATTTTGGTGAAAAAAACATTGATGATATACAAATGAAAAATCCATACTTAAATCATAATTAGGAACATATGAGCAGAAAGAGAGTTCCAAGTAGACAATTTTCTTTGATAAGAAATGATTAGATCCATACAATAAAAGAATACTAAGCTACTAAGTAAGAAGTATTCAGTAGATATTTGAAGAACATCGATTGAAATACTCGAACTCTCCTCATCCTCTATATTTTCTTATATGAAAGTAAACGAGGAGGAATTTTTGTTGGAAAGAAAACATATGCAAGTAAGAGATATAATCATACATTGATTTGGATATGGGAAAAGGATAAGAATGGATGTGATGCTTAAGAGTCATGACAAGCGACTCCCAAAATTTAGGAAATTTCTCAATTATGGCCATAACTACAAAATTTTCAGGCGAAACCATATTTACATTCGAGAGCTCATGAACCAAGAGTTGAACATTATGAGTTTGGTCATAAATAGATTTACCATAAACCATTTGAAACTTCATAAATTTGGATATAGTACTTTCAGCACCCTGGTTTTCTGTATTATATTTCTTTTCTAATTCCCCCATAGTAACATGCATCTTAGAGTATGAATAATAAAGTTTGTTATTTAAAGCAAATAAGATTAATCCTTGACACGTCTTATCATCATTCTTCCTTACATTTGTTTATGGTTCCATCACTAGTGTAAAAAAATGAGTATATAAAATTGTTGGGCCACATAGCCTAAGAGAGAAAGTATTGTGAATGGAAATTTGAGATTTCATCAAAGTATTAATGATCAAGAAATTGTATGTTGTAAATTTTTTGGTTGCTTGCATTGTTATCGATATGAATGTATACTTGTATCTTAGAACTTAGTAAAGTATTAGATGATTGTGATCATAACAATGAGTAATTTATATTCTTTAATAGGAATACAATACAAGGAACAAATAATTTTGAATCTTAAACATCATGAGAGATATCTCATGTAATGGTGGTGATGATGCATCACAAGCTATGATACATTAGTTAAACAATTAGAGAAAGTTTAGTACAAGGAAAAGAAGATAAAAGTATACAAGAAATTTTATATACATGTGAATCTTAAAAGAGGAATGAACTTTCAGCATTGTAAAGAAAGAATAACCTAAAGAGGATAAGTTATAAATGAAGGATACATATTAGGATGTTTGGAACTTGGCAACTCGAGGCAGGTGCATAGAAATTTGACCTTGGAAACCAACTAGGTTAAATGGGGAACCCTAAAATAAATACAAAGAAGATGAAGTAATTGTTAATAAGAAATTTAAAGCATGAGAGATGTAATTATGAAATGTGAGTCAAAAGTATGAGGATGACTAAGATAAGAGAATGACAGATGAATTTAAAATATAAGAGATGCAAGTTAGATAAAATTCAGCAATGGCAAGAAGTCTATGGTAAGTCTCTTAAGATGATTAAGTGTTTGACTACCTAAGAAGGATTGACTTTGACATCAATCTGGCTACATGTACTCTAACTTTAATTGTAGTATGAGTATCGCTTGTTAGGGGTTTATGCACCACATAAGATGACGACGACAAGCATGCATAAATTGAAGAAATAGTTGCAAGATCTTCTTGGGTAAAGTTTATCAGGTTGAGTGCAAACCCTTAGAGTGCACCTATCAGGGTTATAAGTAAGGAGGATTCTGAAGGAATGTACACTGATGAATAGAATTCCTAATCTCTATCTAGATCAACTGAAAAGAAAAGAACAAATGGAAGTATAATAATAGCACGCCAATTGGTACGAATCTTACATGCACTTTGTGTTGAATCAGTAGATCAGAGTAGCACAACGGAAGCATGGTAGGTATTGTAATCTCAAGTAAGTAACATATACATCTCTAGTCTTTCTTTGGAAGAAAACATGATGAGGTTTGAAAAGGATATGGTTCAAGTTTGAGGATCTTATCATATGATATTGTAAGTTAAGAAGGTGACACATAAGAACGAATTGACCCCTGAGGTAAATAAGGATAAGTATGTATAGTGATTTTACTACTAAGAAAGTATCACTTAACATCGAGTTGATTTTACAGCCAATACAGGAGAAAATAAGTTGAGCATGTGCCTTGTGTAGCAGATCCTATAAACAGTATGTTGGTCGAGTCTCATGACATTACCCTGACATCAAGGAACTATGTGAAAGTTTGACGGTGCAATGCATAAGTAATATCTATCTCCTTTCACCTGGGATTTTGGGGGCGAAATCCTTGTTAGGGGTTTATAACTTGTAATGACCCTGACCTGAAATGTTTTGCCTAAGTAATATGGTTAGAACCATGTATTCATCTTTTGAAAATAAAGTATGACTTAAGGAGAGTTTAAGTTTCAAGTTTGGTCCTGTGTGAACGTTGTTTGAGCAATGTTTGCTTGTTTTGAACAAAAGTGCAAAATTACAAGAAAAAACAAATGAAAGTAGCAGGAAAGACCTAACATGGCTGTGCGAGCAGTGGCGGTAATGGGCAACAACTCCCGTCGAACCACCCCATAAGGAGGAAGGAGGCTGATCCAATAAAGGTACATGAACGTTGATGATGCCAGAGTAGTAGCAGCGGCAAGAGATTGGTCGAAAATATGCAAAAACCCAGTGGGAGACGTGGACACCCATCTTCCTGATAAAGAGATCACCTTGGAAGAGGACATTATCATCATCCCCCAATCAGAGGTTGATGAGAATGCGACTTTGTGGAGAAACACATTAGCATGATACATAATCAACTTCAGACCACACATCCCGACTTTGCAAGATCATCTACAGTAGATGTGGAAACCGGATGGTGCAATGGAGGTCCTCGGTAGAGAAAGCGAAAACTTCATTGTGAAGTTCCAAAATGAAATAGATCTAAATAATGCCCTAGAGGGAGGTCTGTGGCACATCAAAGGGAAGCCCGTGATACTGAAAAAATGGGAGAAAGGTGAACCATTAGAACAGGAGAAGCTTTCCTCTATTCCGGTCTAGCTGAAGGTATTCAACCTGCCATTGGAGCTATGGGGCGACCGGATGCTTGCTCATATTGCTACTTTTCTCGGAAAGCCACAATGCCTGGATAGGCAAACCAAGGCACGATCAAGGATTAACTACGCCAGGATAAACACATTGATAAAATCCAGCTCTTCCTTTCCCAGTGTCGTCATGATGCGAACAGACAAAGGCACAGCTTATGAAGTGAAGATAGAATATGAATGGATTCCAGAAAAGTGCCCACATTGTGGAAACTTTGGACATGACAAATCTCTATGCTCTAAACCTATCGAGAAGGAAAAGGAGTAGGCTGTAGAGACAGTGGTTACTAGTGAGACACAATCTACTTGTTAGAATGCTGCTGAGAACTCTGGAAAGTCAATCTCTAGTCCATAGAAGGAGAAGATAGTGAATGTTGATGAAGATGGGTTCGAAAGACCTAAAAAAACTACAAGCCCACGAAGATGAAGAGTCTTAAGAAGCAACAATGCGGCTCCCAAAACCAAGGAGCATGAAGGTGAACACAATAGATTCCAGTCACTAGAAGACCAAACTGAAGTTATTGAAACCACTGAAGCAGTAGTTGGCGGCAAGCCAACCCACAGTTCCAATGGTTAAGCTACCAACTATTATCGCTTGGAACATCTGTGGTTTATCTTGTTGGGATAAACATGATGTGGTCTGAGTGGAGTTAAGGAGGGTGAAGTTTGGCATTGCCATCCTTTCTGAAGTAAAAATCAAAAGAAGCAAGATAAACAAAGCAATGAGGCACACTTGGCCAGATGCTCAATGGATTGATAACTCGCAAACCTGCAACAAAATCTATCTTCTGGTGATGTGGGAACATGATGAGTATAAAATCGAGATGATCAAACAAATAAGACAACTTATCCACTTTGTACTCACCATGTAGAATACAAAACTGGAAGTTACGACTATATATGATGAAAATGATGATGCGAAGAGAGAAGATATTTGGAGGGATCTAGATTCCATCAATACCAATGTACAAGCCCATTGGGTTGTCATTGGGGATTTCAATGCAATTAGAAAGATAGAAGAAAGAAGCGGAAGGAGCGCACCTTCTAGAAGATTGATGGATGAATTTAACGCTGCCATTCAGAGAAATGATCTAGTGGAGATCGAGGCCAAAGGCCCGTTCTTTACTTGGAACAATCAACAACTGGGTTTGAATAATACTAGGAGCAAGATTGATCGTGCTCTCTGTTCTATGCAGGTCTTCCATGACTTTAAGAAGATGTGGTTGGAGAACCTTCCAACTATATTTTGTGACCATTATGTTCTGATGTTTCACCTTGACGAAGAAAAGGAAAAGACAAAGTACCCCACACACTACTTTAATGTTTGGGCCTCTATTCCTGGGTTTTCAGAAATTGTTAACAAAGCATGGAACTCCAATGTCATAGGGACACCTCTCTACAAGCTATGTCAGAAAACAAAGATTACTAAGAGACATCTGCAAATGTGGAATTGGGAAAATGCTAGAGACTTGCATGACTCTGCAGAAAACAAGATTAAAGAGGCCCTCAAAGCTCAAGACTTATCCGACAGAGACCCAGGGAATGAATTGCTATGGGAAATTGCCAAAGCTAAAAAAGATGAAGCAGTGGAGGCAAAGAACATGGAAGAATAAATGATTAGGCAGAAATCTATACTTTTTTGGTTGAAGAACGGAGACTCTAATACCAATTTTTTCTACGCTTCACTCAAGACGAGAAGATACAGAAACCAAATCAATTTAGTGGAAGCCAATGGTAATGTGCTTAGAATGGATGAAGACATCTCTAGGGCTTTCGTAGACCACTACAAAGATATCTTCAATGCAAAAAAAAGCAAATGTTAATGCCTATAATTGGGACTGTCTTCCTAAACTTAATGATACACAAGTGAAATCTCTTTGTGCTCTAGTCACGGATGAAGAAATCTACAATGTAGTTAAAAACTCTGATGACGATAAGGCATCAGGGCCTGATGGCATGAATGCACACTTCTTCAAGAATTCTTGGGAGACCGTGAAGGTGGACTTCTGCTCAGCCATCAAAGATTTTTTTAGAAAGGTAGAATGCTATGAGAACTGAATAAAACCTACATTGCCTTAATCCCAAAAACTAAGCAACCTACGAAGATTGGAGATTGGAGGCCCATCTCTTTATGCAACTATGATTATAAAGTGATCTCCAAGATTCTAACTAATCACCTGTGAGATATTTTACCAACCCTCATAAGCACAAATCAATGTGCCTTTGTGAAGGGCATGAGAATCTCAGACGCCGTCTTACTAGCGAATGAACCGATACACGACTTCAAGAAACCAAGTGCAAAGAAAAAGCTATGTCTGAAAGTTGACCTTAGTAAAGCATATGACTCAATTGATAGAAGCTATTTACTTCGTATAATGGAAGGAATGGGCTTTCCTAGCTGTTGGTTATGGTGGGTTGAGGAGTGTATGAATACTGCCTCTTTTCAAATCCTAATCAATGGAACTCCCTATGAAATGATACAAGCTACTAGTGGCATTCACCAAGGGGATCCACTTGCACCATATCTCTTTGTCATTGGTATGCAAGGACTGATAGCTATTCTAAACAAATCTATTACAGGGAAAGAGTTCAATCCACTGAAAACTAAAGAAGTTGAGGTTTCACACCTTATCTTCTCTGATGACTTGCTTATCTTCTCTGAAGCAGCTGAGTGTGATGTTGCATGTATCATGAGATGCTTAGAGAAGTTTAGGGAGGTCTCTGGACTCAAGGTAAACCCAGAGAAGAGTCATCTCTTTATGAGAAGCTCTGCGCCTTTGGAAATTGAAGCTATCATGAATATTAGTAAAGTTGAATTTCCAGTGAGATACTTAGGACTTCCCTTGTTTTCTGGAAGGTTCACCAAGACTATGTTCTCTCCACTCATTGACAAAATCAAAACCAAATTGGAGTCTTGGAAGACGAGACTCCTCTCCATGGCAGGGAGATTAGAGCTGGCTATATCCACTCTATCCACATACCACTTGTATTGGACTAGAGTCTTTCCCATTCCTACAACCACTATAGAAGAAATTGAAAAGTTATGTAGAGACTTCCTTTGGGGAGACAAGGAGGAAAGCAGGCATTTCCATTTAGTGGATTGGAATTCCATTTGCATTCCAAAGCATGAAGCAGAACTTGGCATTCGAAGAGTCAAGGACTGGATCTATGTAGGCATGATGATTCTCTGGGACATTGTAAACAAAAAAAATACATTGTGGATCAAGTGGATTCATAGAAAAAATCTGAAAGATGAAACTCTTTGGACTTGCAAATTGAAGACGACTCAAAGTTGGATGTGGAAATTTGTACTAAGAGTCAGAGATAAAGTGCTTCCTATGGTTCATTATAGAATAGGTGATGGGGAAACCATCCACCTACGAAAAGACTCATGGGTGGATGGAGACTTTCTTTCTCATCACGTTGGTGATTATAAGGTCCTAAGCCTTAGATCATAACTTAGTCCTAACAACCATCTGGACAACATCATAGCCAATGGTGAATGGAAGATACCTGACATTAGAGGTACTGAGGAGCTGACAAACGTGTGTAGGGTTAAGCCATCTGCTGATGGAGATCTCTGTCATTTGAAAGATATGAGCGAGTTTAACTTAAAAGGGGCATGGAATCTTTTTCGAAACAGAGGTGCTGATCCTATATGGGCCAAGTGACTGTGGAGCACTAGAACCACCCCTAGAATCAAAATTACTTGCTGGAAGTTCTTTCATGAAAGCCTTATTACAGAAGATAATCTGTAACAGAGAGGGTTCAATTTAGCCTCTCGTTGTAGCTTATGCAGCGAACAAAATGAAAGTGCCAAGTACATTTTCTGGGAGTGTAGGTTCTCAACGTAAGTTTGGAGGAAAGCTCAAAGTTTTTTTCTATTTATACCTACCTGCAAAGAAGACATAGTCACTATCACATCAAAGAAGAAGAAACTTCTGTGTTCCTTGGTGATCTATCATATCTGGTGCCATAGGAATAGAGTTATTTTTGATGATACTAGTCCATGCGTCAAAGGTGTCTGGAATAGTATTCACTATGACTTCAATAGTCTGTATAGATAGTTTTCTTTGAGAAACCTTTCTTACAGTTTTTTTTGTTTACACTATGTATAGATTACAATTCAGATATGAATAAAGAGGAGTCCCACGCTTATTGATAAAAAAGTGCAAAATTACCCAAGATAAGGGATTATTTACAATATGTCACATGATGGGTGTTCCCTTAGTACTTTATCATCATAAGAGAGAAAGCATGATGCTAAGGGGTGCCTTGTGGAAAACCTAAATTCCAAGATGAGCTTGTATGATTGTTGCTTGTGCTTTATGTGCTAGCTTTGGTGTAACTTGCAATTTACCCAATATATGGGGTTCATGTGCAATTTACCACCTCTAGAGTGTTCCTACTCTCCCTTAATATCATATAGAGGAGAGAGAGAGAGAGAGAAGGGGGAGCCTTATTTGAGTCTTGGTTGAGTGATAATACTCTTGGTGATGTTAGAACCATAGAAAATTGAGTACCTTGAACCATAGAAGAGGTTGTGTCGAGTTGTGAAGGGCATATGGGGGTGCCTATCAGTTTATAAACCATAGGACATGTCTCCTATTGGTTTGGAAACTATTGGAAGCTTGAAGCTTTAGTGGTGACCTTGAGGCGGGTTATATAACTTGAACTCAATTTTATTATTAGTCACCTTCTATCATGAAATACTTGGTGATTCTTTTTCTATTTTGACTTTCCTTGATTAAATGATGGTTTTACGAGTACTATTGGATATATGAGGTTGTTTTCCATGAACCAGAGTAGAATGGACGAAAATTTGGAGGTTGAAGATAATGAAACTGATATGCTCAAACCAATATTGGTTTGTGGGAAACCTTAACCCGATACAAGGGTATAAGTATAGAAATCAATACATATGAACTCCTATTCTTTTGGTTTGTAACATGAGTAGAAATACTATCCTCTTAGTTGTTTAACCTATCATCTATGATTAAAAATAAGGTTGGCTGATATCTATAAGATATCCAAGCCAACACATACATATTTGCAACATAACATGGATGGTCGATATGACTTGAGATGCTTTAAAGCAATATGATGTTGTTAGGCCGATATATTAGATGCTCTTAAAACAATATGCTTCAAAGGCACTAACTTTCCATAACTAAAGAGATGTCTAGTGAAGATGGGATATTAAAATATGATGTCTTAGTTGACTGTGGAGGCCGACATGGCCAAGTCTAACCCTAGCAATCTGATACACTCACAACCCAACACCCTCTAGCCTGATACATCATGTGAAGATGGGGGCAATATACTCTTTGAAACCTTGGTCGATATACCAATTGATGGTAAGGTCAGTAGGTGAGAGAACTCAAGTATTGAACAAGGGTTCATCTGTTATAACTCAAACCCTAGAGACCAATATCCCATAGTGTGCTATGTGGCCGATACACTAGCTAATGGTGTAGCCGATATCTTAGTAGATTGAGTGGTCGATACTAAAATAGATAAGCTAGGCCAATACCATAGTAGATGATGAGGCCGACACACAAATTGGTTGAGTGGCTGATACCCTAAGTAGATGGTATAGCCGATATGCATAATAGGTTGATATTCCGATACATAATGAGATGTTATGCCCTATACATAATGAGATGTAATGGCCGATACATAAATGAGATAGGGTGGCTGATACCCTAAAGCACACTATAGCTTATATACCTTCTCAAGCATCTCTAAACCGATACCAATTGACATGCTTTGGTCGATACAAGTAATGGTACTTTGTCCGACACAAACACATGTGTCTAGGCTGACATAAGGTGTAACATGTAGAATGATACACCTAGGCCAACACACCTTAATGAGTGTAGGCCGATACACCTTGAATATAATCAATGGATATACTTTAAAGTAATGATATGGATATACTTTGAAAAGTGTAGGCTAGTATACCCTAAAGAGGGTCAAGTCAATACAACAAGTTAAAGTTGAATCTAATATCCTAGTAAGGATGAAAGAGAAACTTGTACTACTCATATGAAAAAGGTAATACATTATGTTTATAATCAATTAATAATAATTGATGAGAGTAATCAAGTATGGTTGAATACTTATAGCAATGAATTAAATTCCTAGATTTGAGGGGTTATGAATTAGGGTTCTATTTTTAAATTAAACCCTAAAGACCCTAATCAGTTACAATAGAAGTCCTAACCCTAATTATGAAAGGGTTGTAACTTAATTGATAGATTATATATGATACAATTGGATGTAAAGTTAATAATATAAGTTCCTAGAAATGAGGAGTCATGATCTAGGGATGATGATTGAATATAACCCTGGAAAAACCTAATCAAGTTGAAAAGAGAAACCCTGACCCTAATCACAAAAGGGAATGTAACTTGAAATGGCGTGATAATAATATTCAGTGGTCAACATGAATGCCTTATGATTATAGCCAAGTGAGGGCTATAGTGGTTATAATCTATTATAGCTTGATTATGCCTTATGAGACCTATGGAATAATAGTTTCATAGAAGAAAGAATGTATATAGGTTTTGTAACTATACCTACAGAAGAAAAAAATTACAGAAGGATGACTCGAGGTCACGGACGAGGGAGGAGCGGGAGAGGGCGAGGGTGTGGCGGCGGCCAGATCCCTGACTCTAGAGGCGAAAATGCAGGTGAGAGCTCATCCACACCAATCATGGTGTCTCTGTAGAGTCCAAGTGTGGCAGATGGTGGCGATGCTCGATCCCCACAGTCCTCTAGTAGCTTGGTGGCCAAACCCTTGCAAGCGGAAATGGGTGGGAACTCTGCTTCCTCTACGTCGACTGCTACCCACTCTCAATCACAGCCTCCAGAACAGCCTTGGGAAGACGCAAGAAGCAACCTGCCTGACTGGTTGGGAGCCTGCAGAGTCGGCCGAGATGCCAGAGATGTGGCGGTGTTACCATTCTTCGAGCCGGAGGTGAAGAATGGCAAATCACGTATATCGATTTTGAGTCAAGGCGCGCCAGACTGGTCCAGATGCATATTGATTCGATTCGTTGGAAGGAAGCCATACTGGGGTCAACTCCTTGGTTGGATCAGAAGACATTGACGCTCCAGCAGTGACTGTGTAGTGGTTGCGGAGGAGAAGGAAGGCTTCATCGTTATCATGCCGACCTCGACAGAAAGGGAAAGGGTGTTATATGAAGCTCCTTGGACGATGGACGACTCCCTGCTGGTAGTCCAACCGTGGGAGCCAGGGGCTAGTCTTTCCCCCTATCCTTCCTTGCCATTCCAGTCTGGTTTAGCATAGAAAACCCGGGCTTCCCTTAGACAGAGACGAACCTTGCACGGGTTGCCAACCTTATGGGGAGGCCGCTCGACCTGGTGGACGCTTCTCTCTCAATAAGATGTCTTGAAAGTGAAAAAGTATGCATGGATCTCAAGGCTCCTGCTTCGATACCTAGCTCAGTTTTGGTAGACGTAGATGGTGCCCAAAGCCTCATCTACTCAACTGGTTCTCCTGGACCCGGACATGCTTTGCAGACAGCAAACTCTGGAATTTGATTGCTTGAATTTGGAGTGGGAACTAGATGTTCCAACACAACCTAAGGTTACTAGTATCATAATTCAATCTGCTGGGTTGTCTTTTGATTACTATCAGCAACCAAGGGTCTTATATGAGGATGGATATTCTTCCATTAGCTCCATTGATTTAGATTCTGATCCATTCAAGATCAAGGATGATGACAGATCAAGGAAAAAGAAAAAGAAAAAGAAGGGAAAGGAAAAGGATGCGAGTAGTCCAAATGCTGTTTTGGATCCTTAATCTTCTTTCTTCTGTGAAGGTGTCAGCTACTTCCGTGGTTGATTTTGGGTACCTGGTCAGATGTCTTATCCTGGCAGAAGTGTTCTTCTATCTTTGGCTCACCCTGAGTGTAGGTGGCTGATTAGAAATCTTGTAACACTTCTTTGTGGGTGATATGACTGTCAGTGTTCTTGAATTGTTGAAGGTTGACTACTGAAGCTCAAGGCGGGTTGTGGATGAGTCTTGTTTGTCCGAATTATGATGTTTGTTTAGTTACCTTCCTCGTCTTTGAGTTGATTTGAAGTGGTAGTTCTACCAGCTCCAGGGAGGTTGCATTGATGTGGCAGATCATGCAATACTCTTTTCAGTCTTATGCGGTTTTGTCCCAGCTATCTGGTATCTCAAGTAGCAGGTGAAAAAGCTAATCTGGTGAATGGTTTCTAGCATAAAAGTAAGGAGCTTTGTATATATATATTTGTGGGTGGGGTTATTGAGTATGTATGATTCTTCTTCTTCTATGTCAGTGTTGTTTTCCTTGTTTGGTTTTTTTCCTTCTCTTAGCTTCAGACTTTTGGGAGTTCTTCTTTTTGTTCCTGATCTGATGTGCTCTTCCTGTGTGGAGGTACATAGATCTAGTTCCTCTTTTGAGGCACTTTGTACCTATAGTTTTGGTTTCAATAGTAACACGTTTTTTGCCGACAAAAAAAAAGAATGTATATAGGTCTGATGACCTGGAAAAAACATAATTGCCTAAAGGGTGATGTGTCATTCAATGGTGAGTTTAAGGGATTGATATCCCATGATGAAAATGATAGGGTAACACAGAGGTGTTCTAACTGTTAAAGAATCTTAGACAAAATGATGTACCTTCATTTTATCATATTGGTAAAATGATTAAGGGATTATTCTTTTATAGCATGGTGCTAACATTTAAATTGATATCTCTTTTATCATGAGACCCTAATCATGCAAATGTTTTGAGATAATAAGCATAGCCAACTATGGACTATGGTGATGTGACATTATATAGATTGAATGGGCCTTGTGGGCCATGCAAAATACTTTAACAACATATATAAAGTTTTTATGGGTCTTATGATTTAGTGCTGGTTGTTGCCTAATGAGAGGTGACATTGTTCAATAATGAGCTAAAAAGATTGAAACCCCGTAGTATGTGATAATCAAGTATATGGGTCTAATGACCTAGAGATTATTGTTACCTGGTAAGAGGTGACTCTGTTCAAAGATGAAATGAGGGTTTGATACCCCAAACACGTGATCATGATGAAAATGTGTAAAGGATGAGATTCCTAGTAATATGTTCAAGGGATTGAGATCTCATGATAAGTGTAACAAAGTATGTTCCAATTGATACAAGATTTCTTGAAAAGATATGTTACACCTTTCTATGTAGCCTTTATTTACAATTCATGCTTATAACTTGATTGATGCTAAATGATGTTGTAATGCACTTAATCTATCAAGTAAACTAAAAATGTAGTTGCCCTGGCCATAGATCCATTCGGTGTCAGGATTTGTTGATGGTGAAATGAGTTTAACTTAGAGCGCATATTGTTGAGTATGCGGGGTACAAACTGCATCCTGAATCCACAAGATTGGCTATGAGTCATTCCCTAAAAGAGTGTGGTCGAGGTCATAGCTCCAATACAAAAGAAGAGTATGGCTACAGGCCATGACTCAATATATATAAGCAGGATTGACTGAAGGTCATACCCTGAATAGAGAACATGCTACATGTTGTATCTCTATTGTGAAGAGCCTCTATATGCCAGGCTAGCTAAAATGCAGACTGACTCAAATGCCACTGCCACTCTCATACTAACCAAGGAGGATGAGGTCACAGATTCCAACTCTTCCATAGACCTATATGACACTGATGCTAGCTTTGTTGTGGTTAAGATGAAAGGTATATTCCCATCTCTACAGGGCATAAGATGGATTGTTTAAAGATGTAATCAGTCATGTAGCGTATTTGTTTAAGGATCAAATATGGAAACATTGGTTGAAGGCTTGCTTTGTTTTTATACTATTTAGTTTGTAACAATTATATATGTTCTTCATATTTATTTTAAAAGTGATTAAATGATCTATTGCTCAGTTAGAGATAATCGAACCAATGAGATATTGAGATTTCTCTATCCTATATATGATTAACAGTTATACATGCTTAATTCAATAAAGGTTTCTTCTTCTCTCTTTTATAAAAGTTTAACTATGATAATAATAATGTTGGCAGAGAGTTATATCTCTTGATTGGACTTGTTGTCTTACCCCGTGGGTTCCACACCTTTTTAGGTGGACGTACATATGAAGATAGTGATCGTATAGTCAAGAGAGAGCAACAACAACAGGTGCAGTAGTAATAGCTTAGGTTGAGTGTGTTGTTATGTGTCTAGTAGAATAGAGTCCTATGAGTCATCTTTGTACTCTCATGTCCTTGGGAGATTGTTTTCTTATCTGGTTTTACAATCAATCTGAGATTTTGGCTAGAAATGACTTGATGTATGATGTTGCTTTTGTGAATGCTTTTGGTAAAGCAGCTGCTGTCTCATATCCTTGCTATATGAAGGAATCATGTATGTATGAGCTCACAATGATGCATATGTAAATACGACCTTGGGCCTTTTGTGAAAAGTTTCTGGTAGTGGATCTTGTGGAAAAATTGTTTTAATTTTTAGTGATTTTTGGTAACTCATAGTTAATGGTTGTTTCCACGTGGTTTTACATGATGATTGTTATCATTAGATAGCGGTTGTCACATAAATAATTAAAGTATTATATGGTTTTTGGAGAGTCAACATATGGCACTGACACATGTTAGGTTGTTGGTAAAATAGTATTTGACCCTTTCATGGATAGACTTCAGGGCTCAAATTCACATTGTATCTTCATATTTTCTACTTCACGAATCCAAACCCTAAGATTTCTTTATGTGGCGATCTTAAAGGTGATTTTAGGGGATTTCGCCAAAAGAGTGAAGACCAATCCCCATTCTTCATTTATAAAATTAATCAAGGTTAGATTTAGTTATAGTTATGGTTTCCTACTGCTATAGGTTTGGAATTTCATATGTATTCACACGCATATTCTTATTTTTCTTACCTCTTCCTTTGAAATCATCTTAGAATGGATTCAAGAGCCCACATGGAGCCCTATTCTAAAGAGGAAAAGCTCTGTTATGAAGAATTGACTCTGTTGGAGTTCAATCCAAATTTAGTAGAAAATTATAACCAACAAGAGTGACTGGGGTGAATGAGTAAAAGAATCTTTCAGTAAATTGCACTTAATTAGATAATTTTAATTGAAATTCTCATTTTATTCACAGATGACAGTAAGTATAAAATTATTTTTCTTATATCTAGCTTTCAGAATATTTCATTTTATATTTTGAATATGATATGGAATTGTGTATATGATGAAATGGATACATAAATCCATGAATCTCATATATTAGAGAATGTAGACATTTATTTGAGGATATTTTGGAGATCTTGAATTTTGAATTATTTGGGTAATTGAACAACAATCTAGATGAAATTTAGAATACTACTTATATGGTATTGATTATGTGAGTAGTCTATTCAATTGTATGTGTCTGATCACTTTAATTTGATATTGACAAGTAGAGTTTCCAATTTTCACAACACATATCTTGTGAATAACAAGTAATCTGGGATGGAAACCCAACCTAGTTTAGTTTTAAAAGTATATATATCCAATTAAGTAGTAAATGGATGATTGGAATTGTTCATATGAAATTTTGGATTTTCTAACTGAATGTTATCTTATATGTATATACGTTTTATTTGTGAGATGCAAAATCACTAGCTCAGATCCTTGTCATGAAATGCCATAAGTTTTTATGCTATTCCAAGTAAATAGAAATGACATTTCCCTAGATAGGGATGTTATTGATGCCATATATAAATATGAGAAATGTTGAATGAGAATGTTTATATCACTAGACATGATATCTGGTTGAAAATATGAAAAATATTATATGTGCATGAGCAATGAGAAACCCTGAGAGAAGGGTGATTGGTATGTTAAGCATTTCAGTAATGAAAAGCCCGGAGGGAAGGATAATCAATATGTTATTGGTGTGTCAAACCAGAGGTGCACACACTAACCAATTAAGTTTGATTAGATGCACCCCACAGAACTCAAACACACTTGGGATCTTTTGATATTTGTAAAAACCCTAAAAAGACTCAGTCACAATACTAAATAGGACACCCGCAAGCGCACGGGGTACTATTATAGGAAAGATGAGAGGCAAGTATAGGGGTTGATCCTCAGGGAGAGAGGGGTCACTGGATCTAAGTTAGCATTTGCTATGTTCCTAAAGCGGAGATTAGGGTTTGAGGGTTTTAAATTGGGTTTGGTTTGATTACACTACAATTGCAAGAAAGAAAGAACAAGAAGGAAACTAAGTTAACCAAAACTCTAGAGTACTCTAAGCAAGATAAGGCTATCAAACTAAGCAAGGCAAGCAATTAGGCTAGAGCAAGGAGCTACACTACACTAGCAAGCTAATTATCAACTAAGAACTAAGATAAACAATTAGACAAGCTAGAGACTAAGCTATCACTAATTAGCCAAATTAACACAATCAAGCTCAAAGGATCCCTAACTACTTGAGCAAGAACTAACTATCCAGAACTAGGCAATTAGCTAAGAATTAACAAAGGCAATTAACTTAACTAGCATTAACAAGCTAAGAAGGCAAATGTGGGTTTTAAGCAATGTGATGGATATGTGGGCCATTTGGGAATGTGACTTGATATTAGTTGGGGGAAGGTCAACATAGCATGTAAAACTCACATTTAAATCTAGATTACCAAACCAAACAACAAGGCAAGTGCTATTAGAATATACCCTATACTACTAGTTAGAAAATTAGGGCTAGGTGTAATTCTAGTAGGACTTGGCAAGTCTAGGATTCTAGGGTAATTGGTATTAGGGAAATTGAGAGCCAAGGGTATGAATGGGAGTAGAGATGAGGTATTTCACCTCATGTTACTTGCCATCTAGCCTTTAAGAAACTCTAGGCAATTGCACTAATCACACTTACACTAGCTACTTAGATCTCACACTCACTTGTAAGGAAGAGAGATGTATGTAGGAACAAAGGGGGCTAGCTAGGGATCCACTAATTGGACCTAGGAGCCATTCCTAAGATTGTCACATACATTCCAATTTCCCCTAAAAGCTAAGGGTCATCAAGCATCACAAAACAAGCAATTTATGTTTAAAAGCACAAACCACATGCAAGATAATGGGAAATGAGATAGAAGCAAGAGGCAATCATCATAGAATTAAATTATGTTCATTACATGTTATTTTCCCCCAACATGGTATCAAAGTCACATTTTAACCCCAAACAACCCACCACTAGGGGCTTAGCTAGACATGCTCAAACAAAAGATAAAAGAAATGAGAAGAAGGGGATAGGACTCTATGGAGATCGAAGTATATCCTCCTCCTTCACCTCCTAGATGTTGTAGGGTAACCTCCCTCCTCCAAGGTGGATGATGGGCATGAAAATGTGGGGGATTATGGTAGAAAACCTAGAAAACTAGGTTCCTATGGTGGAAATGAGGTGGAAATGATGGGTGGAGAGCATAAATGCAAGGGGAGTGTAATGAATGTTCTAGAGTGGATGGAGAGGAGTAATGGAAAATAAACTAGTGATGTTTCCGCCACCCATGTATATATAGGTGGTGGTGGAAGCACTAGGTTAAGTAGGGGCATTGTTGGAAAATAGTGCATATGCTAGGGTTTAGGTGGTAGCACGGCCGTATTGGGCAGCACGATCGTGGTGGGTAAGGGTAGGAAAGGTCATGGTGGTGTGGAACGGTCATTCTAAGAAAGTGAAAAAATCATAGGTTGAGGTGGTAATATGGAGGCTGGTAGCACGGTCGTGCTGGGTAGCACGGCCGTGGTGGAAGCTAGGTAGAATGGCCGTGCTGGGTGGCACGACCATGGTGAGTGAGTTGGAGGTGAGGTCGTTCCCTTCAACATGCCCATTTTGGCTTCTGGCGGCACGACCGTGGTGAGTATCACGACCATTTTGGGGGCTTCATAGCTCAGCCGTGCTGGGTAGCACAGTCGTGGTGGCTATGTTTCTATAGCTTTATGATTTTGGGATTTTCTCTATAACTTTGGCATTGGCCAGCATGGCTGTTCCTTGGCACCATGACCGTGTTGGGGTCTTCAGTAGCAAATTCAACTTGAATATTCATGATCATTGGACTTTTTTTCTTGATGTTGACCCTTGGCCATTAGGGGTAGGTTGAGGGAGCTTTGGGGTCTTCTTTGGACCTCTCTATGAGTGGAGGACTCCTAGAACTCCTTCCTTCTCTCTCATTTTTCCAAAGCATGGTCCAAGTACCTAAAAAGTAGGCATAGAACGTCCATAAGTGCATTTGACAATAATATGCATATTGGGGAATTTACCTTGCATTCTAATATGTTTATATGTGATTGAGACACAAAAAGACACAAGATGAAGCCCTAAAATAGGGCTGCATCACCACCTCAAACATAAAACATACTTGTCCTCATGTATGCTCCAACTCAATCTCTCTCTTCAGTTTTCTTTCAATAAACAAGAGTGACAAATGCATTACAAAAGATGATTATTGACTAAATGTTCTTGGAAGTGACTAAGTGCATGTGTTCCACCTCTCTCCTCTCCATTTTTCACAAAACAATCATGAAATGAGCACTGAGCATACAAACTTCAAATATAGAGCATAGTATACACAAGCTTTCCATAAGTCCTTCATATAATTCCAGGTAAACCGTTTCATGTTGGCGTTAATCAATGATGACTAGGAGTGTTGTTTCACTTTCATGCATTCAATCTTATGCTTCAAACCACACCAAATGACCCACATGGCTGTAGAAAGGGTAAAGTGAGCCAGGTTTGATGTTTTCTAGCTCAATGGGTATGCAAATGGAAGAAAGGATTGCAGTAAGATTTTGGAGTGCTTTTACACACTCATCTTTTCTTTATTTAGATGCTCTTAAATAGGAGCATCTTTTTGTTTTATTTTTGCCTTTTCTTTTCTTTTTTTCTTTTCTTTTTCCCTTGGTGTAGATAGGGCATATGGTGGAAAGAGTGAAGCGGGGAGATGTAGATATGGCCACCCCAAACTTTTAAAGGTGACCTAGGCCAAATATGTGCACTAAGGCATCCTTTCATGAGGCGGAGAGGTATGAAGATGGTGAAAGAAGAGTCGGGTCAAAGAGGGGTCATTAGTGTAGTCCTCGACATAATATTTCCTTCATGAAAGATAATCCAACCCTTCATCAAATGATATCACACCACATGATTGAATAACATGAGATTCACATTTATATCATGTGATTCCATAGGCTTTAAGCATTCATAGCTTGCTCAATTCATAATTCAACCAAAACATTCACAAACTTGAGAGAGGTGTTGTACATGTAAAAAGTAAACCATCAAGACCATACAAAAATAAACTCTACGAAAAAGGCATGCATTTGTCAAATACCAACATTTTCATTTCAAAAAGTGGAGATTAAGTTAAAACATGCTTTTAGGCAAGAACATTCAAGTTTGGGAAAAATTAGCCAAAATGGTGCTAATTTGCATTCAATCACATCTAAACCTACATTTAGGGAAATTTCAACATAAAGAAGAAATCCTAGTTAAAACACACAAAATTACCAAAATCTACATGAGAATGCAATGCATGACATGGAGGAGCAAAAAGAGCAAAATTTTTGAAAAATTACACAAAAATGCATGAAATTGAACTACTTGAATGCATGGATCCAAGAAAAAGGAGATCTATACTAAAAGAGAAAAAGCAAACAAACAAAGATCGAGTGAGACAGACATCAACAAAATAAGCTAAGAAAGAGGGCATACCGCCCTACCACCCCAATCTTTTGAATCATGCTATCCTCAACATGAAACTAAAGCTCAGGAATGATAGGGTAGATGCCACTACTCTGGCGGTGTGGGATCCTACGATGGGCCAGATTGTGGGAGTGGATGCTGGTAATAGTGGCCCCAATAGTCTTCTTGTGGAGGCGGGTATGTCTCCTGGTACCCAGATAGTTCTCCGCAGAAATCCTCCCCCCATTGGGGGTTCCTCTGTACCTACACATGTTGATACTGGTACTTGTGGTTGATCTAATGATGCATCTACTACTGATATAACCACATGGCATGTTGTGTCTACTAAATCACCTCCAACTATGCATGAATGGCTGACATGTCATATGCATTTATTGGAGGTGTTTGTGCATCAAAGTCCTCCTCTCTCTGTCGTGTGCGACGTGGATGCTCAAGTATGCACTACTGCTCTGGCACATTCATCTCTCCTCGTTTAGGTAAGTCCACATTTGGTGTTATGTACCCCTCTCTTGGATGCTCCTCCTCATACTGTGATATCAACCCTAAAAAATTATCCGGTGGTCCCACATCCATGAGCATGGGGTGGCATGGTATGGGAGTTCCAAGGTGATTCTAGGGTACTTGAGGTTCAGAACATAAATGATCTTGCTATCTTTGAGGGAGAACATTTGGGACCTAGAAAGATAGTTTAGATCAACATATTTGCTTCCTTCTACCTTGGTAAGCCCATCTAGTTTGCAACCCACTTCCTTTTCCATTATGATGATAATCCCCCCCCACAATGATGAATGGATTTTTACTCTTAGAGGGGATTGTCGTCAAGTGGTGAATCACCATGGATCCAATGTTTACAAATCCCCTACTTGCTACTGTGGCTATCACAAACAAATCTTTTTATGAACAACAACCTTGATTATCATAACGGCCAAACAAGGTGTTTGCTAGGACCTTCTGTAGGTATTTCATGAAGGGATTGTAAATCTTGCTGGTCTTGAATTTTCCTATAGAAAAAGTTGCTTGACGAGTAATAGCCTTCCACATCTTGGAGTAATATGCTCTCCCATTCTTGTCAAGTCTTCCCTCATTGAAATTCTTTGACATTTCTGAATTGGGGGCAAAGATAGCATTGATTTGGGAAACTTTAAGCACATGCGTTGAGTTATTCAACTTGAACTTGATGGCATCCTCACCTTGGTACTGTACCTTCTCTAATGTTGCAAAGAATTCATGAGTCAACTCTAAGTAGTTTTCTTCAACCTCATTCAAGATCTAGTAGATCCCACATCATTGCATTTGACCCTTATAGGTGTAGTTGATCCCTAGAGCTTGCATGGTATCCATACATGCATATCTAGTGGGCATCACCCTCCTTGTCAAGCACTTGGGGTGGAGGGGTCTTATGAAAACTCTTCTTGTCGTTCTTCTTCCATAGGTGGTTCCCACTGGTTGCTTTACCACCCTTTTCATTCTGTCTTCCTCTAGCTTGGACACACAATCCACTAGTTCATCTTCCATCTCCTCACTTTCAGTATCATCTTCCTCCTCTTCTTCATAAGTGTGTGACCCTGAACTTGTGTCCAAGTTCAAGGGCACCATCTAAACGGGTGCATCTTTAGCTTCTTCCTCAATCACCAACCGGCGCCTAATGGGTTGTTGAGCGGCGTGTAGTTGTGACGATGAAGTGGAGCATCTTGCCAGAGTCAGACATGGAGAATTTTGTGAAGATGACACATCTATATCCTTCTTGGCCCTCCCCTCTCGGGCCAATGCATCGATGTCCACCAAATCGATGATGTTCCCCATCTCTTCTTCTTCTTCTTCCTCCTCCTCATCATCGGGGTTGCTTTAGCTTGGATCTAACGTGTGACCACTTGAGGAGGATCAGTGTCAGGATGCACTCATCAATGCCGACCGTCAGAACAATTGTGAAATTGAATTAGACGGTAACAAAGTATTATAGGACTACTGAGACACATTGGAGGCCCGCTTGGTGTGACTTTTTCCTCCGGTGAGGATTTTCATGGTCTTCTCCACCCGTTCTTGATTACCTTGCCCATTCTCTTCATCTTTGTAAGAATTTTTGGTGGAAATCAAGCAAGAACAACAAAAAACGTGCTTCCGGGCTGTAGGAGTAGAATCTCCTTGGAGATGTAGAAATAGATGTTAATGGAGGGTGGAAAATGGAGCTTGAGGTAAAGTAAGGTTATTGGGGGCTAAAGGGAACTCAAATACATAGTTTGGGAGCAAGAGGAGGTGATTTGGGGGTGAATGGAGCTTGATTGTTTTAGGTTGAGAAAATGAGAATTGGGTCGTGCTAGCTTGGGCAAAATTGAGTAACTTAAGTACTGGGCCCAGGCCAGCACAACCGTTCTTGCCAGCACGACCGTTCTAGTGAGATGCCAGCACGGCCGTGTTGTTCAGCACGGTCGTGCTGCCCATGTCCAAAACTCGAGTTTTCCCTGTTGAAATGCAAGTTGCCAGCATGACCGTTCCATGTCAGGACAGACGTGTTGGGTCCTCTAAGTTTAAAAATCTTCCAAAAATTATCAAATAATTCCATCATTCATGCTCCAATCATTTTAATTGACCCACTTGATGTTGTATCAATCATTTTTCACTGAAATGTACCTCATTTCTCAACTTTCACCTATCTCACCAGTCAAATCATCAAAACTAAAACAAGACTATCAAACACAAATGTGTGTGTTCTTAGAATCATGTAAAAACAAAGTGAAAGTATCAAAAAGTGAAGGTTGGGTGAAAAAGTTCCCAGACCTAGGTGGTTGCCTCCCTTTAGCTGGGCTTATTGTTTCTTGAACTCGATCATCCTTGTGGTATTTTCAAAGCATTTTTGAAGTAAATATCCCTCTCATGTGCATTCAAGCACATCTCTTCATCAAGCTGGTGTTCCTCAACTAATATCACAATATCAAAACTATGATTTGCTCTATCCGACCCAACTTCAACAACTGCTTTCAATATTTGTCCATTCACAGTAAATTCTCTTGCTCCATCATTCTCACAGATCATGATAGCTCCAGATGGGTACACATTCTTGACTAGGTAAGGTCCTTCCCATATAAACCGAAGCTTCCTGAGAAATAAATTCATCCTAGAGTTGTATACCCACACCCATTGCCTGGGCTCAAAATCTTTCTTCTTGATCAACTTGTCATAATGAAACTTGGTTCTTTCCATGTAGCTTTTGGATAACTCTTAGGGTTCATGCCTCATTTCCTCAAGTTCATGCAACTACAACATTCTTTTCAACCCAACTGTGTCTCCATCCATATCCATGGCTTTTAAAGCCCATAATGTCTTATGTAGCATCTCAACCGATAGATGGAAACTTTTTCCATAAACAAGCTTGAATGGTGTGGTGCCAATCAGAGATTTATATGCAGTCCTATAAGCCCACAAAGCCTCATTAAGATGTAATTACCAACCCTTATGGTCCGGTCTCACCATCTTCTATAGAATGAGCTTTATCTTCCAATTGCGTAACTCAACTTGACCACTCGTTTGGGGGTGGTAAGGAGTAGACACACGATGATTCACTCCATGTCTTTTAAGCAAACCTTCAAAAGTGCGATGAATGAAGTGACTTCCCCCATCACTAATCATGGATCTTGACACACCAAACCAGCTAAAGATATTTGATTTCATAAAATCATACACCACTTTGTGATCATTGGTTCTAGTTGCAATAGATTCAATCCACTTTGACACATAGTCAACGGTCACTAAGATGTACACTTACCCAAAAGAGGGAGGAAACAGACCCATAAAATCAATTCCCCAAACATCAAACACCTCCACCACAAGAATGGGTGATAGAGGCATCATGTCCCTCTTTGAGATAGTTCCTACCTTTTGGCACTTCAAACAACATTTGTAAAATCATGAGCATCCTTGAACAATGTGGGTCAGTAAAATCCACTTTGGAGAACCTTGGCAGCCATGCGTTTCCTGCCGAAATGACCTCCACATACTCCAGAGTGGCACATAGATATAATTTCTTACTGTTCCATCTCCGGGACACATCTCCTAATGAGTTGTTCGGGGCAATATTTGAAAAGATGAGGATCATCCCAAACATAATTTTTGACCATAGCAAAAAGCCTTTTGCTCTTCTCCCTTGTCCATGAGCTTGGTATCATTCAACTAGCTAAGAAGTTAGCTCTATGTTTGTACCATGGCCTTTGAGTGGATGATAGTAGGAAGAGTTATTCATGTGGCATTGTTTCTATAATTTGATCTCTATCATCAAAGGGTGCTTCAATTTGGGAGAGATGGTCGGCGGTAGAATTTTCCACTCCCTTCTTGTCTACAATCTCAATATCAAATTCTTGAAGCAACAAAATTCACCAGATCAACCTTGGTTTTGAGTCTTTCTTCACCATGAGATACTTCAATGCATCATGGTACATGTATATCACTACCTTGTTTTGCAAAAGATATGAGAGAAACTTGTCAAGCACAAAGATCACCGCAACCAACTCTTTTTCTATAGTCATGTAGTTCCTTTGTGCTTCTTCTAGAGTCTTGCTAGCATAATAGATGGCATGCAAAATCTTTCCGATGCATATCATAATCTCTTTAGCCCAGTACAACCCCCATTTCCATGTCTGATGCATCCATCATAATCTCAAATGACAAGGAGAAAACTGGGGGATGCATTATAGGAGCATAAATGAGCTTGTGCTTCAAGTGGTTGAAGGCTTCAACACACTTGTCATCAAAAGGGAATTCAACATCTTTTTCTAGGAAATGACATAGAGGTCTTAAGATTTTGCTAAAATCCTTGATGAAATGACGATAGAAACCTACATGTCCCAAGAAAAATCAGACATGTCTTATGGTAGAAGGAATGGTGAGAGTAGAAATGAGGCCCACCTTGGCCCTGTCAACCTCAATATCGTCTTTTGAAACCCGGTGACCCCGAACGATGCTTTCGAGAACCATGAAGTGGCTCTTTTCATAAGATAGCATGAGGCAAACCTTGGCACACCTCTCAAGAACGGAGTCTAAGTGGAGCAACCACTCATCAAAGGTCTTACCAAAAATAGAAAAAGCATCCATGAATACTTCAAGTGATGAATCAAGCATGTCGACGAAGATGGATGTCACACATCTATGAAAAATTGAAGGGGCATTACACACCCTGAATGGCATTCTCCTATAAGCAAAAGTACCATTAGGGCAAGTGAACATCATCTTTTTTTGATTTGTAGGATGAATAGCAATCTGGAAATACCTAGAGTATCCATCAAGAAAGAAATAGAAACTCTGCCCTGCCAACCTCTCTAGAATCTGATAAAGAAATGGAAGAGGATAGTGGTCCTTCTTAGTCTTCTCATTGAGCTTTCTATAGTCTACACACATCCTCCATTTGGACTGATCTCTAACAGACATCATCTCACCATCATCTCACCATCTCCCATCCAAGTTGTACCAAAGAGAATATAGAAGAAATGATCACTGGGAGGGTGTCATTGGAGCCTAGGAGTGCATACTTCAACCCTTCTAGGACTGACTTGAGTTCAAGAATTGGAGGTTCTTTAAGAGAATTCTTCAATGGCTCAAAAATGGATGGGAGGTCCTCGCTTCCAGCCACTAGAGCTAGCTCATTTACTTCATCCTCTTCATCATCATCATCATCGAGAAATTCAACAATGGTCTCTAAACCTCTACCTTGAGTGGCAGTCTAGATCCACGTAGGCAGGAACTCCTGTACAATCTCTTCAAGGCATCCAACAAGATAACAATCCTCTTCTGTGGCCCCTATCACCTAGGTTATAGTTGAAGACTTGAAGATGTTCAACCGGATTTTCATGTGCATGAAGGTTACATACATGGTGTTAGTTCTCACATGGATTACTGCGTCAGTTGTATCCAAGAAGGGCCTCCCTAAGATAATAGGCAGTCTTCTAGCATCTTTTTCCATATCTAGCACAATGAAGTCAGCGATGAAGAATGTAGAAGTCTCATCGTCAAGTCTAACTAGCACATCATCAACACGCCCTCTAGGAATTTTCACTCATAGGTCGGCCAATTGCAAAGTGCAATGAGATGGACCTAATTGTCCCATTTGGAGCTCGACAAACAAATCATATGGCATCAAGTTCACGCTATATTCCAAGTCTAGAAGGGCTTGGTCTATGCGGTGTGCTCTAATGTAACATGAAATGATGGGAGCACCAGGGTCTTTCCTCTTTCTCAACATGGTGTGCTGTAGAATTGAGCTCACTTGCTCTGTGAGCTTGACTTTCTTTCACATTCTCCCCATTGTTTTCCTCTTAAACATGCACAAATCTTTTAGAAACTTGGCATAGGAAGGGATTTACGTGACCACATTAAGAAAAGGAATGTTTATCTTCACCTGTTTGAAAGTTTCCATGATATCTTCAGTATGTTTCTTTTTTCTTTTTTAGAAGAGGGCTCCTCAAGAGCATCAGGAAATGGCGGGGTTGGGCTCCCAATCAGCTCCGATCAATGGAATCATCAATTGGAATCATGATATCAGTTCTCGGTATCACGATATCAACCCTAGTTCGTGTCACAATATCATCAATCTGGATCTCAGTATCAACATGTATGATCATAGTATCACCTCTATCCTCATTGGATGCACTATCAACAATAGTATCATATGGCTACTCTAAGGTTCAACCACTCCTCAATACCGTCACCTCCTTCACATGTTCATGGGTAGTGGAAGAGGAGGCTTGTGGAGGTGGTTGTGGTTGTGGTTGTGGTTGTTGAGGTGGTGGTGGCCTTAGATTTGGGTTTTGGAGGATAAATTGTGGTTGGGGTTGTGGTTGTTGTGGTGGTTGTTGTGGTGTATGTGGGTGATATTGTGGAGGGGGTTGTTGGTATGAGTGAGGTGGAGGATATTGGTAGTTTTAGGGGGGTTGGTGAGGTGGAGGAGCATATTGATGTGGTGGTCCTTGGTATTGGTGAAGTGGGGGTACTTGACGTTGTGGTGGGACATAAGCAGCTTGAGTGGTGCTCATATAACCACCATCATTGTTTGGATTGGTCATGGGTTGAGATGGGAGCCTCCCCTCTTCACAGTGAGCAAGTTAAAGGGAGATTTGATCAAGCCTTTTCTCAAGGCGGCTAATATTTTTCCCTTGAGAGGACACCTCTTTCTTTACTTCATCAAGGTTCCTTAGCCTTCCTAGAACTTCCTCCTCATAATTGGACCTATACTTGGGTCCTTGATGTTACCTTGGCTGCCCTTGCCCCTCCTCATTTTGTTGTTTCCATGAGAATTTTGGATGATTTCTCCACTCGGGAGTATAGGAATTGGACATTGGGCCTTGGTTTCCAAAGGTATGCAAAGCATGAACTTTTTCTTTCTCATCTTCAACTGCCATAGTGGATTGACTTGAAGAACCACTAGCTTGGTTCTTCATCATATCCACCATCATTTTCATCATGTCATGGTTGGTTGTAGTCTAAGATGGAACTATGAGAGGAGGTGGAAGGATGTAGTTTTGGTTACAATGTTCCCCTTCAGTAGAAGCCTGATGGTGAGAATTCTCAGCAAGGTGCTCAAACAAGGGCCATGACTCCTCATGTGGCTTTGCAATGAAGGTGCCTCCACATGATGAATCAACATTATTTTGGCTCAATTCCACTAGCCCGGTGTAGAAAGCTTGAACCAGCTTCCATAAGGGTACCTCATGATGGAGGCAGTCGCACAGGAGCTTTTGGAACCTTTCCCGTGCCTCCTGGTAAGGTTCATTTTCTTTTTGGGAGAAGGAAGTGATACATCTTTGCATTTGGGTCAGCTTGGCAATTGGAAAGAACTTCTTGAGAAATTCATTCTTGATTGTGTTCCACATTAGCAACTCTGGCTTTGGGATGTACCATTCCTTGGCCTTTTCTTTCAGAGAGAATGGGAAAAGTGTCCTCCAGATGGAGTCATTGGTGGCAGCGGATGTGCGCAAAGTGGAACAAGTTTCAAGGAAGGCGTCGATATGGTGGTAGGGGTCCTCATTCTTCATACCATAGTAAGTAGGGAGGAGTCCATGAAGTCCATGGAGAATTGTTGACCTGGCATTTGGTCAACAAGGGTGGCAATGGGGGAGTTGTAGTTCCCTGGGGTGAAGTATTCATGGAGAGGAAGGTTGGGTTGTAGTTGAGCATCTCCATGAGGTATTTCAGCTTCACAGTCACACATTTCGGTTTCTCAGTGTTGGTTGTGGTGACTTTGGCATCTCATTCTACCTATCTCGGGGTCGTATAACACCAAGTTGGTACAAGTCGAATGCGTATGATGCATGCACAGTTATCACCTGCACAATACACAAACAAGCAACAAAAAACAAGTTAGAATGACAATATGTAAATGTGACTAAAAAATATGAATAGCAATGATGAGGGAAGTAGGAAGGGATAAGCTATACTAACTAGCTAGGCCGAACACCTCACTCCCCAGAAATGATGCCAGAAAGCTTGGCGCGTCAAGCCAGAGGTGCACACACTAACCAATTAAGTTTGATTAGATGCGCCCCATGGAACTCAAACACACTTGGGATCTTTCGATATTTGTAAAAACCCTAAAAATACTCAGTCACAATACTAAATAGGATACCCGCAAGCACACATGGTACTATTGTAGTAAAGATGAGAGGCAAGTATAGGGGTCGATCCTCAGGGAAAGAGGGGGCACTAAAGCTAAGTTAGTGTTTGCTATGTTCCTGAAGCGGAGATTAGGGTTTGAGGGTTTTAAATTGGGTTTGGTTTGATTACACTACAATTGTAAGAAAGAAAGAGCAAGAAGGAAACTAAGTTAACCAAAACTCTAGAGTACTTTAAGCAAGCTAAGGCTATCAAACTAAGCAAGGCAAGCAATTAGGCTAGAGCAAGGAGTTACACTACACTAGCAAGCTAATTAGCAACTAAGAACTAAGCTAAAAAATTATACAAGTTAGAGCCTAAGTTATCACTAATTAGCCAAATTAACACAAGAAATCTCAAACGAGCCCTAACTACTTGAGCAAGAACTAACGATCCAGAACTAGGCAATTAGCTAAGAATTAACAAAGGCCATTAAATAAACTAAGATCAACAAGCTAAGAAGACAAAGGTGGGTTTTAAGCAATGTGATGGATAGGTGACCCGTTTGGGAATGTGACTTGATATTAGTTGGGGGAAGGTCAACATAGCATGCAAAACTCACATTTCAATCTAGATTACCAAACCAAACAACAATGCAAGTGCTATTAGAATATACCCTATACTACTAGTTGGATAACTAGGGCTAGGTGTAATTCTAGTAGGACTTGGCAACTCTAGGTTTCTAGGGTAATTGGTATTAGGGAAATTCAGAGACAAGGGTAGGAATGGGAGTAGAGATGAGGGTATTTCACCTCATGTTACTTGCCATCTAGCCTTTATAAAACTCTAGGCAATTGCACTAATCATACTTCTACTAGCTACTTAGATCTCACACTCACTTGTAAGGAAGGGAGATGTATGTAGGAACATAGGGGGCTAGCTAGGGATCCACTAATTGGACCTAGGATCCATTCCTAAGTTTGCCACATACATTCCAATTTCCCCTAGAAGCTAAGTGTCATCAAACATCACAAAATAAGCAATTTATGTTTAAAAGCACAAACCAGATGCAAAATAATGGGAAATGAGATAGAAGCAAGAGGCAATCATCATAGAATGAAATTATGTTCATTACAAGTTATTTTACCCCCAACATGGTATCAAAGTCACATTTTAACCCCAAACAGCCCACCACTAGGGGCTTAGCTAGACATGCTCAAAGAAAAGATAAAGAAATAAGAAAAAGGGGATAGGACTCCATGTATCTTGAAGTAGATCCTCCTACTTCACCTCCTAGATTCTGTAGGGTGACCTCCCTCCTCCAAGGTGGATGATGGGCATGAAAATGAAGGGGGTTATGGTAGAAAACCTAGAAAACTAGGTTTCTATGGCGGAAATGAGGTGGAAATGGTGGGTGGAGAGCATAAATGCAAGGGGAGTAATGAATGCTCTAGAGTGGGTGGAGAGGAGTAATGGAAGCTAACCTAGTGTTGTGGTCGCCACCCATGTATATATAGGTGGTGGTGAAGCACTAGGGTAAGTAGGGGCATTGTTGAAAAAATAGTGCATAAAATGCTAGGGTTTAGGTGGTAGCACATTCGTTCTAGGCAGCACGGCTGTGGTGGGTAAGGGTAGGAACAGTCGTGGTGGTGTGGAATAGCCATTCTAAGAAAGTGGAAAAATCACAAGTTGAGGTGGTAATATGGAGGCTGGTAGCAAAGCCGTGCTGGGCAGCATGGTGGTCGTGAAGGCTTGGTAGAATGAGCGTGTTGGGTGGCACGATCATGGTGAGTGAGTTGGAGGTGAGGTCGTTCCCTTCAGCATGCCCATTTTGGCTTCTGGCAGCACAACCATGGTGAGTAGCATGACCGTCTTGGGTGCTTCATAGCAAGACTGTGCTGGGTAGCATAGCTGTGGTGGCGATGTTGTTGTAGCTTTACAATTTTGGGATTTTCTCTATAACTTTGGCATTGGTCAGCACGGCCGTTCCTTGGCACCACAACCGTTCTTAGGTCTTCAATAGCAAATTCAACTTGAATCTTCATGATTAATGGAGTTCTTTGCTTGATGTCGACCCTTGGCCATTAGGAGTAGGTTGAGGGGGCTCTGGGGTCTTCCTTGGACTCCTCTATGAGTGGAGGACTCCTAAAACTCCTTCCTTCTCTCTCATACATCCAAAGCATGGTCCAAGCACCTGAAAAGTATTCAAAGAACGTCCATAAGTGCATTTGACAATAATATGCATATTGGGGAATTTAACTTGCATTATACTATGTTTAGATTTGATTGAGACACAAAAAGACACAAGATGAAGCCCTAAAATAGGGTTGCATCAGTTATGCATTCAACTAAGTAAAATTAGTGAAATAAGTTATGTATTCTAAGTAGTTAATAAAATATAGATTTAAAAGAGACCAATCCATGAGAAAGATATAATCAAAAAAATTATAGTAGTAGTAGATGCCATGAACACCATAGAACCCTCCCAACATGTTTGTAGTAGGATGGGTGAATCGAGCTATGGACTATCAAATACAGGAAGAAGTAGCCCGGAGCTGAGTATCCAACACCAACCGATTGGGTATCGATGGTACTTATGTTTAGTAGAATAGTACCCAACAATAACAGAGATCCTGGTGGTACTATTTTAGTACAAGAGTACCCAAAAATAATCGGAGTTCAAGGTTGTACTATTTCACTGATAGGGGTATCCAACAATAATTGGAGATCCATTTGTACCAACCAGTTGGAGTATATAGCCCTTGTGGACCTACTCCTTCTAACACTTACTGCATTTTACGTGTTAACTCTAAGGAACCATGTTACGTGAGGTAGAGGATTTTTAGCCTAGAGGCACCCCTCTTGAGTACTCAGGACAAGGGGCCACAATATACGATTGGTTGTTTAACTGTCGTAAGTCCTTCAGAGGCTCTCGTGATGCAGACCGAGGCAGTAGTAGCAATCTTAAGGTCCCTAATTTACCTCAAGATTTGTATATGAGTCATGTAGTAATGGCTTTCTCTTGTATGGTACAACCCAAGAAAGTTCAAGGGTAAAGTAAAAGAGAGAAAGCTTAATTGAGTTCAGATAAAGAGTTCAGTAGTCATATCAGTCAATTATGTTTAGTTGGCCAACATAGTAGTAGTAGGTTCAATAGTCAAGTCAAGTCGGAGTTAATGAAATATTAGAAAGAGAATAATGAGGAACATGTTTTATTACTTGCTTATATCTAGTGATGCATGCTTATAAAATGTTATTTGTAAATGTCTAAACATCTATTCTTTTAATGCTTTTAATCTAAAATTTTGTCTTGTTGTCATTTCAATTATTCAAGAAAGGTAAATACCTAATTCAGTCTTGTAGATTGTATTATTGTTTTACTCATTCACTGAGTGAGTAGGTGTAAAGGAGTGAAACCACTCCTCTACTAAAAAGAAAAGACCACATCCCTTAAAACCAAACACCACACCAAATTTTCTGTCAAAGGGATGGAGACCAATTCTTTCAACATGTATGTATCATTACACAAGGAGTAGAAGCAAAAAAGATCATTATCTAACAATTTACAATTCTTGATAACATGATACAACACTTCACCACATATGGTGTCAAAAAGGAAATCTAATCATATAAGCCAAAGATCAAGCTGAGGGTCATCTAACTACCTCTTCAAGTCTCCCCAAAAAGCTCAACTACAAGGTTGATGTCGAAGTTTGCCTCTCCTTGATCTAACCTGGGGTTGGAAGCATACCCCACAAAAGAGAAGAAGAAAAGAAATACATCAGCAAAAGCTGGTATGTGTATGCTAAAGGAAACTTTGAGCAATTTAAGCAATAAGTACTTCAAATGTAAAATGCTTCCCATACAAGATATAAGGACTACCCACACGGGCATAAAAGATCTGAATCATCATTTCATAATAAAAGAAGATACTTGCCATGATCGAAACAATAAAGATTGTGCAATACTGGCACAAAAGAAAGTAGGGAACACACCCCATAATCCATATAAATAACTTGCATGCATGTGAGATAAACATAGCCCTAGAACAATATAAATACAATTGGCGGCCAAGCACAAACTTGAACCTAATAGAGAAAGGAATACTGTCAATCTCCCAAATATATATAAATTTGAGTATGGATTACTGCCACACTCGATTACAGAGGAATGGTATACTGCCACCCTCCAAAATAAACAATAGGGGATTACTGCCCCAAAACCAAAGTAATTTACACAACTCTAATGCTACTGAATCACATTGCATGTAAATATAGAGGCAAGTAAATAGTTTAGTCAGAAGATGATACAAAGGTTGCCATCACACAATGGACAACACAAACATATAACATCCACTTTCAAGTGACACATATCAATATAAGAGACCAATGGACCAAGCCACAAGATAGATAACAAGAGAATATCCAAGTTCATAACAAGCAAGATAGTTCACACAAACCATGATAACAAGAGATAAGACATATTGTGTAGGTCAAATTCATGAGAATGACAAAATAGGTGAATTTATCATTATAGAGGAATAGGGGATACAACATATTGTGTAGGTCAAATTAAATAGAATGAAAAGATGGGTGAATTGCTCATTATAGAGGAATAGGGGATACAACATACATTTTGAGTGAAGAATTAGAAATTGCTCAATATAGAAATAATGTGAGATGCAATTATACAATAAGAGTGAAAAATTGCTCAATGTGAATAATCAGGGATGCAAACATACAATAAAGAGAGAAATTGCTCAATATGAATAATAGGGGATACATCATACCTCAATATCAAAGTTCCAAAGTCCAAAGCACTTCTAGATCCAAATATATGTCCCCAAAGGCCTCTAGGAAGGTAAGAAGGTTCAAACAGAAAGGATTTCGAGATTAGAATGTCTGGTTACTCCAATCCAAACTCCTTTCTTGAGCAAAGATCACCTTCTTTACTATAGAGGTGCAAACCTAATTTTGGTCAAAATCACCAAGGATGAGCATAACAAATCCTAAATAGAGAAATATGGAACCTTAGGAGCTTGCTTCACCAAGGTAGGTACCTCCTTTTACCTTGGGACAACAACTTTATGGCAAAACAGAGTAGGAATGATGCTATAAGATAGAGGAAATAGGGAGTGAGAAATGATTTCGAATTTGGAGCTAGGAAGGGATATATATAGCTTCATGTAAAGGAAAGGGGTTAAGCTTGAGGTGTAAATGTGTCAAATATCTAGACATTATATGTCCATGCAACACCTCCCTTAGTTACTACCCATACTTTCTCTCTTTTATCCATATCCTTATCTTTATCTTTATCCTTATCTTATCCCTTATCCTTATCTTTATCTTTATCCTTATCTTCATCCTTATCCTTATCTTTATCTTTATCCTTATCTTTATCTTTATCCTTATCCTTATCTTCATCCTTATCCTTATCTTTATCTTTATCCTTATCTTTATCTTTATCCTTATCCTTATCTTCATCCTTATCCTTATCTTTTAAAGAGGAAAAACCCTAAAGGAGCCCCAAAACCCAAAAATTTCGAGAATGATAAGGAAATATATAAGGATTATAATGCATGTGACAATTTTCAAAGAAAAACCTCCCAATTGGGTAAATTACAAAAAAGTCCAGAATGTACCTAAAATTACATAACTCGCACAAACAACATCCAAATTGGACCAAACTTTATCCACAAGTTATCATTGATGTGTTGAATATGAATTTGCCAAAATTTCCATATTTTGAAGTTATATAATCACATTATTCATTACTTATGCCTTTTACTAATTTTCTCTCTCCTAAACTTATCCTAATATTTCAAGGTTGTCCAAATTAGATGAAATTTGACATGTAGGCTAATTTTGATATGTAGATTTTGAATTTGAAGTTTGTTTCCACTTTTGAGACTTCTTTTTATGAGATATATCATATGGCCCATTAACAACCCATTATCTAAATTGTTCATCCAATTAAGTTTCTTATCTTCATATTACTACTAAAATGAGTTATGTGACATATTTTATGTATCCATTATAAACCTAAGATTAATGTTAGAATATTAGGTTACATTAAGGTGATCTATAAATGCATTAGCTCATTGGGATTATACAAAACATCTATTTAGGTATAACCTTCAACCTTGTTTGGCTAAGTCCAAAACATCAACTTCCAGGGTAGGGTCTGAGATCTAGTATGTTACAGTAGGCTCACCCCTCTAATCACAATTTTTTAGGAAAATTGTGTGGATCAAAGATGTCATTGCATGAGAGTAGATCTTCTGTAAGAGTTAAATATGAGATTAGTCAAGTTTAGTGGGTCCCTGTCACTATAGGTCATTGTAAAGAAATAAAATTGTTGTAAATGATGATGTGTAACATTGTTTATCTATTAACAATGTATATATCCAATTATCAAGTCTTATATACATGGAAGTTGTTGACTCTAGGTTAATGTTGACTCTAGGTCTAAATCGACTAAACCCCAATTTGATTATGATTAACCATTCCACTTATTTGTGTCTAATGTCTCTTCTTGAGTTATTTTGGATTAGGTATAGACACACTCCAAATGCCCTAACTTGCACATCTCAACTTGGAGAAAATACAAGTCAAAGTCAATACAAGTGCACATTTTTGGAATATGATGTAAATCCATTAGAATCATGTTATAAATCACTTGTAATGATTGTATGACTCGTAATTAAGCTTATAAAAAATCAAGAGCACTTAAATTGAATATTTAAAAACTTTAATGACATTTTCCAATATTCATTACATGTTATTAATCGGTCAAGTTACAAAATCGACCAATCCCTTGATGGATTTTGAAAATGTCCAGGTTCGGTCCAGTTACAAACTCGATCGATCCAATCGGTCGAGTTACAAACTCGACCGATCCTTGCACTGGACAAAATGAATAGTGCAATCGGTCGAGTTTCTGACACATAGAACTCGGCCGATCACACTGTATGGAAAAGTGCAGAAAAGTGTTTCTAGTCGTTGGAATGTTGCAAAACTCAAAAAAATATATGTTGTAACATCTCAAACGGCTAGTATTCATTCTTAAGTGTTCCCAAAGGCTTTTAGGCATCCTCAACTATAAATAGGACCCCTTTGGGTTCATCCCTTGGTTAGCCAAGCACTATAAAGGTCCCTATTCTATAGTTGAGTGATTCTACATGCTTCTTTCTCTCACTAAGCTTAATCCCTTGCATCATCCATTAGAGTGAGTAGGAGATTTGTAAGAGAGCTAGTCCTACATGTATATCTTGTGAGGCTCTCACTTCCACCACCTCACAATATCTCATTCAACCATGAAGATGAAGGTTCTCTCTCTTGGCTAAGAGAGGTGAAGAAGAACAAGGGAAGGAGTCCCTTGGTGAAGAACAAGGCCAAAGACTTGGAGAAAGAGTGGGTAAGCCCTTGGTGAAGGAAGAAGACTCCTTGCTCAAGTGGGTAAGTCCTTAGTGAAAGCTTCTCTGAGTGAAGGTGAAGCCAAAGGCTAAAGATACAAGAAGAGTGGGTAATTCCTAGAAGGCTGAAGACTTGTGCAAGAGTTTGGAAAGTCCTTGGAGAAGGCTGAAGACTCATTACAAAGTGGGTAAGTATTTGGTAAGGTTGAAGACTCTTTGTATTGGATATGTAAGTCTTTTGGTGGGTCATGTGTTGTAACCCTTATAAGTGAATATATAGAGGAAGACACACTTAGAAATCCTAAAGGTTGACTTCTCTAGGTAGTGGACTGACATACTCCTAGTTTGGACCCACTCTACATAGATTGTCACTTGGTACTTGTTCAATATCTCTCTCCCTTGCTATGTATGTTTTAGTTGCACTCAAATTTCCTATTTAGAAACCTTATCTTGTGATTTAACTTGAAGGTCTAATGAATTTTATTGAAGTGCATTCAACTCTATTCCTCTAGAGAAAATCACCCATCCTGGGATCCAACATAAGTGTGATAAATAGAATGAATGATTAGATATGTATCTTTATTGTTGGATTCAGATTAGAGGAATCAATGTTTAAATTCCCTTATAAAGTTAGTTTATGTGATTGAATATGAGAAAATAAAGAGTATGCAAAAAAGTTTAAGATGATCTTTGTATTACATTTAATCATTAGCTTATGCCCTAATCTCATGATTAGTGGTTATTGTGAGATATGGGTATAACATGACTGCTCCATAAACTTTGTGTAAGTACAACGAAGAGGCAAAAAACCACCAACCTTGCTTCCCATATTTTAAATTGTGTCCATGTGATCGCCTTTGACGTGGATCAGTGGCGATGAATATCGCGTGGTTATTGGTTGTGTATTCTTTTCATTGTCATCTTTTTACATAGGAAAATGATACATAGAGGCTAGTTGGCAAGCGAAACTGGACAAATCTTGTCTGTTAGCATCTGTGATCCCAATCTTCATGCGGTGTACTGTCTAAGATGGAATGACAGGGATGTGGAGATAGGGAGAGGGAGAGGGAGAGGGGAGAGGGAGTGGAGAGAGTCAGAGGAGAGAGGGAGTGGCGGGAAAGAGAAAAAGGAGGTGAGAGAAATTTATTTTATTCATAACATCCAAATCGTAATATTTTTTTTGATGAAATAAATATTGTTGGGTTCCTTACAAAAAATGATTTATAACAAGACCAATATCATTTTTTTTAAATATAAATACAATCCAAAATGGAGAGAGAGTGACTAGAAAAAGATAAAAAAAGGAGAGAGGGAGTTATTTTTTCTTATAGCTTCCAAACCATAATGAATTTTTGATAAAACAAAAATTATTACGTTTCTTATAAAAATACTTTATAACAATAACAATGATGATATATTTTTGAAAAATATAAATATAATCCAAAAGAAGAGAGATTAAGTGACTGAAAGAAAAGGAGGAGAGGAGAATTTATTTTGCCTATAACTTACAAGGAGTGATGAACTTTTAGTTGAAATAAAAAAATACTACTTTACAAAAAAAATAATCTCAAAATATTTTTGAAAAATGTAATATACAATCAAAAAATTATGCAAGGATTTATAGTCATTTATGCACCAGTTAGTTGTTATCTCCAGTACAATTTATTACTATCACCAGTCTAATTTCTTGTTATCTCTAGTCCAATTTGTTGTTATCTCTAGTCTGATTTATTGTTATCTCTAGTCAAATTAGTATTTATCTTTGGTTCAATTTGTTATTATCTCCATTATAATTTTTGTTATCTCTGGTTCAATTCGGTGTTATCTCTGTTTCAATTTATTGTTATCTTTAATCCAATTTGTTGTTTCTGTAAGAGAGAAAAAATATGAAGAATATGAGGGAAGTAGTGTAATTAATTTTTTAAATTAACTATTATCTCTGGTCTAAATTTTTTTAATCTATGGTCTAGTTTCTTATTATCTCTGGTACAATTTGTTGTTTTTATAAGAGACAGAAAATACAAGGAATAGGAGGGAATTAGTGCCATTAATTTTTTTTTAACTTAGTTGTTATTTCTACTCTTTTTTGGTCTAATTCGATGTTACCTCCAGTCCAACTTTTTGTTATTTCTAGTCCAGTTTGTTGTCTTTGTAAGAGAGAGAAATTATGAGGAATAGGAGGGAAGTAGTGAAATGAATTTCTTTCAAATTAGTTATTATCTATGATGCAGTTTGTTGTTATCTATGATCTAGTTTGTTGCTATCTCTGGTACAATTTTTTATTTTTTTAAGAGAGGATAAAATACAACAAATAGGAGGGAAGTAGTTCCATTAATTTTTTTAAATTTATCTTTGATTCAATTTATTGTTATTTTTATCCAATTTGTTGTTACCTTTAGTCCAATATGTTTTTATCTCTAGTCTAATTTGTTATTCTTGTAAGAGAGAAAGTATGAAGAATATGAGGAAAGTAGTGTAATTAATTTTTTTAAATTAGTTGTTATCTAATCCAATTTGTTGTTATCTACAGTCCAATTTGTTGTTATATCTGGCCCGTTGTGTTGTTATATCTATTCCTCATTTCACTCATCACAAAGAGATGTGTTGTTATTGTAGGTCCAATTTGATGTTAACCCTAGTCTAGTTTGTTGTTATCTCATATCTAGTTTTTATTTTGTAAGAGAAGAAAAATATGAGGAATACGAGGGAAGTGGTGTTATTAATTTTTTTTAATTTCATTTATGTATCCTATCCTATTTATTGTTATCCATCATCCACTATCTTCGTCCAATTTATTGTAATATCTGGTCCATTGTGTTGTTATCTCTGGTCCAATATTTTACTTTTCTCTTTCCTTCTCATTTCACTCATTACGGGTCCAATTTTTTGTCGTCTCTGGTCTAATATTTTGTTTTTGTAAGAGAGAAAAACTATAATAGGAATAGTAGGGAATTCATGAAATTAATTTATTGTTGATTAAGTTGTTATCTGTGGTCTCACTTGGCATCATCTCCAATCTAATTTGTTGTTATATCTAGTCCATTATGTTATTATTTTAGTCCAATTTGTTATTTTTCTCTTTCCTCATTCCACTCATCACAAAGAGATGTGTTGTTATCATTGGTATAGTTTTTGTGATCTCTAATCTAGTTTGTTGTTATTTTCAGTCTATTGTTTTATTTTTCTAAGAGAGAGAAAATATATAAGGAGTTGGAGGGATGTAGTTCCCTTGATTATTTTAAAATTGAGTTTTTATCTTTGGTCCAATTTGTTGTTATCTCTGATTTAGTTTATTGTTTTATCTGTTCCATTATATCATTATCTTTGGTCTAGTGTGTCTTAGTTTTGGTCTGTTATGGTATTATTTTTCTTAAAGTTTTGTCAAAATTGGTCTTGTTAGAACATATTATTTTGTAATGAATTTCATAGTTCTTTTTGTCAAAAAAATCATTACGGGTTGGAAGTTATAAGAAAAATAAATTTCTCTCTCCTCTTTTATTCTCTTTCTTTTGTTCTTGCCACTCCATCTCCTCATTTAGATTTTATATCAAATTTCAACATGGTCTTGTTTCAACATATTTTTTATAAGGAATGCAACCGATTTTATTGTTTGAAAGTTATAGGCAAATCTAACTTCTTTTTTACTCTCTCCTACAGCCCTTCTCACTCCCTCTCTCCAAAAATATTTTGGGAGTATTGGCTGCTAGAGGACAAAATTCCTCCGGGATGTCATCTCTATATGGAATATCTCTTTTACATCAGGGTGTGGTCCATGGTGTTGTACTCAAATTGAGTTTCTCTCTTTACATGTAACCATCTCATATATATCTTAGGCATACAACCCATTGCGAGCGCGCTGAAGCCTTCACTGTGAAGGAGTTGTTTCTGCATATCCTTGACTGGATTGTGTTTTTCTAGTCAATAGCTTGAAATTTCTCAAGTTGCAAAGTACCATTTTACGGAAAAACTTACTATAGGACCGGTCCTATAATAACTTCGTAGGACTCAATAGAAATGTGTTATAGTGTATAGTATGCATTTCTCTCTCCTTATTTTTTATAGGGGTGGGATTTTAAAGAGGAGAGAGGAGTAGATACTGTGATTGGATTGGTTGTCCTATAAAAAAATATAGGACCGGTCCTATAATAAGTTTTTTGCAGTTTGACACAGAGACGTGGCAGCGTTGCACATTTCATAATGACACGATAACCACAAGAGATATAAAACTAATTTGAATGTAGGCAAGTCAAGTGAAAATTTTCCTATCCTACCATCATTAAGGCTGTCAATGAAGAGGTTATGTGGAAGGTAAGGACTTATCTCATCTTTATCCACCAAGTGTCTCAGGTAAGGGTATGGGTAAGTCCCCACGCTATCAATATCCTTACCCTTACCCATTGAGAATGGGGGGGGGGCGATAAGGGTGAAACGAGAATTCATATGTCTTCTAAAAATTTTTGTGAATGTTAACAATAATGACTTGTCAAATATATTTATATATTTAAGTGAAATATCAGGATGCTCCAGAAGGTACTTACTATATCATATTTCTGATTTTATTTATTGTGCACTTTGTCATGTACATATCATGATAGAAACATGCTTCTAACAAATTCCTTGAATATATTTTTTTGAAATTAAATAGTTGTGGATAGTCAATCCAATATAATTAAATTTACTAAATTATGTATTGACGAAGTAATCTATGAATTACCTTTTTTGAGTCAATTATTTGAAGAACATAAAAAAAAACATGCATCTAATTTACTTTTCATGCATAATTTGTGAAAACAATAGTCACATGTATTCTAGTCAACAAAATTTATTTTTTTGCAATTAATGCATATTAAATGAAGTGGTTTTTGAAGTTACCTTTTTTTTAGTCAATTATTTAGAGTATTGTATGATCGAACTTTATTATAACAATTAAACAATTTTGTTATGAAGTTGAGATGGGACATTTCCTACTACTACTTCAAAAAAAATTGGAGATGGGGGGCACTTGCCCATATGTGCCCCCTCCCTCCTCCAATGGTTGTAACCTAGTACATTATGAACTATTCCCAAAACATCCTCTAAACTTCACCCCCTTTCCTCACTCATGTTGAAAGTCATGCACTTTCTTTTATTTTGTTTGTTCCACACAACTCACTTTCCCCTTTAATTTTTTGGAACCATCCATCTCACACTCAATAGGAGAACAGCCAATCAAAAGATGTGGTGTGATCACTTCATGTTGGTTAGGGCTGTCAATAGATATAGGTAAACTCATTTGTCCTTTACCCATATCCTGTAGGGGAATGATAAGGGCAAATGATTTTCTCACCCCTTTATCCACCTACTAATTATCCTCTACTACTACTACTACACTACTACTGCTGCTACGACCACTACTACTACTGCTGCTGCTGCAACTACTACTACTACTGCTACTACACTACTGCTCATATTGCTACTATTGCTACTGCTGCTATTGTTGTTGTTGTTGTTGCTACTGCTACTGCTACTACTACTCCTACTACTATTGCTACTGCTATCGTTATTGCTACCACTACTACTAATAATACTACTACTACATTGCTACCGGTACTACTACTGCTACTTCTACTGGTATTGCTACGGGTATCGCTACAACTACTAGTACTGCTACTGCTACTACTACTACTGATGTTGCTGCTAATACTACTACTACAACTACTAATGTTGCTTCTACTGCTACTACTACTACTGCTACTGTTACTGCTACTTCTACTGCTGCTACTACCACCTCTATCACTACCGCTACCGCTACCACTACCACTACCACCACCACTACCACTACCACTACTACTACCACTCCATTACTACCGGTACTGCTACTGCTACTACTACTACTGCTACTGCTATTGATGTTGCTACTGATACTACTACTACCACTACTACTGTTGTTGCTGCTACTACTACTGCTACTGCTACTACTGCTATTGTTACTACTACTACTACTACTGCTACTGCTACCACTGCTATTACTGCTACTATTGATGCTACTACTACTGCTACTGCTACTCCTACTGCTATTTTTGCTGCTACTGTTACTACTACTGTTACTACTATTGTTACTATTGCTACTACTACTGCCGCTATCGCTACTACTGTTATTGTTGCTACTGCTACTACTGTTGTTGTTGTTGCTGCTAATACTACTGCTACTATTCTTACTGCTACTGTTGGTGCTTCTACAACAACAACAACAACAACAACAACTACTACTACTACTACTACTACTACTACTACTACTACTATTACTGCTACTACTACTGCTACTACTACAACAACAACAACAACAACAACTACTACTACTACTACTACTCGTCCTGCTCCTACTACTACTGCTGCTACTACTGCTGTTGTTGCTGCTACTACTTGCTATCACTGTTACTACTACTACTATTGCTACTGTTGTTGTTGCTACTGCTGCTTCTATAGTTGCTGCTACTGCTATAGTTGCTTCTACTACTCCTGCTACTGCTACTATTGTTGCTGCTCCTGCTGCTGCTACTACTACTATTGTTGCTTCTATTGTTGTTACTACTGCTACTGTTGCTACTAATGTTGTTGCTACTATTGCTACTGCTACTTCTACTTCTACTACTACTGCTACTGCGACTCCTACTCCTACTCCTACTACTCCTCCTCCTACTACTAGTACTATTACTACTACTACTGCTACTGCTACTACTACTCTATTGATGTTGCTAATGCTACTCTATTGATGTTGCTACTACTACTACTGATGCTACTGCTATTGCTGCTGCTACTACTACTGTTGCTACTACTAAAACTAGTATTGCTATTGGTACTGCTGCTACTACTACTACTGCTATTGCTACTGCTACTGCTGCCACTACTATTGTTGATGCTGCTACTGCTACTACTGCTACTACTGCCACTGCTATTGTTGATGCTGCTACTGCTACTACTGCTACTGCTACTAATACTGCTGCTGCTTCTACTACTGTTACTACTATTACTGCTACTGCTGCTTCTACTACTGTTACTGCTACTTCTTCTACTGTTGTTGCTTCTACTACTACTACTGATGTTGTTACTACTACTACTACTACTACTACTACTACTACTACTACTACTACTACTACTACTACTACTATTACTGCTACTACTACTACTACTACTATTACAACAACTACTACTAGTGCTACTACTGCTAATGTTGTTGTTGTTATTGCTGCTACTACTACTGCTACTACTACTACTCTACCCCCCCCCCCCTCACACACGTGCGGAAGGGGGAGTGTCTCTTTCAGGCAGGAAGTAGGCGGCGCGGGCGAGCATCTTCGGAAACGCAAGCAACATTGTTTCTACTACTGCTACTACTACTACTATTGCTATTGCTTCTACTACTGTTACTACTATTTTTGCTACTACTACCACCACTAATGATGTTGTTGTTGCTACTGTTGATGTTACTACTACTGGTGTTGCTACTATTGGTGGTGCTACTGCTACTACATCTGCTTCCATTGCTGCTGCTACTGCTAGTGCTGTTACTACTATTGATATTGCTGTTGCTGCTGCTTCTACTGTTGTTGTTACTACTACCACCACCACTACTGCTACTACTACTACTACTACTAATAATAATAATAATACAACTACTATACTACTACTACTACCACTACTACTACTACCACTACCACTACTACTACCACCACTAGCTACCACTACCACTACCACTACTACTACTGCCACTACCACCACTACTACTACTACCACCACCACCACCACCACCACCACGACTACTACTACTACTACTACTACTACTACTACTACTACTACTACTACTACTACTACTACTACTACTACTAATACTACTACTACTACTACCACCACCACCACTACCACTACTACTACTACTACTACCACCACTACCACCACTACCACCACTACCACCACTACCACATCTACCACTACTACCACTACCACCACTACCACCACTACTACCACTACTACCACTACCACAACAACAACAACTACTACTACTACAACTACCACTACTACCACGACTACTACCACTACTACCACTAATACTACTAATACTACTTCCACTACTACTATGACTACTACCACTACTACTACTACCACTACTACCACTACCACTACCACTACCACTACCACTACCACTACTACCACTACTACCACTACTACCACCACCACCACCACCACCACCTCCACGACCACCACCAATAATACCACTACTACCACTACTACAACAACTACTACTACCACTACAACCACCACCACCACCACCACCACGACCACCACTACCACCACTACTACCACTACTACCACTACTAAAACAACTACTACTACCACTACTACCAATACCACTACTACCACCACCACCACCACCACCATCACCACCACCACTACCACTACTACCACTACTACTACCACCACTACCACTACCACTACCACTACCACTACCACGACCACTACCACTACCACTACCACTACTCACCACCACTACCACTACCACTACCACTACCACTACTACGACCACTACCACTACTCACCACCACCACCACCACCACCATGACTACCACCACGACCACTACTACTACTACTACTACTACTACTACTACTACTACTACTACTACTAACACCACTATCACCACTACCACCACCACCACTACCACCAGTACCACCACTGTAAGGAGTGGGACCCACTAGGGGTCCACTCCCTAACTCTATTATCTTGAGACCGCCATAGCAAAACCCATACATTGAAACACAATAAATAGATAGAAGGGTAGCTATATTGTTCTCAAAATAACATGGTAAAGTGAGTATAAAGCAAAAGCAACGGAATGTAAAGAGTTTAAGTTATTACATTATCCATTTATTTCTAAGAACTTGTCCACATGGACATAAAAGAAAACACAAAAGAAACTAAACTAATGGGTCGATTGCAGAGGGCAACCTAGGCATCTCAGAAATTTCACGAACTACTATTGGACAGGTTCCTCGAACAATGGGTCCTCAAGTGCAGGCTCCTCCTCTAAGGTCACCACATGATCCTCTTCACCTGGGTGGAAAGGAACATCACCCAGAACATAGGAAACAAATAAAGGGGTCATCAAAGCCTGAATATGTACATATATAAAACATTTTGGGCATTATATAGGGTTAAAAGTACAAAAAGAGATGTTCCCACAAGAAAAGGGGGCTATTTGCAATTAGGTATGTTTAAGAGGAAAGTAACAAAAGAAATGGGGCATATTAAATTTCAGATTACAAACATGATAATAAAAGAGTGTCTTGCCATAAAAATCATCCACAGATTCATATTAAAACAATGAATATTTGCATGCATAACAATGTAGACTAAAAATACCTAAAATAGGGCCATAACACCATAAGATCATGGCCTAAAAGTAAACAAGGGTGGAAACGCACACCCCAGGTGGAATACATACGCCCTATATAAGTATGGTGGTACATAAGTACCACTATTCTAGATAATCTAGTCAAACACACAACATGCTATAACAGAGGGGCAAGACTATCATTTTAGTCAAAATCAAACAAAAGACAACAAGGCAGGAGGGGCCTAAAGACCCATATGACATGTCAAATTAATAATTACAGCAGTAAAAGAGATTTATATCAGGAATTATAAATGTCCATGAATATTAGATTTCCAAGAGAAACAATATTATAAGAGATGCCTCATTAAAAGAAATTAGGTTTTAGTCAAATAATGCCCAAAATAAAATAGAGGATGTACATACCTTAATGTCAGATCCTATCACTAAAAAATGTTCTTTAGGCTCAGATTCAGGTCTTTCACAACCTAAACATAATAAGTGTGTGCTACATCAATAAATGGTTCCTTAAATCCTTAACAATAAAAATGACCTATCAGTAGGTCTTGCATCAGGTCTCCAAACCTATCCCATTAAATCCGTTGGATGTTTCTCATTTCAAAAACATACCTATATGTGTGATTTGGACACAGTAATGATTCATAATGAATTTTACAAGTTAATTTGATTTCTAAGGGAAAATAAAAAAAAGATTTGGGAAAATACAAGAATGCCATCGAATGAAATCATCATAAAGAAGTGCGATTCATTGCAAACTATGGGAGAGAATCGACTTCCATGTCACGGGGTCAGCCAGTCAATGGAATGCAGGATTACATAACTGCCCCTACTGGGCGTGACAACAAAGATGTGCACCCATGGTCGAGACTGGGTTTTTACCCCCCAGGGATTGACTTCCCTATCTCTCGCACGATGGCGTAGCAATGGAGCTCGAGGCTCTTGGAGGGAGTACTTGGTCGGTCATGCTGTGCTTTGGGGATCCCTCTCCATTAACCCCATTTCACCCCAACGGCTACAAGGTGTCTGGCTCAAGTCCCTGTATCACTGGAAAATGGGGGTACCAACCCTGTAGTGGGGGGGAGGCACGACAGTACAGGAAGGTCAGGCACCGGGCACCATCATAGGGTGCCAAGCTCGCCCACCCTTTCCTAACCTGCTCTGGTATCATGTTGGTTATGGCAGTGCAAACACCACTAAGGGCTTCTGTCACGGAACTGTTCTTACCCCAATCCCAATCCCACTGCCTAGATAGTAGAAAAAGGATTGAAGCGCCCGTCCCTGAGTGGCCCAATAGGATCATTCACACTGGCATATACAATAAGAAATAAATAACTCAAAAATTGGATAATTAAAAATAAACTAACCCAATATGGAGATTTACCCGATTTATCTTTGTCATCAAAGTGTATGAGTGTGGAAGCGATCTTATTCAGTATTCCATTTGTAATGCCTAAAATCAAGAAAATCGAGACACAATCATGCAATTGCATGATACGCTATCAAAATCAAGAAAAATAGTTTATAAGAAAATAAGTATACTTGGCAGGACTTATATTTCAAAGTATTTCCAACATTCAATATCATTTGACAAAAAGGTTGTTATTCAACAATTCAATTTTTAGTACGAGTTCCCATTATGCTGTAATTTCGAGAAGCATGCTTATATATTTTGTGTGACTCTATTACCCCAACGCGATGGGGAAGGTCACTAGGCTCCTTCTCACCATAGGAACATAGAAGCCAATGTGCAAGTCCAACCTCCAAGTGAGGGGGTTGTGGTACTCAATATCAACATTATCAACATTATCAATATCATCATCATTATCAATATACGAGCAGTCATAATGGGCATGCAATTTATGTTTTCATGTTTTTCAAAATATAGTATAGAAAAATAGAAGACTAATCATAGGGAATAGTAGATCATCAAAGTAAATAGCCAAGTATACAGTCAAGAGATACAAACAAGTATCTTCATACAATCAAGGAGGAGTTATATAATAGCATACCTTTCACCGGGATTTCGAGTATAGATCACGAGTAATAGATCTGTCGTTCTGGCTGCATTAACACCTCCCCGCTGATTACGGGAGGTTGAAGATGACACATTGGCCATTAGATCCGGCCTGGATCCACGGGAGACAAATCCAAGGGCCAAAACGCACCCCCGGTGCCTTGCCCTGAATAGCTGATGTGGAAAAACCAATTAAAATGGCAAACAAAGGGATTTTTAGCACAAAACTTCAAAAATTCATAGAAAATCGTAGAAATGTCCAAATGACCTCAAATTTGTATCAAAGGTTCAAAATAATTTGGAGAATATCTAGAAAATGTTTGAGGATCAAAAGACAAAGTTTGATTGACCAATTAGATTCTTTGGACAAAGTGATGAATGAATCCAATTTGAAGTGCTATAATGTGTATAAAAACTACATTGGTCACCATATCTTGGATTTGGGTCTCAATAATGATTATGAAGACAAGTAAAATAATTTGGGACCATTAGTAGGTATAATGAGGACAAAATAGTAATTTGAGCAAAGATTGGTGAAAATCCACTTTGTCACAGCTTCATAGAGGCTGGTAAAATGGCACAGGCGATACCTCGCCAAGGGTGGCTAAAGCAGGGAAGAAGGTGACCGATGAGCTCGTCGACCCAAGTATGTAGGGGAAAATAATACGAGATGAAGGCATGGAATGAAAGGTCGAGAGTCCTAGATGGTTACCTCATGAGGAATCGAACCGAGGAGGGGAAAGCTAGTAGCTGCTCGCCGTCTTCGTCATAGAAGATGACCCACACCAGAAGCAGCTTCCAGATGTCCACATGAACAATTGATCAAATGAAACTAAAGAGGAGGCGTCGTGGACAGATTCTGGAGCAAAAGAGAGGGAGCGATGGCTCCAAAGTGGGGAATCAGTGAGCTAGGGGAAAGGGAAGTGCCGGCAGCACACGGCCTAGAAGGGCGTTTTTGATGTGGGGCACCACACGAGGTGAGGTAGGGTTTGTTGGATTCGGGAGAGGGAGTGGAGTATGTTGCCGAAGAAAAAGTGAAGAATGGTTTAGCCTAGCGTGACAGAGCGACCAGAGAAAATCTCAGCGCTGAACTGGTCACTGGAGCACGCGAATGCTGGAGGTAGGGGACAACTGAGTCCCCAGGTACCCGACCCGAGCCACTCGCATGAACTAGGACTGGCCCCTGGACCCAAGGGTAGGATGTGACAAAAGAAATTGATTAAATTGACCCAACTATATGCTAAAAACATGCATAGTGTATTAGGTTTAGTTAAGGGTGCATTTGATGTCCAAATGACCCCAAATTTTAAGGGTTAGAACATTAGGATGTGAGGAACCCGATTATATACTTAGATTTGGGTTTTGAGGTTAACCAAACTGAAATTTTACTATTGTGCATAATCATTGAATTAATGAAATGAACTAAGTCTAAAGGTCAAAGATGGTCAAACCTTCCACCTAAACTCAATTATTGACCTATATGATACCCAAGTCTATCCTAGTTCACAAATCTAGGGTAAATTAATCTAGATCATCATTATTGCTTACACATTAGCTAATTGAGGTATTAAGATAGCAATTCCACATGTCTTCAACTCTATGGAACCCAACTCGAGTCTAACTAGGGTTTGAGGGTCAAAAGTTATCTAATTAAATGCAAAGTATGAAGAATGATCTCCATGATGTAATTATCAAAGTAAGGGTTAAAGAAAAAGGAAATGATGTTTTGTACCTGGAATTGGGGATGTTATAACACACCACCCCTTAAAAATATTTCATCCCGAAATATCAAGCAAAGAGGGAGGGGTAGGTACACAACATCTCTTCTTTCAACTCCCAAGTAGTTTCCTCAAGACCATGGTACTTCCATAGAATCTTCACAAGCTCAATCTCCTTATGCTTCAATTTCTTTATTCTGGAATCTAGGACCTTCACTGGAAACTCTTCGTAGGACAGATCTTCTCGTAACTCAATAGGTTCAATAGTCAGCACATGAGTAGGATCCTTCACATACTTCTTCAGGACAGATACATGGAACACGTTGTGAATCTTGTCATAAGTGGGAGGTAGAGCTAGGAAGTAGGCACACTCCCCAACTCTATCTAAGATTTCAAATGGTCCCGCATAACGAGGACTCAACTTGCCCTTGACTTTAGACCTTACATTAGAGTGAATTGGCTTTATCTTGAGGAATACATAATCACCAACCAAGAAGCTCACATCATATCTCTTCTTATCAGCATACACCTTCTGTCGATCTTGGGCAGCCTTCATCCTTTTCTTGATCAAGCAGATCTTAACCGTCATCATCTGCATGTCATCACTCTTCATCAGTGCTCATTCACCCACATCACCCCAGTGTAGTGGTGAATGACAAGGTCGGCCATAAAGTGCTTCAAAAGGTGGCATACCAATGCTAGCTTGGTAACTGTTATTATAAGAAAATTCAGCCAACGGAAGGTATTTGTCCCAAACACCTCCCCAATCCATCACACAAGCACGTAACGAGTCCTCCAAAATCTGTACTGTACGCTTGGATTGGCCATCTGTCTGAGGATGGTATGTTGTGTTGAAATGTAGGTCAGAACCCATCTCCTCTTGTATCTGCTTCCACAAATGAGAAGTGAACTTTGGGTCTCGATCAGAAACTATCACCTTGGGAACTCCATGCAGGCGAACAACCTAGTCCACATTCAACTGTGCCATATCAGGAACCTTGTAGGTGGTCTTGAACGAAAGAAAGTGAGCCGACTTGGTCAGGCGATCAATAACAACCCAAACCGCATCGTACCCACGCTTAGACTTCGGAAACCCAGTGACAAAATCCATAGTGATTTTCTCCCATTTCCACTCTGGTATCTCAAGTGGATGAAGAAGACCACTGGGACGCTGATGTTCAATCTTCACCTGTTGGCACGTTAAGCACTTTGCAACATAAGTAGCAATATCCTTCTTCATGTTTTTCCACCAGAAACCCCGTTGTAAGTCCTTGTACATCTTTGTGGTATCTGGATGAATCGTGTACTTAGACCCATGGGCTTCACCCAGAACTCTCTGTCTCAGACCAGCAACATCAGGTATCCACAATCTATGGCAGAAGCGGATAGCACCATCCACTCCAACAAAAAACTCATATTGTGGTTTCTTTGTCAACATCTTCATCTCATCAAGCTCAGAATTATCCAATTGTGCAGTAATAACTTCAGAAATCTAGGTGGAAGTGATAGACAAACTAGCCATCTACACTCTCACCTTCTCCATAAAAGAGTCATCACCAAGCACCGGTAGCTCATGTCTCCAACTCGAGACCTGTTCTAAACCTCTCCATAAGAAGCAACTGATAGAAGCACAAGTTGCATCCTTTTTCCTACTCAGAGCATCATCAACAACATTGGGTTTACTGGGATGATAAGTGATGGTAAAGTCATAGTCCTTGAGGTATTCCATCCATCGTCTCTGGTGTAGATTCAAGTCCTTCTAAGTCATCAGGTAGTGTAGGCTCTTGTGGTCGCAGAAGACTTCAAATTGTACCCCATACAAGTAATGTCACCATATCTTTAGTGCATGAACTATGGCAGCCAACTATAGATCATGAGTAGGCCAATTACCCTCATTAGGCTTCAATTGGTGTGAGGCATATGCAATCACTCATCCTTCTTGCATAAGGACGCATCCCAATCCTAGTTAAGAAGCATCGGTGAAGATAACATAGGGTTTACCCTCAACGGGTAAAGCAAGCACAGGGGCAGACTTCAAACACTTCTTCAGTGCTAAGAAACTCTTCTCACACTCAGGGGTCCAGATAAACTTTGCATCCTTGCGTGTCAGCTTTGTCATAGGAAGATCCAACTTGGAGAAATTCTGTACAAATCTCCGATAGTAACCTGCCAAGCCCAGAAAACAGTATATCTCTGATGGGTTCTTTGGTGATTGCCACTTCGTCACAGCTTCAATCTTAACTAGATCTACCACAATATGTACCATAGAAATAACATGGCCAAGGAACATCGCCTCGCTGAGCCAAAACTCGCACTTGGAGAACTTTGCATAGAGCTGATGTTCTTGTAATGCCTGAAGAATGATCTGCAGATGCTCGCGGTGCTAGTCTATAGACTCAGAGTAGATAAGCACATCATTGATGAACACCACCATGAAGCTGTCGAGGTAGGGACGGAAGACCCGATTCATTAGGTCCATGAAGGCAGCAGGGGCGTTGGTCAGACCAAATGGCATGACCAGGAACTCATAATGCCCGTAACGAGTGCAGAAAGCCATCTTCGATACATCATCATCCTTCACCCGCATATGATAGTAGCCACTACACAAATCCATCTTCGAGTATACAGTAGCAGACTTCAGCTGGTCGAACAAATCGCCGATGCATGGCAGAGGATAATGATTCTTGATCGTCACTTGATTCAGCATACGGTAATCCATGCACATCCGCAAGGACCGATCTTTCTTCTTCACAAAAAGCACCGGTGCTCCCCAGGGAGAGACACTAGGGCATACAAACCCCATGTCTAAGAGCTCTTACAGGTGCTTCTTGAGCTCAGCCAGCTCAGCAGGTGCCATGCGATAGGGTGGCTTGGAGATAGGTGTCGTGCATGGTACGAGGTCGATAGAAAACTTGACTTCTCATGATGGGGGAAGTCCAGGAAGCTCGTCGGGAAAGACATCAGGAAAGTCCTAAACCACATCAATGTCTTCTATATCTGGTGGTGTGGGATTGAGGATGACCGATGCCAAGTAGGCCCTAGAGCCCTTGGCAATGAGTTTCTCCACCTTGAGTGCAAAAATGATGAAATGTCGATGTCCTTGCTTTCTTCCTTTGATGCAGAAATGCTCACCGTCAGGGTGCAGAAGACTAACCTTTTTATCCTCGCAGAAGAGAGCAACTTTGAACTTCTTAAGCCAGTCCATTCCGAAGATTACATCGAAGGCCGTCATATTGAGGATGATGAATTCTGTCTCGAACATCTTGCTAGAAATACAAAGGTCTACAATAGGGATTTTTAGGAAAGTAGAAGACATTTTACCCGTAGGAGTGTCAACCTCTAGGATATATTCCATGTACATAGTTTCTAACTCTAACAAGGCTATAAGCTTAGAAGATATGAAAGTGTTTGAGGCTCCAAAATCAAAAATTGCTTTTATCGGTTGTTGAAATAAGTGCACAGTACCTTCAATGACTTTGTTATCATCAGTGGCCTCCGACGTCCATGGCAAAGACACGTCCTATATGTTTCTCAACAAGTGGGCGACGTCCTTGCTGATTATTGTTCCTTGGTGGTTGTTGCAGACGAGGTTGCTTTTGTAGCTACTGGGGTGCTCGTGGCTGAGCTAGTGCAACAACTCTTTGGAGCTTGGGACACTGTGGCCTGATGTGACCTGCCTGGTCACACTCGTGGCACGTCAAGTGCCTCACATCTGGTAGAGCTGTAGGTTGCACTGTAGGGCACCTACCAAGAGGGTGGTGATGCTGGTAGCGGTTGCACTTGTCACGACGATCATCACTGAAGCTCTTTCACTTGCTGGGACTCTGGGTTGACAGCTGAAAGCCTAGATAAGCCTCCATAGAGACGGCCTTATCCACCATCTGTTGGAAGGTGAGAGGGAGCTGTGGAACAAGAGCTCGCCCAAACTGGTAGCTCAGTCCCTATAGAAAGAGTGTAGCTTGGAGATCCTCTCCAAGACCTATAGCATAGCGCTCCAAAAGTAGGAACCTCTGAACATAGGCAGAGACAGTCATGATTCCCTGCTTTAAGCTGTAGAATTTTGCCTCTTTCTTCTTTAAGGCGGCGGTACAGACGTACTTCTGGCGGAAAAGAACCAGGAATTGTTCCCATGTCATGTCGGAGGCATCGTGAGTGCGGGCGATACCGTTCCACCAAACGTGTGCTGGTCCATCCAACACGTAGGTGGCGAAGTGGACCTTCTGCTGAGGAGGGCACGCCATGCCCACGAAGGTACGCTCGATGGCCAAGGCCCAGTTGTCGGCCTTGTCCACCATCTCGATCTCTCCTTTGCCCTTGAAGTAGGGCGGCTGCATCTTGATAAACAACGTGAGGGAGTACTCTTTTGGGTTCTCAGGAGAAGGAATGGCGTTGACACACCCCATCACAGAATTGGCCAAAAACTGGTGCAAAACTGCCAATTCTTGCTCTGCAGAAAGCGGAGGTGGAGGAGGAAGCTCTGAAAAAGGATGAGGCGCGGTGACGACCTGGTGGCCCCCAGAGGTGGCATGTGCTTCCAGTTTCATCAACGGTGGCTCGATGAGTGGCATCCCAAACTGTGGGTTCAGCGGTGTAGTGTACCCATCTCCTTGTCTCTCACGAGACTGGGAGGACTCACCACTCTTGTCCCCAAATAGATCAGATCTCCTGAAAAGGTAGATAGGGATAAGAATCCTAAAGCAAAATTTTGAGATACTAGATTGTCGACTGCTATAGCTCTGATACAATTTTGTAAGGAGTGGGACCCACTAGGGGTCCACTCCCTAACTCTATTATCTTGAGACTGCCATAGCAAAACCCATACATTGAAACACGATAAATAGATAGAAGGGTAGCTATATTGTTCTCAAAATAACATGGTAAAGTGAGCATAAAGCAAAAGCAGCAGAATGTAAAGAGTTTAAGTTATTACATGATCCATTTATTTCTAAGAACTTGTCCACATGGACATAAAAGAAAACATAAAAGAAACTAAACTAATGGGTCGATTGCAGAGGGCAACCTATGCATCTAAGAAATTTCACGAACTACTGCTGGACAGGTTCCTCGAATACTGGGTCCTCAAGTGCCGGCTCCTCCTCTAAGGTCACCATAGACTCCTCTTCACCTGGGTGGAAAGGAACATCGCCCAGAACATAGGAAACAAATAAAGGGGTCAGCAAAGGCTGAGTATGTACATATATAAAACATTTTGGGCATTATATAGGGTTAAAAGTACAAAAAGAGATGTTCCCACAAGAAAAGGGGGCTATTTGCAATTAGGTATGTTCAAGAGGAAAGTAACAAAAGAAATGAGGCATATTAAATTTTAGATTACAAATATGATAATAAAAGAGTGTCTTACCATAACAATCATCCACATATTCATATTAAAACAACGAATATTTGCATGCATAACAATATAGACTAAAAATACCTAAAATAGGGCCATAACACCATAAGATCATGGCCTAAAAGTAAACAAGGGTGGAAACACACACCCCGGGTAGAATACGCATGCCCTATATAAGTATGGTTGTACACAAGTACCACTATTCTAGATAATCTAGTCAAACACGCAGCATGCTATAATAGAGTGGCAGGACTATCATTTTAGTTAAAATCAAACAAAAGACAACAAGGCAGGAGGGGCTTAAAGACCCATATGACATGTCAAATTAATAATTACAATAGTAAAAGAAATTTATATCAGGAATTAGAAATGTCCATGAATATTAGATTTCTAAGAGAAACAATATTACAAGAGATGCCTCATTAAAAGAAATTAGGTTTTAGTCGAATAATGCCCAAAATAAAATAGAGGATGTACATACCTTAATGTCAGATCCTATCACTCAAAAAATATGTTCTTTAGGCTCAGATTCAAGTCTTTCACAACCTAAACATAATAAGTGTGTGCTACATCAATAAATGGTTCCTTAAATCCTTAACAATAAAAATGACCTATCAGTAGGTCTCGCATCAGGTCTCCAAACCTATCCCATTAAATCTGTTGGATTTTTCTCATTTCAAAAACATATATATGTGTGATTTGGACACATTAATGATTTATAATGAATTTTACAAGTTAATCTGATTTCTAAGGGAAAAAAAAGATTTGTGAAAATATAGGAATGCCATCGAATGAAATCATGATAAAGCAGTGTGATTCATTGCAAACTATGGGTGAGAATCGACTTCCATGTCACGGGGTCAGCCAGTCAATGGAATGCATGATTACATAACTGCCCCTACTGGGCGTGACAACAAAGATGTGCACTCATGGTTGAGACTCAGTTTTTACCCCCCAAGGATTGACTTCCCTGTCTCTCGTGCCACAGCATAGCAATGGAGCTCGAGGCTCTTGGAGGGAGTACTTGGTCGGTCATGCTGTGCTTTGGGGAGACCTCTCCATTAACCCATTTCACCCCAACAACTACAAGGTGTCTGGCTCAAGTCCCTGTCTCACTGGAAAACGGGGGTACTAGCCCTGTAGTGGGGGGGGGCACAGCAGTACAGGAAGGTCAGGCACCGGGCACCATCACAGGGTGCCAAGCTCGCCCTCCCTTTCCTAACCTGCTTTGGTATCACGTTGGTTATGACGGTGCAAACACGACTAAGGGCTTCGTAGAGGCTGGTAACACGGCACAGGCGGTACCTCGCCAAGGGTGGCTAAAGTAGGGAAGAAGGCGACCGATGAGCTTGTTGACCCAAGGATGTAGGGGAAAACAATACGAGATGAAGGCACAGAATGAAAGTTCGAGAGTCCCAAATGGTTACCTCGTGAGGAATCGAACCTAGGAGGGGAAAGCTAGTAGCTTCTCACCGTCTTCGTCGGAGAAGATGACCCATGCCGGGAGCATCTTCTAGGTGTCCACGTGAACAATTGATCGAATGAAACTAAAGAGGAGGCATCGCGGACAGATTCTGGAGCAAAAGAGAGTGAGTGATGTCTCCAAAGTGGGGAATTGGTGAGCTAGGGGAAAGGGCAGTGATGGCATCACATGGCCTAGAAGGGCGTTTTTGATGTGGGGCACCACACGAGGTGAGGTAGGGTTTGTTGGATTCGGGAGAGGGAGTGGAGTCTGTTGCTAAAGAAAAAGAGAAAAATGGTTTAGCCTAGCGTGAGAGAGCGACCAGAGAAAATCTCGACACTGAACAGGTCACTAGAGCACGCGAATGCCGGATGTAGGGGACGACTGAGTCCCCAGGTACCCGACCCGAGCCGCTCACATGAACCAAGACCGGCCCCTGGACCCAAGGCTAGGTTGTGACAAAAGAAATTGATTAAATCGACCCAACTATATGCTAAAAACATGCATAGTGTATTAGGTTTAGTTAAGGGTGCATTTGATGTCCAAATGACCCCAAATTTTAAGGGTTAGACCATTAGGATCTGAGGAACCCGATTATATACTTAGATTTGGGTTTTGAGGTTAACCAAGCTGAAATTTTACTATTGTGCATAATCATTCAATTAATGAAATGAACTAAGTCTAAAGGTCAAAGATGGACAAACCTTCTACCTAAACTCAATTATTGACCTATATGATACCCAAGTCTATCCTAGTTCACAAATCTAGGGTAAATTAATCTAGATCATCATTATTGCTTACACGTTAGCTAATTGAGGTATTAAGATAGCAATTCCACATGTCTTCAACTCTATGGAACCCAACTCGAGTCTAACTAGGGTTTGAGGGTCAAAAGTTATCTAATTAAATGCAAAGTATGAAGAATGATCTTCATGATGTAATTATCAAAGTAAGGGTTAAAGAAAAAGGAAATGATGTTTTGTACCTGGAATTGGGGATGTTACAACCACCACCACCACCACCACTACAACCACCACCACCACCACTACTACTATGATTACCCCCCCCCACCACCACCACCACCACCGTCACCATCGTCGCCACCACCACCACCACCACCACCACCACCACTACTACTAGTACTACTACTACTACTACTACTAGTAGTAGTAGTAGTAGTAGTAGTAGTACACCACCATTACTACTACTACTACCACCACCACCACCATCACTACTACTACCACCACTACCACCACCACTACTACTATAAATGTGGAGAAAATGTAACCAATTGAATCTTTTCTTATAATATTTAATTGCATTTTAATTTTTTTACACTTCTTTAATTATATATAAATTGGTAAAAACTTTTACAAAATCAGCGTATCGCGTATACATCTAAAAAATGCCAATCTCACTTCTTTGTCCTCTTATGAACATATATGTTTTCAACCACCACTTGATAAAATGGAAGTGCATTTAAGTTACTCCATGTTATTTCTTTTATAAATTTAGGATTTGTCTTAGTAAATCGGTTGTTTTATGGGATTAAATTATCAATTTAGACAACAAGGTATTCTACCCTACACCTCAATGGTTACCAAAGAATGATTAAAAGATCATTAGCTATGCATTATTAATATATTTGACTAAATATTCCTCAAAAGGATCATGCTTATTTATAAATACCTATGAAATACCTATGTGATTTCATTTCCCTCTCATATTTCTTAATCATGTTTTAAAAGCTAAGACTTTTGTTATTAAAGAAAAATCTAGTGACAAATAAAAATTATTTCAAACATAGGTTGTGACAAAGATCTTATATAATACTGAATCATCCACTAAAATACAAATAAGGTGTTGACGTCTTCTTAAAAATATTCATAATTGATATTCTTCCTAAGTGTGTGGTAGTACTTGCTATGTTTGCCAAAATTTACGTAAGCATAGTTGTTGATGATTTTTATGGTAAAGAAAAAGAATTATAGAAATGATTTTTGGTGGAAATGTGTGAAAATATGGGGTACAAATCCTATATACCTTTAAGGATATATAATCTAATATTTCATATATATATATATATGTTTGTCTGTATGTTTGACAAAAAAAACAAAGTCATAGTGTTATGGTTTAGGCAAAAGGTCGATATTTATTGTGAGGTTTATTATTCTCGTCACAGCTTTGACGTGATCATTAGGATAACTACTCAATAGAATCTAACTTAAACTTTCACAAAAGAAAAACTAGAAATCAAAGTAAGTAGAAGTCTGGGTAAAATTAAATTTTGAGGGAAACACACATCCTATGGGTCAGAACATCTTGGATATTATTGGACGTCTCATCAAACTATGGATAGATCATGCAGTACTAAAGCTAAGACATATAAGATATAGATCAAACTTTCCAAACAAACAAATAGGTTCATGTAATACCATGGATGGTCCAAGGGACAACAAGACACGATACATTGAACCAAATATCCAATAAAAAAGAAATTATGTCATGTTTATTATTGATAATATGTTGAAAACAAGCAGATTCATCTAAAAGAAAGTACAACATTAATTGTAGTTTGATCAGGTTCATGGTTTACAATAACTAGAAATAAGTAAGAAGGCATAATGCATCACATCGTAACAACTACTCACCCAAAAATCAAAACATTAAGAGTACATGGACACTCTAAGCGGTATGTGTTATTCTTAATTAAGTGTTTATCATGTCAGCCTTGTGCTTCTTCCATTATACCTAAAAACATGTGGAACATCCCTGCGATAATTATAAAGAATCCTAACAAGAGGATAAATCCCACCAAAATAGATAAACATGTGTTGGGAGCATATTGTGTGGATTAAGTAAGCATGAAGATATTGATACTCCATTCAATATCAATCAACAATTTATTAACTTACTAAGAGACAAGTCAACTTATAATATAATGTGATGGTATCTTGTTCTAAAATAATACTCAATTTCACATATTAATTCCCTCAAATACATAAGAACACATTTACTTACAATGCTCAGAAGGCGACCTATAAATCACACAATAAATCATGATTAGGTATACTCTTAAATTCTACTTTGATGCATTATATTTTGGCCTCCTCATTGGTTACTCTAGAGTGTGGCATTTCATTTACAAACTTTTGCCTTTTAAGCTTCTTAACCTATCATAAAGAATCTTGTTATAACTTGTCTCACTAAGCATCTGACATGCCTCAATCGGTGGGAGTATAAACATTAGGAGCTCATCAGCCTACGACCTACATAAACATCAGGTTCACCATGGGTACATATGTTACATAACCAATCATATCACTTTGGTAGTACTAACGCATAAACATATCATCTCAATATCATGTCAATCACATTGGAAACACTTCCAAATAGTCATAGGTGTTACTCCTCATCCACACTTATATATTGGTCGATCCTAGGGAACATGCCTTTAGTCATTACTTGGTCACTTGGAGCTTCCAAAATCATTACTCACTGTGAGGATTAGTACCATCGATCAAACCTAAGTCGATAATTAGTACATATCTTCAAGCCAAACCAATTTAAGAAGACGTCAAAATATGAATGAAAATCCCAAATAAAACTGTCCACATAAATATATGATTGTGAGTGATCACAATAAAACATGATAAGAAGTCGTGTAAAAGCATACAAATTCTCATCTAGATCATTCTATGTGTTAATATGATAGATAATAAATGAAACCTCTATTTATTTATCTCATAAAAAAGAATTGCAAGATAGTTCATAATCATGAAACTATAAGATGGCCGATTTAGTTTACAACTTATAATCATAAAGGAACATCAAGGAAAACAACCTATCACATACATCATAAACTACCCATCCATTACTTAGGAAAGTGGGAGTATAGGGACACTCAAGATAAATCTGGTAAAGACTTGATCTTTATGACCATATTTTTTTTCTTTTTAACACAATTTAAATCAGAGTATATAAACAAGTTTTTTATATTTGTGCTTTATAGAGTTTCAATGAAGCCTATACATATTAACTACAATATAAAATATACATGAGTCATATCAACTCTTCAGCCAACAGAGGACATCTCTTGCACTGATGATCGATGTTATTTTTCAACCAAAGTCACAACTCCAATTTGGTGATGATGTAGGTTGAACTTCAATGATATACTTATTAGTCCATCAAGGAGAGGCATTGATTGGGATCACCTCCAACTAGATCATGGCATCTGAACATGAGGCAACAATTGATTCATCATCGAATCTAAATGCATTATCTGGTCTAAAGTCAAATAAACAACGATCACCATTGCTTCAATCATACATGGTTAGTACTTCCTTATGTGACAGATCTAATAATCTAGTTTATGGGATTAAAAAAATAAATGTTGTACTGAAAGGCAATCTTGATAATATAAATCCTTAAATCATTAAACCCATCTACATCACATTGTATTACATTAGGGATTAAATATATAAAAATAATATGTACATCACTATACTAATACTACTAATATATGTATTACTTCATAACAACTTTCTCAAGGCTAATTATTAATACTCAAGTTTTGACCAAATCAATGTTTCTTACCTTTTTTTCTTGCTTATTTCCTATTGGATGGATCATCATCTCTCCCTTTTCTCATCAAACTTTCCCCATTCCTCTCTATTTTGTTCCATTTTGCTTTGTGACAGAAACCTTAATCTTTCTTATCTTCAAGCAACAAACTTTCTTCTGACCTTTCCATTCCTACATCAACATTTAATGATACTTGTAGAGTAATTGTTTTTTTTTCCTTTATTTTTCTTTTTCTCCATTTATTTTTCCTCAAGGCTATTGATTACCTTCTTACTTTTCATCTATTTTCTTATCCATTCATGTCTCTTCACTGATCAATTGTTACTCATCATCAATAAGTTGTTTACATTTTTTCACTTTGAATTCACCCTCATAGTTGGGTTGTTTCCTATTATTTTTAGTCATTACTAAATGTAGTGTGAGAATAATGATAGAAAAATGGGAAGCATGAGGAATGAGGAAGTAACAAAGGAAAGAGAAAACAAATAAATAAAATAATGACAAGAAGGAATAAAAAATGGAGGTGTCATTTTGAGCAAGAAAAAGAGAATAAATGATAAATGACTGGAGAACTAGAACAAGAGCAATGAGTCAATGACAACGACAATTGTGGAATCTACAGGGGTGAGAGAAAGTGTGAAAGTGTTATGTCATGAGAGAGAAAATAGTGAGAGAGGGAGTAAATGAGTAGATAGGTTATGGGTGGGAGTATTTTGACGGCTATTGAGAGTGTTGTTGGGGTATTTTTTTAGTTTGGTCAAGATGAAGCTTTAATGGTAGAAAATTGAGGTGTATAGAAAATGTGGCGCATTCGAGTGTATTGTAGCTCAACTCTATATACTAGTATGAATGCTAATTATAGTTTCATGGACTACATGGAATTTTTCTGGCATTAGAGAAAGAAAATAATACTAGAAGACCCTAAAATATAAATCATATATAATTTTCTATACTTGCATAACTTCGATACACATGTTTCTATTTTGTTAAAGATGGTTATTAGGAAGAAATAAATTTATATATAAATCCTTACAATGAAAATGTAGTGATCGTTAACATGAGATGGTACTACAATGATATCATAACTTTAGGATTATTTTATGATATGTAATACTAAGACTCTACACACTAGTATTTGACGATGATCATATATATAACCCAACTGGAAACTCTTAAAATGTAGGTAGTGGAATAAATATAGAATAGTAATCCTAAATTAAAACCTAATCCTAAATAAGCCAAATAGAACAACATTTGATTCCCTACTAAATATTAACGACATTGTAATACCTTTATCTATCTCTTCATGAATCCTTGGAGCCACTCAGTGGTTGTTTGTGCAGTATTTGGAGCCTTGAGGTACTAAATTCTCTATTTCAATTATCTTATACCTCTTGAATTGTATTCATAGAATCTTGTCATGTTGAACATAATTTTCTAAATCATCCTTATCTTTCCTCTTGAATGTCACCACAACTATATTAAACCTTGATTTTATCTAATGTTGAATATTGAGTATGAAAATTGGCACTCAAAATCATAAATTGGATTTTTGAATCCCTATGGACTTTGGTCCTTCATAGAACTTTACATCTTTGGATCACATGTGTAAGCCATATATAGGCAACCCTACACAGTGGATCAGGATTATTTGTCCCCCAATATATAAGATTATCTAATAGAGAACTATTATTGTTCTCTCTTGTAGTGTAATAATACAAAGCACTTATCCCAGAAAAGATATGATGATGGGAAGGTGTCAAAGTTGAAATGTTGGTACTTAAGTATCTCTCAAAATCTTTATATTATTGAATAGCTTTGAAAATATTAGAATAGTTGATGTCTTGTGAATAAATCTAGAATATTCAACAATGTTGCCTAGTTTATATTTTGATCAACCTTGTGAATTGTTATCTTGAAGCTTGATTCTTATAATTCTTAACCAATTACCCAAGTCCACCAGATAGTCCTTACCCAATTTGTAAATGCATTGAATAATCTCTTATTACATAATTTTAAAGATATCAATGATAAGGATTTTATACAGATAGTCACTGGCATATTTTACCTCTTGGTCGATGTGTGGTTTTTATTTCCTATGGGAATTCACGGACATGTGGTACAAAGAATACCTAGAAGATATGTGCATGACATATTCTTTATTGACTTAGGAGTAGATATGACTCATTTATTTTTCATAAATCATTGTGATTATATATAGGCTTCTATAAAAATCTATAAATCATGAATGTAAAATATTTGTTTGTATATTCTGATTTAATCATGTTGAAAGAAAAAATAAATTTGATCATGAAGTTTGGGTATTTACAAATCTAAATTATTTATTGGTATATCTTGATCACCATGTCATTTTTGTTGATCCATCATACTTAAAAGTATAGTGAAAGAACCATGTGAAAAGATTCCCAGTGAGAGGATTACTCCGACCAAGATATGCCACTTGCTCCTTACTCCTCATGTAACAAAATTAAGATATATTCATTATATATATACCATTTCATGTTATTATTATACGAAGATCACAACTTAATCATACTAGGATGTCGACAAAACATGTGTTGGTCTTTACATAAACCATAATATTCAATCTAGGACTTCGACCATGCTCATCCATAACTACAAAGCTACCAAAGAAACAACCTTCAGTCACTGACAAACTAACTCAAGTGCCAAAGAAATCTATCACTCACTAACAAACTGATACGGGTGCCAAATAACCAACCTTCAGTTACCAACATTCTAACACATGTGCCAAACAAAACCAACCTTCGATCATCTAAAAACCGACATGGGTGCCAAATGAAACCAACCTTCAGTCACCAACATGCCAACATGTGTTCTAAAGAAAATCCACCTTCAGTTGTTGATGAATCCACATGGGTACCAAAGAAAACCAACCTTTAGTCACCAATGTGCCAACATAGGTGCCAAATAAAACCAACTTTTAATTACGCCAAATAGACATGGGTATAAAATCCACAACCTTTTTTCACCACAATGCTAGAAAAAGTGACAAAAAATCCAACCTTTAGGCACTGACAAATCAACACGGGTTTCAAAGAAAAGCAACCTTCCGTTACCAACATGAAAACATGGTCCAAGGAAAATCAACTTGGTCTCAAGTGCCAAAGAAAACTGTAACGTCCCAAGATTCTACTATCTCCAGACTTAGAAGGCCGAGAGGACAAATCTAAAAATGTTAATTAATTGTTTCAGAGAGTGATGCAAAAACATAATACACATACATGAGCATATAACTATAGAAACATATATCGTAACATTCTCAACATTTAATATGTGTATATTACAAAATGAGTTATTGCAACACGATTTACAATTAAATATTGAATGAAAATTCTACGTCAATGAACATTCATGCTAACTAGGATCTAGACAATAGGTACAACATGGACACTGCTCACTTCCTATCTTTTCCCCCATACTAGCTCTAAACCTAGAAAATACGTGAAACGAACGAATCAACATAAAGTTGGTACATGGTTGAAAGATACTATACTATGCTTGCATATTTAAAATACTTAAAAAGGAAGAAAGAAAATAAAATCATTATTTAAGGCACAAAATTAGGTAAACTCAAGTTATTAATCATATTTCAATAGACATGTATTATTATGGTGGACTTAGCACAATCAACACTTATATTATTGGGCCCTATCCTCGAGTACCATGTAACATTAGGGATCTTCCTGCATACCTTGTACCATTAGGGAGGTGCTAGTCAACATTAATACTTCCCTCTGTAATAGAGAAATTAATGAACTATCAGTAACTACATTCTATTTTCTTTCCTTAGTGTTCTTAGTGTTCAAGGTGGAAAAGTGACAATATGTATATGTATACATCCAACAAGATTATACAACTACATACAAGTAATTACTCATAATTATATCATCCAATAAAACTAGTTATATAATTATATCCACGTACCTTAGAGATTCTTTACACATCCATGATCATGTAGAACTTTTCCATGGCCTGATTAATAACATTTAATCATCATTAATACATGGTTCATATATTTTTGATATTTTAGGTCCAACATAGGGTTTGGTCAAACCTAGGTCAATCTGATGTTAGGTTTGTGTCTAGTATTTTTATTCTGATCTATATGTCATTATAAAAGTCTCATACAAATTTTATATTTTGCTGAGGATTTCACTAATTTCTAGAATTAAAATGAGATTTAAAGCATTTAATTATGCATTAATAAGAAAAAGTCTAATATGCATCAATAATACTAAGATTCGAGTCCACATATAGTCTCTTTACAATATTGGGGATCAAAAGGAATTTTTTGGGATTTAATATCAGCTGGATAGTATTTATTCTAATTATATGAAGCTCATAAAGGAGTATTATAAACTAAATCAAATATCATCAACAAATATGTCTTTAAAATATGCTTAGAAGTTTCATAAGAAAGAGAGCATTTTTCTAAGTTGAGGGGTATTTTTAGGGCATTCATTGACCATACGAGCTATTTTTAGCGGAATTTCTAAGATATGTACATTAATTGAGATGTTTACCTTCCTCACGAAAACTTTGGGCGGTTGGATCCCTTCTAGGCACCTTAGATGGCCGCCACCTGACTCACTCACTAGAGCGGTTACCCTTCTAAGTTTCCCCGAGCCGACAGTTTCTGGATGGGTTCCACGTGTTGAGCTGGCCCGACTCCCTCCTCTCGACCTCGCACTCGCGAAGCACTTTTACTATGTACTAGTTAACACATACGTGCACATGCACGTGCCCAATTGAACGTGTTTATTTTACTTCAAATATTTAAAAAATAAAATTTGTCAAAAATATAATAGTAATTCTCGTAATTGTTTTGTTGAAAATTTGGAAACGTGTTGTTTATTGACTCAGAAACATACGTTTGAAGGAAAGAATGTAAAGAAAAAGTTGAGAGGTTTGCGGCAAAAAAAAATAAAATAGAACAAATATAAAATATATTGAGAAAAATTGTGAGAAAAATAGAATCAAGGAGAATGCACCATGAACTAGCTTTTTGTTTTATAGTAGGATAGATATACGATGACTGCACCGCCGAAAACAGGTGGCAAAGAAATCCATGGTGGTTGGGACCTCCTCGTCCAAAGATGAATCTGCAGCATCTTCAGCTAACCTTGTGGCGCTGAGGAAGCAAGATCACAAGGTCTAAAACTTCTCTATTCCTCTTCTGTGTGCGAGCCTCATCCTATAGCATGAGTCATTGGTAGCGGCGTCACCATGGCCATGAGAGCTCAGGCTGGGTTTGTAGTGAGGAACACCGCATGTTGACAACACTCTACCCGGGCTTCGCCACAGATCCTGGGTCACGATCGGTATCTTGGCTCCTTGTTCTCCAATCTTGCCTCCTTGGACTGGGGGTCTGGTTTTGCACGACGCAGCGAGTACGCCGCTGCACACAGGGCTCCGGCGAGGAAAGGATGTTGCTCCAGCTCTCAGTTGTTGAGATCTAAAGGTACCACCACCTTCGTCGTGGTGGCAGGAGTTTAGGCGATAGAGTTTGAGGGCGTGTGCGGCCCCACATCTACGTGGTGGTGAAGTGAAGGTGGCACGGTGGAATAGTAGGTGATGCGTTTTGGGGATTTTCTCTCCAACACTCACCGCGCCTCACGGATGAGTCAGAATGCTCACCGTACAACATCTACTAGACCACTCTCCATCTTCGTAGGGATTTGAGGTGGCGCTCGCTCTCTGAAGCTCCTTAGACACGAGTTCAAACACCAGCTTCACTCCTTCCTCGTCAGCTATGGAAGGCCATGGATAGGAGAAGCTGAATGACAACATGATATCTCTGGAGAATGCCTACCAATTGGAAAAATTGGCTTGATACCGGGTATAGCAGCACGACGAACTTGTGACCCGGCATTTTGTTCCAAGGAAATCAGAGGTGGAAGACAGTCTCCACCCATCAATGCAAATGGAATCCCTGGCCCTAAGCTCCACGTAGTCATCACATAAATGATGGATGTGTGATATTAGATGAAAAGCAAACAATTTTCCAAATCAATGAATCATTAATCCTTTAGGAAAATGTAAAACGTATCACAAAAAACTCTCTCCAATGGCATGAAAATTGAATCGTATGCTTACTATTCAGAAATCAAACTCCTAATCAAATGTAGACCTAAACCAAGGTCATATGATCACTTAACAAGCATCCTCAAGTAGGCTTAATTCCAATACCACATTATCAAAAACGATTACCATGAACACCTCAAATAATTCTCTTTCACTCAATTAGCAATGATTACTCATTATGAACTTCAATGCATGATTTGGGTGACCTATTTTATGTATTAATATCTACATTACTTCCTCAACTTTAATAATACACATTTAGTCACTTTATATCATGATCCTCATCATTGCATAAAACCATATCATGTTTCGCTATCAGACAAAAAAAATCGTATTCTAGGGTTTCAAGTGTGCTTTAGTCCTTGTTTCCACATAGAAACTATGGTCTATAAAACCTTCAAAATCTAGGATATCACACTCACCCAACCTTATATGGAATTTTATCCTCGAAATTCAACTAATGTCATATTCAAGGTAGAGTCAATGAGTTCCTGATGCCTTCAGGCCACCACTTCTAGGTGCCAAGGCTAGTGTTACAACCCCAATTTTATGGTTCATATAGTTGAAAATACAAAATTTCCAATAAATTTATGATTATGGGAATGGTATGAATTATATGTATTGGATGGATTCCCTTTGCAATATTTTATTTTTGCATGTGATTTCGTGGATCATAATATGTTAATGAGTCCAATATGATTAAAAGAAAAAGAAGAAATCACATATTGCTTTATTAAGAAGAAAATTTGAGCTAATGATGAAAATATAAGAAATATGTGGAAATATGGATAATGGAATCATCATGGATGGGATTTCGAGTCCAAATGATTTCTAATGGTAAAAGGAATCCAAATAAGTAATATAAAAGAATAGGAGAGAGAAAATATGCATAAAATATGTCTTTATAAGTGATAACTTGCATATGAAGAAAAGTCACTCATACTTTTGATTTTGAGTCCCAAACTTTGCATACATGAAGTTTAAGTCATTATGGACGTTCTTTTAAAATTTGGGAACGATTGGATGAATGAGGAGAGAGTTATGCAATTGATAAGTTTCCCTAAAGTGAAGGGATAACTAATAATATAATGTGATTTGTCACATTTGAATCGAACTAGGAGACCTTGGGACCGACCCTTTTAGATGTCACACACTCCTGAGGCCCTTAGATCGGAGATCAACGATCCACAGATCATCTCCTAGCTCTAGACCAAACGGGAAACTCATCCAACAGGGAATTATGTCCTTTTCGGGCCACTTTCTCTTGCTCTGATTCACAACGATATTGGGAAATTGTTCTTATGAGATCGGGTTGTGAAAATGAATCCAACCGACCCTAGTTTTACCCACTCTAGAAGCTAGTGAGACTTTCCCCAATCAGAAAGAAGGCCGGCTCCTAACTCTCTGGAGCCCGACCTATAAAAGTAGGGTAGCAACCCCCATTGATATCAGAACCTCATCCCTGTTGCTCTACAGGACTCCCGGAATCTTTTCTTGCCCTCAATTCCATAGCATAGGCGCTACTCTTCTCTCTATTTTCTTCCTATGCTCAACCACATATCAAGGCTTAGGACCCCAAGTTCCTCGCCTCCTCCAGTCGATTAAAGACCACAACATATTTCAACATGATGAGGCGGAGGGAACTGCACACTCACCTTCGGCGTAGGGGTGTAGTTGGGCAAAGTCAATGAGCAGATTGACTCACTAGAGGAGCTGCTCCACGTGAAGAATAGGAGCGCGAGGTAGGGGATGAATAGGAGGAAAAGACCTCCTTACCCCCAACCACGACGAAGAGAAAAAGGGACAGACACGTCCATTTGTAACCCTGGTCACATAGCGCGCAAGGCAACGTGGCAGATGGCCATTGGCTCGGCCTGGTACGCGTGAAAAAAAAAGCAGGTCGCGTTGCTGACGTGGCTTTTCCCCCATTGGTCTAAAGGTAAATATTTTATAATAATAATAACTAATGATTGATAACTCATATCGAGACATGTTATATATGAGAATTGATCATAAAAATACATAGAATCCATTAAAAAATAATTGAAGCCTAATTCTTCTTACAACTTGAAAAGTACTTAAAGATGTCACCTTTAATGGTGTTATTAATGGAAAACCCTAAGTTTTGAATATTAGTGAATTTAATGATGTTCTTTAAATAATTTAAGCCAATATTAACGTATTGTTAATAAAAGGATGACTTAGATCTAAAAAGATGATATTTATGCATAATTGTTTTAATTTAGGGTTCCATGTACATGAATATGCATTAATGGGCTTAAAAACCCTAATTTAGAGGATTATGACTTTTAATGGTTTTGATTGTGCAAATCCATGAATTAAAATAGAGATATGATGATCCTAAGCCAATTTGGGTATAAAAGTTCCTTAGTGTGGATCATTTGAGTAATTAGGGTTTTTATGAATAGGAAAATGTATTTTAGGGTTTGTTATCCTAAAAAGGATAAAGTTTTAGAAATTGATCTAAGAAACCCTAATGAATCCTAATGAGACTTAGAAATCATAGAAAGGTGTCCCAAGTCAATAAAGAGTTGTTTGGGACATGTTTGTGACAATTAGAAATTATACATGTTTTTAGGATCAATATTTAGTTGATTGATTGATTGGAATTAATTGGATTGTGCTCATTTCATATGAAGTCTCCTAATCAGGTATGTGGTTACTTATGAGTACACACGTTAGTTTCCCGACATTTTCCTGATGCTTTACCGATTGTAATGGAGATAAATTGCTTGGATGATTTTATTTTTGCAATCTTTAAATTAAATATTATTATCACAATTTAAGTATATATATGACTTGCTCGAACCAACATACCATTTCTGGTTGTAATATAAGAGACCAAGCCCTAGAGGGAAGGTCAAAGTGGTCAAGCCCCAGAGGGAAGACCGCATGGCACCCAGAGAGGTGACCCCAGGTACCAAGCTCAGGATGGAGAAGGTAGCCTTAAAGTCACTTGCAAGGACTTAACCATAGAGAGGGTATCCCAGAGGATGAGTAAAAGCGGTTGAGGAGTCATATTGAAAAATGTAATCTTGCATTGCTAACAACTAATTGTTGTGATTATGTTGTTAGACTATATGTGCAATGTTTTGTTTGTCCCCACATACCAGTATATTCATTTATACTGACCGACGTTTTGTTTGTCTGCATTTTAGGTAATATCTGAAATTGGACAAATAGTAAAGTGGCATCTGTGAAGATTAAAGCTAAAATGATAAGGGAGGATTAGGTAGATAGATTTCTACTATGGGTAGAAGTCCCGGTTACCTATTTTTGAAGTTATGTTAAAAGAAAAATTTTATTCCAGTTTTCAGTTTAGTCTTTAGTATAATTTATTAGTTATTTTTTATTATTTACAAAACCATTGATCCTATTTTGGGTTAACACCTCTGTCTTCTTGATCTCCCTTAATTGGTGGTTACTGGGAAGCGGGGTTGTTACATTTGGTATCAGAACGATGGTTTTCCATTTAATCTCTAATAATTATTAAATTTTACAAACTTTTTAGAACCCAAGGGAGTTATTAGAGGATTTTCCAATGATGGAGGTGTCTAGAAAAGGATCACAATCTGGGGGCTGGCAAGATTTTCCTCTACCCCGCTAGTCGGTCTATGAAGAATCCAGGATTTTGTGTGACTTCCTGGACAAAATCAGAGGATTTGACTCGAAATAAGATACCTCTAGGTCTTCTCTCATCTGTCTTCGTCCCTTCTCTACCCGTTCATTGGATAACTTCAAGAGATTAGGGTTTCTCTCTCTCTCCACCACCCTCTTGAGTTTTGGAATTAAGGATAATAAGGATTAAGGAATCCTCCACCAAATAATAAAAAGCATGTAAGAAAGATGTCATGGACATAAGTTTTGATAATTAGAAACTCAAACTGAGTTTAATTACATGCTTTGGTTACATGGTGTGTGTAGCCATGCCCTTAGGAGAGCTTTGAGGTTAAACCATCTTGTAGGAAGAGGAGGAGAGAGTTAGCCTTGGAGGAAGAAGCCTCCAGGAATAGGAAGAGACCTGACGCATCCTCTGAGGATGATGATCAACCCAAAAACCTTAAGCGGTGGATAGAGGAAGAGAAGGCATAACGAGTTGAATATCACATTTGACCATGCATGCACGTATGTGGGTTTGACATGTATGTTTTACGTGAGGCTTTGAGTATCCATGAGAAACATAGACTTTGAGTAGTTGTTTGACCTTTAGTGTCTTGTGGCGACCTGACCTTGGGTGGGTCATACCTGTTAGGGTGAAGGATAGTTCCCTCATTGAGAGGGTTGATAGTTTCCATAAAGGAATCCTAATGAGCATATATGAACAGGGAGAGGCACATACATACATATAAGGGAGTGGTGGCAAGGCTGGCAGCAGGTTTTAGACCTGAGCTTGAAAGGCTATGCCTGATGGTCTATGAGATAGGCATGTAGAGCTTTAGATGATCTTGGCCAGACATAGGTCTTGATAATATGTTTCGCCCAAGTAGGGACAAATGTTTATCCTTAAGAGATTGACCCATCTTCTGGGAGAGAACCTCTAGTGGTAGGACCAGTTGTAGGGTTAGCTCTAGAGAGAGAGTGAGACCCAATGAAGAAGGTTGGGAACCTTGACTCCGAGACATGAGGAATCATGAGAAGTTGGGTATAATATGGCCTAAAACAGACAACCCTAAGTAGGATGTATGTGGTTGCCTCATGCATGATCCTTGGAGGCTTGTTGTACCTTGGTTTCCTATAGAGGAACCAAACCCTAGAAAAAGAAATAGGTTTCTTCAACCGATGTATAGAGGTTATAAGTGCCTACCTTTAGTGTAGGAAGGAGAGTTCCTTAGACCCTGAAGAAGTAAGGTAACAAGTTGTGAGGTCTCAGACCTAGTTGGTTGTTCTTGTATGGGACTCTAGGGTGTTGTTCACGTGGAAGAATGGTAGGAAGTATATGCCATACCTTGTACATGTTTGGTTCGTGGTGGAACAACTGTGCATGTTGTTAGACTATGATGCATATGAGGTGAACCTGGGGATCCTAGACCAAAGAGGGGAAATAGTACATGGTGTACCTAATGCTCAAAAAGATGTTTGAGTTCCTAAGGATTTGAGTATGGCACCCCCTCATGTTTAGAGGAAAAGGAAACCCCCTTGGACTAAGATATATGTTTGACAAACCCCTCACACATGTTGGTGACATATGAGCTTGGCCAACTCTGAGGAATAAGGAACAAGTATGACATACCAAGGAACTCAAAGTGGCTTAGTAGGTTGTCTTCTTTCTAGCTAGATGCATAAGTAGCATGATAGGGCTAAGCATGCACGTGATGATGTAAACCTTGGAAGTAAGGACGTTTGTGACCTTTGTTGCTATCAAGAGATAGTTTTCTCCCATCTGAGGAAGGGACCCTTCATGTAGGGTGAGTATCATCTTTGTTTAAGTTTGAGGTAACTTAAAGAGGTCTTTCATAGGAGCTTGATGAGCTAAGTGGAGAGCACATAATATGATCATGAATCTATAGACCCATGCATGACCATCTCTAAGGGGCATGAGGATATGTTTTCATGGAGGTAACCTATATGGGGCCAGACTGAGGTAGGTAGGTTGCCATGATCCCTATGAAAGGATGTAAGTTTGACCATGAGTGCCCAGAGAGATGATGTAGATTTGGGTAAGGATTCAAGTTTGAGATGTACCATGGTAGAATCCTAAGTCAATACTAGGGTCAGGAAGGGATAAGACCGATGGGACTAGGAGTTGTCTGTTCCCTGAATGCACAAGACCATAGGGTCGGGAGGTAACAACTACCTTTGCCCAAGGACCATGGGTTATGAGGTTGGCCACCTTCATAAGTTCATTGGGGCTAAAAGGTTAATGTTAGAGGCACTCCCTAGATGCATAAGGGTCAGATCACCCTAAAAGTGTTGGTACCTTAGAGACCTTGAGGTAACGACTAAGGATTCTACATAAAAGAGATATGTTAAGATCCAGAGTTGATGGGAAAAGTCTTCCCATGGGTGTAGACCCATAATGGAGATGTTCATGGTGTGGAGACATGTGATGTACGTTTCAACTTAGATTGGAAAGTGTGATGGCGATGTGTGATGCACCATCTCTACTCTTGGAACAAGTGGAACTCTATATTTGGACTGTAGCCAAATGCTTATTTTATCTTGTTATGGGTTTATGAGACAGAACAAAATGCATGCCATATGGAGGATAAAGGTGATATGAGTTGAAACCCTTCTACTATGTTTGAGGATAGAGGAAGTACCACACCTTTTGAGAGTACGTTGGATATGTGGTTTGGAAACATGAAAGGAACAAAGGTAATCATCACATGAGGACATTCTTGTCAACAAAAGTTTGGATCCCAAGAGTTGCATCTTGGGTATGGTAATCAAGATGATGAGCTCGAAATCTTCTTGACTTAGTTAGACTTAAACCCGAGATGAGGGTATATGAAGGTTTATGTTTTCACCATCACCTAGCACCTAAGGAAATTGATGTGGTAACCGATACTCTTTGCCGAGATACAACTCAGGTGTACAGTTGCCTTGTCTAGCCGATAGAGAGAGATGAAAGAGGTTGTTAGGTGAACCTTGTGATCATTAGAAGACTAGATGTATGTGTCTAACATTCAAATACAACCAGACCCATTGGTCAAATTGGTGTTTGCTCAGTTAGTCAGCCCAGAGCTTGATGAGATAGAAGGTCTGTTGTAAGAACCTCATATACACCTCTCAGAAAAAGAAGGTGGTGAAACCCAATAGAGTGTTTTAGGGTTTCTGAGGAGTCACCCTTGACAAACCATGTTATGCAAGTCGTTCATGATTTTACGTACACCATACACCGTGGTACTACTAAGATAGTTAAGGTTTGCAGTAGTACTATGAAAACTTGAGATGAAAAGTATATAAGGTTGCATGTGGCATGTTGCCATATATGCCAGAGGGTGAAGTCCAAACACCGATAACCCAGTGAGTTGCTACAGAGGATGCAAAGTCCCTGAGAGGGAATGTGAATAGATCACCATAGACGTTGTGGTGGGTCTCCCTTAGACCAAGAGAGGTCATGATGCAATATGGGTTATGGTAGATCGCCTTACCAAGTGGACCTAATCCCTTGCCTAAGAGAGAGCTTTGTCAGTGTGACAGATCTGGTTGAACTATATGTATGAGAGAGAGATAGTTCAACTACACCATGATCCAAGTTGAAGGGTTCTTGAGTATGACCTCAAGATTCGCTTCCATGTTGTGGAAGTAGGTATAAGAAGAACTCGATGCTAGATTGAAGTTTAGTACAGATTATCACCCTTGATTGATAGACAGTCAAGAGAGTATGATCTAGACTAGAGGGTCTGATGAGAGCGTGTGTGCTCATTCAAGGTGATACATGGGAGCAGTTCCTTCCCTAAGAGAGTTTGCTTGTGATGATAGGCACCATAGGCAGTATCAGAATGTAAGGAGCTCTGTAAGGGAGGCCGTGTCAGTCACGGTTTCATTAGGACGATGTCAGTGAGAGGACCTTGTGAAGGTCAGAGAGACCACATTGTGTGCAGATGAAGTCGCTTTGATCGAACAATGGCTGAGAGAGCCCAAGGGTGATAGGAGTCGTGAGCTGATGCAAAGCAGACTGACATGCAATTCACAATGGGAGAATATGTGTTATGAAAACCCGACCCCTCTGAGCTATAGCTAAGAAATATGAGTCCCCAATACAAGGGTCCATTTGAGATGGATTGGTGGAGATGCTTATGTTTAGCCTTACCCCTCATGATAATATGATGTGTGATATGTTCCATGTGTCTGATCTAGAGAACTATGTGATGTACCTGAGCCATGTGTTGAGCCATGAACCTAGTGAGCTTCAAGAGAGGCTGAGATATCCTGAGTCAGCTATGAGGATTCTAGATACCAAGGTGAGAGAACTTAGATGTAAGAATATAAGATGATAAAGGTTCTTTGGAATCACCATGGAGAGGATTAAGCCACATGAGAGCCGATGATGAACTTGGAAAATTCTTGTCCTATTTGTTGGTATGTTTGGTGGAATTTTGACAGCAAAATTCCTATATGAGGGGAAGGATGTTACAACCCCAATTTTTGGGTTCATATGGTTGGAAATGCAATTTTCCCAATAAACGTATGATTATGGGAATTGTATGAATTATATGTATTGGATGGATTCCCTTTACAATATTTTATTTGAGCATGTGATTTTTTGGATCATAATATGTTAATGAGTCCAATATGATTAAAAGAAAAAGAAGAAATCACATATTGCTTTATTAAGAAGGAAATTTGAGATAATGATAAAAATATAAAAAATATGTGGAAATATGGATAATGGAATCATCATGGATGGGATTTTGAGTCACATGGTTTCTAATGGTAAAAGGAATCCAAATAAGTAATATAAAAGAACAGGAGAGAGAAAATATGCATAAAATATGTCTTTATAAGTGATAACTTGCATATGAAGAAAAGTCACTCATACTTTTGAGTTTGAGTCCCAAACTTTGCATACATGAATTTTAAGTCATTATGGACTTTCCTTTAAAATTTAGGAATGATTGGATGAACGGAGAGAGTTATGCAATTGATAAGTTTCCCTAAAGTGAAGGGATAGCTAATAATATAATGTGATTTGTCACATTTGAATCAAACTAGGAAACCTTGGGCCCGACCCTTTTAGATGTCATGCTCTCTCGGGGGCCTTAGATCGCAGATCAATGATCCACAAATCATCTCCTAGCTCCAGACCAAATGGGAAACTCATTTGGTAGGGAGTTATGTCCTTTTCGGGCCACTTTCTCTTGCTCTGATTCACAAAAATATTAGGAAATTGTTTGTATGAGATCGGGGTGTGAAAATGAATCCAACTGACCCTAGTTTTACCCACTCTAGAAGCTAGCGAGACTTTCCCCAATCAGAAAGTAGGTCGGTGCCAAACTATCTAGAGCCCGTCCTATAAAAGGGGGGTAGCAACCCCCACTGATATCGGAACCTCATCCCTGTGGCCCTGTGGGACTCCCACAATATTTTCTTGCCTTCAATTCCATATCATAGGTGCTACTCTTCTCTCTGTTTTCTCCATGTTTTCAATCGTAGATCGAGGCTTAGGACCCCAAGTTCCTCGCCTCCTCCGGCCAATTAAAGACCACAACATATTTCAGCATGATGAGGCGGAGGGAACCGCACACTCACCTTTGGCGTTGGGGTGCAATTGGGCAAAGTCAATGAGTGGATTGACTCATTGGATGAGCTGCTCCACGTGAAGAACAGGAGCGTGAGGTAGGGGATGAACAGGAGGAAAAGACCTCCTTACCCTCGACCTGGACGAAGAGAAAAAGGGGCAGACACATCCATTCGTAACCCTGGTTGCATAGCACACAAGGCAACGTGGTAGATGGCCATTGGCTCAGCCTGGTCCGTGTGGAAAAAAAGAAAAGTGGGCCGCGTTGCTGACTGGCTTTTCCCCATTGGTGTAAAGGTAAATAATTTGGAATAATAATAACTAATGATTAGTAACTCATATCGAGGCATGTTATATATGAGAATTGATCAGAAAAATAGATAAAATCCATTAATAATATAAGTGAAGCCTAATTCTTCTTACAATTTGAAAAGTACTTTAAAATGTCACCTTTAATGGTTTTACTAAAGGAAAACCCTAAGTTTTGATGATTAGTGAATTTAATGATGTTCTTTGAATAATTTAAGCCAATATTAACCTATTGTTAATAAAAGGAAGATTTAGATCTAAAAAGATGATCTTTATGCATAATTGGCTTACTTTAGGGTTCCATGTACATGAATATGCATTAATGGGCTTAGAAACCCTAATTTAGGTGATTATGACTTTTAATGGTTTTGATTGTGCAAATCCATGAATTAAAATAGATATATGATGATCCTAAACCAATTTGGGTGTAAAAGATCCTTAGTGTAGATCATTTGAGTAATTAGGGTTTTTATGAATAGGAAAAAGTATTTTAGGGTTTGTTGACCTAAAAAGGATAAAGTTTGAGAAATTGGTCTAAGAAATCCTAATGAATCCTAATGAGACTTAGAAATTGTAGAAAGGTGTCCCAAGCCAATAAGGAGTTGTTTGGGATATGTTTGTGACAATTAGACATTATACATGTTTTCAGGATCAATGTTCGCTTGATTGATTGGATTGCCTGATTGATTGGACTGTGCTCATTTCATATGAAGTCTCCTAATCAGGTATGTGGTTACTTATGAGTACACACTTTAGTTTCTCAGCATTTTCCCGATATTTTACCGATTGCAATGGAGATAAACTGCTTGGATGATTTTATTTCTGCAATCTTTAAAATGAATATGATTATCACAGTTTAAGTATATATATGACTTGCTCGAACCTACATACCATCTCTGGATGTAAGATAAGAGACCAAGCCCTGGAGGGAAGGTCAAAGTGGTCAAGCCCCAGAGGGCAAACCATAGGGCACCCAGAGAGGTGACCCCATGTACCAAGCTTAGGATGGAGAAGGTAGCCTTAAAGTCACTTGCAATGACTTAACCCTAGAGAGGGTATCCCAAAGGATGAGTAAAAGCAGTTGATGAGTCATATTGAAAAATGTAATCTTGCATTTTTAACAACTAATTGTTGTGATTATGTTGTTAGACTATGTGTGCAATGTTTTGTTTGTCCCCACATACCAGTATATTCATTTATACTAACTGACATTTTGTTTGTCGGCATTTTACGTAATATCTGAAATTGGACAAACAATAAAGTGGCATTTGTGAAGATTAAAGCTAAAATAATAATGGAGGATTAGGTAGATAGATTTCTACTATGGGTAGAAGTCCCAGTTACCTATTTTTGAAGGTATGTTAAAAGAAAAAAATTATTCCAATTTTTAGTTTAGTCTTTAGTAGAATTTATTAATTATTTTTTATTATTTGCAAAACCAATGATCTTATTTTGGGATAATGCCTCTGTCTTCTTAGTCTCCCTTAATTGGGGGTTACTAGGAAGCGGTGTCGTTACAACTAACATAACTTTTAATGGAACCTAAGTCCTCATCTTAGGTTTTGAGCATATCGCGATACACATCCCCCCTTACATGGGTCAAAGCAACATTGAGCAACTTATTCATAACAAGATTTTATTATAGGATTTGCATCACTTATTCCCCTTAAGATTTTTTTTCTTTACAATTTCAAAGTTCATAAGATATTATTCAAGGTTTCATCTTTCACCCTACTCACCTATGTAAGGTGATATCAAGATTTCATGTCATTTAGTAATGAATTTCCACACCAGGCATCATTATTGTGATTGATGATCAACATCACATTAGGAATTCATTATTAGACCAAGGGTTTATCCTCATATTTGATATAAGAATTTTGTTACTTGACAAGGGATTACTTAACATGCTTAAATATTAGGGTTTCACCCTATTATGTAAGAGTTATTACCAAACTAGAAGCTTAGAGTCAAAAGATTTAAAGTTAAGAACTTTTATGTTGTGATCATGTAACCCATGATCCAAAGATATATTTGTTTTTACCTCATGATTTCATACTTATATCTTTCATGCATGATATAGAGGGAAAGAGAACATACTAGGCCAATCTCATCATAATTTCAAACTTTGATATTACATGTATGATATAGGAAGGGAATATAGAATTGGTCAAGCTTATACGAGTGACTCCTCATATATAAATCATCTATATAGCTCAAGTGAGGTTTCTAGAATCATATATTAAGAAAGAGAAGTGGAAGAAACAACATTTCTGAGTATCTTATGTACAAGGCACTTTTCTCTCATAACTAGAGTTTCATATATCACCTCACTTGCAACTAATGATGAGATTCTGAAACATATGTCACTCAAGTTAGGACCTAACTCAATCAAAAGGACTAACTTTCTCATTACGAGTCACCTACCCATCATTTTTTTGCCCAACTCTCACATATAGGATTGAATCATACAAAAGGACTCAACTCATCTACTCATGAGTAACCTAGCTTAGGATACATCATTTCACATATATCTCATATTTTTCATATATTCTAGGGTAGGTCCTATGACCCCCTCCTTATGGGTCTCACTCTCTTTGGAGTTCACCACATATCTTGTCCTAACACCGGACGTCCTCCTTCATAAAAGAGCTTGAGGCTCATGCATAGTCAACTTTATCTTAACTTAGCTCATCTTAAGTAAGAAAAGGGAATGCACTTTCCCTCAAGACTTAGCTTAGAAACTTCAAAATGGGATTCAACTCATACACAACTTAGATCCATATAAAGAAACTTATATCATTAGAAATCACACTTAGATAAGATTACACATGCTTACATAAATCAATCATATACTCTAACTATCACCTATCTCAAAAGGATCTAGACATCTAATCTAGATCTATTCTCTCTTCTAGACTGATGTCACTCCCTTTCACTTAGGTTGCATGAACACCTTCTACTCTCCTATGTGAGGGACAAATTTTTGTATTTAGATATATATAGTAAAATATTATATGGTTTTTCTCTGAGAAGGCAGGCGTCAGAGAAAACTTTTGAGGCTCTAAACAATTGGAAAACAAAACCAAATCAGCAACACCAAGTGTCCCACACATAGTAGATAGTACAGTGTAGTGAAATGGTGATACTACCACAGAAACAGCATTCAGTGTCGCTTTTCTGGGCGTCGGTTATTTAGGAAAACTGACACCTATACTATTCAATGTCAGTTATTTAGTAAAACCGACGTTTATATTCGAAGACCAGCCAGACACGGGTACCGCTTTGTATTCAGCGTCGGCTGGGTATAACAAATCGATGCCTAAAATCGCCCGCAAAATCTAATTTTCGAGTGAAAAATTTTGCGTTGCCTACAGCATCAATTTTTTAACTATTCACCGACGCCTATTTAAGATGAAAATTTGTGCGAAAAGTCCCACTTTCAGTGTCGGTTATCCTTTGATAACTGACGCTGATAATGGTTCCCGCCAAATAATTTTGGGTAAAGATTGTGCAGTTGGACGTTGGTTTTTTACTGTCAACCGACGCTAAATAGTAATAGGCGTCGGTTTTGTAGATAACCGACACCGTTGACCAACTTAATAGACCCGATCACCCGACTCTTCCCCCTTTCTTCCTGTTTCATCGCGATATTTCTCTTATGTGCTGCTGCTCTCCGCCGCTCTCCCAAAATCGCCTGACGCCGGTTGCTGCTGCTCGTCGTCGCTGCTCTGGTGCTCTTCTGCTCATCGGCGCCGCTGCCCGCCACTGCTTCTTCTTCGCCTGCTGCTTCTCCGGCCGGCGCCTTCTGCTTTTCCAGTCGTCGGTTGCTTCTGCCCCCCGCCCGCCCCTATGCTTCTTCGCCTGCTCGCTGCCGCTCTTCTCCACGCTAGCTCTAGGTAGCCTAGCCTCTTTTCTTCCTTCTCCCTAGCTCCTTACCAACAGCAAGCACAACCATGGCTGTGTTGGCCTACCACGGCCGTACTGTCCAGAGCACGGCCGTGGTAGACCAACACAGCCACGGCCGTGCTTGCTGTTGGTAAGGATATGAACACATTTTTATGTAATGCTTTATGTAAATCCTAGGATATGAACAAATCTTTTGCTTGCATATATTTGTCATATATTTTTGCTTCTAATCGTAATGTTTGGCCTAATTCAGTAAATTTTGATGCATGTTGAAATAAGATTTAAACTTGTCAATTGTAGCATCCTGATTTGATTTGATTAAACCTAACATTGATGAAACCCTAACATCAATTGTGATGAAACCCTAACATTAATTGTGATGAAACCCTAACATGTACATATCTATTATTGTGTTTGTTGGCCTAGAAACCCGTCCAAGATTTACTCATTAGGAGTAAATCTTGGATAGTCCCCGGTTTGGGACTGTTCTTAAACACTTAATCTCACTTAGGATGTAAGTGTATAATGTGTATTGGGTTTTCGAGAAAATTTCGGCAGCATTCCCCCGTTTGTTCTCTAAGTACATATGTACTTAGAGAACAACGGGGAAATGCTGCCGAAATTTTCTCGAAAACCCAATACACATTATACACTAACTAGTGAGATTAGGTGTTCAAGGATGGGATAGGCGGTACACATTTATTATATATAAGAATGACATCACATGTGTTTGTTGGCCTAGAAACCCATCCAAGATTTATATACTATTTGTATAGAGTCTGGCTTCATTGTAGATAATAGGAGTAAATCTTGGATAGGATGTAAGTGTATACCCTAATCTTGTCCTAATATATACTTGTTTTCTCTTTGATCATAGAATGGATAGATCATGGATGTCCATTCGCAATCGCTGCACCCCAGAGTTTATATCTGGTCTTGATCAGTTTATTAGATTTTCCGAGGAACATAGGAAAAAACCTACAGATAGGTTCTACTGTCCATGTAGGCATTGCGGTAACAACTTCAAAGTCAGCACTGGTGAGGAAATCAAAAGTCATGTCATGTACAACGGGATTATACAAGGCTATACAGAATGGCACTGGCATGGAGAGATTTCAAACTCGAAACCAGTAGATGTCGATAGCAGTGCTTGGGTGGAAGAAGAAATTGCCTCCGATGACGTAGATGTGAATGAACCAGTTCCAGTAGACATCGTTGATGTGATGCTGGATAGTTGTAGGGTAGAGCACACCGATCCACCTCCTATCTTTAGAAACATTGTGCATGATGCTGAGATACCATTATACACAGGTTGTACTAAGTTTACAAAGCTTAGCGTTGTGTTGAGATTGTATAAGTTGAAAGCTAACAATAGATGGAGCGACAAAAGCTTCACTTCATTGTTGACTTTGTTGAAAGAAATGCTTCCTGAAGGAAACGAGCTGCCAATCTCAACATACTGGGTAAAGAAAATGTTGTACCCAATGGGAATGGAGGCCAAGAAGATACATGCATGCCTGAATGATTGTGTATTATTTCAAAAGGACTATGTATATTTGAAAGATTGTCCAAAATGTGGTGTGTCACGGTATAAATTGACGACTTCGGGGGTGTCCAAAACCGGTTCTCCTGCCAAGGTGTTGTGGTATCTACCTATAATATCATGGTTTCAATGCTTGTTTGCAAATCCGAAAGATGCGAAGAATTTGAGGTGGCATGCAGATGCTAAGAAAAATAATGATGGGATCCTACGACATGCGTCTGATTCCCCACAGTGGAAGAAGATTGATCTATTGTACCCCAAATTTGGTGAAGAAGATAGGAATCTAAGACTTGAGCTTTGTACAGATGGGATGAATCCGTATGGGACATTGAGCAGCCAACATAGCACTTGGCCAATCATGCTTGTTATATACAATCTTCCTCCATGGCTGTGTATGAAAAATAAATACGTTATGCTGTCGTTGTTGGTATCGGGCCCTAAACAACCCGGAAATGATATCGATGTTTATCTTGAACCTCTGATTGATGACTTAAAGAAACTTTGGGCTGAAAGTGTGATGGCCTATGATGCTTCAGGAAGAGAGACATTTCGTTTGCACGCTATGTTGTTTTGCACTATTAATGACTTTCCAGCATATGGGAATTTTTCTGGATATAGTGTCAAAGGAGCTAAAGCGTGTCCTATATGTGAAGAAAACACTGATTCAATAAGACTAAAATATGGTGGCAAGACTGTATATATTGGTCATCGAAGGTTTCCTTCAAAATTCCATCCGTATCGTAGGAAGCGCAAAGCATTCAATGGATGGAATGATGAATGGAGTGCACCTAAACCTATACCAGGGGATGTTGTTTATGAAAGAGTAAATGACATTGTCAATGAATTTGGTAAGAAATCACAATGTAGTATGGCCACACGGAGTCACAATTCTTCATTCAAGAAGAAGTTAATATTTTGAGATCTTCCTTATTGGAGTTCTTTGACAGTCAGGCATTGTATCGATGTAATGCACGTTGAGAAAAACATTTGTGATAGAATCATTAGTACTCTGTTAAATATAGCAGGTAAGACTAAAGATGGGATAAAATCCATACTGGACCTACGTGAAATGGGAATAAGGTCAGAATTAACAGAATTATGTGAAATGGGTAATAAAAGAACATACTTACCTCCCGCTTGTTACACGTTGTCTAGAAAGGAGAAGAAAGCTTTTTGTGAATGCTTGGTAAATGTTAAGGTGCCACGTGGTTACTCATCCAACATCCGTAGATTGGTATCAATGAAAGATCTAAAGTTGATAGGTCTTAAATCTCATGATTGTCACACTCTAATGCAACAAATATTGACCGTGGCAATTCGATCTATATTGCCGAAGCATGTAAGGTTTGCAATCACCAGACTTTGTTTCTTTTTCAACAGTCTATGCAGCAAAGTTATTGACCCTGATACTCTCGATAATTTGCAAAGAGAAGTGGTTGTTACCCTATGTCAGCTTGAGATGTATTTCCCTCCTTCGTTCTTTGATATCATGGTACATCTTGTTGTCCACTTGACTAGGGAAGTGAAAATGTTGGGACCAGTTTTCTTGCATTGGATGTATCCCTTTGAACAATACATGAGCATTTTTAAAGGTGATGTTTGAAACCGTTATCGGCCTGAAGGGAGTATTATTGAAGGTTATGTGGCGAGAGAGGTTATGGATTTTTACAATGACTTTCTGAGTGGTAATAACACTCCTGTTAATGACAAGAATATTGAGGAGGGCAAAGGAATTTTGGGATCATGGGTGAAAGTAATCAGCCGTGAGTAGTTGGAACAATCTCACTTGTATATTTTACACAACATGGACGAAGTGAGTGTTTATATAGAGGAACATACCAATTTCATCAAGAGACAACATCCTCGAGCAAATTCAATGTGGCTTGCTAGAGAGCATAATAAGACTTTTACTAAGTGGTTTGAAGATAAAGTCTTACATCAACTATCTCAAACACCAAATGATATTACAGAAACTATCAAATGCCTCGCCTTTAAACCAAAACCGAATGTTATGTCTTATGAAGGGTTTGACATTAATGGGTTCACATATTACACAAAGCGTCAAGATGATAAGAGTGTCGTCCAAAATAGTGGGGTCACTCTTCAAACGTAGACTATGTATTTTGCAAGTGCAAAGGATAAGAGTCCACGTGAAGCTAAAATGTCATATTACAGTGTCATTGAAGACATATGGGAGTTTGACTACATACATTTCAGAATTCCGCTCTTTAAATGTAATTGGGTTGATAACACCAAAGGAGTTATAGTGGATGAATTGGGTTTCACTTTGGTGAACTCTGAAAAGATTGGCGAGAAGGGTGAACCATTCATATTGGCATCACAGGCAAAACAAATATTCTATATCGATGATCCTGCAAATGATAAATGGTCAGTTGTTCTTCATGGTAAAAGATAGTTCATTGAAGATCCTATAGATGAAGAAGAGTACTATGATAAGTATGATGACTCCAGTCCATTCTCAGTTGGGTTGCCAACTCCACAAAATATTGAAGCTAATGATGACTTATATGTGCACGAAGATCACAATGAAGGATTGTTAATTGATAAAAGATCACAATTTTAGAGGCATGTATGTTTATTTTTTTTTATTGAAGCTAAATGTTTGCTTTTTTAATATCAATATCATTTTCAAATTTGATTTTTCATTATCTTCTAGTTAATACAAATGCTAAATGTTTGCTTTTTTCTAGTTAAACAAATGCTAAATGTTTGCCTTTTTCTAGTTAATACAAATGCTAAATGTTTTCCTTTTTCTAGTTAATACAAATGCTAAATGTTTTCCTTTTTAATGACATTTTCAGATGGTTGACCATGATGAGCATGATGTCCATGATGAGCATGTTGTCCATGATGAGCATGGCGAGGATACCAATGTAAGTTCTAAAAACATATCCTGTATTTCTATAAAATTCATTATCTTCTAGTTATGTCATATATCCCATATTTCTATATTGTGCTAATTCAGTGTGTTTATTTTTGTCAAATTTTAGGTTGATGATGCACATGTACCCACTGAAGCACTGCAGGAACTTGATGTGCATCACCAAAAAGTTAACAATAAAAGGGGCATCACTCTGTTGAACAAGTTAATAGCGCTAAGTGGCAGTGGATCCAAATTGGTTGTGGAGTTTGATAATGGAGGAAATGCAATTGGAGTGAACCGCAATAATTTTGTAAACTATCTTGGGGTTGTCACTCGAAGCCATTGTGGTGTTAAGTATGATAATTGGCATAAAGTTCCTCAGGCGAAGAAATACTTGATATGGAAGGATTTATGCGTGAGTTATTATTATTTGCAATTCTATTTTGTAGATTACAAATTCTATTATTTGCAATTCTATTTTTGGATACTAGTTAATAATAATTCTATTTTACAGAATCTGTTTGCATTGGATGAGAAGCTGCATCGTAAAAGCGTGATGCAACACGCTAGAAAGATGCTTAGGAACTATAGGACAAATCTCAACAGAGAATACATAAAAGATGGTGATAAGAAGAAGAAGTCAGCCCTTGAACAGTGGAACTTCTTGGACAAAGAAGATTGGGACAATTTTGTTGCTTTAAGAAAATCTGAAGAATTCAAGGTATTAGGCGTCACTCCCAATTTAATTAATATACGTTGTATTCACCTATTCAAGATTAACATTTAGTGCTACTAACCAAATCATTAATGTGCATACTAACTAGGCCCTCAGTGAGGCGCAAAAAGCAAGGCGTGCACTGAATGTGCATGACCACACTACGGGTCCAAAGGGCTATGCAAGCGTTCGCCAAAGACTACAGGCGGAGTCTGCTGCTACTCAGGAGTCTTCCACACCCATGCCTCACCATGATATCTGGATAGCTGGGAGGAAAAACAAGAAGGGTGAAATAAAGAAGCCCGTAACTGCTGAGGCGGCTGCAAAAATGGTAAAATACAACTCTTAGAGCAATCGTTTGAATATTAATTATTTGTGGTGTTAACTTACCAATTTTTGTTGATGGTGATTACCCGTCCCTTCTTGGGGTAACGTTTCATGGGACTCCAATGCCACATGGCTATGTTCATGTGAGCCCGATATGTGTATTACCCGATTGGAGGGAAGCTGCATTGCCATATGCCCACTCGGATATTGATACACTTGGTGAGGCAGAAGGCAGGGTGATATTGTGGCCCAAAGTAGATGTCGTCTACACTAATGAAATTTTAAGATAAATTTGCATTACTTTAGATTGTTAATGTGTATATATGAGGTCAACTGATCTGAAATTATATATACATGTTAAAAAGAAGACACCAGGAGCACCTAGGCCTCCACCTCCACTTCCTGTTTTACCAAGTTGGGTTCCAACTGACCTAAAATACCCGTTAGGTCCTGCTTGTAGGGGAATGGCATGTTGGCTACGGGCACATAATATACATTGCCATATAATTGTTTCTTTAGAAGCAGATTATGCAGGTCAATCATACGATAGCTCTCTATTTATACAAGATATTATTGAGCTGTTTATGTATGATTGGCTGAATACATCAATGATAGAGACATGGATAAGGTGAGATCTTGTTTATACATCCATATACCTTGTGTAAGATCTGGTGATCTGGTTTCTTATATATTAATGCATACGTAATACATGTTTTGTAGCTACTTAGTTGAAGATCAATGCAAACAATTTACATTTGATCATGTGGGATTTTTGATTCCATCATTGATTAGTATGGTAGCTAAAGACCCTGAAGTGTTCAACAATACTGTATAGATGCTTTTACAATTTTCGGTCAGTAAAAGAAGACGATAATAATAGCTCCATTCAATGTCAAGTAAGTTTACTTTATTTATAATTTGGACTTAAGAAAATTCCATTTTTATTGTGCATTTTGAGTTATTAATTTTAACTTTTTTACCTCTAGCGGTAGACATTGGGAGTTACTAGTTATTGTCCCTGGGACGTTCACTATTTATTATCTAGATCATATGGGAAGTACATTGAACACTAAAATTGGATACGTAATGAGAATGTCATTATTCTGGTGAGAAATATTTCATTTTTATATCCGTTAACATCTGTTATTACATTACTATTTAATTATGCAATTTATTATGTTACATTAACATGTAGGGGTTTAGATGCATTCAAAAATGCTGGAGGAAATGTCCCAATGAGAAAGAACCAGCCAAATACTTTGGGAGAACGTAAAAGTAAGTTCCCGACTCCAATGTATATATTATTTATGTGAACTGTGCTTAGTTGTATTTTTTAATATTTGTATGTTTCAATTTATAGTGCGCTACACAAGACAACGGCTGGGCATGCGCATACTATGTGATGCGATTTATGCAGATGATTATCCGACATGCCGCATTGGATATTAATACCATACATGAGGTATTATATATAGTCTCATTAGTTAGTATGAAATATATCAATCTTATTTTTATATTATTACTTATATATATACATCATTCTCTTTGCAGGTGTTTAAAACTGACCACACTATAGGTAAACGCTTAAAAATGTACATGCTCCATATACGATGGAAGCATTAAATGAAGTAAGAGAAAAATGGGCAAAATCCATACAAGCAGTGGCGATTGTAAGATATAATTAGGATGCTGATAGCGATGCTGAATGATATTTTGTAAATGAATATTTCTGAATATTTATACATGTCTGAATGTGTCTACATGTATTTGAATGTTTCGACATGTGTGAATGTGAGAATTGAATTGATGTCTGAATGTATCTACTTGTGTGAAAAAATATTTGTTGATTTTGCAAGTTTGTGGCCTGTTTGTAGGCTGATATTAATGGATGTCGTAAACCTGTAGTTCAGAAAACTGAACTGCAGGTTCTCATCCTGCTGACCAGCCACAGCAGGCCTGCAAACTGATAAGAAAAAAAATTAAAATATAGGCATCGGTTATATATAGAACATCGTCATCAAAGGCCTACAGCGTCGTGGATAACAACCGACGCCTAATATGACAAACAACCCGACCGTGTAGGAAAGCACGATCGTGGTGGAAAAGGTGTCGCTTATTCGTATAAAACTGACGCCTATAGTACTAAATACATCCGTGCAGCGAAGCACGGCCGTGTCGTCTGAGAGTATGGCGTCAGTTGTTCAGTTGTTAACCGACACAGAAAGTGTCCTAGGTGGTGCCCTTTTTTGTGGCGCGAACCCTATAGACGTCGGGCAACTATATATAACCGGCGCCTATAGATCATATAGGTGTCGGTTAGAAAACCGACGCCGAAGATTTCGACCTTTAGCGGCGCCCACATAGGCGTCGCTTGAAAACCGTCGCTAAAAGGGGTTAAACAACCGACACCAAAGGTGTGTTCTGTAGTAGTGTGAGAACAACGTGTAGACTAGTGTAGCTACCCAATACATATGAGCTCTATATAGAAAGGGTTTCACACACTTGTCTAAGCCCAGTTCTCAAACATCTAGGTTCTAACCTAGAGGCTAAGTCAAACATTATTCCTATAGAACAACTTACTAACTTTCTTTGGTTTAAAGTGAAAGGTGAGATTTAGTTTTTATGTTTCATGGTGAGAAATTGTCAAATGTAGCTATTGTTCATGCTTTAATACCAACTGTAACGTCTCAGGATTCTGCCATCTCGGGACTTAGAAGACTGAGAGGACAAATCCAAAAAAGTTTGTTAATTGTTTCAGAGACTGATGCAGAAGCATAATACGCATACATGAACATATAACTGTAGAAACATACACCATAACATTCTCAACATTCAACATGTGTATATTACAAAATGAGTTATTACAACACAGTTTACAATTACATATTAATGAAAATTCTACAGTCTATGAACATGTATGCTAACTAGTATCGACACAATAGGTACAACCTGAACACTACTCACTTCCCGTCTTTTCCCCCATGCTAGCTCTAAACCTAGAAAATACGTGAAACATATGAATCAACATAAAGTTGGTATGTGGTTGAAAGATACTATACTATGCTGGCATATTTAAAATACTTGAAAAAGAAGAAGGAAAATGAAAGCATTATTTAAGGTGGAAAATCAGGTAAACCCAGATTATTAATCATATTTTAATGGACATGTATTACTATGGTGGACTTAGCACAATCAACACTTATATTATTGGGCCCTATCCCCGTGTACCTTGTACCATTAGGGATCTCCTCGCATACCTTATACCATTAGGGAGGTGCTAGTCAACATTATTATTTTCCCTCTCTAACAGGGAGATTAATGAATCATCAGTAACTACATTCTATTTTCTTTCCTTAGTATTCTTAGTGTTCAAGGTGGAAAAGTGACAATATGTATAGGTATACATCCAACAAGATTATACAACTACATACAATCAATTACTCATAATTATATCATCCAACAAAACTAGTTATATAATTATATCCATGTACCTGAGTTAAGATATCCTTTACACATCCATGATCATCTAGAGCTTGTCCATGACCTGATTAATAACAATTAATCATCATTAATACATGGTTCATATATTTTTGATATTTTAGGTCCAAAATAGGATTTTAGTCAAACTTACGTCAATATGATGTTATAATGGTATCTAGTATTTTTATTCTGATCTATATGTCATTATTAAGGTCTGATACGAATTTCATATTTTTCTGAGGCTTTTACTAATTTCTGGAATTAAAATGAGTAAAGCATTTAATTATGCATTAATGAGGAAAAGTCTAATATGCATCAATAATACTAAGATCCGAGTCTACATATAGTATCTTTAAAATATTGGGGATCAAAATGAGTTTTTTGGTATTTTTTATCAGCTGGATAGTATTTATTCTAATTATATGAAGCTAAAGGAGCATTATAAACTAAATTAAATATAATCACAAAATATGTCTTAAAAGTTCTGTCTAGAAGTTTCATAAGAAACAGGGCATTTTTCTGAGTCCAGAGCTATTTTTAGGGCATTTATTGACCATAGGTGCTACTTTTAGCGGAATTTCTAAGATCTAAATATTAATTGAGATGTTTACCTTCCTCATGAAAAAGATTGGGCCGTTGGATCCCCTTCTAGGCGCCCTAGATGGCCGCCACCTGACTCACGCACTAGAACGGTTCACCCTTTTAAGTTTCCATGAGCCGGTAGTTTCTGGATGGGTTCTACCTGCTGAGCCGGCCCGACTCCCTCCTCTCATCCTCGCGCTCCCGAAGTGCTTTTGCTATGTGCAATGACTGCACCGCCGAGAATAGGAGTGGCAAAGAAATCCATGGTGGTTGGGACCTCCTCGCCCAAAGATGAATCTGCAGCATCTTCAGAAAACCTCGTGGAGTTGAGGAAGAAAGATCACAAGGTCTAAAACTTCTCTATTCCTCTTCTGTGTGCGAGCCTTCATTCTATAGCATGAGTCCTTGGTAGCGGCGTCACCATGGCCATGAGAGCTCCGGCCCGGGTTTGCAGTGAGGAACACCGCATGTTGGCAACACTCTACCCGGGCTTCGCCACAGATCCAGGGTCACGTCCGGTATCTTGGCTCCTTGGTCAGTTCTCCAATCTCGATCCCGCCAGGTGGGTGGACTGGGGGTCCGGTTTTGCACGACGCGGCGAGTACACCGCTGCACACAGGGATCCGGCGAGGAAAGGATGTTGCTCCAGCTCTCGATTGTTGGGATCTAAAGGTACCACCACCTTCGTCGTGGTGGCAGGAGTTTAGGCGACAGAGTTTGAGGGCCTGTGCGACCCCACATCGACGTAGTGGTGAAGTGAAGGTGGCACGACGGAATAGTAGGTGATGCGGTTTGGGGATTTCCTCGCCAACACTCGCCGCGCCTCACTGATGAGTCAGGATGCTCACCATACAACATCTACTAGACCACTCTCCATCTTCGTAGGGATTTGAGGTGGCGCTCGCTCTCTGAAACTCCTTAGACACGAGTTCAAACACCAGCTTCACTCCTTCCTCGTCAGCTGTGGAAGGCCATGGAGAGGAGAAGCGGAATGACAACATGATATCTCTCATCCCACCACCCAAGGTTTTGGTTGTATGGCTCGTATTCTGTGGAGAATGCCAACCAATTGGAAAATTGGCTTGATACCGGGTATAGCAGCTAGGTGGCACGAGGAACTTGCAACCCGGTATTTTGTTCCAAGGAAATCGGAGGTGGAAGACAGAGTCTCCACCCACCAATGCAAACGGAATCCTTGGCCCTAAGCTCCACGTAGTCATCACATAAATGATGGATGTGTGATATTAGATGAAAAGCGAACAATTTTCCAAATCAATGAATCATTAATCCTTTAGGAAAATTTAAAATGTATCACAAAAGACTCTCTCCAATGCCATGAAAATCGAATCATATGCATACTATTCGGATGAAAATCGAATCATATGCATACTATTCGGAAATCGAACTACTGATCAAATGTAGACCTAAACCAAGGTCATATGATCACTTAACAGCCATCCTCAAGTAGGCTCAATTCCAATACCACATTATCAAAAACGATTACCATGAACACCTCAAATAATTCTCTTTCACTCAATTAGCAATGATTACTCATTATGAACCTCAATGCATGATTTGGGTGACCTATTTTATGTATTAATATCTACATTACTTCCTCAACTTTAATAATACACATTTAGTCACTTTATATCATGATCCTCATCATTGCACAAACCATCTCATGTTTCGCTATCAGAAAAAAAAATCATATTCTAGGGTTTCATGTGTGCTTTAGTCCTTGTTTCCACATAGAAACAATGGTCTATAAAACCTTCAAAATCTAGGATATCACAAAAATCTTTATGCACTAACAAATCAACATGGAATCAATGCCATCCATTTTGGTCTCTGATGAGCCTTAAACGTGGGTCCAAGAATGGAATCATGTCTAGGTTATCAGACTTTAGAAATTTATAATACCCAAATATTTAAGACACCTGCAACTAGCACAGGGTCGAACATATGGATAGGAAGAATGGCACTTCAGAACTTGAGTTTCACTTGTCTAAGCACATGAAAGGGGGGGTGCAAGAAAAGGGGGTGTTGTAACATGAACTAAACATAAGGAAACAAACAAAGACCCTATCTCTAAAAGGAGTTACAAGAAAGATTTAGGTTTTGGGGTTTAGAGATTTTTATAGGTGTTTTAAATAACAGAATCTGAGGAGATAAAACTGTCATTGAGTTAAAGAACGAAGGAAGAAAACTTAGGCATAACAAGCAACAACGGAAAACATCATGCAACCTCTCCTCTCAAAGAGGATACCTCTAACTACGCACCATTTCCCTCTCTCAAGGGTAGTGGGCATAGATTAGAGTGGGAAGATAAGCCGAGGCAGCCCTGACCCTGGGTACTCTCATACTCCCAGGACAGACCAAACTCTAGAGTTACGACTTCCCTCTCTCAAGGGAGTCGAATGGGAAACACGATTCAATAGCTAGTCAAAACATGATCCATGCATAAAAGGGTAGAGTTCAGATGATATAAAGAAATCATCCAACAAAAAGGAACCAAACACAGTATTAAACTCCACTGATTCCATACTCATAGATATGTAAAGAGGTTTTAGTTACAATGCATAAGTAATGAAAGTAAAATGATGAAAAGGAAAGATAGGTATCGACTCCCTTAATTTAGGAAGGCGATAAACAACAGCGGACCCCTAAGGGACTGCTAACCTGGTACTGGGCAGGAGCTATGCCCGATACACCCGTGTCGGGTAGCCGACCCTCTCGGGCGACAGGCATGACGACCAGGGCATGTCAGGTAGAGCTCCATACTCAATACGGCCATGTCGGGCAGCCAACCCTCTCGGGTGACATGTCATAACGGTTAGTCCGTATCGGGTTCGGTATCGTGTCGGGTTAAGAATCGCTTAGGTTCTCAGGTTCCTTATATCAGGTATAGAGGGGCAAGCCATCTCGGGTTAAGGCCCATCTAGGGACCCGGCATGGGTGACCTTCCTGGTCGTATCGTGATGTTGCGGCTACCAAGACGAGTTCTAAGTGAACTCCTCCTGCCCCTCTCGGGTTGGGGGTGTTCTCACCTAGTATCGCCCAGCACGCCTTGGAACGCAACACACTAGCTCATGATGTCTTTCCGAAGTTAGCTCTCGTGGGGCTCCGACCCGTCCCATCGGAGTCATGTAGCTACTATTTATAGGCAGCAGCTGGTAGAGGTTGCGGTCCTTGTGAGGCCATGTGTCCTTCATCGACTCTGTTTACGTGGCTTCGGGGATGGTCGACATGCTGTCGCCCGGCACGGCAGGTGTCGTGTGTCGGGTTGCAAGCGTATCGGGTGGTCCTGCCGGGCAGCTACTTTCGATGAGTAACTCACATCGCGTGACACGCCCGTATCGGGCTGATGAGTCATGGCGGGCAAAGCTCTCTGTCGGGTAGATAGCGTACCGCTCGTCAGGGCTCCTCGTGCGACACGCCCGTATCGGGTTGCTGCCATATTGGGCAGCGACCGTGACAGGTAAATGGGTGTGTCAGGCGACTAGCTAGTAAAAGGGCTGATGCATGTGCTCATTGTAGATGGGCCTTCGTGCGGACTTTGGGTGGAAAATGAGGGAAATCTCTATAAAAGATGGGAAAAGAGTCAAGGACATAGTGCAAGTTATTTCTATGCACTAACAAGATAAAACGGAGAGGAAAAATAGTTTAGAAGGCAATTTTGACAACAAAATAAAGGCCCTAAATAGCCCCAAAATGGGTGTTATCAACTCCCCCAAACTTAGCATTTTGATTGTCCTCAATCAATCGTACTTATCTTAACACTTTATTTGCAATACTTCTTCATACCAGACATAGTCCTCAGGCAAGGGGTTTAAGTGAGTTCTGAGATGTCTTAAGGAAAATTACGTCTGTCTACGAGCAAAGGACTTTATTTTTCCCTGCCTTATTTTAAGCAAAAAATCTTCTCTTCAGCTTCGGAGAGACTTGGGTGCATGATTCTGAAGTTAGCTTTCACACCAAACAACGTGGAAATAGAGGTTGGGTTTTTGGGTAAGCTTAAGGCTTTTTGGGTTTTTCTTGTTTTCCATTGGTCCATCCAGGTACGGGTCCGTCAACAGACAAGTGGTCCCTGCAGTCCAAGCCAGTTGGCTTTAGAGCAGTGATTTCACATCCTACGTACCACTGCCCCGGATCTACCATGCCTAAAGATGGGTACTTTTGGAGAGACAAGTGGGGTTCATATTTTTTTCATTTGGCACAACTCTCATGCTTTTATTCACTCTCATAAGGCTTTTCTCTCTTTTTAGGATTTTTGATGGATAGGGGAAAAAGGAGAGTTTTGTTGTTTGGGCAGTTTTTTCCTTCGCATGCACATCTCTTAACTGTTGCGAGATTATTTTTCTAAATTGGCATAGAAAATTTGTAGTCCTTGTCATTTGAGACTGCATTTTCGAAAGGAACATAACAAAAGCATGCACCACCTTAGACACAGAGAAGACAAATTGGAAGAAGTTGTATCAGATTTTTACTATAAAGTGTATTTGTACAGTTGTTGAGAGGCAAGCAGTTATATATGTGTTATTTTGTATCAGACATGTATGTATATGTACACAGGATATGGAAAGAAGAAAGATGAGAAGGAGAAGAAATTTTTAGGTACCTCGCTCACTGATATAGTACCCCCCCAAACTTACCCCACACTATTTCCCCAGAGTTGTGAGTTAAGTAGGAAAGGGTAGACATAGGTCAGCGAGGGTTTTAGCTGGTGCCTGTGCCTTCGTCAGATAGAAGCTCCAACACATATTGTCCGCATTTGCTGTGGTAGTCGATGTGGTGGAGCTTGTCAGGTGTTTGTTGCATTGACACCGAGCTAGAGATCCATTCTAGCACATAGATGTCGCAGTCGTTTGATTGTGGAGTTTGTTGTGGACTGTTGTGGCAGAATTGAAGCTCGTTCCATTTGTTCGTCGTGTTCTCCAGGAACGGCTGCATCAACATTGCCACCTCGATGTAGTATTTCTTTTCTAAGCGCTCGAGGGGTGTCAACGGAGTTGATGTACACTGCATCGGATGATCTTTGTTGATGTCAGAGTTATTGTAGAAGATTGTTGCTCGTAGGCGAGTGTACACCATCAAGAGCGTCCAATGGTTGTAATGCAACATTGGAAAGAATATGATACGTGGCATTTTGCATTGTATCTCAGCTAAAAACAGCTATTTCGCTCCTGATTCATCATCTAGGTAGATATTGTTGAATACCATTAGGTGGGTGATGTAGGCGTGTTCAAACTTCTTCTGTAAAATCGAGATGTAGGTTGATGCCACCGACAGTGCTATACATCCTCCTGCCTTTACTAAGTCTCGAAGGTCATCGAGAGGGATTATGACGTTGTCTGTCTCATAAATAGAATCAGCTAGCCTGAGGAGGATTTTGTTGACTTGTTCCTGAGTCAGTGAAGCACATGCAGAACGGTCGAAATCGTTGATCATCATTTCTGAAACAGTAGGCAAAGCAAAGTCTTCATTGGTGAGTATCTCTCACAGAACGTCCATCTGCTTGCCTGCCCTGTAGACGTCTGTGACCATCTAAACTTCTTCTCCTGGAGGGTTGCTGGGTTGTGATGATTCACTTTCTTGGTCACTGTCCAGCAGCTTCTCGGGTATGCCTGCGTCTAGGAAATAGCGTCTGTCCTTGATCAGAAGCAGCATGTATGTGCTTCTGAGCTGATAGAAATTCTGGCCTTGGAGGTGTCTTATATATCTGAAGATATTGAGCAACTCCATGGCATGTAGGACAATGAGGGTGTTATTTCTACTTCCCGGCTCTTCTTGGATGGGGAAGTCTCTTTGGGAAAAGAAGTTCCAAATGCCATTGTGGCGTTGGACTCCTTGCTTGATGGCACAGAGAAGACACAGCGGGAGAAGCCTGAGATGCATGTTTTCTGGGCGTACAAATATGTGTCCTGAGCGTGGGACCTCTTTGGTGTAGTAGTTGAGGAGCTGGACGTCGTGGCTGTGGAGGTCTACCATGAAGAGGAACTAGTTTCTTCTATGCTTGTAGGGGGCAAACACCAGGTTTGGGTTGTGCTCTTCGATGTATTGTAGAATGTTGGCCACCTGGATGGAGTCATACGCCCCTTTCATTATTCTTCTTACCAAGGCCGAGGTGGCATTGTAAATTGGTTGTCGACCTATCCCGGTGCCTATATTCTTGATCATAGCACCTTCCAAGACCCAGAAGAGGATCTTCCCTATACGACTGGGGAGCGGAACATGCTTTTTAGCGCTTCCCGTCGTACAGAGAAGTAACCATCACTCCAAACAATGTCCGCTCCATCTGCCAATGACCCCAGGACCACGTTTAGAAGTTTTTGGTCTCTGATCATCGTATAGCCTATGGCCCGTCTATCGAAGTCAGCCATCTCGAAGAAGGGAATCTCTAACGGCGCAGAAAATGCATATGTCGTCGAACTCCTTGCTCTAGGGGGGTGCTTATCGTTGGCAGAATATATGTCGCCCCCTTCTCCCTCTGATTCATCAGAAAATCCCTCCACAAGGCTGATAGATACGTCTTCATCTTCAACTTCATCTAGGGAGGGAGAGGGAGCGGCAATGTCGACGTCGCGGGTGCTCTCCTGTCCTGTTGTATCCCCGTCGGTGGTTTTGTTTGTCATTTCTTCCCCGAGTGTTGTAGAGGGCCCACTGGAGGAGGAAGAAGAAGATGTTCCTGAAGAGGACGCTAAAGATGAGGGTTGAGAGACAGGGCCTGGAGGCGATGGGGACCTCCTTGGTTATCTTGAATGGGGGTGGTCGTCCCTCCGGTTCAGCCTCTCTTCAATGGCATCGAGGCATTGGAGCATCAGCTGCATTGTGTTGTTTAATTCTTCTAGTTGGCCAGGAAGTCCAACTAGAGTTAGCAGTTGACACTCTTGCTCGCTCAGCCTTCTCTGGAAAACACTAAACTTGCGGGTTATGGAAGTAAAAGTAGATGAGTGGTTGCTCGTTACCTCTCGCAAGTTGTCAAACTCTTGACTGAGGACCTGCCCCAGTGATGGAGGGGCTGCAGTTGATCGACCTCTCGTCCTCGTAACACTCCTCGCGTGGGAAGTTCAACCTGAAGAATGCGCGTCTTCAAGCAGGGCCGAATCTATCTGAATCGTCCGTGAGGGTGTTGCTTCAGGGTGGGGCATCGACTTCTTCATGACTTCCCCTGCGTCATCAGCTTGTAGTGGTGGAGAAGGGTGTGGGGAAGGCAGCTATTATTCCCCCATCCGACTATCAGTGACCTCCTCTACAGCAACCACCGACGACGTTGGTGGCGGTGGAAGAGGTCGTTGCACAGCCCTGAGCTCTGTCTCGAGGAGCTCAATGAACGCTTTATTGTCGGTGTTTGGCTATACCACTACTTCTTCCATCGAAGGCGCAGTTGAATCTTCAGGAGTTGCGGCCGTCTCTTCCGTGGTAGCTTCCCCTGGGGCTATCATCGTCGTTTCATCCCCTGTTGTGTCGATGACCTCCACGATCACCATTACTTCTTCTGTAGTCATGATCATTGTTGTTGTGGTGGTCGCGGCTAGTACAGGAGTAGCAACGGTGGCTTTAGCAGCAGCTACCGCTGGTTGCATGGTGGCGGTGGACGGCTCGGCTCTTGCGGCTACTGCCCCTTGTTGGAAGCTTATGTCGGAAGTGCAAGCAACCTCTGCCATCTGGTTTGGCAGAGCCTCGATCTCTGCTGGCATGTAGACTAGCTTCTCTACATCGTAGTTGGTGCAGAGCGGGAGGGGCATGAGAGTAGTGGTCCTTGCAAATCTGTAGAAGTAGCGGCGACCCTCCTTTTTTATTGTGTTGGCTCGTTGCAAGAACTTCATATCTATCCTGTCGCCGCCTTGCATCCTTGACAGGATGCACGGCTCCCTTGGGTATCCCAACCCTGCCGCGATCAGGTTGATGATGCCTCCCATGCAGTACTCCTTGGTGGCGTCCTTTATTGGATGGAGCCGACTCAGTAGGAAGCACCCCAGATTGATCACATTTCCCTCCATCACGTACCACATGAGATAGAGTTCTTCGTTGTAGAGGTTGCTCATTTTGTATTTGCTGAACAGGAGGCACGTCACTATCTTGTGGACGATCCTCCAGAAGTAGGAGTGGATGGTCGCCACCTTGCTCCCCAGCTTGAATGACGATTCGCCGATTAGCTTCCTCCATAGGTCGACCAGATTGAAGTCGTCACCTTCGATGATCTTGGCACCATTGTTCAACATCTCCTTCTCAGCTTCAGTGGAGGAGAAGATCTCATTGAACAACTTCTCTAAGATATCGTGCTCAACGTTGTACATCCACCCATGTAGCCTATCTGCCCCGCCGAATCTCTCAACTTCTTCTGGTTTGTTTGTCACCCGATGGAGGGAGGACATGAACTCCTTGGTGAGTTCAGTGTACGAGCCGGTGTAGCTGAAGCATATGTTCCTTAGGCCGACAGCTCCTAAGACATTGTCGAGCTTGTTGAAGATGTCGACTTGGTGGAAAGAAGGCTGGTGGCAGAACCGGGTTGGCCGGTAGATTTTGGCCGCCAGCTCTGTGTATAGATGTTGCTGATCCGCATCTCGGAGTACAAACCGGACTGGAGAGTGGGCCAGGGGTTCTTCTGTTATTGACGGGGCTGCCGCTATTTCTTTCTTGGGCCACTTCTCGACCTCAGATGGCCCTACTGTATCGGGGTTTGGGCACTTCTGCCCGGCTATAGTTGCTTCAGATGTGGCCTCAGGATTGATCATCTGGCCTTGCTCGTCGACCTGGACCACTGTATGTTTGGTGTGAGCCATGTTTGTAATGTTTGAACAAAAGTGGGGTAAGTAATAAGATTTTTTACTGATTCACCTTGCTTGATATTGGGCGATAGAACAAGAAAGTCATATCATCCGACACCATATAGGAGACGCTTGAAAAACTAATACGGGTTAAAGTCTAAAGGAGTCCCGATTCAAGAATACCCGATACAAGCAAGTTGGTATCGGGCGGAGGTAAATGCATCTTGTTGCTCGATAGGGATCTGGTCACTAGTGTAGGTCGATATCGGGTTGTGTTTGTAAAATAATGCTTGTCCGATATGGGTGCCCGATATGGATGCCCGACATGGGCACCGCACGATACTCGTATCGCCTGGAAAAGAGTCGAAGGCCAATACAATCTTGAACTGATTATTCAAACATAGTGTGCAATAAACTTGGAAAAGGTGTCGCCCGATACAGGTCTCGCCTGACATGAGGTGTCGTGCGATGCGAGTCAGGTGATACAAGTCGGGGCCACATCGTGAAACAAAACTGGGTGATGAGTCCTACCCGATACACATCGTATCAATCGGGAGCGCGCGACAAGCATATCGCACGATGCGGCCAAAGGACCGGTGAAAAAGAAACTTGAAAGGTGAAACTTGGCACAAAGTAAGTTCATTTCGCGATACTAGCATCATGTAAAAAGGGTGTCGCGTGACACACGTCTCGCCTGACATGAGGTGTTGTGTGATACTGTGGCAACACATCCCACTATCACACAAACAGCGAGGTGTTATGCAAAAATGTGCGGAAATCACCATAACCACAGATTACCAAAAGCACGTGTTAATTAAAACCGATTGCGGAAAGCGGATAAACTGAGAAACTATTACATTTAGGTCCTCATCCTACAAGGAAACAGGTTAAATAAACATTTACAAGTCTTGATACATGTCCACAGCTTAGAGGAGCAGTTGTCCTGTCAGAACATGAGTTCATCACATGTTTATACATACATAACGACCCACATCCGGATAGTGGCAGGGCATACAAAACATCAACAGTTATACATCATGAAACAACATCAAAACACCTCCAAGGACCTGAGAGTACAGGGATGACTCTAGACTCTACTACAAAATGACCAAAACAGCAGCATATCCATCTCTTGCCTTCTACTGCTCGTCTTGTTGCTCGCCGCAACTCCGCGACTACCACCACGTCTAGCTCGAAGACCTAAAAAGGGTGTAAACCAGCGGGGTGAGACACACAGTCCCAGTGAGAAACATAACTCCCCGCCGAAACTACAAAACCTCAAAAAGATAAAGCAACAACTGCAGATAACTGATAAGAGGTATAACAAGAGCAATTTATATAACAAGACTATTCAGACCATCAAACTTACCAGATGTACAGAAGACATATCACCATATATCTCTTTATAGAACATGATTAATAAGATAAGATTTATAAGGTCTTACCACATAACATGAGGAACATATAAGTAACTGCAAGGTATAAAAAGATTAACTATACAAGCAAGGCCTCAACCAATGTTCCGTATTTTGCCTTAAGTAGTAAATACTATACGGCTGGGTTACGTATTATTATGCCCTGAGGAAGTGAGCTGTACCGCTCAAATCCAACCGACGGCTGCGAAACCCGGAGCCAATGCCATACAAGGTCAATGGAAGAGCCGGACTCCACGACCTCCCACCTCGTGGTCAGTGCACGAGAACCAAAGTAGGACCGCAGTCTCATGCTTAAGTGGCCTCAGCCACAGGGTCATCTCCATAGGCTACCCTTCCTCTAGCCCGCCTCGGTACAGGTCTCGGCGCTAGTATATCTGAGCCACGGGCCTATTCACCGTGCTCTGATCCATGAACGCATTCATGCTCCCATATCACATATCCTGAGCCATGGGCCTGTTCACCATGCTCATATACATATCCCGAGTCTGCAACCACAGTTGCACTCGATTCCCTCTCTATTTTAGGCTAGGAGAAACCTCGCATATTCAACAATATGTGCTCCGGGTTAACTCGCAGGAGAACCCGTTTCACCATCACCAGCTCCTGACGATGATGGATCTATGGCCAGGGCAAACTACATGATATATTCCACTGTGATTAATTAGTATCTTTTAGGTGGATTGCAAGATTCAACCAAGTTGTATAACATGTAAACTTATAACAAGAATAATCAACATGAAAATCAATATTATGCTTTTATTGTAATCAACATCATCCTGATCCATCACGAGGATCCAACATTACATGTTATCCCCTGGCCTCTTGCCAATCATCTAGATCCATCTCAAGGATCATCACATTGCCATGGGATCTCAATCCCTCATCACATAATGTCACTGCCTCTCAAGGCATTCTCATTATCTTAGGCACTTTAGTCAAACTTAGGTCCTCAGACCAAAACACATCATGTATGTTATCTCATTATCATGAGTAAGCATCAAAGCAGTGTCACATAACATATATACCACATAGCCCTTTACCTAGCTATGCATTCGTACTTGCATGGTTAGTATGCACAATCATCATGGATTATCAGGAGGATTATATTATCAACATAAGGCAACATTGATGATTATATGCTTATCATTCATGCATCAACCTGTGACCATAGATATAGGTCATATCATCAAGCAAGGCATCTTATATGCTTACCATTATCTCCGCATTATACACATAATTCCAGATGATTATAAGTACATAAGATGTCATGTCAATTTACATAGATGTGCAATTACTAAAGCAATTACCATCAAGCATATCAAGGGTTACTATTGTCAACCAAACGTGACATCATAGAATAAGATTTAGCACATAGGTTATCCATATAAGGGACGGGACCCTCACTAGAAACACCCACTACCCTCACCAAAGGTAGTATTGGGCAGGGCACTCTCCCCTATCGCCCAACGTTCAAACGCACAACGGGCAGCACCTAGGGTGTAACGTGCAACGTTGTGTCGTGCACTTTCAAGAGTAATGTGCAACTCAGTCTATGTCATGCAACGGTGCATTGTGCATCTTAATGTGTACAACAGCTAAGGTTACTACGGGTTACTATATCGGGCATCATCCCTATGTCGTGACGCTCAGCACCAAGCTAGCCACATAGCTTCATATCGTCCAAGGTATGACGGATACTAGGCTACCTCCTTAGCTCAGGTGTATCGGGCAGCAGGGACCTGTCATCCAACCAACCCATCCATGACCCATCAGCCGACACAAGGCAAGGACATGTTGTGTAACGCCCGACACACAAAGGTCAGCAACCAGGAGCATGACGCCCGACACAACCCCACAAACTAGCTAACAAGCTACACACTTCAACGCACAATGACATCTAACCATCACCCAGGCTAAGTATATCGGGCAGGTTACTCATCAAGGTGTGATGCCCGACACACACAAGGAAGGGACCAAATGCAACGCCCGACACAGCCACAACATGTGTCGTCCAAGGCTCAAGCTCAAGAGGGATATCGGGCAGCACCTCCCCCAAGATCATAATGGTCAAGATGCAACTCCACAAGATCGTCATCAACCTCGAGCATAAGGGCACCAAAACCCTAATGGATCAAGAAGATGGCTCACCTCTCAACAACCAAGAGAGAGGGGTCTTGCCACACTTCTTAACACCAATCGGGCAACACAAGGTTCAACCACAACCAAGGTCCACAACCACTACAAAGCTCACCTCTAGAGTCCATGGTGAGAGAAGGGTGTTTCTCAAGCAACTAGAACACAAGCTCACCTCTCAACTCAAACGAGAGAGGAGTATTGCTCATGTCACTAGAGTTCAAGCTCACTTCTCAAGACCAAGGAGGGAGAGGGGTGTTGCTCACCAGGAAACCCTAGAATATAGGTTCGGCCGACAACAAGCAACTAAGAAAGAAACTAAACTAGCAACATGCATAGCCGATATGATCACAAGAAAGCATACAAGCACATAGGATAGGTAGTATATTTAGGGTTAGGAGTTATGTAACCCGCCTTAAGCAAGCTCCAAGCTCCTAGCTCCACGCACCACCAAGGAAGAAGAGTAAGGCACTCTAGGGTTTGGCCACCACTAGAGGAAGAAGGAGACTCCAAGAAGGATCGACCACCAAGCTTGCAAAAGAAGAGAGGGTGTCGTGCACCAAGGGAGAGGGAGACTAAGGAACTAAAGGGATCCTAAGCAAGGGAAAGGAAATGCATATATAGAAGGGGATGGAGGAGAAGCCAAGGTAGAGCAAAGCAAGGTGTCGCCCACCTAGGGACACTTATCCATGAGCAAAGCCACCACTCTAACATGCCCTAAACACATGTCTAAGGCAATTGCCACATGCAAGCATCAAGCACCAAGTGTCCACTAGTGGTGACACAAATGAGGTCAAATAAGGTCAAAGGGTCCATGGGCGACACACCCCCACACCATGGCCGACACACTCCCACCATGGCCGACACACACCCTGAGCGACACACCACTGTCCGACACAGACATAGGCCGACACACCTAGGCCGACACAGGGCACTCGTGCCCGACACAAGGCCCAAAGAAGCAAAGGCAACACACCACAAGGCCCAACAAGTTCAACCAAGCCTAAAGGAACTCAAGCAACGAGCCCAAACCTTCCTCTCAACACTAGAGGAAGCAAGGAGAGGGAGGGACACCTCACAAGGTGGCAAACTTGCCCACAAACCCTAGACTTGGGTTAATTGCAAGTAGCACCTCCAGCTCTCAACAAAGCACCAACAAACCCTAATCACCACCAAAGGTGATTAGTAAGCAACTAAGCATCAGGGTTAAGCAAAGCAAACAGGATAAGCCCTAAACGGAGATCAGGGTCCTTACAGATACGGTCTCCCCGATACGTCATGCGACACGATCGATTGATTACTAGATAAGGTGTATCGTGTTATAATTGTATCAAGTGAGGTTGATGGTGTGCGACACGGGTATCATAAAGAGATTTGGCCGACACACGAGCTGAAGTAAAGGCAGGATGCATGATACGGGAGTAGGTGAAAAGTAAATGTAGGTGCCCGATATGGTTAAACTCGAGTTACCATATATAGCCACGGCGACGAGGGTAAATCAGGAAAAACAGGGACACATGTCACATGAGGAGGCGAATCATTTCCTGAGACATAGTAAAATCAGTCTAATTCGTCATGTCGTAGGGTGATCTGGCTTCCTAAGCAAGCTTCGAATGGGATTGGCATGTCATGCGACACACTTCCGTGTTTACGTTCGTTGCCCGATACGACCAAGCACTTATCATGCCATGTGGGATGCGCTGTCCAATACAACTTTGGGCGATAGAGATGCCCGACACGACGCAATGCATGATACTCGCAGCTTGCCCGACAGGTATTTCAAGGGGCTGACAATGTCGCCCGATAGAGGTGAAGGTAGTTCAGTTAGCAATAAGACATCATGCAAGGCGAGAAGGAAGGGAACAGGTTGGAACATGCCTGATAAGATTCTCAAAAGAGTAAAAATGGAAAACAAACAAGGGTAGAAAATTGAAATCACAGTGCATTGATGGGTAAAACATCATTGGCATGAAAGAAGGCTTTCAGCCTCAGATGGTACTACTCACCAAGGCTATAAAAACTAAGTCGGTGGCCCATAAAATGAGAGAGTCTGTGCATGTGGTGCATGCACTGACTCGAGCCTTATTACAAATGACAATGTTCGTAATGTTTTTCTGCAGGAAGGGAAATAACATCCTATGCTAGAAAAATAAAACTCATGCTGCCTCCCGAAGAGCATTGTAGTTTCTGTCGTCAGCTTGACAACATCAAATCCTTTTACTCCGCTCTAGTGGTTGTTGTTCCAGCTTCTTGCAGGGCCATCTCAGATCTTCTCACAAAAGCTTCGTCTTCATAAAACCTTTTTACTCTATGCCCGTTCACTAGAAAGACTTTTGCCGGATCGTCCTTATCGTAGAGATCCATCATCCCAGATGGGTAAATCTTTGCAACGGTGAAAGGTCCAGACCATCTACTCTGCAGCTTCCCAGGAAAAAGATGGATAGAAGATTTAAATAGCAAAACTTTATCACCTTCTTTGGCGCCCTTTTTCCTCAGATGTGAATCATGCCAGATCTTGGTCCTCAATGTGTAGATCCTAGCATTTTCATAGGTGTGGAGTCTCAGTTCCTCAAGCTCTTATAGTTGAAGAAACCTTTTCTTTCCAGCCAGCGTCTGGTCTATATTGAGTTGATTGATTGTCCAGAATGCTTTATGCTCCAATTCAAAAGGAAGATGACAGGCTTTTCCATATATCAAGCGGTAAGGTGTGGTGCCCAACGACATCTTAAAAGCAGTCATGTACGCCCAGAGAGCGTCGTCTAACTTAGCTTACCAGTCCTTGCGGGACTTGCCAACCGTCTTCTCCAAGATCTGCTTGATCTACTGATTGGAGACTTCCACCTGACCGGACATTTGTGGATGATATGGTGTCACAACCTTGTGGCGAATGTCGTACTTATGCAGGAGTGATTCAAACTGTCTTTTAGTGAAGTGAGATACGCCATCATTGATGACGGTCCTCGAAACTCCAAACCTTGGAAAGATAATCTTGGTGAAGAGTTTGATCGCTGCCTTAACATCGCACGTAGAGGCAGGCACTGCTTCAACCCACTTAGAGACATAATCGACCGCGACGAGAATATATTTTAAACAGTAGGATGAGGAAAATGGTCCCATATAATCAATACCCCACACATTGAAAATTTCAACTTCAATCCAATCTAATAGCGGCATCTCATTGCGACGAGAAATGTTACCAGTTCGATGGCATTCATTGCAAGACTTTACAAATGCATGAGCATCTTTGAACAAGGTTGTCTAGTAGAAACCAGATTGTAGCACCTTGATAGTTGTCCTCTCACCTCCTAGATGTCCTACATATGGAGAGGAGTGACATTCGCACAAAATTTTGGGGGCTTCCTCCTCAGGTATACATCTTCTATATAACCCATCAGCACAACACCTAAACAATAAAGGATCATCCCAATAATAGTTCTTTAAATTAGCGAAGATCTTTTTCTTCTAATTATAAGACATATCTAGGGGAAGCTGCTTACAAGACAGGTAGTTGCAGCAATCTGCATACCACGGCCCCTCAGGGTCGGCTGATTGGGCTAAGTAGATGGATTCATCAGGGTAGCTTTTATTGATGGGCAGTGGGTGATCATCTTCTACCCAAATCCTACATAGATGATCTGCAACTGCATTCTCTGAGCCCTTCTTGTCATCTCATGGTCAAACTCTTGTAACAACAGTGCCCAACGTAGCAGTCTGGGCTTTGCATCCTTCTTCTGCATTAGATATTTAATAGCCCCGTGGTCAGTGTGAACAACCACCTTTGAACCCACGAGGTAAGACATGAACTTGTCGAAGGCGTACACGATAGCTAGCATTTCTTTTTCTGTAGTCGTGTAATTTTGCTGAGCCTCATCTACGGTCTTGCTCACATAGAAGATAACATGATGCTTCTTGTCTCTCTTTTGGCCAAGTACGGCTCCTATAGCAAAATCACTGGCGTCACACATAAGTTCGAACGGAAGACTCCAATTAGGGGACTGGAGAATTGGTGCAGATATTAAAGCGCCCTTCAGAGTTGAGAATGACTTCATACACTCCTCCGTGAAGTCAAACTTCACATCTTTTACCAGAAGGTTAGAGAGAAGCTTGGCTATCTTTGAAAAATCCTTTATAAACCGCCGGTAGTAACCGGCATGACCCAGAAAACTATGAACACCTATAACTGAAGTAGGTGGTGGGAGCTTACCTATCACCTCAACCTTGGATGGATCGACTTCAATACCTTTACTTGACACCTTGTGTCCAATAACAATCCCCTATTGTACCATAAAATGACATTTTTCCAACTGAGGGTGAGGCTTTGTTCTTCACATATTCTCATTACGAGGGACAGATTGTTCAAATAGTCATCAAACGAGCTGTCGTACATGCTGAAATCATCCACGAACACTTCCATCTTGTCTTCAAGCAGATCTGCAAAAATGGCATTCATACACCTATTGAAGGTAGCAGGTGCATTACAGAGCCCAAAGGGCATTCTTCTAAAGGCAAAAGTTCTGTAGATGCAAGTGAAAGTCGTCTTCTTCCGGTCATCAGGGTGGATGGAGATCTAGTAGAAACCCGAGTACCCGTCCAACCAGTAGAAGTACGAATGATGGGCCAGGCGTTCCAGCATCTGATCAATGAAAGGAAGGGGAAAATGGTCATTGCGGGTGGCGGTGTTAAGTTTCTGATAATCTATACACATATGTCATCCAGTGATCATCTTGGTGGCAACCTCAACCCCATCATCTGCCTTGACCAAGGTCACCCCCCTTCTTGGGAACTACTTGGATTGGACTCACCCACGTGCTATCACGATAGTGTAGATAATTCCAGCGTCTCGAAGCTTAATTACTTCTTTGCTAATGACTTCATGAAGCTTTTCATTCATCTTTCTTTACAGTTGGGCATACAGCCTGGAGTCCTCCTCCAGATGGATCTGGTGCATGCACACTGAAGGGCTTATCCCTCTCAGGTCCCTGATTGAGTAGCCTAGGGCTTTCCTCCGCAGCCTTAACTCTTTGAGAAGTTGGTCTTTCTGGAAATCAGTCAACTTCGAGTTGATGATTACCAGGTGCATCTTCTCTTGATCCAGAAAACAATACTCAAGGCCTTTCGGTAAGACTTTTAGCTCTGGTGGAACTTCATTTTTCTGTTCTTCAGTAGGGGCTTCTCGGAGAGTGGCATATCTAACTGTCTCAATAGGATCTTCATCCTCAGTCGTTTCTTCAATATCCATATAGGCCAACAATTCCCTGACCTCAGGATCATCGATCTCTCGTAACTCTCCAGTTAAGGCGCACATCAAAGGATCTAACATGGCATTCTCTTCCTGTACTTTGTCGCATAACTGTTGATAACTCTCAACAAAGTAGGAGGATTCAAAGAAGGAGGGGGCCCTCGTACAATCACTAATGTTGAAATCGATATGATCTCTTCCAACACGGATTGTAATCATTCCCACCTCAACATCGATAAGAGCTCAGCCGGTGGCAAGGAAGGGTCTCCTGAAAATAATAGGGTAGCACGTGGGTGAGTCCAATCCAAGTAGTGGGTGAGTCCAATCCACATGCACGTGGGTGAGTCAATCAAAACAATATCATAAGGGATAAAGAAATGTCCCACTCAGATGGACACATCTTCAACAACACCAACTGGTCGGGTGAATGTATGGTCAGCTAGTTGTATCCTCATGTTGGTGCTTACCATATCGGTGAGCCCCACTCTCTTGGAAAGGGACAGAGGCATCAGACTGATGCTGGCCCCTAGGTCTGCTAGACCTTTCCGAGTTACATTATCTCCAACTTGAAAGGGGATTACGAAGGTCCCTGGATCCTTCTTCTTCAAAGGTGTATTAGTTTTGATGAAAGAACTAGACATCTTGGCGAGCTTCACAGTCTCTACGTCTTCTCCTTTCCTTTTTCTTGTTATCAGGTCCTTTAAGAACTTGGCATAAGTGGGAATTTCTTCAATGGCATCTAGGAACGGGACGTCCACATGCAACTTCTTTATAGCGGCCAGAAACTTTTCAAACCTCTTCTTCAGCTGGGCTTTTACCAGCTTATGTGGGAATGGTACGCGGGGTGTGTACTTATCTAGACGCTCTTCAGAAGAGATGTCGTTAACCTTGTTTTTTACTACTTTCTTTGACTTCTGCATAACTTCTTCCTCGACAACCTCTGTGCTAACTCCTTCGGCAGGTGTTGTTGTTGATGTTACTGTCTTCTCAATGGTTGGTGATACAATCATTCTTGACCTTAGAATGACCATTTTTGCCATCTCATGTCCTTGTGGGTTGGCTTCAGTATTGGAGGGGAAACGCCCCACCTGATGGTTGATGGATTGGGTGAGGCTTGCCAGCTGCTGATCAATCTATTAGTTATGTTGTTGGAGCTCCCCTATCTGGGTAGAAAAACCACCCATCTATTGTTGCATTAGTTTGAGTAGAGTCGTGCTATCCACTGAGCTTTTATGCATCTTTTCATTGATGCCATTCTATCTCTTGGCAAAGGACATAAATTCCGTCGTCAGCTGGTTTTGTTGGAAGGCCCTCTGTTGCTGGAACCCTGTCTGTCATTACTGATTTGGTGGTCCTCCCGAAGGTTTCCCACTCACCAGCTGGTGAGAGTTCTCAGCAGCACTGGTGTCCTCATAAGAGAAACCAGGATGCTCGGGCCATCAGTATTGAACAAAACTCACATTCTCTATAAAGTCTCCTTCAAGATCTTCTTGGGGTGCGGTGTGCGGGTAGAAATCTGACATGTGATCGGGCTCTCCGTAGGTGACACAACTCTTCACGATGTCCTGTCAAACCTTCCCCTTGTAACCTTGCTCCTTGAGGGACTGGACATCTTTCATCATCTTGTCAAACTTGGTTGTGAGGGCCTCCATAGCCTTAGATTCACTTGGAGTAGTGTGACTTAGTGACTCTCAGTCGTATTCTCCATCTTGTTGGTTCGTAGCCATGTTTTCAATAATCTCCCTGGCTCTTTGGCCACTAAGTCCCAAGAAAACACTGCCAGTGGTAGCATTCAAGGACTTCCTCTCAGCGGGGCACACCCCATCGTAAAACGTGGTGATGAGCTTTGGTTCCGAAAAACCATGATGTGGGCATTCACACTGGTAGCTCTAGAATCTTTCCGAAGTCTCATGAAGATTCTCTGAGGGCTTCTGGGAATACATCGTGATCTTGTTTTGACATTTGATGGTCCTCTCGATGGGGAAGAACTTGGTGATAAAAGCATTGGCAAGATGCTCCCAATAAGGGAGGCTCCCATCCTATAAGCTGGTGTACCATTCTAGTACCTTGTCCCTCAGCGAGAACGGGAAGCACTGGATGTAGATATGCGTCAGTGGGACTCTGTTGATCTTAAAGGTGTTTCACATCCTCTTGAATGTCATTAGATGATTATACTGGTTCTCCTCAGAGGTGTTTCCACCGAACCTATTATGCTGCAAGAGCTGGAGGAAGGAGGGCTTCAGTTCAAAATTGGTGACATTTAGAGGTTGCATTAGCTCGAACATGAATGAACGAGCGAAGAGAGAGAGCTTCAGGGGCTTGGTCGGCCATGACTTGTCAAGAGCTTGGATGACCTAGAAAGAAAGAAAGGAGTACCTGGAAAGAAACAAAGGTGTAAGAGCGTTGTATAAATTATGAACAGTAAATATTATGTGCAGTAAATAATTACAGTATTATATGCATATGTACAAGATTTTGGCAAAGTGCAAGAGAAACTAAAGTTCGTAGAACGGTTTTCTTTGCCTATCCTCGACAACGGTGCCAAAAAGTTGACGAGCCTTAAACGTGGGTCCAAGAATGGAATCATGTCTAGGTTATCGGACTTTAGAAATTTATAATACCTGAATGTTTAAGACACATGCAACTAGCACATGGTTGAAGTAGTTTGGGGGTTGAACATAGGGATAGGAAGAATGATGCTTCAGAACTTGAGTTTCACTTGTCTAAGCACATCAAAAGGGGGGGGGTGCAAGAAAATGGGGTGTTGTAACATGAACTAAACATAAGGAAACAAACAAAGACCCTATCCCCAAAAGGAGTTACAAGAAAGATTTAGGTTTTGGGGTTTAGAGATTTTTATAGGTGTTTTAAATAACAGAATCTGAGGAGATAAAATTGTCGTTGAGGTAAAGCACGAAGGAAGAAAACTTAGGCATAACAAGCAACAACATAAAACATCTTGCAACCTCTTCTCTCAAAGAGGATACCTCTAACTATGCACCATTTCCCTCTCTCAAGGGCAGTGGGCGTAGATTAGAGTGGGAAGATAAGTCGGGGCGGCCCTGACCCTGGGTACTCTCGTACTCCCGAGACAGACCAAACTCTAGAGTTACAACTTCCCTCTCTCAAGGGATTCGAACAGGAAACACGACTCGATTGCTAGTCAAAACATGATCCATGCATAAAAGGCTAGAGTTCAGATGCTATAAAGAAATCACCCAACAAAAAGGAACCAAACACAGAACAACAAGTTTTAAACTCCACTGATTCCATACTCATAGATATGTAAAGAGGTTTTAGTTACAATGCATAAGTAATGAAAGTAAAATGCTGAAAAGGGAAGATAGGTATCAGCTCCCTTGATTTAGGAAGGCGATAAACAACAACAAACCCCTAAGGGACTGCTAACTCGGTACTGGGTAGGAGCTCTGCCTGATACACCCATATCGGGCAGCCGACCCTCTCGGGCGACAGGTGTGATAGTCAGGGCATATCAGGTAGATCTCCCTACCCGATACGGCCGTGTCGAGCAGCCAGCCCTCTCGGGCAACATGTCGTAACGGTTAGTCCATATCGGATTCGGTATAGTATTGGGTTAGGAATTGCTTAGGTTCTGAGGTTCCTTGTATCGGGTATAGAGGGGCGAGCTGTCTCGGGTTAAGACCCATCTAGGGACCCAAAAGGGGTGGCCTTCCTGGTCGTATCATGCTACTATGGCTACTGAGATGGGTTCTAAGTGAACTCCTCCCGCCCCTCTCGGGTTGGGGGTGTGCTCACCTAGTATCACCTGACACGCCTTGGAACGCGACATACTAGCTCCTGATGAATTTCTGAAGTTAGGTCTCGTGGGGTTACGACTCATCCCATTGGAGTCCTATAGCTACTATTTATAGGCAGCAGCTGGTAGAGGTTGTGGTCCTTGTGGGGCCACATGTCCTTCATCGACTCTGTTTATGTGGCTTCGGGGATGGTCAACATGTTGTCGCCCGGCACAACAGGCGTCGCGTGCCGGGTTGCGAGCATATCGGGTGGTCCTGTCGGGAAGCTACTTCCAATGAGTAACTCGCATCGTGCAACACACCCGTATCGAGCTGATGAGTCATGGTGGGAAAAGCTCCCTGTTGGATAGATAGTGTATCGCTCATCGGGGCTCCTCATGCAGCACGTCTGTATCGGGTTGCTTCCATATCGGTCAGCGATCGCAACGGGTAAATGGGTGTATCGGGCGACCCGTAAAAGGGTCGATGCAGGTGCTCATTGTAGATGGGCCGGGACGGGCCTTCTTGTGGACTTTGGGTGGAAAAATGAGGGAAATCTCTACAAAAGATGGGAAAAGAGTCAGGGGCATAGTGCAGGTTATTTCTATGCAGTAACAAGATAAAACAGAGAGGAAAAATAGTTTAAAAGGTAGTTTTGACAACAAAATAAAGGCTCTAAATAGCCCCAAAATGGGTGTTATCAGTCTCAAGTGTGGTAAGTTTATCTTTCCCTTTTCTTCTGCCATCTGCCTTTTGGGTTTCATTTTCATTTTGCTGACACACTAATTTGGTGTAGTTGGTCACATTTTTTATCGCTTTGAATTTGTCGAGTTTTCATGTGTTTCTATGGTCCTTAGTTGATGACCTGTTTGTTCTTATTTGTGGTTTTCTATTAGCTGGTTCTAGTATGGTGTTTTTCTTCATGCAGGAGAGCTTTGATTTGGGTTTTAGAACTCTAGAAACCATGGATTGGGGTCTCTGAGTCAATTTCAATATTGTGGATCTTTTGGTAGTGCTTTCCATGTGTTTTCATGTGGCTGGACAGATTCACAAGCTTTGTGCTTCTGTGTAGAAGAGCGAATGGAGAAGATTGTCCTTCATAGATTCTCTAGTTTACCCCTCGCTTCTCCTTTGCTACATCATTTTCTCTTCAGGGGTATTATTGTATTTTTTTCCTTTTTATTTTATTTTATCCATACACCATAGAATTGTAGGACAAAGAGCCAGATGACCAACTTATATTGGCCCACGTCAACTAGGCGCATCCACTTTTTCAATTTATTGATCGATGTGGTTCTTTTTAGTTTATCATTGGATAGAGATTATAAAATCCACAATCAAATATTTACGCTAAAAAATCAAAGAAAAAATATTTTGAATCATGATATTTTTATCTAAATGATATTTGTCTTTCATTTTGAACTAATAAATAAGTGAAATTTAGGTATCTTCTTGATTGACAAACTTTGTAATTTTTATATAATAATCAATAAGTTATAAAATTAGATTAAAATATGATCTGAACTAAGGAAATATAATCTACAAGATGGGGTAGTAGTTTTGATAACATAATTCAATAATAATAAAAAAATTTGACTAATAGGGTCTATATAATTAATGTAAACTCAACCCTAATTTATATATGATGTTATTAGGTGTCTTGTTACCCTAATATGAAGCTAGGGTTTGACCCTAGATGTATCTTGACTCAATCTGAGGTATGTTGCATCCTTATTAATCATATTGAGGAATTACCTATGTTTATCTCTCTTTTTGTCATTAAAGATATATTACCCTACACAATTTTTCTCTTTTCAGAGAGTTTTAAGCATGAGAGGATTCTATGTTGATGTTGATATTGTTATCTACTTAATATTATGGATATCCTTATTGGACTCTGATTTGTATCTTGTATATTTTTTACATGTTGTAACCCAAATTGTGGAATTGAAATAAATTGTTCCTTCTTTGATATGGAACCATCACTTGCCCATTTTTTATGGTGGATGTTTTGTATGTTCCATTTTTGTGATGAAAATTTTATTGAAACCAAATTATGACTAAATTTTCACTTGCCTCTACATTAATCATGCTTGTTGATTCGGTAGCCCTAGAATGATGTAAATGCTTTTATTTTTGGGTTATATTCCTATGGTATGTTTTGGGATGGGGGTTATGTGTGACATGCCCAGGTTATGCACCAACTTTTATATATTAGGGAGTTTGGCTATGTGCCATTCTCTGTCACGTTTGAGTTAAGTGCCCTAACCGCCATTGCTTATTTATATTTTACTAGTTCTATGCTTATCTCACTAGCATGCAAATTGATTGATCTTGATGATTAGTTATCTGCCTAATTTTTTTATTGTGCTTATGTGTCACTGTTGATATGTTGATATATGGAAAGTGCATCTTTTGTATACCTTTTATTGTTTCTATTTGATATCCAGTTAGGTTTTCTCTTTCCCTCTTTGATGAAAGCCTCCCATTTTATTTTTTTTCCTAATATTGTTCATATGCACATACCATCATTTTTTGTGTTGACAACTTCCACATGTCTTATTTTATGGGGTATGCTTCCAACTCCTTAGGTGAAGTTCATGATGGATAGGACAGGATGACATGGACTTGGCTTAGTGGAGAGTATTTGTGAGAAAGAGGCGATATATCTTTGATATCCTTCTTCTTATATATTGAAGTTGTCTTCATGTAAGCCCCTAGTGGGGATCATTGTGTAATCTTATAAATTGACAATATTCATTACATTTATTTTTGTTGTTGTTCTTGTATACCATTCTTTTGAGAGATGAAATACAAGTATTCCAACATACTTTCTACTATAATTATATTATATGGATTTATTCCTCAACTTAGTGAGGAGTGGATTTCGTCTCGGGTCCCAATCCTTACAATATGGTATCAGAGACATGAAAGTTATAATCTGACTTTTCAATTTTATCGTCCCTGGATAGAACCCTTATCCTATGTCAAAATCTAGTTGAAATGTTTGCACTTAGTTATGTACCCATGTTGTTCACGAGTCAAAGAAAGAAAATTTTGGACTCATAAGTGGTACCCCTAAGGATCTTGATGAGTTAACCCTTATGTGATGAGGAATTAGGTTCTTTAACTCTATAATCTTGGTTATTTGTGACATATCTCTTTGATTATTATGATTTTTTGACATTGTATTGAGTTCAGTAATGAGGATGTTAAAGTAGCTTATAAGGAGATCTTAATTGGAAAAGAGTTGTGACTTGGTTCTTGGATTGATTTTGGGTCCAACTTTTAGTTTTATATTGCAAATTTTTGACATTAAACTATTTTTCTTTATAATATTATATGTATAGAGAAAAAAGTTTTCTCAATTAATATAGAGATTTTCTAGAACTAAGTCACATGAAGGATGTACAAAGCATTGGTAAATAAACCCCATAATCAGTTAGAATAGAAATATTAAACCCTACATTTGAGTATGGAGTGATGGTGTGTCTTGTGCTAGAATTTTAGTTAACCTACCATGTTTTCTCCCTCAAGTTGTATAAAGTTGCCTATGACTTTTTAGGTGCTCAAGGGAATATTTGGGTTGTTAGGTTAGAAATATAAGGACCTAAAATTTAACCCTTTGGGATATATCTTGTTAGTTGAATGCATGACCTATGATCTACAAAAATACCTAATGTATTCATGACTAGAAAACATATATGTAACCCTAATATACTTAGAGTTGTTTATTTTGCCTTATTAGGTGAAATCTTTTTTAAGGGTGGAAAGTAGTTAGTTGGTTGTATAATGATGATTAGATTTTGAGGACAAAATCTTCTTTAAGGTATGGAGCATTGTAACATATCAAACCTAGCATTTTGATTGTAGAAATCCTAATCCCTTGGATGTGATGCTTGCATGCTTAGACCTTTAGTTTTGACCAAATAAGGATGCACATAAATATTAGTAAATCATTTGTCCCTGAGGAACATTAATTTCATATGTAATGATTAATTCACGTTAAAACCATAATTAAAGTTACATGAAACTATAATCATACCTTGGATCTATGAACCTCATATGATGACATGGACCCTAAACCCTAAGTTTTAATCATATAACCCTAACCTATATATATTTATGCAACACATGATATAATAGTAATATCATGTGTTTAATCACACAACATCTCAATAAACATAATGTGGGCCTAATAAACTGACTAAGATCCAATATGTAACTTGATCTTATAAATATATGACATATCTCACCATGATCATTGATACACACATAATTACTAAAATATACTTAATTAGTAACTTGACGTGGAGGAATGATTAATATTGAATATGATATGACAGATAGATGTAATGTGATAATAGTTGGATCTTTAATATGAGTTGAGATAACAAATGTGACATCATATAATTTAATGTTGACATTAATGCACTAATGGTTAAATAGGTAACATATGGAAATTCATGCAATAAAATTTTCCATAACTATTTTAATAACAATATGAGAATAAGAAGCATCTAAATATTATATTTTGATGATAAAGGTAATATAATAATGAATATTGAGATAGTGGGGCTAAACCCTAATTGTTTTAAAACTCATAAAAGGAAAACTAAAAAAAAAGACAATAGCAAAATTGTGTTCCTTGGGTTACAATTAGCTTGGGTGTCAAGCTTGAAATTAACTAGATAACCCTAGCTATCATAATTTAATTGGAAAAGAAACTACTGATGATAAGATCTTCCTCATGGTCCAACTATGGTTTTTGATTAAATTAAATGTCACACATTTAATGTATGCATCACAGATTTCTTATATTTCCCCATTGTCATGTGTGATGGTTTCTGACTTGGTTTTCTCGAGTGCTATCTAATCCTTCAGATCACCACTGTCTGATTTGTTTCCCTTCTTCTACCTCGAGTCCTACTCTACAGTTTGTACAACATGTATAGTTTCTCTTATCTATCTCCCTTGATTTCTTTCCTTTTCAATCTCTCTTTCCATTCCCTCTCTTCCAAATCACCTCCCTAGTAGCTTGCTCAGGAAATCCACACCTAGGGGCACCTAAAATCTCTAGATTTCTCAGTTCTAAGCCTCTTGTTGAACCTGGATCTCTCCTTGCAAATGTTTCTCCCTTGCTTTCCCTTTTTATTTTCTTCCCTTCCAACCTAAGATTTGGACTTCTATAAATATGTCTAAAACCCCAATCATACCTCTGGAGGCCCTTTACCATCACTGGATTATCATTAAACCCCTCGTTCAACCCATATACAATCCCTCTTACCTAGTTGCTCATTGAGGGTGACAAATTGAGGCTTCTAGACCTTCGTGGAGTCAGCTAAAGACTCAAACACATTCACGAGATCGTATAGAGTTTAAAGCCTTCCAATTTGGCCTCAAGTGTGGTAATATTCTCTTTCCTTTTTCTTCTATAATTTGTCTTTTGGGTTCCATTTTCATTTTTTAGACAAGGAGATTTGGTCACTTTTTGGTCACTTTGAGTTCGTTGAGTTTTCATGCATTTTTTGTCCTCGACTGACGGCCATTTTTTTGTCTTTATATTAACTATTTCAATTCTAGAGTTTGCTTTCATGGCAAAGATCTTGGTTGTAGGTCTGAGAACTCTGGGGACCGTGGATTAGGGTCTCCAAGTTGGTTTCAATCTTGTGGATCTTTTGATAGTGCTTACAATGAGTTTTGAAGTTTGTATTTCGTTTTGATCCTTAGATAGAGAGGTACCCAAGCACTATGCTTCTAACACAGAAGAGTAAGCGCAGAATATGATTCTTTATAGATTCCTTAGTTTACCATCTCTTCTCCTTTGTTGTGTCGCTTTCCCTTTAATGGTATTGTCATCTTTTTACCTTTTTGTTTTGTTGTATATGTGTGCCATGGCCTTGTGGGACAAAGAGCCAGATGTCCAACTTCTATTTGTCCACCTTAGCTAGGCACATCTAGGTTTTCAATTTATTGATTGATGAAATTTTTTCTAATTTTCTCAATGGCTAGAAATTTATAAAATTCATAACTAAATATTTACTTATAAAAATGTGTTTTGGAATCATGAAATTTTTCTCTATGAGATGGTTGGGATTTCATTGCTTAATTTCAAACTAAAAAATATGTGAATTATAAGGATCTTTCCAAATTGGTCGAAATTTATAAATTCTATATCTAATATTTTGTAGGTCAGAAAAAACAGAAAAAAATTATATGTAGGGAAAATATAATCTACAAGATGTTGTAGTTTTGATAACCCAATTCAACAATAATAGAAAGATGACCTTTAGGGTCTATTTAATTTATAAACTCAACCCTACTTTCATATATGATGTTATTAGATGTCTAGTGGCCTTGATGTGGAGCTAGGGTTTCACACTAGATGTATCTAGACTCAATTGGAGGTATGTATCATCCTTAATTAATCATATTTATTAATTACCTTTGTTTAGATATCTCTCTTGGTCACTTGGACATATAACCCTACATGATTTCTCACTCTTTTGATAATTTAATTCATGAGGGGAAATCCATGTCTATGTTGATCTTGCCATCTACTTAATTTGATGGACATCCTTTTTGGACTTTGATCTCTATCTTGTTCATCTTTTTACATGTGGTAATGAAAATTGTGGAATTGAACTAAATTGTTCCTTATTTTGAGATGGAACCCCAATTTGCCCACGTTTTTTGTCAATGATTTATATGCTCCATTTTTGTGATGGAAATTTCATTGAAAGCATACTTTGACTAAACATTCACTTACCTCTACATTATTGCATGCTTATTGATTCAGTAGCCCTAAAGTGATATAAGTGCTTTGGGTTTTGGGTCATGTGCCCATGTTATGTTTTGTAATGGAGGTTATGTGCTCCGTACATGAGTTATGTGCTCACATTTATATCTTGGAGAGTTTTGTTATGTGCCATTCTCTATTAGGTTTTGGGTTATATGCCCTAACTGCCATTGTTTATGTATATTTCACTAGTTCTATGCTTATCTCACCTACATGTAGATTGATTATGGTCGATGATGGGTTATGTGTCATAATTTATTTGATTGTGCTTATGTGGCACATGTTGATTTTTTGGTATATGGCAAGTGCATTTTTTATATCTTTTATTATTTTTATTTAATATCTAATTTCACCAGTGTTGGCTACCATTCACTCTCTTAATGTATCTGTAACACCCTCCCTAAGTACACACATACACATAGTGAAAGCAACATTGAGTTATCCATAACTCGTGCACTCAAGGGGGCATTACATAAAATTGGCATTCATAACAAAAAAATAATCAATCACACAAACTATAATTAATGAACATTCTCATCATTGTTCTTACAAAAGGAAACATAAAGTCTATCTTATGGAAAACAAATTTAACATCTTGAGTCTCTACTCTAAAGTTCTAAATATGGAAACATAAAGTTGAATATATAAATATAAGGATCATCGTATAGTTGGTGCCCCACCAGATTAGTCATGGTGTATCCTTGCGCTTGATTCTCTAGCATCTTCTCTACTCCTTCTCTCATCTGTGGACATCTCATCCCCGGCCATGCATTAGAAAAAAGGTCGTTAGCTTAAGTGGCATGAGTATTCTATATGTACAAAACTAAAGTAATAATTATTACAAATATTCTTGAACATTGTAAACATGAAACTAAAGTTAAACTCTATATAAAATCTAAAACATAAATATCTCTTATTTCTTTAACCTAATTCTTATCTTTTTACTGATCTTTCTCTGGAGACTTGTACTCTGAACTTGGGTCTCATGACTTATACTAAGGGGCTTGGGCCTCATAACCTGCACATAGGGGTTGGGTTATGTATCTGGATGTTCATGCACCAAGAGTGCCCGGGCCATATGACTTGCACAAAGGGCATGGGTCATGTCATCTCTTACATTAACTTGTACTAGGTTGCATGGGTCACATGACTTGCACAAAGAGCTTGGGCCATGTCTTTCTTGAGTTGACCTACACTAGGGCCTAGTTCTAACTCCATCATCTTATGCCATCTTATTAAATCTGATCTTTAACACAAATCTTAATACATTCTGATCTTATAGTCTTATCCTGAACTAATATCTTGAATCTTAATACATGAATCTTGATAGAATTTTATCAAGAAATCTAAAGCATACATCTTAATGGACTTAAATCATAAATCTTAAAGCATTATATTCTCATATTCTTATCATGACTCAAATCATGAATCTTAATAAAATCTTATCTTGGGACTTAATCATTACTTAGTAAATCCTAATTTATAATATTATCATGGACAGAATTCTCAATATACTTTGATATTAATATAATCTTTATTTTGAAAACTTGTTCACATCTTAATGTGTTCAAAACTTAGATTCTTATATTGTACTTAACTCTTAAATCTAAATCATTATAAGAAATCTAAATAACTTCTCCGGTCTCAGGTCTCAGGTATCAATCTTTTAAAGAAATCTTAATAGCATATTCTACTTGAAATTTTAATACAACATTATCCCACATTATCAAGTAAGTATGACTATTTTTCTTGCATAGCTTAACTTATAGTCTTATTCATTAATATGAGTCTTTATTGATAAATCTTATAGGGACATTATCTTTTAATTTTCTCATGAACCTAGTTCATGAATCTCAATCATAGAAATCTTAATAGCATATCTACACTTGATATATTGAGTATATGTGAGAACATAATCATGAAGGTATGAAAACTTTAATTGCATGTCTTAATTAAAATCATAGAATATTAAAACACTTAAATCATAATGTCATATCTGAGAAACATGTAAATATACTTATCTTAATAAGTATGAATAATCATGGGCATGAACCACTTACCACTCTTGGAGTAAATCATAGTTGTTTTCCTTAGGGTGAAGAACCCTAATCACGTTCTTGGGGTTGATGAACTCTTATTACCATGTTCATTTAGTAACCAACAATCAGTAATTATATTCATCTTAGTATCTAGTATTTCATGGTTCTTAGCTAAAATAGTGAGACTTGAAGTCAAATCAGGCTCCAAAACCTAGACCAGTAGCTAGGTCTCAAAAAATTGATCGAAACTCATATATTACTTGACCCGTTGGAGATACAAATAAAATTCTATCATTTATGTGAGGTATGGACCTTTTTGTAAATTTATTAAAGCATAAATACCTTATATCCTACGCAGATATTGCAAGGGGGATATATTTGCTTCAGGATCCATTTATCTGGGTACAAGCATCATGCCTCGTTGAGTGAAGACCCATCTCCCTCTGTCAATAGGGCTCTGCCCTCCATGCCAAGTTGAAACCTTAGCCACAGTCTTCATCGACAGAGTACCCCCTCTCCCTTCCTGGCCCCTCTTTCCCTCATCCTACAAGTCGTGCACTCCAGGGGTTGCACCCGCCTAGTTTTTGTGGAGGAGCAACAGAGGTCGATGATGGGACCTATGGTCGCTGATCTACACTTGTGTCTTGGCCTTTGATGTCGTGAGGAGGATGCACCACCAGCGCAAGGCATATACAAACTTTAAAGGAAACTTATTAGTCATCGTCCTCTCGTTGGGTTTTGGTTCATGGTAGGTCTACACTGCTCAAACGAGGTTTTCCTACTCTGATGACTCTCATCCTATTAGACTTTGGTAGGAGGGCCATCATATTTTGATGTGGATGCTACCAGATCTAGATAACAGAACATGTACTCTCAGTTATACATCTCCTTCTCCATCCTCTATGATTCTTCATGGTGAAGGGATCAACATAAGGGTGAGAAATGGTCTACACTTCAGTTTATTTGATTAAAGTAGTTCATACAATCTTTTATACACACTTTTACAGCTTTGATTTTGTTCCACAAACTCAATTTTGAATTCTTTGGAATTGTAATTGCATCTCATCATAATTAGATTCTTTGACATCATATTGATTGATTTAATGTATTTTGTTACAATTTTCACAGCACATTGTCTGGAACCCACATCACCTTCAACATTGATCATGGGACTCAAGGAGACTATAATTAGCCTTCATCTAGTTGGTCACAAAGTGTAAGCTCTAGAGCACATTGTGTATCTATCTAGAAGCCAACTAAGCTTTCTCAACTTCAGACAAACTTTGTATCACCTAGATCATGCCGTGTCTTCCCACAAAGACTCCATTTTATTACAACATCGACAAACATGAAATTATTCATTTTAGCACTTAACCTTTCATTCAAGCACTTAATCTCTCATTATAGTATGAATTGTCCATGTTGACCATGAGAATGCACGACATGTTCTGAAAATGACATGTTGTGCCACCTCATATGAGAAATCACTCATGATGATTGTTTTTAAACAATTATCATCAACAAATCCTAAGAGCTACTAGGAGAAACAACATGTACCCATAAAGAACATGTGTTCTCAAATTTTTGTGAAAATATAAATATCAAGGAAGTGTTTTTAAGGAGGTATCTTCCATATTAACTTATTCAAACTCCAAAAAATAAGTGAGAGGCGATCAATGCATATTCATCCTAGTTAAAGTTGCATATTCAACTTAGCTTTGCATTCATATCCATCATTTTACTTTAGAACTAGCTTACATTTAGGTTTAGGATACAATGGTCCCTCTAACCGACTAGAAGGCACTCAAAACTTTCTATAAATGGACCAAAATTTTCTTTGATCTATGCTTTCATCATTTTATGATTCAATCAGTTGATGCTTCATAAGCGCAGACACTACGACACACACCAATAGCCCCTCGATTGGTAATATCACCTTGTAGTAAAGTGTTGTCAATTCACTTAAAGTCTACCTTTACATTGGTTGACCATCGAGTATTAGTTTCAATCTACAACTGACGATAAGCCTTGCTCACACCTTCTAATGAAAGTCTATTGGAACTCTATTGCTCACCTACCAATGGGTGTCTTCTAATGGAACTCCAACACACCTATCTTCTGATGGAAGACCTACATACCTCAGCTGACATGACTCCTATGTGTTGTCTAACAATGAACACAACTGATGGGATCCCTACATGCCTCAACTTATGAAAGTTCTATGCTCTGTGTATCGATGAGAAGCATGACTTTGTGTTCGAATGGGATCCTTGCACATGCCTTCATAAGGAACTTTTGGCTTCCCAACCTCCAAAGACTATACTCCCCAACTGATGGTCATCCCAACCCTTCATCTACTAGAGGAAATTCCAAATGTCATGAGACCCATTATCTTCCTAGTGCAACTGCCTCTTCACCTTCATGGCGACAAATCACTTAACTACAAGATGTCTGAGAGAGTTCCAAATAGGGATGGAAATGGTGTTGTAAAAAAACCACATCCGTGGATAACCACACCATTTTACAGCAAATATTATTTTAAAATTTTAAAACCATTACAATGTGGTGTGGTTGTGATTCTAGAGAAAAAGCCATGGATAAAAACCACACCGCAAACAATTATTTCTAAATATAGATAAGTATATGTGGAATATTATCTTAATCACATTATTTATTTTTTTTTCTCACATATTTTATAGTATCTCTATTTTTAAACGTCATATCATGTTATAGAAACTTTCATTTTTTGTAATTCTACAATTTTATATTTATATGTTTTCAATGTAATTTTATATGTGAATATTCACAAACTTAGATAATCATTTGTATAATCGTAGGCTCGAGAGTTAAGGTCACTAGAAGAATCATCTAATGTGTCCAATTTAGTTTTGTTGACTTGTATCATGCAAATTTCAAAAAGAAATATGCAAGATTTAGAAAAGGGGAGATGGAAAAATAAGGTGAAAATTCTTATAACTATATATGAAGTACTTTTTTGTTGATTGAGAGATGTAATTATTAGTGGAAGTAAGATTTAACTAAAGAAAAATAAAGAAAGGTGAAAAGAATATGGGATATATAATAGAGAAAGAGTCAAGAAAAGAGAATTAAATCCATTATTAGTAGCCATCTTTCTCGATGATTAACTCAAATCTTTACCACCATCATATACCAATGACTTTAACTTGACCCCTCCATCTCTTAGAAAATATATAGTTACATTTAATTCTAAATACTATATTACTTTTTTATTGTAAATAAATATATAAAGTAAATAAATATAATTTACATTCTTGAAAGTGAAGAGGGCGACTTAAAAGGGGAGAGACACTTAAGGTTCCATTTTGAATAGTATAATGTAGTTTGAAAAAAGAAAGAATATCAAGTAGTGGATGAAACTCCATGATCTGTTATAGAATAAGGATGGTATTCATACTTTAAATGGGACAGTATAAGTGTAGTTGGAAAGAATTATATCTATGGTCACTATTATTTAGAAAAAAGTTAGAATGCTTCTTCACATACACAAAAAAGTTGGTATTTTTTTGTTATGTAATACGATTAGAACATTATTTTTATATTTTATATATTTTTTGTCTAATTATTGTGTAAAATGTCTTTATATTTTTTCTATATAATGCCGCTAAGAGTAATAAAATATTTGTTCTCATTGTGGTGTGGTGTGGTGTGGTGTGGTGTGGTTCATCGCAATGTTTTGGTGGTACAAATATGGTTTCTCGTATTTAAAACCACATTAGATATGGTACATATTTGATGTTTAGTTTTATACCATTGTGAGGTTATGGTTTTAATATAAAATACACTATATCCACACCACTACCATCCCTAGTTCCAAACCATAGTGCTCCACCTAGAAATAAAAGGCCATGGTCTCCAATAAAAGGATCCATCCCTGATGCCTCCAGGATGCCGCATTTCATACTCTACCTCCATTTTCCATTGGTGGTTTCCATTGATTGATGAAACATCAACTCAAGAAGCTTCTTCATCCACCAAGGATCCCCAATATTGATCTCAAAATAGACATAGATCGATGATAGCTTCCCTCTATCATCATCACCCACCTACTCCATTCTGGAAACTACAACTAAAGGCTATAAAGAAGGAGATCGAAAGCTTCCAGTCCACATCCAACAAACATCAAGGAGTGTTCTTACTTCTTGTTTGATGCCCTCATTTCCAAGTTGAAGATGACTTATGCACATCATGATTGTTTCTTCTTCAATTTCTTGTAACTATGGCTATCTCCCTTTTTTACCTTCCACGTGCGAGGAGTTCCTCTCTATTGGTCACAGGGAGTAGCCTGCTATCTATTTTTGTTCACTTCTCTACATCTTCTTTTGGATGAACCTTGCTATGTTATAGAACAAACATTTTATGCTTGCAGTCTTGTTTGGAAAACTATTTTGCATGTTTATCTGATATTGGATGTAGGGAACTTCAAACCTAAGATCTAGAATATCAATTGTTACATGTTGAACTCTTGAGGAGAATTTTGGATACGTGTTTTTTGAGGAAATAGGTGAATGATCTCTAGGTAACATGAGGAACGCCAAATAGGGGCTGATTTGGCCTCAACATGTGCATGTGCATGTTATTCATGATATTATAACACCCTAAATTTTAGGGTTTCTGAACTAATGGAATCAAGATGTACCAATAGACCTTGTGATCATCAAAACACAAGATGATGAAATTCAAGGATCAAGTGATCAACCCATCTAGATACTTAATCATGTAGTTAGTAGTCAGTTCAATATCTTAGTTCATGTTTGTCACAAGACCTTCCCCTAATGACCAGAATGGATATTCATAGGCAATATGATATACAAAAATACATTGAGGTGTTTTGATGACAAAGATTAGTTTATACAATCATGGTAGTAAGTTCTTATATTAATTAAATTAATGGGTCAAACCATATCATCTTAAAACTATGTTTTGTAAGAAGCTATTCTTATTCTTGGTTGAATCATAACAAGTTGTTTTGTGATTTGAATCTATGTAGTGAAATTTGTGTATAATGCAATCCATAGGATAAATGACTTGACACATATGATATATAAATCTTCCCTTTTCGACATATGAATGTTCATGTATGAGATTTTAGGCTTTAGATTTGAAACTAAATCCCATGCATGAGATAATGATTGATAAGTAGTTGCATACATGTAATCATGTCTCCTTTATATGCCAAATATCATAACCAACATATGTTTGAGTTGTTGTAGGCTTTTGCACATGCATGATTACAAGGTGTGTGTCCCAACCAACTTGGAGAACCTAGCTGCTTCTAAATAAAGTTCCATGGGACTCTTAACTGAGAGGATTCAATCTCATGTTCATATATAAGAGGTTAAGAACCCTAAGTGAGTCTGGGTGCAAACATCCTTATACAGTCGACATTAGGATCCAAATCCTTGTTCTTCTCCACGGCGACAACCATGAAAATGGAGAACAAGCACCAAGTTGATGCCTCAATCTTATTCAAGCAACAAGGGAGACTAGGAAGACCAGATGACACATTTTCATATGTCATTGAACTAGCATACCAATGATCATCACCTCAAGGAGCCAGACGGGATGATCTTCATCTCTAGTGGCTTCCATACCTATAGTTACACCTGCTAGGCTCTCGATTCTATATCCAGGATCTCATCAGGTTGCAGCCAGGCACCATGAGTGACTGGATAGGGGGAACGAAGGAGCCTGACTATGAATGAGGAGCTCTACAAGGTCGCAGATCCTTAGAGCAATCAACAACCCCCCAAACTCGAATTCATATAATAGTACATGTATTGAAGGTGATGAATTTGAACTTAACCAATTAAAACTTTTGCTTTATTCCGTGGATTGTTGAAATGATTGACAAATCCTATTTTCAAAAAATGTGGTTCTTTCAATTAAAAATAAATAGCATAATTCCTACCACACTCATCATCTAAGAATGACTATACTCCTTTTTCCATATGAAAGAATTTTAGCATTTCAAAATTCAATCACATAGGCACCTTTTTTATTTAAAATCAAGGTACCTAACCATCAAAACCAGATTGGTAGCTTAAACTACTTGGTGTACCAAGTGATTTGTTTCCACCTCTTTATAGGTCTTAATTGTTTAGCATTTTAGTTCATCTATTTAAAGAAAACCACCCAATCATCACGAACATATTGGAAACTTTATATAGGTATGTATACTAACTGGGAAACTTGTACCTATTGTTTTATTAATAGAATTAGGGTGAATTAATTTCTACAACAAAGTTTTCTAATTGGCTAATCAATAAGAGTGTGTAGTGAAATACTTTAAGTGATTTGATTCAAGACAATAATGGGGAGATTTGGTTCCTTATCTCAAAGAACATATCCTAAATTAGGATTGCTTTTAATAATTGTACTAGTCATTTTGTTATTCGTGTCTTAGAATTAGTTGCAACACTGCACAAATTTCAAGTTGTTTAGTTAAATTTCATATTTAAATTTATTCATTAACTTCTTGTCATCGTAATAAATAGAAAATAAACAATATCATGTGTTGGGAAATTGCATGGAAAGATGAACTAGTGGAACTCTTGAAACATATACCCTTCTACATGATGATTTTTAGACTTTTTTCACAATTCTAGCATTTCAGCTACATTTCAAATTGCAATTTAACTACAAATTACACTAAATGCAAAAATAAAAGATTGAAATACAAAATAATTGTCAAACATGAGATGCACACATGTAATATAATGGATTAGATGTGATGTATGAAATAATATGACCAGTATGAATGTATAAGAGAACTACAATAGACAATTGAAAAAAGTGCAATTGTCACCCCACTCCAAGCTTATTCATGACAATTTTTTTCATGAAAAGGAAAAGTTTGTGACAAGGAAACTATGGACACTCTTTTTAGGGTATTGGGGTCAAAGTACCCCTATTTCTATTATGTCTAAGAGGGTCGTGAAGGAGCATCCCTATCATTAAGGGTGTGCTCTTGCTTCTCCAAGTCTTTGTTTCAGATGAAATATGTCTTTCTATAGATATGGCATGCTTATTCCCATGGACATATTGGTCATTCTAGAAAATACACATGTCATGTGACAAATGGGGCATCATACTCGATGTCAGTGACTTTGTGTGGTCATTCTTAGAGAATTGCATGGTGTGTTGTTTCCAGTGCACAATGTGCCCAAATTTAGGAAGCATTGGTGTTTATGAAGATATGGTATGATGTGTTTTTTGATACATACATCATGTATTACTTCTGAGTTTGGAGTTGTTCTTCAATGTAAAGTAACACCACATGTTTGTATAGGGGCATGACAAGATGATCATCAACATGATGGAGATTAAAGATATGATTTATTCATCTTGGAATATATTGTGTCTATGTAAGGAGTGAGACCCAAGAGAGAATCCACTCCTTACTCAATTTGAAGAATAAATCCATATAATCCAAAACCCTAAAGTATGCTAGGATATTGGGAGGGGATATTGGTTCTTGGTAGTAGCTTTATTAAGCATGTGGTAATAGATACACATCCTCATAGAACCATATTTATTTTTCACAAAGAGAACATGTGCACCCCAAGGAGAAGAACTTGGGTGTACAAAAACCTTATCAAGAAGCTTTTGTAACTATTTCTTGATCTCACACAGCTCCGCAGGGGCCATCGGGTATGGGGCTTGAGAGATAGGTGCATTAATGGGGATAAGGTCTATAGAAAAATTGATTTCACAAGTGGGAGGAAGACCAAGAAGTTCTTTAGGAAAGACAGTGTGATACTCATGTGCCACTTTAATAGAGTCTAGAGTTGATGTGTCCAAATTCACTAAGGTCACATTAGACAAATAAGCTATACACCCTTTGGATATCAATGATTGAGCCTTCATGGCAGAAATAACAAGGTTCATGTCTCAGTCTTTCCTACCAGGAAAGGTACAGATAGGAGTATCGGGTTTAGAGATGATGGTTTTCTTTAAATGAAAATCAATCATGGCATGGTTATTATATACCTAAACAACTTTAGTAATCAATCTAAACACCAACCAATCAACTTTTAACCTCAATTGATTAATTGAATACCTAAACACCTTTAGTAATCAATATAAACATCATTCATGAATAAAATCTTATTCCAAGTGTATCCTATGTGTGTGACCCTCTAGGTCCAAATTACATTGGCAGTGAATGCCCATAACCAATTATGACATCACAAGCAAAGAGCTGCGTCTAGTAACACATCATTGCTACCCAAGTAATTTAGAAAGTTGGAGAACAACTTCAACCTACAATTCATGATTAGTGTTATCGTGTTCGTATAGTTCCTTTGTCTTTGATATCTGGTTTGAATCGAAGCATGGAATCATCATGATCTCAACATTCAATCCATATTCCTTGAACTAGAGAAGACTGTCTGATATGCATGTGAGTTCACATATCACGTATTGAATCCCATGAGTATAGCCATACATTTCTTAGTCTCTCTTATAAAGAGGCCCTAGATATCAATCTCCTACAAGTGGGACAAATTTGATCTACATCACTCATACTCAATTCCCATGTGTCACAATGCACCCGAGCATCACCTTTATGGAAACCCTTATTCAAGGTCATAGTGGATGATGTCAAAGTACATAGAACGACATGTGATTAGTGTAGTGACTTCAAGTTTAACAACCACAATCACCACTATCACTATGAGAGCTGATTGTGACTACCATTCCATGGTCTCCATGTATCACTCTGATGGTGGGTCTGTCTGATACACTGTTCTCTAACATGTACTTGTGTGTTTGACTTGATATCACATATCATGACTAATGAGACTCTGTCATCAATCAACACACACTCTAGTTTTATGTATTATTGTTGTCTATTTTGCTTCCACATTAATAACCGATTAGGGACATAACAAGAATGTATGCAATCTTGTCATACATATGATCTCATCATTCATGTCATCAACCTGAAGACATATGTCATCGAGTAACATAATTATTTAAACATATGGCATTATGTGTCATCATTTCATGAGTGAGGCAAACATAATATACATAATTGCTGACCTAAGTGTTACAAATTGTCCATATTTTGATAATGACTTAACCATTCCATTCATATATATATATAATATGTTTGTTTGAGATTTATTTCAGGCATTATGTAAATGAAAAGGAACAAATCGATCAAGCCCTATCTAGTTTTAGTTCAAGTCAAAAGCAATGCAAATGCACTTTTATGGAAAACACTCCAAATCACCTTAGATCATTTTTTAATCATTTTCATTGATGATATGGCCTTTAACTAAGGTGAGAAAAAACCAAGGACACTTAATTTTAACATTTTACCACTTAAATGTGGTTTTCTAAAATTCATTACATGTACTTCATCGCTCGAGTTACAAACTCAACTAATCCTTAATTGATTTTGAGAATGACTTTGATCGGTCAAGTTGTACATCCATAGAACTCGACCAATGACCTATCTACCCAAAATTGATTTAAGTGGATGAGTCGAGTTTCCATCATGACAAACTTGACCGATGGTTTAAATTAGCTTTGTCACATTGTGTGATCGGTCGAGTTATCTTTATTGAAACTCGACCGAATGCAATGTACGGAAAACACAGACAAATGGTTTCTAACCATTTGAGTGTTACAAAACTCAAAATTATACATATTGCAACCCTTCAAATGGATAGAAAACACTCACCCAGAATCTAGTGGACACCCCCAACATAAATAGGACCCCTTGGAGTTCATTCTATGTTTGCTCATTCATGCGATTCAAGGTCCTTTCCGTAGTTGAGTGCTTTTAGTCCACTTGAGACCCTTTCTATCTCTTGATTACACTTCATTTCATTCATATGAGTGAGATAGGATTTGTGTGAGAGAGCTACCTCATTGTTCAATTGTAAAGCTCTCAAAGATTCTCCTTACCAATCCCTTTCTTCAAGTTCGTGTTTGTGAAGGCTTCTCCAAGTGAAGGAGGAGATGCATGCTTCTTTGAGCTATAGAAGAAGGTACATCAAGCTTCTCCAAGTGAAGGAGGAGGACAAGGCGGAAGATCCAAGGAGTTGAGTGGGTAAATCCTTCAAGGCAAAAGACTCAATGTAAGAAGGGGATCTCCTTGGTGAAGGCATCCAACTGCTTGCAAGAGTGGGTAAGACCTTGGTGAGGTAGAAGTTTAGCTCTTGGATAGGTAAGACCTTGTTTGTAAGGTTGTTGGCTCCCTTGACCTCAAAGAGAGGTTGGGTATCCTTGTCCCAAGAAAGGAAGGTCATATGTTGTAACTCTTCTAATTGAATATAAGGAGTAGATATGCTTAAGAAATCCTTGACCTTGACCCCTCTAGGTAGTAGACAAACTCTCTCCTAGTTTGGAGAGTGGAACCACTTTAAAACAACTTGTTAAATTTGTTGCTTCAATCTCTCTCATCCTTACTATATATGTTTGAATTGCCATCAAATTCACTATTTGCAATTGAGTTTATTTGAAGTAACTTGAAGGTCTAACATGTTTTGTGTAAGTGTTTGTAGCTCTATTCACCACCCTCTAGAGCCCTCCAATCCAACAAGTGGTATCAGAGCCATGATCTTCTTCGACACATATCTCATGAATTGAGAAGATGGGCAACAACTTACTTGGGTCCCTAAACCTAGAGGGAAGCTTCTTCATGAGACCCTCGGTCTTCGACAACACCAATTGTATCTATTAGAAACAATGGATGCAGTTCTTCCTTCAAGGGATGAACTACAACCTGTGGAAAGAGGTGATTCTTCCATACAAGGAGCCAACGGGTGATGTAGCTACTTGGAATGAATCTACACTCAAGAAGGAATAGCTCAATGCCAAGGCAATAAGAATCATCTATGCTGCCCTCACTCCCTTTGAGTTCAACCAGATCTTATGTTGGGACACAACCCATGAGATTTGGAACAAGTTGTGCATCACTTATGAAGGCACACAACAAGTCAAGGAATCCAAGATCTACATGCTCAATGGACTGCTTGAAAACTTCAAGATGGGAAAGTAGGAAAGAGTGGTTGATATGTACTCAAGGCTTAACACCATCATCAACAGACTTGCATCCTTGGGACACACCTTCGATAGAGGGACAATCAACTCCAAGATACTAAGATCCCTTCCCAAGAGATGGGCTTAGCCACTGAGGAGCTCATTGGCAACCTTCAAGCTCATGAGACAAGGTTAGACAAGTAAGAAGAAGATGACAAGCAAGAGGAGAAGGAACCAAAGAAGATGAAAGACAATGCCTTCAAATCTCAAGTGGAGGCAATAATTCTCCAACAACATCTTGGTTGTCGACCCTATCCACCCTCCTCAAGTGAAGATGATGGCCTTAGTGATCATGAAGCAAACTAGTCCAAGGGAAAACACTTCAAGGGAAAGTCTTTCTCATCCTCGACTCCTAGGTGCTATAAATGTGGACAAAAGGGGCATTACAAGAATGAATGCCCAAAAGTCAAGAAGAGCTACCACAAGAGCAACCACAAGAAGAAGGATGGCTACAAGAAGGAAGGCAAGTATAAGAGGAAGGATAAGAAAGAGAAAAGAATCAAGGATGTAGGTCATGCAGCTTGGGAGGAATCTTCCTCTAGTGGCTCAATACCTGATGAAGGAGAATGCCATCTTGCACTCATAGCCTCCACAAGTGAAGACATTGGTGAGGTAAGAGAGGTAAGCTTACATGAGTTATCCAAAGAAACTCTTATTGATATGCTTAATGCTACCCACTCTTCTTATTTTGAATGTAAGTCTAAGAAGAAGAGGTTGGGTAAGATCATTGATTACTTACATGCTAAAATTGATATTCTTGATCAAAATGAAAAGTTGCATCTTAATAGCATTGATTCCTTGCAAAGGCAATTTCTTGATCTTGAGCTCCAATACAATGGAGTTGAAGATTAGAATTGTGTCTACCTTAAGAACATCAATAGTCCTAAGGAAGGGAGCCAAGCCCTAGTAGATGAGCTTGCTTTACTTAGAACTAAAAATGATTATCTTAAGCTAGCTTGTGATGCTACCAAGGATGAAAATAGAATCTATCTTGATGAGCTTATATTGCTTAGAACTAAAAATGCTAGATTGCTTGCTCAAATTAATGATCTATCTTCTAGAACTATTTTGCATAGCAATGAAATTGCTTCTATTTCTTTGGAAAAAGATTCTTATTTGACTAAATCCCTCTACTTAGAGGCTGATCTACTGCATACTAATGATGATATTACTTGTTTGTCTTCTAATGTTGTCACTCTTACCAATGATAATCGTAAACTGAGAGCCACTTTGCAAACTTTCCTCAAAGGAAAGAAGTCCCTCAATGAAGTATTGGATCACTCCACCAAACATAGTGGTACAAGTGGTTTAGGATATGAGGGCACTTCAAAAAGCAAAGGAAAAGGAAGAAGAATAGCAAGGGATCTACAATGTTCCATGGAGAGTCTTATGGCTCTAAGAACCCTATGGCGTGTATTCATTGTAAGAGTGATGACCACTATTCTACTTATTGTCCTTACATGGATAAGGGGACCAACCCAAAGGTGATTTGGTTCCCCAAGCTAACCTCAAATCCCAAAGTTTAAATAGGGCACTGATTATCTTCCTTTCTTGTAGCTTAAAGGAAAATGGATTTTTGATAGTGGCTGTTCAAAACACATGACTAGTGAAATCAGCCATTTCAATCAACTCACTAAGAAGAAAGGAGGATCGGTGACATTTGGGGATAACAACAAGGGTAAGGTAATAGGTGAGGGTGATGTAGGTGATTCATTATGCATTAAGAATGTACTTCTTATGGTTGGATTACATCACAATTTAATAAGTGTTAGTCAACTTTGTGATAATGGTTACACTTGTTCTATTTACTTATTTAGAATGCCTGCTTCTAGATTCCCTCTCCTATAATGTCATATATAAGGGAACTAGAAATAGTAATCTTTACATTATTGTGCTGGACTCTATTAAGCCTATTGTTGGTAGATGTATTGTTGCTAATTTGAATGATATTTCTTTATGGCGTTGTAGGCTTGGTCATGTAAATATGCATCAAATGAAGAAGTTGAGAAAAAAAGATTTGGCCAAGGGACTTCCTAAATTGGATTTTGTAAAGGATGAGGAATGACAACCTTGTACCCAAGGAAAGAAAACCAAGTCCTACTTCAAATCCAAAGGAGTCCTTAGCACCAAAAGAGTTCTTGAGCTTCTTCACATTGGTCTATTTGGACCAATGCGTACACAATCTCTTCATGGTAGCAAGTATTGTCTTATGATTGTGGATGATTTTTCTCAATATACTTGGACCTTCTTTCTTGTTTCAAAAAGTGATACTCTTGATGTTTTCTTGACTTCTTATATACGAGTTGAAAATGAAGCTTCTTACTAGATTGTTTCTATCCATAATGTTCATGGGGGAGAATTTGAAAATGATTTGTTTGAATGGTTTTGTGAAGAAATCGTCTATGCACATAACTTTTCTTCACCTCGAATGCCACAACAAAATGGTGTTGTAGAGAGGAAGAATATGTCACTGGCTAGGACTATGCTTCCAGAGCATGATACTCCAAAGAAGTTTTGGGCTGAAGCCGTTAGTACTTCATGTTTTGTGCAAAACTGGGTTTTCACTCATCCATCTTTAAAGAAAACCCCCTATGAGCTATGGCGTAGTAGAAAGCCTTCCATTGATTTCTTTCATGTTTTTGGTTGCCCTTATTTTGTTTTAAACACCAAGGATTCCCTCGACAAGTTTGACCCAAAGTCTTACAAGGCTTTATTTCTTGGTTATATCACTACTAGCAAGTCTTATAGAGTGTTTAACATTGAATGTGTAAAGTATTATCAATGTTAGATTTGCTGAGACTAACCCCTATATTTCCAAGAATGTTGTTCATAATGATATCTTAGATGAGGTGATCCCTCACTTGAAATAACTCAACATTGGTGAAAAGGAAATGAGGTGTTAGGTGATGAAGAAGATAAAAAAGAATAAAAGAAGGATCCAACTCCCCGCTTTGCAAAGCATCGTCCTAAAGAGCTCATCATAGGCAATCCTTTTCAAAGGGCTAAGATGTAGGTTTCCTACAACAAAGAACAAGCAGGAAACACCTTCATCTCTCAACTTGAGCCTAAATATGTCAAAGAAACGCTCAAGGATGATGAATGTATCCTCACCATGAAAGAAGAGTTGGAATAGTTTGAGAAGAACCAAGTGTGGACTCTCGTGCCAAGACCAAGTGATAGAAATATCATTGGCACCAAGTGGGTCTACTGCTACAAGCTTGATAAAAGTAAACAAAGTAAGGTTAGTTGCTCAGGGCTACAATCAATAAGAAGGTATAGATTTTGATGAAACATATGCACCTGTAGCTAGACTTGAGTCAATTAGAATGTTGCTTGCTTTTACTAGTCATAAGAATTTTTTGCTTTATCAAATGGATGTTAAAAGTGTGTTTTTGAATGGTCCAATTGAGGATGAAGTATATGTTTCTCAACCTCCTAGATTTGAACATGATAACTTGCTGAACCATGTTTATCTGTTACAAAAGGAACTCTATGGTCTCAAACAAGCACCTCAATCTTGGTATGAGAAACTAAAGAACTTTTTGCTAGAAAATGGATATATCATGGGCAGAGTAATTTCTACCTTGTTTCTAAAATACACATCTAGAAATTTCTTAATCATTCAGATTTATGTTGATGATATTATTTTTGGTGAAATAGATCTTGATCTTTGCAAGGAGTTTAGTTCTCTTATGTAGAGTGAGTTCGAGATGAGCATGATGGGGGAGATTAATTTATTTCTTGGCTTTCAAATCAAACATACGAAAAATGGGAACTTCATCAACCAAGGCAAGTACACCAGTGAACTACTTAAGTGCTTTGGGATGGAGAATACCAAGCCAATAGACACCCCCATGTCAAACACCGCAAATCTTAATAGAGATGAAGAAGGACAAAAGGTAGATGAAAAGATCTATAGAGGTATGATTGGAAGTTTACATTATTTAATTGCCTCTAGACCTGGTATAATGTTTAGTGTTGCCTTGTGTGCTCACTTTCAATCAAGTCCTAGGAAATCACATCATATAGAGGTTAAGATGATTTTGAGGTATCTAGCCAAAACCTAAAATTTTGGACTATGGTATCCCAAGTCAAGGGACTTTACTCTTACTTCTTATAGTGATGTTGTTTACGCATGTTGTTTGATTGATAGAAAGTACACAAGTGGCACTTGCTTCTTCCTAGGACCTAGCCTAGTTTCTTGGTTTTCTAAGAAACAAAGCATTGTGGCTCTTTCAACTACCAAGTCTGAATACATTGCAGATGGAGGTTGTTGTGCCCAAGTCCTATGGATGAATCAAATGCTCCAAGACTTTAGCATTCATTTTGATGTTTCTCCTATCTATTGTGATAATACTAGTACAATTAACTTATCATACAATCCTATATTGCATAGTAGAGCTAAACATATAGAGGTCCATCATCACTTTCTTCGCGATCACATTGCCAAGAAGGATATTTAGATTATGCATGTGGACACAGAGAATCAACTTGCAGACATTTTCACCAGACCTCTAGCTAGAGAGCAATTTGCTTTTATTAGATGAAAACTACTTATAATTGCTCTTAATGATATTGACATGCCTTCTAGGTATTTGTTCTCTTACCTATATGTTTCTTTCTTAAAATTGATCATCTCCTGCTTGCTATGTGCTATAATTGTCTTATTTCTTGCCTTGTTTTGGGTATTTTTGCAAACGACTATTTTATCACAAAATAGTATCGTATGATGAGTGAAATGTGCCTCAATATGTCTAAAATGCCTAATAGGCTAAAGAAATAAATTTAATTAGCATACTAGAGGCTAGGAATTAAAATTTCAAGTTTTTGGATAGGGACCCAATCGGTCAAATTCCAAACTCGACTGATCCCTTGGATGAGGTCATGTGTAAATGTCGATCGATTGAGTTTCTAAATTTTAGAACTTGACCCATGGTCGAGCTAGACCAAACCTAAAAAGGGTTTTGACCAACATTTCTCCCTCTCAACTAGAGAAAAGTTGACTGGTTCTTGACCTCCAGCTCCCTTGACCTTCAACCTAGGTTCACACATCCTTTCCCTTACCCCGTTTAGCCTACTTTGCCTCTTCCCACACCCATCTAGGTTGTTAGATACCTATTGGTGAGGATCTTTCTCTCTCTCTTTTGATTTCTTGTGCTTCTCAATCCATTTGCATGGACTCCAACTGTAGGAAGAGAGTCATTCTTAGTGGAGCTAACCCGTCCTCCTCTAATCCTTGCCTCCTATCCTTTGATGTCACCTTCTTTGTCTCCTCCGAAGCCCTAAATTGTGATAAAGAGCTCCTTCCTAGGAACCCTTTCCTATTTAGAGCCTTGTTTGAGCCTCGTCTCACCACGATGATGGTTATCAAGGAGGTGGTGGAGTTGTTTTCTTCCCATCACCTAGGTGCATTGTGTGTAGAATGCTGGTTCTTCCAAAATTCCATAATAAGAACCAAGGCATTCCATGAATTTTATGTGAATCTTCAATGGAACTATGACATAATTGTGCCACCACACAATATCCAGGTAGTTCTCACTTCCATGATAGACAAGATCAAATTTACCGTCTCAAAATATTCTCTGAATATCTTTTTAATGGTACTGAGGTCATCGACACATGGAGAAAGGACTACACTGACTATTTTGACCTTCTCGACCATGAGTCTTTCTACAAAAACTTTGAACTTGCTCTCCCCGATATTCATAAGTTTTTGAAGAAACCTAATGTGCCATATATGAAGAAGTCTACCTTGCCATCCTCTTCTCTAGATATCAAAAACTATCTGATCACATTAGTTGTTAATTGCAATGTACACCCAAAGAAAAACTAAATAGGAATTGCATTAAACACTACTGTGATCATGTACTATCTTTTGAAGAATGTTGGAGTCAAGTGGTCATGATGTATTCTACACCACATGACCTGCTTTGACTCTGGGAAGAACACCTGTGGTACCCACCCCCTACCTTGCCTTGATTTGTGGTCTTTTTGCTTTTGCTACTCAGAAATCTCTTTTCCATGATCTCCATTACAAATCTAGTCAGAAAGGAGTTTGCATTAGTGAAACCACAATGAAGAAGACCTTCCTCCTTACCTCTCCTACCACACATGGAACTTCCACCTCTACCTCCACCTAGGTCCATCCACCTCCACCACCACCTCGACCTGGTCGCACCTCTTTCTTGATGTCAAATGAAGCCCTCATGGGTTTCATGACGCACCAGCATGTGTACAACCTTCATGTTTAGGATCACCTCCACCAAGACATATGCCAGATCATGCTTCACATGAACCTATCATGCAGCCATCCTTACACCTCCTACCAGCCATACCCGGGTGGTGACTATGCTTCTTATGCATACAGCCACTTCTATCTTGTCCCGCCACCTGATACTTCCGTTGCTACCCATGCTGCTCATAGTAGACCTGTTGCTACCACTGGTCTGCTTCCTCCTCTAGCTCTTCCTGCTAGTCCTGCTGCCACCTTGCTTGCTAGCCTTGGGACTTCTTCTCCCTCCATTGAGCAAGAAAATGAGTTACATGCTTATGGCATGTCATGGACTGAGAAGAATGCCAGATGGCCCGATCATGGTTTTGGTCCTCCCACCAATGAGGAGATGTCTGACTAGAATACTGAGAAGAGGATGTTGATGCTGAGTCCATCAAGGATTATGGCTATGAGGATGGTTCTGATGTCGGATTTTTTGGTTCCTCTAGAGATGAAAATGATGATGTTTTTGTCTTTGCTGCACCTTCAGATGGTGATGAGGACTACGATCCTAAGGCAGATGATGAAGTTGCTGATGATGACTTGTTGACATATAACATAAATATAGGTTAGATGTTTTAGTTATTTAATCTTTAGGTGTTGATCATATCTATTTTTAGACTATTTTGTACTAAGACATTTGGGCACTGTATCTAAGACAACTATTTTATCACCTTGGTGTTTTATCATCGATTTGTGGATCACTCTGTGAGAACATGCTAAGTGTTGTAATCTTAATCTTATGCACCACAACTCTTTGGTTGACTATATCTTATGAGTTTGTGGTATGTTATTCCATATTTTTGTTATGACATTGGATTGCTTGTTTCTCTGTGCTTCGTCTCTGTTTGATGTGTGCTATGTGGTTGATGACTTTAACTTGTGCTTATAGAGAAGACCTATGTTTTTATCTCTTCTACCTCCCTGCCTTTTTGTGATGAGAAAGGGGGAGAAGTTCTCTCAACCATATTGTTTTAACACTTATATGATCCTTTTCTTGTCAATTATCTACATATCATGTGACTTGCTAGAGGACCATATAATATGTATATGTGCTATGGTTATTTCTAAAAAGACTAACCAAGCAAGCTTAGGTAAACATGAATTGAGGGGGAGCAATTTACATTGTTCTTTCATGTATTCCCTTGCAATTCACAAGGTAAAATGTTTAACTCTCACATCCTTTCTCAAGGTAAAGGTTTAATTTTCATATCCTTTTCAATTTGTTGAGGAATGGTTTGTCATTGGAAAAAAGGGGGAGAATGTTGACCTAAGTGTTACACATTGTCCACATTTTGATAATGACTTACCATTCCATTCATCTGTATCTGATATGTTTGTTTGAGATTGATTCCAGGCATTAAGTACATGAAAAAGATAAAATGATCAAGCCCTAGCTTATTTTAGTTCATGCCAAAAGTAATACAAATGCACTTTTGACCTTAGATCATTTTTTTAGTCATTTGTATTGATGATATGATGTGTAACTAAGATGAGAAAAAATTAGGGACACTTAATTCAAGCATTTAATCACTTAGATATCATTTTAAAAAATTCATTACAGGCACTTCATCAGTCAAGTTACAAACTCGACCGATCCTTAATGAATTTTGAGAATTACTTCGATCGGTCGAATTGTACATCCACATAACTCGACCGGAGACCTCTCTGACCAAAACTAATTTAAGTGGATCAGTCGAGTTTCCATCAGGACAAACTCAATTGATGGTTTAGATTAGCTTTATTGCATAGTGTGATCGGTTGAGTTATCTTTATTGAAACTCGACATAATGTACTATATGAAAAATGCAGAAAAAATGATTCTAACCTTAGAGTGTTGCACAACTCCAAATTATATATGTTGCAACCCTCCAAACGGCTAGAAAATGTTCACAAGTGTTTCCGCACTCGAGTGGGCACCCCCAGCTATAGATAGGACCCCTTAGAGTTCATTCCAAGTTTTCTCATTCATGATATTCAAGGTCCTTGCCATAGTTGAGTGCTTTTAGTCCACTTGAGACCCTTTCTCTCTCTTGATTACACTTCGTTTCATTCATATGAGTGACATAGGATTTGTTTGAGAGAGATACCTCATTATTCAATTGTAAATCTCTCAAAGCTTCTCCTTCCCAATCCCTTTATTCAAGTTCATGTTGTTGAAGGTTTCTCCAAGTGAAGGAGGAGGTGCATGCTTCTTTGAGAAATAGAAGAAGTTGCTTCAAGATTCTCCAAGTGAAGGAGGAGGACAAGGAAGAGGATCCAAGGAGCTGAGTGGGTAAATCCTTCAAGGCAAAAGACTTAGTGCAATAAGGGGATCTCCTTGGTGAAGGAATCCAACTATTTGCAAGAGTGGGTAAGACCTTGGTGAGGTAGAAGACTAGATATTGGATAGGTAAGACTTTGTTTGTAAGGTTGTTGGCTCCCTTGACCTCAAAGGGAAGTTGGGTATCCCTGTCCCAGAAAAGGAAGGCCATATGTTGTAACTCTTATAAGTGAATATAAGGAGTAGACATGCTTAAGAAATCCTAGAGCTTGACCTCTCTAGGTAGTGGACAAACTCTTTACTAGTTTGGAGAGTGGAACCACTCTAAAATAGCTTGTATAATTGGTTGCTTCAATCTCTCTCATCCTTGCTATGTATGTTTAAATTGCCATCAAATTCACTATTTGCAATTGAGTTTATTTGAAGTAACTTGAAGGTATAACAAGTTTTGTGCAAGTGTTTTTAGCTCTATTCATCCTCCTCTAGAGCCCTCCGATCCAACAAGAATTACCTTTATTATTTATTAAATCAAGTATCTAATGCCACATTCCAATTATAATATGATTGGCTCTCTGGCATACATACAAACTAATATCTAGTAAGAGAAAAGATCACATAGATGGAGAGGAAAGCTTGTACAACTTGGGGAGAGGGCATGCTTGTTGGTATGTATGCCCTAAGAGCCAATCATGGGATGATTGGTGGGATACATTAAGATTGATTTGATAAAGATCAAAGGCAAGATTCTAATTCCTTCTGGTTTAGTCATATGAGATAATGATAGAATATATTGAATGTCTAGAGAATGACAGTACTCAATGACGTGTGCATTCAAGTTCAGGACCTGAACGATGGGATCAAACGAATGCTAAGAGTTTGTAGATTCTTTTTTTGTCCCTAGTCGGATGTCATTGTTGAAGGTAGATAGACATCAATGACACACAAGACTAGATTGTGGTGTTGGTTGATGACAGAATCTCATTAGCCATGATATGGAGATATCAAAACAAACACATAGGTACTTGTTAGAGAACAAGTTTATCGGATAGACCCACCGTGAGTTTGACACATGGAACCATGACATGGTAGTCACAGTCAGTTCTCACAGTGATGGTGGTGAGTGTGATTCTTTGACCTGAAATCACTACACTCAACACATGTCATTGGGTACACTTTGACATCATCAAACGCAGTCCTGAAACATGGGTTGTTATAAAGGTGATGATTGGGTGGCTTTGACACATGTGGCTTTTGAGGGGTGAGTGACAGATATGGGATTTGTCCCTTTTGAGGGAGTTTGGTATCCATGGCCACTTGATGAGTAAGATTGAGATAGGCGTGCGCACACATGTATGAATTAGTATGTGATATTGATGTCATACATATCTCCTCCAATCTACTCTGAGATCAAGAAAGTGAATGAACGTTGACAAGATGACTGTTCCATGCCTTGAGTTCATTCAGGATATCAGTGACAAAGGAATTATACATTCACTATAACACCATTCACAGATTGTAGGATTGAAAGTTGTTCTCCAACTTTCTATTTCACTTGGGTAGCACTGATGTGCGACTAGGCACCGCTCTTTGCTTGTGAAGTCATAAGTGTTATGGAATTTCACTGCCAATGTGAAATGGACCTGCAGGGTCACACACATAGGATTTAATCTAGAAGAGGAGTTTATCCACAAATGATGTTTAGATTGATTGCTAAAGGAGTTTAGTAGTTCAATTAAACACTCAGTTGATTAATAGCTCAAAATCATAGTGTTCAAGGTGTTGGACTGATTGATTAGAGTATCGGATTGATTGAAATTGCAATTGACTGATTTGCACACGTCTGCTACCCCAACCGATCGGCTCAAGAGTTGAACTGATCAGCTCAGGTTGGTGAACCGATCAGCTCAACTGGTGAAACGATCGACTCATGTATCATGAGATGATTGACTCAATTATTGAACCGGTCGATTCATATGACCAACCAAGATCGTTTGGAAAGTGAGAAGACTATTTTGCAAATACAATTTGTTTCACTTGTACAAATTCGATTTGGACAATGATTAATATTTGATTAATCAGAAACAAATTTGAAAGTCAATTTGAGTTGGATTAGGACCACGAACCGATCAGCTCAGAAGTGAACCGATCGGCTCAGGTGCGCCAACCGATCGGTTGAGGTGTGAACCAATCGGCTCAGAGCCCCAGACGATCAGATCAGGTCCCAAACGATCGGCTCAGGACATGAAATGATCATTTCAAGGTGTGAAACGATCAGTTCAGCTGGCGAATTGGTTGTTTTTGTGGAAAATCTCAAACCCTTATACTCCTGCATTAATCCTGCATTGCCTGGGGTAGAGAACCCTATCCCATGACCCTCCTATATATAGGGGTAGTGGGGGCTTCTCAGGAACACAACTCAGTGCACCAGTTGCTCTGCAAAGTTGTCGTTCTCTCTAGTTTTGGTAACCGAGAGAGCACAAGCAAGTGCTACCCGATAAGGGAGGCACAGCAAGGGAAAGACAACTGCAGAAAGCTACTGGTGGCAGGAGAGTGTATCGAGGACTAGTACGTCGACAGAGGGTACAACTCCTTCTGATTCCTTGTGGGACAAGGAGATCAGAGTTCCAGGTGGTCCGTGTGGACTACTTTAGAGGGGGGAGACTTCTTCCGCTCAGAGGATAGCTGTCAATCCTGACAGTCCCGGTGAGACCAGGAGCTGCACAGACACCGTCCAAGACCAGAGGTGAAGACCGCACAAGCCACGAGGTAACGTCACCGACCAAGCCTCAGGACAAGGTACGCCACTACAAACCATCCTAGGGTAGAGAACCCTATCCCATGACCCTCCTATATATGTAGGGGTAGTGGGGGCTTCTCAGGAACAAAACTCAGTGCACCAGTTGCTCTGTAAAATTATTGTTCTCTCCAGTTTTGGTAACTGAGAGAGCCCAAGCAAGTGCTACCCGATAAGGGAGGCACAACAAGGGAAAGACAACTGCAGAAAGTGACTAGTGGCAGGAGAGTGTGTCGGTGACTAGTACGCCGATAGGAGGGTGCAACTCCTTCTGATTCCTTATGGGACAAGGAGATCGGAGTTCCAGGTGGTCTGTGTGGACTACTTTAGAGGCGGGAGATACCTGCTGCTTAAAGGATAGCTGTCAATCCCGACAGTCTCGGTGAGACCAGGAGCTGCACAGACACCGTCCAAGACCGGAGGTGAAGACCGTGCAAGCCACAAGGTAACATCGCCGAGCAAGCCTCGGGACAAGGTACGCCTCTACAAACCATCCTTCCTATTGTATAGACATTGATGCAATTCCTTTATTTTGGGTTTGGGAGAAGAAATTTTTGTTTCCGCTGCCTTCTTTGTATCCCCTAAAACCCAACAATTTTGCCACTGGAGGTGCCAACCCTGATCCTCTTCTTGACGTGATCTTCAAGGCCCTGACTAGCCCTCGATGAGGGAAGCCACAACCAAGAAACCAAGAGCTCACCTTGATTGACTTCTTGATGATCAAGCCAAAGGCCTTGTTTGGGGAAGTTGAGGTAGATGTAGTCTCTCATGGTGAAGAGTGGTTGCTCAATGTCAAGCACTAATTCTATGATCTGGGATGCCCTCAGCACCACAAGGTCCATTTCTAGACCTATATGTTGAAGAGCGCTACTCGCACCTGGTGGGTGAACTTCACCAACACTAGAGGACATGATGTTGCAAGGAAAACTTAGGAAGAGTTCACTACCGCCTTCTAGAATCATTACATCTTAGAAGCTATGATCGAAAAGAACGAGTTAATGTTCAAGCGCCTCAAGAAGTATGACTCAACTATCAGTCAATATGGAATGAAGTTTCGTATGTTGCAAAAATACGAAATCGGCTTAGACAAGGTGCATCTAGCCAAGAAATTCATGCATAGTCTGAAACCCGACCTTGGCTACGCTTTGGTGGGATGTGGCATCAAGATAGTGTAGGAGGCACTAGAAGCATCCCTAGAGATGGAGTACCACCTAGGACAAAATTGGAAGAACAAAGGATCTTTTAGTCATAGTTATCAGCAAAACAACCTTTGTGGAGGACAAAACAATAAGAGAAGGTTCCTGGAGGTGTTCTAATATAGAGGGGAGGAGCACTGGCTCAAAGAGGCCTAGGAGGACCATCAACACAAAAAGGAGCATCAATGAAGGGAGCACACTGACCAACAACCCCAATCTATCCCAAGTGCCAACAAGCTCATCTGAAGTGTGCAAGCTTGGATAAAGTCTATGCTACTTTTGTGGTGAGGAAAGCCACATCAATCTCAACTGTCCCAAGATGCAATAGAAGTTCAAAAATAGTAATCAGAAACAAGGTGAAAACAACCATAGAGAGAAATGTTATGCAAGGGTTTTCTCCATGACTATGAAAGAGACAGATGAAAACCAAACCATTGAAGGTATGGCTTATATCGACCAATTATCTGTTAATATTTTATTTGATTCTGGTGCATCACATGCTTTCATATTTGCCACATTAGTATCAATACTAGAACTACCTTTGGAGGACCTTTCTTATGATTGTAAGATTAGGAAAACTAACAAGAGTGTTAATTTACCTTGGAGAACGAATTTTAGGGTTGGGATTACCCTGGAGGGGAGAGTGTTTCCTTAAGGTCTCATGGTTCTGCCCTTGACTTATTTTGATATTATTCTAGGCATGAGTTGGCTCCATGAGCACCATGTGCTCCTTGATTGCAGAAGAAAGCTAGTTAATATATCTTGTCCTAATGAGGAGCATGTAGTTATCAAGGGAAGGAAGAAGCACCACAAAGACTTCTTCATTTTTTAAATTCATGTAGATACGTTGAAGAAGAAAGGGTTTCAAACCTAGCTTGTCTCTGTTATAGCTAAAGAGGAGAAATCTATTGTTGATATTTATATAGTTTAGAAGTCCTTCATGTGTATCCTGAGGCCTTACTTCACCAAATTCTTGATTGAGAGATTGAATTCACTATTGATCTCTGTTGATTGCCTAAGGCGAGTGAGTTTTAAATAATAAATTGTCTCAACTTGTCAATCACCTGCAAGTATACACGATCAATTATAATTGAGGTCAAACCTCAAGGAGATAGTCTAGCTAGCGCATAACTACTAATTTTCTACAATCTAGATTGGTTTCAATTAAAGGTTGGTTTGGACCATATTATTCTAAATATGAAACAAGGAAAACTAAAAATACTAATCACTTGGAGAATGATTGAAATCAGATCACGAGAATCATGGATATGGGAATTCACTTCCACATCAAACCCAACAAAGAACCACGAATTCCATTTATATTAGTTAATCTTCTATAGGTAGGTTTTTGTCATCTAAATGCATCTTCTAATGATATAAGATAGTCCTAATGTTATATAGCATTCCTATGCATATACACAGGTTCGGACTACAACCTAGAATCCTCAACACAATCCTAGTCATTCCCATGGTCAAGTACATGCTGTCAAAATGGCTATTCCTTACCTCTTAATATATCTTTCCAAAAATAATAAGAAGCATAAAACATGTAAATATGGTGGCCAGTCATGCATACAAGAAAGTAAACACCATAACTCATTTTGAAACAAAAGATTAACTAATATCAAACATGAAATTTGAGTCACATGAGTTATGACGTGGGAGCTACTCTCCCATGTCCAAAAAGAGAAATTTACTCATCATGGTGAGGAAATATAGACACAATTGATAGTCTTTCAAAGAAACATAAGTAGAGAGATGAATAACAAAAAAATCTATGGAAGTGAAGAAAAAATGGAGATCTCCAGCAAAGAGGTGGAGATCTGTCTCTACAAAATGCTTCTTGCTTCAACAACCTTCTCTCTACAGATTTAGGAAGGAACGAGGAAGGGAAATGGAGCCAAGAATGGGTTATCTCTCGAGAAACCCTAGAATTCTCTCTAAAATTTTCCCTCCAAAGCTTTGGTCTTGTCTATGGTCTCTAAATGCTCCAAGTGATACCTGGTATGCTTTGTAAGGGGAGTGGATCATTTTATATAATGAAAATGGGTAATTGATTTTAAAAATTATAGAAAATAAGCCTAACACGTCGTGTTTATAAATCAACATGCCATGTCAGATTCAATTTCTGAATGAGTCAGCCCACGACTGCAAATGACACACCATGTGGTCAAGCCACACAGTGTAAGGAGTATTCTCTATCAAATTATAGAATTTCTAAGTCACATAGTTTAACTAGTACACACGTCGAAACTAGGCTCGATTGAGGAGTTGGCTAACTGAGAGTCACACGCAGTGTGGAGTGGTCCATACATCGTGTTTTTGGTTATTTGTTGAAAATAGAACTATTGGCTAAATGGACATCATTTAATCCATTTGTTTTAGTAATGACAAACATTTCATTCTTGTGGATCTAACGTGCTACTTGAGTGTTGCAGGAATAAGGTGGATGACAAATACTTGTAAGATCTATATGCTAAAATTGCTTTAAGTCATGGATGTAATCAAATGTAAAAACTTGTACAAATATATAATGTACAAGTACTTAGACATCATGTAAATCAAGCGTTAGATCTTCCCTAGCCAATCACAACACTTAGATAGATCATCCCCTAAAATAGTGTCACAACTGCACACTCATACACACACTTGGTACTTGGTTTAAAACATTAAAATAGGGTCAATCTCGGTCGACAAAATTCTCGACCGAGACACTCTCGGTCGACAAACTCTTCGACCAAGAAAGACCCAGGTAGCTGTTAGACACAACAGACAAGGTAGTTGGGAGTTGGAGTAGAATGTTATATACGCTTGCCCCAGACAGTCCCTCGGTCGACAAGTCCTCGACTGAGAAGGACTCTCGGTCGACAATTCTTCGACTAAGATGAGTTTTGTCTGCAGTTTTCAGAGTAAATTAACTAGTCATTGTTAAAGAAACTAATGGTTACCTAACAGCTAGTTAAGCACTAGGAACCCCCTAGAAAGTGTCTAGAACATCCTTAAGCATCTATAGGCAATTCCTATAAATAGGACAAGCCATAGGACACCCAAAGTACACTTGTGCAATACTTGAGCTTTCATACTTGCAATTGGCAATCTGTTTTGAGCATTTGAGCAACACTAGTACTTGCTACTCATTTTCTTGCTCCAAATTCGTGTCTTATAGGCTAGCATCTCCTATCCACTAAACCTACACTTCCATACTCATTGGTTAGGAGATCAATACGCTTGATATAGGAAATCAAGCCTTGTGCTTCAAGTGGTAAATTGTAATTTCCATTTCCTTTCTTGTTCTTTCTTATTACTTGTACTCTCCTTGCTACTCCTAGGGTTGGAGGCTACAGATTGGAGAGAGTTTGATCTTCTTGGTGAAGAAGGAGATCTTTGGACTACTTCTAGAAGGTTGTCTCAACGGGAAGCTACTTCAAGAGGAAGGCTACTTCAAGGGGGAGCTTGAAGTTACTTCAAGGAAGGCTGCTTCAAGGTTGGTGAGACTACTTCACGGTGAAGGCTGTCCAAAGGGTGTAGAAAGTATTGTAATTTTATGTAATATCCTTGTGAGGTAATAAAATTTAATACTTTCAAAATCCCGGTTGGGTAAGCAACCGGGTAGTGGATTCACTGCCTTTGTATTTGCTAAGGTTGGAACCACTCTAAACACCTTGTCTCCTTCTTATTATCTCAATTGTGGTTGTTTGAGTTAAATTATTGTAAAATATTCATAAAACCCTATTCACCCCCCCTCTAGTGGTTTTTCAAGAACTCCATGACTTGAGGAAACTCAAGAAATTCCAAAAGGATCAAATTTTGAGCATTTTTTTGTTACGAGTGGCATGTGGTGTACCTATAATTCAAACCAAGACATGAGTAAGATCAGTAAGAAATAAACATGATGTAGAAATATGGTTAAATTGAGTGAAAAGTGCAACTAAAATGTCACAAAAACATGAAATGATTTGTACACAACAAATCCCCCTAAGCTTGAGCCATTGCTTGTCCAGAAGAAAAAAGAACCGGATAAATGGCTAGAATGAACAAATGGGAAAAAATTAGATCCATATGAATGTGACTTGGTACCCCTTAAAATGACAATTTTCATCATTTAGATATGTAACTAAACATAAAATCAATTCTAACTCTCAAGATAAGATTTTAAGTTCAAATAGGCATTCAATTTGTTTTGAAAGATTCAACTAGAGAGAAATTAGTGAAAACAAGATGTCAGAGCAAAAAATATAATGATTTTTCATAAAGCTCACTGTAATGAAATGTTTCATCCTCCTGTAGTGACGCTGCTATTCAAGAAAAAAAATTAGTTTGATTTTCAGTGTGTGATACTCGATTGCTAATATAGGATTATGCGCATGTGGAATACCATTTGGGGATTTATTTCCCTCTTTCATATGCAATCCCCAACCTTCACTGGGTTGGTGTAAACATGGGTGACAACCATCTTTTGTGGGGTTTGGATTTTTAGATGAAGATCAAAATTCCCCTTCTTATGTGATTTGGGATCCACTTTGAAACCACACAGTCATGTGCTAATCCCCCCCATTATTTCAAGTCATGCAGGAAGATATCATTTTGTAAAAACTTTCAAGTAGAGTAGTGAAAAATGCATTATAGACTTGGCAAGGTCATCTTATTGCTACTTAAAGTTATAAAGTCGAGGAATTCAAAGCATTTAAATCATTACATGGTTTAAGAACACGAGTGAAAGAATTGGAAACTTGTTTAGCCAAATACCTAAATATGGGGATGAATAGCCAAATTTTGAAAAATATTCAATTAGGATGAGTTATGCCTAATTTGTCATCATATAGCCATGATCTTAATGCCATCTGATGGTTCAAGAAGTAGGATGAATTGATCATAATTTGTCACTCAATAATCATGCAAGGATGTGAGAAAAAATGCAAGACATGTAAACAATAAACTAAATGACATAAGCACGTGACTGAAGCAAATGACATGAAAAGTAAAACTAAAACAACCTGGTTGTTGTACTGCCCCCAAGCTTGAAATTTGCAGTGTCCTCAATGCTCATAACAAACTCAATATACAACTAGATACCTTAGGTGCATCAGAAAGTGGGGTCGAAACCCTCTTGGGGAGGTTGAAGGTACTCTAAGAATAATTTGGGGTCAATGATGGCCACGGAGGAGGGTTTCTTAGGTGGAGATGGCTGTGGAGGATAACCATAAAGACCCTAAGACATGTGCTACGATTCCATCATGGTCATCATAGTGTGGATGTCAGCAACATTCTAGGACAAGCCCATGTACTACTAAGAGAGCTGAGAGATGTGAGTATCCTGATCGTCAAATCTGTGTTGAACATGCCAATAGAGCTACCTAATATCAGGGTACCTTCAAGTGAAGTCTGTCTGTGTACCTATGGAAGGAGGTGGTGGGATGTCATCCCTAACAGAGAAAGACTCAGCCTGTGCACCTCTAGAAGGTCCTTCATTCTGAAAGTACTTCCAGTTGGCTTCATCTTTGAGAATTGTGAGGGTAGGGTTAGGCAAATGGATGACAGAGGAATTGTTGTAACTTATGGAAGAGAATTCCATTCTTATCATTTTTCAACAAACCCAAGGAAATGAGATAATCACAATCCACATATTCTCCTCCATGTAGGGGATCAACTATAGATATATCAACCTTCAAGGCAATAACAAGTTTGGTTATAATGCCCCTATCATGATATCTCCTTTTGTTTCTTTCTGGATCTTTACAACTTGTGAAAGGAAATGAAACCTAATGTTCACATCATATATGGGCAACATATCCCACAAGAAAAACAAGTAAAGTTTACCAGCTAGACCTTGTGTTTCCTTTTGTGTGAAAACACATGTCCTGAAAAGGTGATGAATGTAGCGAGGAATCAAATTGAGAACATGAGACACTCTGGCATTTGCATGATTATAAGAGGTTTCCTCAGTGATTTGGCCCTAGAAAGTAACAAGCTCAAATTGTTCTGGCATGATGATACTGCCATCGTTATCAAATTCCAAGAAGGTGCAAAATTGTTTGAAAGTCACTTTGAAGGGTTTGTTCATCAAATGAAATGAAATCAATCCAAAGGTTTCATGCTAATTATACATGTCCTCTACTGCTTTAAAGCTTGTTAAAAACTCATTAGTCACTTGAGGGTATATGGTAGCACAATTAAAACAACATAAGCCCAGGCCACGAAAAACAATGTATGTCTAGCATGTCCATATCATTTTCGTGTGCAAACCTAGTCGGGACTACCCGACGAGAGGCAAGGCAACATAAGATGACGTACTCCTATGCATTCAGTGTGAAGTGAACCATGGATATGTAGCATGCATAAGAGGAAGATGCCTTAGGGTTAGGACGAGCTCTCTTTGCAAAAATCTTTGTTCTTGGAATTTTTGTAGCTACTGGAAGGGTCCACATGGCGTAAAGGGTCAGCCACACATTTGTCAGTTATCATTCTCCTTCAACCCTACATTGAGACAAACACAACGCAATGAGGAGCATTACAATGTGTTGTGATGACAATTATGTTGATCTTATGAGCGATCTCACCCGATGGAGATGAGGTCTGATGGTGATGGCCTTTAGGCTTGATCTACTCTCCTTGGCACAAGTTAACGGTAGGAGTATCAGTTGTGGTTGCACACGGTCGTGTGGCGTGTGGTGTAGGTGGAGATTGGTAGAGCTCATCTGATTTGATGGGTTGGTGTTGTTGGCTATGTGGTACCACGATGTGAGGCTGTGCGGGTGAGCTACATAGGTTGATGATTTGATGATGACACCATGGTGTGTGACGATGTGGAGGAACACGACATGAGGAGTCAAAGTCACAAGGCGACTGAGAGATGGCTTCACAACGTGAGTCCAAGAGAAGTTGAACTAATTTTAGGGTTCTGAACACTTAACTCGTGTAGAGACAAGCCATAATGGTGCACCACATGGCATAACGAGTAGGTGAAATCCTCCCCAAATCCGCAAAGGCACACATTGTAAGGACAGGCTACACGACATAATGGGACAAGTTTGTTGAAAATTTGAAATTTCCTTCATGAGCTTCATGCGACGTGGCTGGTGTGCACACACCGTAAGGCTGGTTCACTATGACATTTGGTGAATCTTTCTTCCAAAATACATAGAGAAGGTGACTCTAACATGGTGTAATGGTGTGTGCATATAAAAAATCTTTAATCTTCATCAAATAATTCAACAAGGCGTATGGAGTGGTCCATATGTTGTGTTGTTGAAGTTTCTATAGCATTGAATTTCTTTGATCTTGGCCATGCTGTGCTATTGATCCACATGACATAAGGATCAGTCCCTGTAAAGTTCTCTGAAGTTGAGAAATACCATACACACCATGTGGACTTGTCTACAAATTGTGTTGGAGCATCATTTTACATATTTTGGTCTTCCTTGTTCTTTCAGACAGAAACAATCATCACCTGCAAAGTATAAGTAATTAGTTAATGTTCCCACAAAAATCCACTAATGTAACACCATGAGGTCTTATTTATAAGAAATTATCTAACTAAATAATATTAAAGGAAATAACACAAAGGAAACTATCTAAATGTAGGGATATCTCCCACAGAGGCCTTCCATTTAGAGTTTAAAAGTATATTTGATTCTTCATCAACAAATTTCTATGAGGGAGCATGAGGCTCCCAGTTCTATCCTCTCTCCTTTGGTGTAGAGCTTACAACATTTTCCATTGACCTTGAACATCGACTGCTTACCTTGTAGCTCTATTATCCTGTATGGATAAACTTTCAAGACTAGGAAAGATCCAAACCACTTGGATCTAAGCTTCCCCCAAAAAAATTATTCTTTTATTTGATAACAACACACGATCTCCTTCAACAAAGTCTCTTCTTTTGATCTTCTTGTTGCGTCATACTTTTGCTTGTGCCTTATAGATCTTCACATTTTCATATGCATCGAGTCTGAACTCCTTAAGATCTTGAAGTTGGAACGATCATTTTTCACCTACTTTCTTCATTTCAAAATTAAGGAACTTGATGGTCCATAGGGATTTATTATCTAGCTCTAAAGGAAGATGGAAAGATTTGTCATATATGAGCTTGAATGGTGCAGTACCGATGGAAAGCTTGTATCCAGTTCAATATACCCAAAGCGCATCATCTAGTTTGAGTTCCCAATCCTTCATTGACCTTGAAACTATCTTCTCAAGGATGTTCTTTAGTTGTCTATTGGACACTTAACCTGTCCAACTGCTTGGGGTGATATGGAGTATAGATTTTATGTGTCACTCCATACTGTTAAGAAGATTGTTGAATTGTTTCTAACAAAAATGTGTCCCTCCATCTGAAATCACAGCTCTTGGAACTCCATAATGAGGAAAAACAACCCTATAAAACAGCTTAAGCACCGACTTAGAATCAAGAGCTTGGGTAGGGATGACTTCTACCCACTTTGAGACATAATCACAGGTGACCAATATGTATTTTTAACCATATGAGGATGGGAAGGGACCCATGTAGTCGACACACCATACATCAAACACCTAAGTCTCCAAAACGGAGTTGAGAGGCATTTCACCTTGCTTTGATATCCCACCAGTTCATGGCACCTGTCACATCCTTTGACATAAGCATGGACATCTCAAAACAAGGTTGGCCAATAAAATCCAACTCCAAGGATCTTTGTAGTTGTCTTCTCTCCCATAAAGTGACCTCTGTAGGAAGAAGAATGGCAAATAAAAATAATTCTTGGTATCTCCTCCTTAGCTACTCACCATTAGATCAATCTGTCAGTTCCTTGTTTGAATAACATTGGGTCATCTCGATAATAAAATCTGACATCATACATGAACTCTTCTTTCGCTGATATGTAAGATCAGGTAGAAGATGCCCTATGGCAAGAAAGTTGGTGATGTATGCAAACCATGGTGCTTGTGGTGTGACAACTATGTACAATCTCTCTATGGGAAGGTAATAATCAATAGGTAGTGTATCTTTCACATCTCTAGTCAATCTAGAAAGGTGATCAGTGACATTGTTTTTAGTTTACTTCTTGTCCTTGATCTCAAGATCAAATTCTTAAAGCAGCAAAATCCTACGGATCAAACGTATTTTAGCATCCTTCTTGTTCAATAAGTACTTGATGGCTGCATGGTTAGTATAGACCACCACTTTGGATCCCACTAGATCTTGATGATTTTTTTGAAGGCATATACTATGGCTAGCATCTCCTTATCAGTTGTGGCATAGTTTATCTAAGCCTCATCAAATAATCTTACTGGAGTAGTGGATAATATGCAACTTGTTGTCCTTCTATTGACCAAATATATCATTGATGGACTAGTCGCTTGCGTCACATATTAGTTCAAAGGGTGCATCCCAATCTAGTGGTTGAATGATTGGAGCTAAAATGAGAGCATCCTTAAGTTTTTGAAGGCAACTTGACATTCATCATTGAACACAAAATCAACATCTTTTACATGTAGCGAGCATAAGGGCTTATCTATCTTGGAAAAGTATTTGATGACCCTCCTGTAAAATCATGTATGGCCAAGAAAGCTTCAAACATCTTTGACGTTTGATGGGGTAGACATTTTCTATATTGCTTCCACCTTTGCCCTGTCATTTTCAACAACTTTGTTAGAAATCACATGGCCTAGTACTACTCTGGAATGTACCATGAAATGGCACTTCTATCAGTTTAGTACTAGATTACCTCTTTACAATGCTTAAGGACTTTAGATAAATTAGACAAAGAATCATCAAAAGAGTTCATGTAAATGTTTAAATCATCCATAAAAACCTATGTTGTACGTTTGATGAAGTTAGAGAAAATAGCCATCATGCAACATTGTAAAGTCACTGGCATGTTACAAAGACCAAAATACACACGTCTATAAGCATATGTACCATAGGTTCATGTGAAAGTCATCATTTCCTGGTCTGACTGATAAATCAATATCTAAAAGAATCCAGAATACCCATTGAGATAACAAAAATAGGAATGATTGGCTAATCTCTCCAGCATTAAATCAATGAATGGAATACTAAAATGGTTTTTACGGGTTGCTTTGTTCAATATTCTATAGTCTATACACATGTGCCATCATGTGTCTACACGGGTTTGAAGCAATTTATCATTATCCCCTTTGATAACAGTTGCACCCCCCTTTTTGGGTACTACGTAAATAACACTCACCTAGGGGATGTCACTTATAGGGTAAATGATCCATGCATCTTCCAACTTTAAAATGTTCCTCTTTAACAACCTCAAGCATATTTTTATTCAAATTCCTAGGAGGTTCTACACAAGGCTTGGCATCTTCCTCTAAATTAATTGTATGCATACAAATGGAGGGGTTTATGCCTTTCAAATTGTTGATTGAATAATCAATTACTTCTTTTTGCAAACACAATTCATTTAACAATTTGATTTCTTGTTCATCGGTTAAATCATCATTTATGATGACAAGAGATGTAGAATTAGGGTCAAGAAAACATACCTTAGCCTCAGTGGAAGGGGTTTGAATTCTATCTTGTTCTCTTAGGTGGACTAGCAAGAGTCACCATTCAATGGTGAAACTTCTTCATGGGACATATGTGGACTAAAACTAGAAATAACATCTAAAATTTCTATAGCCATGGCAGTGTGCAATTCACTTTCCTCATGATAGTCAATAATGAAATCAGAATAATATTTGTCTTCCTTCAAAAACTTGTCAATACAATCAACTATGTAGATATTCACCATTTTGTTTGGAGCCTTCATTGCGTCAATAGAGATTTCCATTATTTCCACTACTACTCTAAGCGTGATATTTCCTTCTCATACATAAACTATGCAATCAGATGTGTGGAGGAAGGGTATTCCAAAAATGACAGGATTGGATGGAACCTCATTCATATCTAACACAACAAAATCACAAGGAATAAAGAAATTGCCCACTTGAACATGTACATCTTCAACAATTCCTCTCGGGTACTTGATGGTGTGATCTACCAATTGAATGGTCATCTTGGTTGGCTTCATATATCCAATGTCAAGCTTCTCCCACAATGTAAATGGAATAAGTCTTATGTTGGCATCAATGTCAACTAAACCTTTATCAAATATTGTATCACCAATCTTGCATGACAGTGTGAAGGTACCTTGATTGTCAAGTTTCTCCACAATCTATTTTGAATGACGGTACTTGTCCTTCAGATAGCATAATGGTTTCTACTTGATCAATCCTCCTTCTCTTGGTTAAGAGGTCCTTCAAAGACTTTGCATAGCTAGGCATTTTGGCAATGACTTCATCCAAAGGGAGGTTGACATACAGTTTATTGACAATGTCCATAAATCTGTAAAATTTTACATCATCTTTCTTGTGTGCAAACCTTTAGGGAAAGGAACAATATGCTTGTAGGATAGTTATTCTTCATCTATATTTTTCTTCCTTTGCTTTTCTTCAACATCATCTTATTTATCATCAACTTTCTTTTCATCTTCCAGGAAGGGTCTTTTAATAACATTCCCACTCCTTAATAGACTTCCATTCACATGGATCCATCTCTAGTTGGCTTGGAAGTGTATTGGAAGATTTTTTTTGATTTGATAGAGCTTGCTGAGCGATCTAATTTTCTAGCATCTTTGCATGAGTAGCAATGTCATCTACCTTGGAAGAAAGTTGAGTGCTAGCATCTTTCAGAAGTAACCCATGTGCATGGAATTCATCATTTTTCTGGATTTGATTTGACACAAAAGTTTTAGGCATGCTCTCCAAACTTGAGTTAGGCTAAGGTTGATTGTAGTTTTTGTTGTTGTTGTTGAATCCTGACAGCTATTGTTCATTGGTTGTCGGTTGGCCACTTGTTGTTGCTAATTTTGGCCTTGGTTCTATTGATGTTGATTTGATGATTGTTGATTCTGAGGATTTTTGTTCTTGCAGGAAAATTTTGGGTGATCTCTCCATACTAGACTATAGGTTTTTGAATAAGGATTGTAGAGCTACTTATTTGGAAAGCTCCCTACTATAGTAGCTTGATCCGACATCTCTCCAACATTCATCTATGGGGCAAAACAAGAAGAAGAATTATGCCTGGGGACTTCACATGCATCAACACTTGCTCAACTGCTTGGATGGAGTGTGTACTTAGCTTTTCAAACTTCTATGACAAACATCAAGTTTGGATGCAATAAGATCAACTGTGTCTACGGTGTGCTTTCTTCTTGACTTTTCAGTAGTACCACCTGATGAGAAGGGTTGGATGGTTCTTTTTTATATCCATTGGCAATGGTTGAGTGCCATATATTCTATGATTTCATACGCCTCCACATAGGATTTATTTACTAGGGCTCCGTATGTAGCGGCATCCACGGTCATACAAGTGTTGTAGCATAACCTATTATAGAAAGTTTGTAGTAGTAGCCAGTTGGTCAAACCATGATGAGAATAAAGACGTTGTAGATCCTTAAATTTCTCCCATGTATCATAAAGTGTTTCACCTTCCTATTGCTTGAAATTGGTGAGTTGGATCCTCAGTTGAGTGATCTTTCTAGGAGGAAAGTACTTAGCGAGGAAAACATTCAGTAACTTGTCCCAACTTTTAATGGATTGCCTAGGCAAAGAGGAGAGCCATGCCTTGGCTTAGTCTCATAAAGTGAACAGGAATATGAGTAGACATACTCCTTCAGTTTGGATGCCATTTATCTTGAAGGTGTTCATGTATTGCAAAAACTCTGCTATATGAAGATTCAGATCTTCCATGGAGTTCCTCCAAATTTGTTTTGCTGGATCATCTGCACAATGGTGGGGCTGATAGAGAAATTATTAGACTCAATAGTCAGATGATCAATGGATCCACAAATGTTGATGGCAGCCAGTACAACAAATTTGTTTAGTGAGCTATTGTCCTCCATGTATGACTCTTGATGACGATTAGGTGAGGGTGGCTGTGAAGGTGTTGAATGGGGCGACGATGCTTGTGATTCCTCTAAGCTTGAAGAGTTATCACCTTTCTTTACTCTTCTTCAGCTGCAAAAAGTTTACTCAATTTCCAGGTCTAAGAAAATGAATGTCTCAAGACCCCTCTTAGAACTACACATGAAACCAACAAAAAGTAATAGTTAAGTGAGAATCACAAAACTAAATGGTATCACAAAATGAGTATGGAAAATGGTGACCTAGACTCAAATACTAACTAAAACTTTAATTCTAACTAAAAATTACCATAGCTCTCGGCTACGCCTCCAAAAACTTGTTGATTGCCTAAGGCAAGCAAGTTTTAAATAATAAATTGTTTCAACTCGTCAATCACCCGAAAGTATATGGGATCAATTGTAGTCAAGGTCAAACCTCAAGGAGATAGGCTATTTAGGTGCAAAATTGCTAATTTTCTACAATCTAGGTCAGTTTCAATTAAAGGTTGGTTTGGATTAGATTAATTCTGAATATGAAACAAGGAAAATTAGAAACACTAATCACTTGGAGAATGATTAAAATCAAATCACAATAATCTTGGATATGAGATTTCACTTCCACATCATATCCCAAAAAGAACCACCAATTCCATTTATATTAGTTAATCATCGGTAGGTAGGTTGTTGTCATCTAAATACATCTCCTAATGTTATAAGATAGTCCTGACCTTATATAGCATTCTCATGCATGCACACAAATTTGGACTACAACCTAGAATCGTCAACGCAATCCTATCCATTCCCATGGTCAAGGGCATGCTATCAAAATGGATATTCCTTACCTCCTAGTATATTTTTCTAGAAATAATAAAAAGCATAAAACATGTAAAATGGTGATCAACCATGCATACAATAAGATAAACACCATAACTCCTTTTAAAATAGAAGATTAACTAATATCAAACATGAAATTCAAGTCACATGAGTTATGACTTGGGATCTAGTCTCCCATGTCCAAGAAAAGGAGTTTACTCATGATGAGGAAATATAGGCACAAATGATAAGTCATTTAAAGAAACATAAGTAGAGAAAGAGGAACAACAAATAAATCCATGGGAGTGAAGAACACATGGATATCTCTGGCTAAGAGGTGGATATCCATCTATGCAAATGCTCCTTGCTTCAACAACCTTCTCTCTACAGCTTCGGGAAGGAATGATGAAGAGAAATGGATCCAAGAATGGGTTCTCTCTTGAGAATCCCTAGCCTTCTCTCCAAAATCACCCCTCCAAAGCTTTAGTCTCATATGTGGTCTCTAACTGCTTCAAATGATATGTGGTACGCTTCCCAAGGGGAGTGACTCATGATGTATTATGAAAATGAGCTATTATTTTTAAAATAAAAAAATAAGGATAACACACTATGTTTATAAGTAACACGTCATGTCATATTCAGTTTTTGAACGACTCAAGCCATGATGGAAAATGACATACTTTGTGGTCAAGCACATGGCGTAAGTAGGTTTCTCTATCGAAATCCAGACTTTCTAAGTCACTACTGGGAAACATTCCATAACTGGGCTTGATCTAGGAGTTGGCTAACCCAGAGTCACACATTGTGTGGAGTATTCTACGTGATGTGTTGTTGGTTATTTATTGAATATTGAATTCCATGACTTGGGGAAACTCTGGAAATGATAAGAGGATCGAATTTTGGGCAATTTTCTTTCATTATGTGTGGAATGTGGTATACCTACAATTTAAACCATGATAGGAGTAAGATCAATAAGAAACAAACATCTTAGGATGTAACAGAGTAGAAATATGGTTAAATTGAGTGAAAAGTACAACTAAAATGACATGAAAATATGATATGATTTGTTGACATCAATCACCTTCTGGCATTGCACCTATTTCTAAGGCTCCATATAGGATGGTGCCTACAGAACTTGTTGAACTGAAGAAGCAAATAGAGGCACTTCTAGATCTGGGTTATACTTATCCTAGTGCATCCCCCATGGGAGCACCCATCCTCTTTGGCAAAAAGAAGGATGGTTCTCATTGTATGTGTGTCGACTACCGGATGTTGAACCATATGACAATAAAGATTAAATATCCATTGCCACATATTGATGACCTATTTGATTTTTTTTAAGGGTAGTGACCTATTTGATTAGTTTAAGACAACTAAGGTGTTCTCAAAGATAGATCTACATTGTGGATACCATCAACTAAATATTAAACCCTTAGGTATAGAGAAAAGAATCATCCTTACCAAATATGGACATATTGAGTTTCTTATTATTTAATTTGGGCTCACCAATGTCCCTATAATCATCATGGGCCCAACAAATCATATCTTTCATCAATATCTAGACTCTTTTATTATTGTCTTCATAGATGATATTCTCATCTATTCTGATAATGACTGGTTGCATGAAGACCATCTTCACATCACTATAGATACACTTAGGCAACATCAACTATACATAAAGTTGTCTAAACATGAATTCTGGCTTTGCAAAGTTGTTTCTTGGACATATAATATTTGATGGTCATATGTTCATCAATCTAACAAAGGTTGAGTCTACAATGAATAGGGTTACTCCTACTACTCAGTCGGATATCAGAAGCTTCTTGGGGTTAGAAGGTTATTATAGGTGTTTCAAATCATGATTTCTCTATTATAGAAAATCCTCTAACTGCACTCACACAAAAAGAAGTAAAGTTTGTGTGAAGTGAGAAGTCTGAGCAGAGTTTCCAGACCTTGAAGAGGAGACTCACTTCAACACACATGCTTGTACTTCTTTCTGGAAATGATGGCTTCATCATCTTTAGTGATGCTTTAAAGTTAGGTTTAAGATGTGTCTTACAATAGGAACATAGAGCTATAGAATATGCATCAAGACAACTCAAACCTCATGAGGAAAACTACCCCACTCATGATTTGGAGTAGGACGCTATTGTGTATGCGTTGAAGATCTAGAGGCATTACATGTACGATACATAGTTTGAGATTTTCTAATGACCATAAGACTATAAGTATATCTTGAGTTAGAAAGATATGAACATGAGGCATCGTCAGTGGATCAATTTCTTGAAGGACTATGACTTTATTATGTCTTATAATCCTAGCAAGGCCAACATAGTGGTTGATACATTGAGTAGGAAGAAATAAGCAGTCAATGGAACAACTATAACTGATGAATGAAAGATGATGCAGAACTTGGGAGAATGGAAACCACAACATAGGGAGGTAGTGTTAAAGATGACACATCTCACAATTAAGCTAGTTTGTACATATACAATCCTACAAGCCCAACAAGATAGTCTTGGTCTTCCTTGTATGTTAGGATGGCTATAGAAGAATGATGTGAATCTGATTAAAGGAAAATATGGTGAGATCCAAATGAAGTATAGGAAATGGTTACACACATTTGAGTTACAACAAAAGATTATGTTAGAGGCACACATGACTAAGTACATATTCCTTGATGTTTTACAAAGATGTACTGGGACCTGAAGAGAGCCTTCTTGTGGGAGGGCATGAAGATGATATAGTAGAGTTTGTGTCTAAGTCACTTGTCAATAGGCAAAAGCAAAGCGTCAAAGACTTGGAGGTTTGCTGCACCATAGACATTCCTAAATGGAAGTGGGGAAAGATAACCATGGACTTCGTCATGGGTCTACCCAAGGCCCATAAGGGGCATGATGTAGTTTGGGTAGTTGTGGATCGTTTGACTAGAAGTGCACATTTCTTGGATTTCAAGATAAGACCGGTGCTACATTTTTTGATATGCCTGAGCTTTATATGTAAGAGATTGCACATCTTCATGGATTTCCTACCTCCATTATATCTGACAGAGATTCAAAGTTCACTTCAAAGTTGTTGAAGCAAGTCTAGGAGTAGTTGGGTACCAAGCTTCGGTTTAACACTGTCTTTCATCCTTTAACTGATGGTCAGTCTGGGAGGACTACTTGGACCCTTGAGAACATGATTAGAGCTTGCATTCTGGACTTGGGTGATTCACGGACAAAATATCTTCCTCTTGTTGAATTTGCTTATAACAACAATTTTCATGAAAGTATAGGTATGGCACCATATGGGTTGTCTATGGGAGGCCATGCAAGTCACCTCTACTCTAGCATGATCCTGATAAGATAATATTGATAAGGAGTGAATAACTACATATTCATACATATCGGGTAGCACTCATTAGGAAGAGAATGAAGTAGCTCAGGATAGACATGAGAAGCATGCATACACACATATCTGATAAAGAGTTCCTTATAGGGAATTATGTGTTCCTAAAGTCAAATCAACAAAGTCTATTTCCAGATCCAAAGCTAAAGGTAAACTCAACCCCAGATATGTCATCCCTTTTGAGATTCTTGATAGAGTAGGTGAGTGTGCTTACAGTTTAGCTAGCTACCTTCTTACAAGCAAACCCATAACGTCTTCCATGCATCAATATTGAGGAAGTGTCTCCAAGATGGTTCTCATGTTCTCTATCATGAACCTATTGATACTGGGAAAAACCTATCTTAGGAATTGATTATGTTAAGGGTCCTTAATACTCGGACATATCAATTAAACAAGAAGGACATTTTCCTAGTTAAAGTTATGTAGAGAAGCCACTTAGGTACATAGAAATGAGATCTTGAACAAGTACCCAGAGATATTTAACCCCTAAAATTTTGCAGAAAAAGAATTCTTAAGGGGGGAGGATTGTAACATCCCCATTTTTAGGTACCTATTTGCAATTTTCCAAATATCATATCTTTTATGGTCACACCTTATAAAAGGGTCAATTTTAAATGGTTTTGGTTATTATAATGCACTAGAAAATTTTCCACTAAGAGGTAATGTGTAAATTTGTTTAGCCCCAAAATTTTAAGATATGATTCTTTTTAGATAATTAGTTATGCAATATTTAAGCTTTTCCTTATGATGAATCATACTAATAACTTGATTTTCTAACTCAAAAATTAACTCTAGGAGAATATTCTAGAAACTAGTTAGATCACATGGTAAACGATTGAGACTTTATAGAGTTTGTTTGGATAGTATAATAAAATTGGAAAGATAATGGCTAGAAACAAGTAATAGATAATTAAATAGCAGCTTTCCTCTTTTTCTGCCTTTTCTCCTACCCATTGGCTCTGACCCACGATGAAGAGATGATCTCATTTTCCCCCTTCATTCTTCTACTTATGGATTCTTAGGAGCAACTGGTGTCCCGATCAATCATGGTTAACTCACAATATACTCAACCGTTCTAGAAATCACCTTCTTCATCGACTTTAAGAAAGAATCCCTCACCCATCAACCTTTGACTCAAACCCTAGAGCTCAACATATAAAAGAAGGCCAAACTTTTCATTTTTAGTACCTCTTGTGTGTGCTCATTGCCATTGTTCTCCATCTCAGAGACACCTCCCTTCAATCTGTCGCACCAACACCATATCTGGGATCCTATCAACCTAACCCCATCCATCTCATGGACTACAATGTCTAAGGTGGCCTACCCATGAGATCATGTGACATCCATAGTGTGAAGATTCACGACTGAGAAAATCCAAGCATGTGCGGCCTTGTAGGAAGCAATGAGAGAGCATCGCAAAGTGTCTTGAAGCTTCCTCAATCATGTACAATGCATCATGTAAGGTACCCTGACCAAACCCATCTCCCCTGTCCCTACTTAGTTCTTCCTTGTTTTACTGTAGGTCATGGTGTTTCTTCCCTGGGATTTCATAATGACACACCCCCGACTCCATTAGGGTCTAAGTGATGCTTGATGGTTGATTTGAGGGGCCCAATCACCTCCATTCTTCACCCCGAGTTTTCTTCAACACTTTCCCCTATTTTTCAGCACTCAACCATGGTAGCGTGTTTCTATATGGGAAGTTTTTATCAACCTAGTTCCAATGGTACTTTTGTGTAAGCATTTCTCCACATGAGTGCATCCTTATGAGTTATGAGAATCACAGTTTTTTGCTCAAAACTTGGATTTCAAGATGTGGTTGCTTTCTATTATTTTGTCTTCCATCATTGAGAATAGATCTTGGTACATGTTCTTCTATTTAATCTTGAATATTAGATATTATTACAATACACCTAAACAACAAGTGTGAATCATGAGACAATGTGACTGGAACATGTATCCTAATGCCTAACCCATGAATAGAACCTTACACATATACATCATAGGTATACATTATAACCACAATTAAGAGACTCCAACCCCATTACGCAGTTAGCTAATCCTGACCAGGTTCATCACCTTAGGTCTTAAGTAAGTAAATACCAGGAATAATAGTATGGTTTTGTAATATTAATCAATGTATAGTCATAAACATATTTAATTAAGAAGGATAGTGCTAATTGGATATATATATTAGGGCCAAGGAGTTACTGTCCTAACCTAAACAAATAAATTAGAATCTATAATTACCCTAACTCTAAACATTCATCACTAACAATAATAATAGGACACTAAATTAGTGTGTATCAACAAAGATCTTGGAAACTATATAATAAGAACAAATATAATCAATTTTTATATGGTTATGTATGCACCAAATGGAATATGGATACACAACTTATGACAATCCTTCCCTATTATTTAGAACTTAAAATCATAAGACTAATCTCATCTTGGCATGTTTTAATAATTCAGAACCTTAATCCTTTTACATACTACACTAAAGGGATAGGAAAGACCTAATATCACACATCTTAACCTGTAAGGAAAGTGCATTTGATAATAACCCAAAGAATACCCTAATGACGCTAAATATGTTGACCAAAAAGGAATATGTGATCTGATAAAACTCTTGGGGCCTTCAGGAGAGAGAGATCTAGAGTGCAAGGAGTGGCATTAGGGTTTTGGCTACTTACATGTAAATGGGCAGTGCCCAACAATTCTTGTTCAGTTATCATATTTAGACAATTAGTCTAAATTTGGAAGTTCTATTATGTTCTTGTAATGTAGTAGTTGACAATTGGTATGCTTTTCAATAGAGCTGATGTGACATGCTTAGATTATTCCATATAATGTTTTAGTGACTAATTACATGGAATGATTTTAAGATTCAATTTCGTTGAATATGTTTTTTGTTCCGAGTAGAATAATTCTAATGCATCGTTTATGTAAGACAATATTTATTGTATAGTCATACTAGAATCAAATTCAGATTTACATTCATATTTTAGTGCATGTTCAATTATCCATATTCATTTTTAGCATAAGATAAGTTCAAATTCAGAATTCAATAAGTTTGTTTATAAGATGATAAGTTAGATACTTCACATAAGACATTATAGGACAAATCCTCTTTTAGTTAGTCACGAGACAATTTAAATGCATGTAGTGCCAATTTTGAGGAGTGTTTACTCTAATTCAGAGGCACTTCAGTATAAACTCAGAGACACCTAAACATCATTCAGAGGCATGTAGTGCCAATTCAGAGGTACCTTGGTACCAATTCAGAGGTGTAGCCACACCAATTCAGAGAGGACTTATCATATAATGGTCACAAAGATAAAATAAGTAAATAAAAGAGATTGTCTAGACTTTATAGTTTTCCTTTCAATTATACTCATACTTCATAGTTTTGTGTTAGAACTCATTGGAACCTACTCTAGTTACTAGATTTTCCTCCTTTGTGCATGACTGGGGATGTGGCGTCCACAAACAGTGAGCAGTTGTCTGAGGAGTAGCTTGAAGACTTACATATTAAGGACATATGTACTGGACATGACATTATCTTAGGCAATCCTTCCAGATTTAGAGTTTTCATTTCACTTGAAGACTCTGATTGATCATTTGAAAGAAGGAGATCCAAATGGAAGACTTGATGATAGCTTTTTTGGTCAACGGGACACGGAACACACATTTTATGCTAATGAGAGGTGTGTTTATTGAATGAGTAGACTCACAAAGATTCAAATGTTGAATGATTGATGAATTTTCAAGAAGCCTGATTATAAGGGGAAATGTGGAATGCATGCGGCTAGTCATCATTGAGCACATTTAATCAATATTCATCTATTGCAATGCATTTATCATTTCTTAATTGTGGACTAATTTAGAGAGATTTATTTAAAGCATACTTGAGGAAAAGTATGCTTTAAGTTTTGGGTGGTGATGCAATCCTATTTTAGGGCTTCATCTTGTGTCTCATTGCACTTTAATCACATCTATATCTTCTAGACTACATGTTCTTCCCCTCAATATGCATACTTATATAAAATGCACTTACAGACGTTATTTGCATATTTTTCATGTATTTGGACCATTCTTGGATGGAAGAGAAAGATAAGAATGATCCTAGGGTTCCTCTACCCTTTAAGAGACCTAAAGTGAATTCAAAAGATCTCTCAACCTACCCCCAGTGGCCAAGGGTCAATTTAAGTAAAGATGTCCAAGGAAACACAAAGTACAAGCTCTAAGTGTTGCTGAAGAAACCAACACGATCATAGTACCATAAAATGGTCATACCGATCCACTCAAAATCACAGAGACAAGGTTGGAGATTCAAGTTCAGAAGCACGGCCATGCAACACAACATGTACGTGCTAACATGACCTAGAATGGTCATCTCCCACAACATGGCCATGTTGCTAAGAATATAGAGTGACCATGCTACTCAGAACGACCAGCCCTCCCTCAAGCCATGATCGTGCTATGGGTGCCTCACCATGGTCGTGCCACCAACCTTCCATTTTTAAATTTCAACTGTAACTTTTCACCATTTCCACCTCACCCATTTCACACCACCATGACCATATTCACCCCTACCCACCACGGGCGTGCTGCCCAGCAATGTCGTGCTACATACAACCCTAGCAGTAGTTTTGCAATGCATGCAATTCCTATCCTACCCCCACTTGAACTAGTGCTTCCCCACCACCTATATATACATATGTGGCAAGTGGATCTCGAGGTTAGCTACTCCTACAACCAATCTATCCTACCCTATCCCCTTCCACTCCCTTCCGCCTCCATGTCATCATCTTCCACCCCAAAAAAACTATTTTAGGGTTTTTGGCCACTTTCCACCACACATCCTTGCCATTCCATCTCGAGAGAAGAAGAATCTCAAGTTGCTACTTCTAGGAGGTGGAGAAGGAGGAGTCTCCACTGAGATACCATGGTTTTCCACTCCTCCACTCCATCTTCTTCCTCTCTTTTTGTATTTTCTTGTTCTATGAGTAGCTAGGCCCCTTAGGTGGGTTGTTTGGGGTCAAAAATGTTACTTTGGTACCATGTTGGGGGAAAGTGATATGTAAACATTGTAATTTCGTTTGATAATGATTATGTTCTATTTCCATCTCATTTACCATAAATTTTTGTGTAATTTGTGCTTGAAACCACCTAGGATCCTAGGAAAATTGCTTACATGTAGCTAATTTGTGAATTGCTCCTAAGTCCAGTTAGTGGATCCCTAGTTAGCTATTCACCTTCCTACATGTTAATCGATTCTCATATGACTAGGTGAGAGATCTAAGTATCTAGTAAGGAGAATTTAGTGTACTTAGCTTGGAACATTCTCAAGGTAGAATGTGGGGGACATGAGGTCTAAAAGCTCACTTCCACCTTACATTAATACCCCAGGCCCCTAATTACCCTAATAGTTCCTATCCTAGAAACCTAGGCTTGACTAGACCCTAATTGAATTACACCTAAACCATAAACCAATTGAGTCTAGTAAGGTAGGTAGGAGGTGTTAGGGACTAGTTCCACTATACATGCCCTACCTTATCCATGGCAAGTTAGTAGTTTAGGGCAATTCATTGCCTCTAGCTTGTTGTTTGGTTTGGTAATTAAAATGAAAGCATAATGTTTACATGTTATCACCCTGACACAATTCACAAGTGCATTCCCCAAATAGCACACACCTCCATTAATTGCGAAAAACCCTAATTACCTTCTTGCTTAGATAGTTATTACTCATTTAGCTCTTTAGTTGCTGAGTTAGATTCTTGCCTTGCTCTCTCCTTGTTCTTTCTAGTTTATGTCTTCAAATTCTCGTTCTCCTAGTTTGATAATCTAGTGTAGTGTTAGTCTTGGTTTGCTTGCCTTAGTGTAGTTTGCTCTTTTCTTGCTCCTTCCATTTCTTGTCTTGTCATTCCTTGCTCATTAGAATTAATTATCTAGGGTTAACTTAGGATTTGATCTTGTTTGTCTTCCTTTAATTGTTTACTTGTTCAACCTTAGTTAGTTAGAAAAATTAACCCTAAAACCCTTAACAATAGACTTCGTAGTAAAAACCTAGTCAAGACTAACCTAGCTCAAGTGCCCCTTCTCTCTCTAGGGTTCGAACCCTAACTTGCCACCCTCCTATACTATAACACGACCCCGTGCGCTTGCGGGCAAGTGTTAGTCTATGTGAGCATCCTATTATGGCTTTGTAAATTCAAAAGATCCCAAATGTGTACAAAACATCTTAGGGTTGCTTATAGTTACCATTCAGGTGATTAGTGTGTGACCCTAGGGAAAATGCACCAGTAGTACATGAGTACAAGTAAGTATAGGACACTTTATTCACCTCAAGCATGCTTTTTGACTCAAAATATATATAGGGAGTAGGAAGTATGTATTGTCTGATACATGTAAGTTATGTTTACCTCCCATTAAAATGGGATATGTGACATCCGCTAAAAAAATCCAACCATATAGATTGAACTAACATTGTTTATATTAGATGTGTTTGCAAATCACAACCACATCTTCAATGTATCTTGAGATATAGCAATATATCATCCAACGGTTCCTATATTTTTTGTAACTTACTGTTAATTATAAAATATACATCTTCTTTCATTAGATGATCTAGAAATGTTGATTTGAGATGATATTTGATACACACGGTATCTAATGGGTATACATCACATCCATAATGTTAGATTCTTGTGTAGAGTAGTGCAACCATCATAAATGAAGGTGGGTACATATAAGATACATGTACTCAGGTTCACAGTATATATATATATATGGCTCACTTTTTCCACCCATGATGCATTTTTCCACCCATTTTTTGGCTGAGATCCTATAGTGTCCCAGCCCTACTTTAAATAACTTTATTCTAATGTTGTTTATGCACTTGTTATGCTTTGCAATACAATTGATGTGACATTATTTCAGGTGAGAAATCTTATATTGTTTATCTTCTTCAAATTTTCTCTTTGATATCTATTTGGATGTTCTTATTCCCTCTTGATTTGGGAAGCCTTGATAAAGTTTATTGATGTATTTTTTCCTTAATGTTCCTCAATCCCTATTTACATGTTCATTTTGGCACTTTAAGCTTACAACTTCCACTTTGTCTTATCTCGTGGGGTTTGCGTTCAACCCTTTAGGTGAAGGACATGGTGGACTTGACATGATAACCTGGACTCCAAGTAGTGGATCTGACTCTTAGGAGATAGACTTCAGATAGTTTAGACACCCTCTACCTAGTGAATAAGTTTTTTATTTCATGTAAAGCCCAAGTGTGAGCCTATTATGTAATCTCGTAGAATTGAATATAGTCATTACATTTATTTTTGCTACTATACTTTGGTCTTGAAAAATATTCTTTTGAGAATAAAAAATAACAATTGAGGTTAAAGTTGACTGACTGGACTCTGAATTGACCAGTTCAAGTGTTGAATGGATCAGTTGGAGTGTCAGGTCAATTGAATCAACATTGGTTGAATAAATGGTTGAACCAGGGTGTGAAACGACCAGTTCATGGGATGAAAATACCACTTGAATGGTCAATTTTATTGGATCAAGGATCAATGATGACATCATGTTTTGCATTAATTGTGCATTGATTACCAATATGATTCCAAAGATGAAACTATTGAACTGACTGGTTCAGCAGGTAAGTTGATCGGTTCGCCCTACCAACCAACCAGTTGGGCAGTGAATTGATTAGTTTACCACTTAAAGTTTCTAGAAAATTTGTGAACTCCATCCTTTCAACTCTCACACAGATTGGGAACCCTAAACCTAGCCTCTCCTACAAATAGAGAGTTACTGGGGGCTTCTCAAACACAACAATTAGCTCTGACAACTGTTATACTCTCTAGTTGTGGTAACCAATAGAGAGCTCAAACAAATCCTACCCAATAAAGGGAGGGATAGCGAGAGAGACAATTAAGGGAGAGAGAATCGATGCTAGTATACTAATGTTCAAAGGGACAATTTCTTCCCGTTGGTTCTAGTGGCACACATGGAATTCCCGATGGTCCGTGTGCACTACTCTAGAGGCATGGAGTTTTTCCCTCTAGGAGGATACCATCAATAGTTGTTTGTGGTGCCAGACTAGGATGTCATTCGTGACGACTGTTTGAGTGATGCTGAAGAAGGAGCATGTTGCTACCTGAAGAAGAAGCTTGTTGTTGCTTGAAGAAGAAGCATGCTACTGTAAGGGTAACTTCGTTGGACTTTCTCCAGGTCTAGGTATGACCTTGCAAGAATTTCCTTCCTAGATACCATGTTGTTAACTGTTGGTATGTATGCCCAGAGAGCCAATCGTATGATGATTGTAATGGCCTAATATGTAAATTATTTGATTAATAATAAAAGGCAAGCTTCCAATGTATTCTATTTTTCAGTTATGAGATAATGAAGTAACATAATAAATGTCTAGAGGATGATATTACTTGATGACGTATGTCTTAAGTATGTGGCTTGAAAAATGAGATCATATGGATGTTAAGAGTATACATTGTCTTTATGTCCCTAGTCAGATGTTATTGTGGAAGGTTGGCTAACAACAATAAAACATAAGACTAGAGTGTGTGTTGGTTGATGATTGGATCTCATTAGTCATTATATGGTGATATCAAACCAAGCACACATGTACATGTTAAAGAGTAGTGCATCAGACAGACCCACCATGAGAGTAACACATGGAGACCATTGTTATGGTGGTCATAGTGAGACTGTCACTAAGGAAGATAATGCCAGCCAGTAGTTTGTGGCGAGAGGAGGTGCTACAGACAATGACGTTCAAGTATGTTGTATGTGGAGGAGTCGTTGAATAGTACCAGTGCAACTAGAAGACAATTGTGCATCTACAATGACGAGGAGTATGTTGCTAGACTTGATCCAATACTAGGTATATCCTTGAAACCATCTTTTCAATTATATAGTTGTTGGCGCGATGTGCTGGTTTATGGGAAATATGGCAATAGAAAATTTGTTTCCATTACCTATTTTGTCATCCTATTTCCCTACAATGGTATCAAAGCCACATCAATCTACTATATTTTGGGATAATTGATATGATTGGATTTTGGTTTTATCTTTAAATTATCACATATAATGTGAATAATTTTCTTTTCCAAACTAATATATATATGCAATTTACATGTGTCGCCCTAAAAGTGAGTTTTTATGGTGGATGTGTAGCATGGTTATGGCCAATAACCCCTATTATATGTGCATGGTTGTGTGGTTGGTTATTCTTATTTTATCTCAGTCTACGTATCGAGCCTCTATCTTATCTTCCCAACGTAAAGTTGATTTTTTCCTACCCTAGTTCCCCTCGAATGTAACTCGAGGTTTCTCTATAATCATGTAATAGTAGGATAGTTTACTTTCTTGTTATGATGATGAAGAAGAAGAAGAAGAAGAAGGATGTTTTGACAATGCCAACCGACCATCTTGGCGATGAGCCAACTGGATGGAGGACCGAGGAGGACTAGAAGGATGAGCCAAACCGACCAGCTAGTGGACCCAACTAATTGGCTGGAGGAGCCAACAGATGGTAGAACATAGAACTAGATGACCGAGAGACAATCAAACGACCGACCAGGAGGTGAACTGGTCGGTTCAAAGGTTAAATCGATCAACTCAGATTGGTAAGCACATATCTTCATCAATAATAGGTTTTTGCATGTGATGTAGACCTAGGTTTTGGTAATTCTTTGTGGCTCCAAAGAATTACATTAGGCTGGACATAACCATCACTTATGTTTATTTCATATTTTTTTGTGGGATATAACATGTATATATTACGTACTATATATGTGGTGATTGGATAAAGTATATGTATTTATAAATACAAAACCCCTCAAATAAAATGTTAAGTCTAAGATGCTTTCCATTAGCAACACACATGAAAAGCTTGATCGACCAGACGTAGGTTACTCCTCTGTGTGGTGTGTCTTCTATATCATGTGTTATGGTAGATATGTAGGTTCTGCCTCTGCATGGTGCATATCTATCGTGTTGTCTATTGGGTCAGACTTAACTGCTGATTCTTAGAGTTTCTGAGCCTAGAGGCATGATGATGATTATGACAAAGAGTTGTGTATATCATATATCCAAGAGTTGTATAAGATTCCATTTTCAAGAGTTTCCTACCTTAATAATTGACTATGGATGTTCTCCTATTTGTTGGGTGATAGTTGAATTATTTTGGATCTTAGCTTACTAGAAGGTTGTATGTTGCAATCTTCCAAATTGATATCTAAGGGTTATCAATCTAGACACAATAGTGGGAGCAATAATAATTAAAGACCTAATTAATATTGTCAAATTAAATCAAAAAAATTTACAAATGCAAATTTTCTCTCATAATATCAAATGACGATTAAATATGTATTGTGATCGGTCCTAAAGAAGGACAAACTTGACGGGAGAAATTTTCATGACTGGTTTTGGACTTTGAGAAGAGTTCTAAATGAAGAGTGCAAGCTCTATGTCCTTGACAAACCAATGCTAGAAATACTTGCTCCTGATGCACCTAGGGCAAAGGTGGATGCTTACTGGAAGCATGCGAATGATTCCTTGGAGATAAAGTACCTTATGCTTAGCTAAATGAACTATGAGTTGCATGAGAAGTTCAAGGACATGGGTGTTCTTGAGATGGTAACACATCTTAAGAAAGTGAACCTAGGACTTCCAATGCAAGAAAGGGATGATATCATAAAGGCACTACTTGAGTTCAAGTTGATAGAGGGAACCTCAGTAGAAGAAAATGTGCTCAATAAGATTAAACATGTGTATCATCTTGAAGAACTGGGATTCACTTCGAGCCAAGAGTTGGCCATGGATATGATTCTAAAGACATTTCTAGAATCATATAGCCATTTTATTGTGTGCTATCACGTGAATAATATGGCCAGACTAATGTTAGATTTGCTTGGTAAGTTGATACATGCCGAAGAAAGAATGAAGAAGGAAAAACCTGTGATGATGATTAGCGAAGATGTGTCCAGGTATAAAAGCAAAGTCATGAAGAGTTCTGAGGCCAAGCCCAAATACAAATCTTTAACACTCAAGATGAGGAGAAAGAAAAGTATAAGAGGAACTTAGCCTTTGTACTTGAAGGCATTCCAGAAGAAGAAGATGGGGATGATGATATCCACTTCAACTATATACGTTATTGGGATAAATCTATCTATTTATTCATCATGGGTACTAGATACCAGATGTGGGTCTCACATATGTTTGAATATGCAGGATCTGAAAGGAAGTAGACCTTTGGGAAAAGGCAAGGTGGAATTGCGAGTTGCAAATGGTGCAAGAGTTACGCCAATGCAGTTGGAACCTATAGATTATCTCTACCCACAAGGCTTGTAATTGAGTTATCAAACTACTATTATGTACCTACTATAAATAGAAACATTATTTTTGTATCTTGTACGGACAAGGATGCATTTGAATTCCATATTAAAAATGGTCGATGTTCTATTTCTAAAATGGGATCTTTTATGGCAGTGTCGCAATGTCTTATGGTCTTTATTTGCTAAATCTAAAGATAGATGTATATAACGTAAATACCAAAAGACTAAAACTCAGTGACTCAAATAAATCATACATTTGTTATTGTCATCTAGGGCACATAAATGAGAATCGCGTATCTAAAATCCATAAAGATGGGTATCTGGACTCTTTTGATTTTGAATAAATAGAGATTTGTGAATCTTGTTTATTGGGCAATATGGTAAAGACCCCTTTCACTAGTAACAATGAGAGGGCTAGTGATCTATTAGGATTCATACATTCTAATGTGTGCGGACCTTATAGACCAACAACTAGAGGTGGGTATCAGTACTTCATTGCCTTTATTGATGACTTCAGTAGGTATGGCTATGTTTATTTAATGAAACATAAGTAAAAAACTCTTGACAGGTTCAAGGAATTTATGAATGAAGTACAAAATCAACTTAATAAAAGTATTAAGGCCCTTCATTCTGATCGAGGTGGAGAGTATTTGAACCAAGAGTTTGAGGACCTTCTTAAAGCCCATGGGATCATATCCCAGTGGACTCCACAACAAACACCTCAGCATAATGGTGTATCAGAAAGAAGTAATTCCACATTACTGGATATGGTGCAATCAATGATGAGTTTAGCTGAGCTTCTGACTACCTTCTGGGGGTATGCTCTACAAATAGCTGTGTTTACACTAAATTGAGTCCCATCTAAATTGGTTCAAAAGATGCCATATGAGATATGGTTTGGGAAGCGTCCCGATATGTCTTTTATAAGGATTTGGGGATGTGAAGCTTATGTTAGAAAAATGTTTTTTGAAAAGCTTGGCCCTAAGTCTGATAAATGCTACTTTTTTGGGTATCCTGAGCAGACAAGAGAATATTACCTTTATTCTCTATCTGACAACAAAGTGTTTGTTGCCAGAGATGATGAATTCCTTGAAAAGGAATTTATTTCTGAAGGAATTAGTGGGAGGAAAGTGGAACTCAAAGAGATTTGAGACCAACAAGAAAGCATTGAACTGATAGATGTACAAGAGGACGATAGAGAATCACAAAGTGTTGTGGAGACTCAAATTCCTCAAGTAACACAGGTACCTCATAGATCTAATAGGGCATGCCTTGAACTTGAGAGATTTGGATATCTTCTAACTCGGGAAGATAGTGAATTGGTCATAGATAATGAGCCAATAACCTATCTAGATTCTATTAAGGGACCAGAGTTTGAGAAATGACTTGAGGCCATGAGATCTAAGATGAAATACATGTATGCTAACAAGGTATGGACCTTAGTGGATCCACCTGAAGGGGTAAAACCTATAGAGTGTAAGTGGGTCTTCAAGAAGAAGATATACATGGATGGAAAAGTTCAAACCTATAAGGACATACTGGTTGCAAAGGGTTTGAGACAAGTTCAAGGTGTTGACTATGATGAAACCTTTTTCTCCATTGGCCATGGTTTAGTCCATCAGGATCATGCTTGCTATTGCAGCTTATCATGACTATGATATTTGGCAGATGGATGTTAAAACCACATTCCTTAATGAGAATCTTCTTGAGGATGTGTATATGACACAACCTGAAGGTTTTATAAATCTAAAGGATGCAAATATAGTATGTAATCTACAAATGTCAATCTATGGATTGAAGCAAGCATCTTGGAGATGGAATCTTTGTTTTAATGAGACAATCAAAGAGTTTGTCTTTATTCAAAATGAAGATGAACCTTGTATGTACAAGAAGGTTAGTGGGAGCATAGTGACATTCCTCATATTGTATGTAGATGACATACTATTGATGGGGAATGGCATCCCTACTTTACAAAAGGTAAGGACATGGCTTGGAAATATGTTTTATATGAAAGACTTGGGAGAAGCATCCTACATCTTGGGGATTAAGATCTATATGGATAGATTTAAAAGGCTTATTGGACTAAGTCAAATCACATACATTGACCAAGTGTTGAAGTGGTTCAACATGGAAAGATCAAAGAGAGGAAACCTTCCATGCTACATGGAGTTACTATCTCTAAAGATCAAAGTCCCAATTCTCGTGAAGAAAAGGAGTGCTTGAGTTTAATTCCATATGCCTCAGCAATTGGATCAATAATGTATGCAAAGTTGTGTACCCGTCCCAATGTCTTGTATGCCTCGAGCATGATGAGCATATATCAGTAATATCTAGGTGATTCTTACTGGATAGCTATATGGAACATCCTCAAGTGCTTGAGAAGGACTTGGGATCAGTTCTTAGTTTATAGCAGAGAGGAAGAGTTGGTGGTAAAGGGTTACATCGATGCAAGCTTCCAGACTGACAATGATGATTATAGATCACAATCAAGATTCATGTTCTATCTAAACAATGGAGTTGTAAGCTAGAAGAGTTACAACCAAGAGATAGTTGTTGATTTTACAATAGAGGCCAAGTATATTGTTGCATCAAATGAAGATAAGGAGGTTGTATGGATCAAGAAGTTCATTCTGAACTTGGGGTCATTCCAAGCATCAACAATGCAATTGAGATATATTGTGACAACAATGGAGCTATTGCACAAGCTAAGGAAACCAGACCGCATCAGCACTCAAAGAATATACAAAGGAGATTTCATCTCATACGAGATATTGTACAAGAAGGAGATGTAAAGATTTGCAAAGTACCAACTGAGAACAATGTTGTTGATCCCCTGATAAAGGCACTTTCACAATAGAAGCATGATGGACACGTTAGATCACTTAGAATACGAATCGTAGGTGATTGGCTCTAAGTGCAAGTGGGAGTTTGTTGGTATGTATGCCCAGAATATGATTATTATAATGGCATAATATGTAAATGATTTCATTATTAATAAAAGGCAAGCTTCCAATTTATTCTATTTTTCAGTTATGAGATAATGCAGTAACATAATAAAAGTCTAGAGGATGATATTCCTCGATGACGTATGTCTTAAGTACATGACTTGAAGAATGAGATCATACGGATGTTAAGAGTATACATTCTCATTATGTCCCTAGTCGGATGTTATTTTGGAAGGTTGATAGACAACAATAACACATAAGACTAGAGTGTGTGTTGGTTGATGACTGAATCTCTTAGTCATGATATGGAGATATCAAACCAAGCACACAGATACATGTTAGAGAATGATGTATCAGACAGACCTATCATGAGAGTAACACATGGAGACAGACCATTGTTATGATGGTCATAGTGAGCCCTCATAGTGATGTTGGGGATTGTGATTCTTAGAGCTGAAGTCAGTACACTCATAGCATGTCATTTGGTATGCTTTGACATCATCAAAGTAATCTTGAATAAGGGTTATCATAGAGGTGATGATTGGGTGATTGTGCCACATGGGGACTGACTGTGAGTGATGTCGATGGGATTTGTCCCTCTTATGGGAGTATGATATCCTAGGCCACTTAAGTTAGCGAGACTGAGAAATGCATGGACATGTACATGTGAGTCAATATATGATATTGAGCTTACACATATCTCATACAGTCTGGTATAGCAAGAAACATAGATTGAGTCTTGAAGAGGATGACAAATCCATGCCTTAAGTTCAATCTGGATATTAGAGATAAAGGAATTATACAAACAATGTAACACCAAGCATAGATTGTAGGTTGAAGTTGTTCCCCAAATTTCTATTTACATGGGTAGCAATGATGTATGACTAGGAACCACTCTTTGCTTGTGATGTCATAATTGGTTATGGACATTCACTGCCAACGTAATATGAGACCTATAGGGTCACACATATAGGACATGACCTAGAATAGGAGTTTGATCTTAAATGATGATTGGATTGATTACTAAAGAGTTTAGGTATTCAATCCAAGCAACAAATCAACATATTGGACTCCCAACCGATCGGCTCATGTGATGAAATAGCCAGTTGGAGTGTCAAGTTGATTGGATATTGTATTGGCTGAGTTCTGCATGAACTGGGTGCCAACCAATCAATTTCAGGGTAAGTCGATCAATTGGTGGTCATAATACGACCGTCTCACTTTGTAGACAATCAGCTCGAGATGTAATTTGGTTGCATCAAGGATTAGTGTCGATGTGATTTCGGGTATTAATTGGAATAGAAATATCGAATAAATATCTGATTGGGAAACATGAAAAACTATCGGTTCGCTAAGCGAAATGATTGGTTTGCTAAGTGAACTGACGAACTCATGTGTAAATCGACTAGTTTGGTTGCCAACTAACCGGCTTGATGCTCTCAAGTTACAAAAATTTAGATCTTCTGATCCCTTCCACTTCCACATAGACTGGGAACCTTGACCCAAACCCCTCCTATAAATAGAGGGGTATCGGGGGCCTCCCAAGACACACAATTGAGAATCAGCTGCTCTGACAAATGTTATCATCTCTAGTTTTGCTAACCAAGAGAGACCAAGCAAGTCCTACCCGACTAGGGAGGGATAGAGAGGAAGAACAACTAAGAATCATTGTGGGAGAGTAGGCTGGTGACTAGTACACCAATAGGAGGGATAACTCCTTCATGTCTATTCTAGCAGGATGATGGGAGTTCTATGATTCATGCATACTTCCTTAGAGGTGAGGTGGCCTTTTCTCATCACTAAGGAGGACAACATCATCCAGCAATCTGTGTTGAGAGGTGATGTTGTAGATGATGACGTTCGAGTATGTTGTCTGTGGAGGAGTCACAGACAAGTCCCAATGCAACTACAAGATTGTTGTGCATCTATAATGATGAGGAGTATGTTTCTAGACTTGCTCCAGGACCAGGTATATCCTCAAAACCATCTTTTCCATTATATAGTCTTGACGCAATCTGCTAGTTTATGGGAAATATGGCAATAAAATTTTTGTTATTTTTGCCTATTCTATCATCCTATTTCCCTACATTGACGTGATCTTGCTGATTTGGGAATCGACTTTAATTTTTTTTGTTCCCGCTGCCTTATATGTTATCCTAATTTTGTAATAGTGGTATTAGAGCCACGTCAATTTATAGTGTATCTATATTTAAATCAATTTAATCAGATTTACTTTCTTACATACGATGTGAATATTAAACCGGTTGATGAGCACATCCAATTAAATACCACATATGATCCCACAAATATAAATTTATATATATGATATGATAAATATGCAATCATACATGTCACCCTAAAAGTGCTTTGATGGAGGATGTTAGCATTGTTATGGCCAATAAACCTAAATATGTGTGTGCATGGTTGTGATTTTTTATTCTTGTTTATATCTTGGTTTGAATATCGATCATCTCTCCTCTCTTCTGAATGTAAATCAATTCTCTTCTTCCTATTTCTCCTTGAATGTAACTTGAGATTTTCCCTTTTATAATGTAATATGAAATAGGATAGTTTTAATTTTATGTTTCATCATGAGAAGATGTTGTGCACCAAGACAAATCGAGTGGCTCGTGAGACAAACCAATGAACTGGAGGATCGAGGAGGCCAAACGACAGGAGGATGAACTGATCGACTGGTGGCCCAACTGATTAGTTGAGGATTCCAAACATTAGTTGAACCTAAGACCAGGCGACCATTTCAATAGCCCAACTGAGCGGCCAGGAGGCAAGCCAACCAGTTTAAGAGTTGGACCGATCAATCTAGATTGGTCCAAGCACGGATATTCACCAACAAGAGGTTGTTTCATATGATGTAGACCTTAGGTGGTAGTAATTCCTAATGGATCTAAGGAATTACAATAGTATGTCTATAACCATTTTTTGTGTTTATAGTGGTTATAGCATGTATATGATACATACTATAAGTATGTGGTGATTGGATATGTATATGTATTTATTTATAAATTCCTCAATTCAATATTAAGTCTTAGATGCTTTCCATAAGTGACACACATGGAATGCTTGATCATCCAAGCATAGGTTACACCAAAGCATGGTGTGTCGTATATCTCATGGAAGTGTGATGGTAGATATGTAGGTTGTTCCAAAGCAGGGTGCATATTCTATCATGTTGGATTTTGGGTCAGGCTTAACTGGGTGTCCTAGATAATATTAAGCACCTAGAAGCATGAAGATGGACTATGGCAAGGAGTTGCACATACAATTGACAAAATTTTCCTACCTTAATAATTGGTTATGGATGTTGGCATTGGTCAGGTAATAATTCAATTGTTTTGGGTCTTGGCTCACTAGAATATTGTATGTTGCAATCTTTCAAATTGATACATGAGAGTTATCAATTTGAAAAAAAAATGGGGATGATAATAAATTAAAATCCTAATTAATATCGTCAAACTTATCAAATCAAATTAATCAGAATATTTTGACTAAAGTTGCCATGTATTTTGTAGAATCTAATGGAAAACAATGTGATCAGTCCTTGGGTGGGACAAACTATACGATATTTACTTCCACATCTGGTCTAGGACTTTGAGAATTGAGCAAAAGTTATATGTCCTTGAAAGACCAGACCCAGAGGAACCCGCTCCAAATGTACTTAAGGTTGAAATGGATGCTTAGTTGAAGCATGCCAATAGTGTCGCCTAGACATTGAGTACCTTATGCTATGTTGTATGATCTATGAGTTGCATGTGCAGCATGAAAACATGGACATTCTTAAGATGGTAACACATCTTATAGAATCATGTAAAGCAAGAAAGGTATAATGTCTCCAAAGTATTATTTGAGTGCAACTGACAGACGGAGATCCAATAGAGCCCCATGTGCTCAATATTATTGGGTATTTGGGGTGACTTGGATTTCATTTTAAGTCAAGAGTTGGCCATAGATATGATTCTGCAAGAGTCGCCTGGATCATATAACCAGTGCTATAACTTGAGTAACTTGGCCAAACTACTGATTGAGATGCTTGGCATGTTGATTAATGTTGAAGCACGATTGAAGAAGGACAAGTCCATGATAGTGATCAGAAGAAGTGAGTCCAAGGATAAAGGTAAGGCCAAAAAGAGTTCTAAGGCTAAGTTGAAGTCTAAGTCTTATGCACTCAAGATAAGGATAGGGATAAGTGAAAGAGGAATTTGTCTTGTCACTAAATGGTCAAGGAAGGAAATTGCCACCATTGTCACCTGCCTGGACACTAGAAAGAAACTATCCTCTTTAAATAGAGGATCTCAGGAAGAAGAAAGAGATATATATCTCTACATAATAGCCTAAGAAGAAGTGAGCTAAAACTGTGTGGAGCAAGGGTTGCCGCCACTACAGTTGGAGGTTGTCATTCATGGGCACATAATAGAATCAGTGAATTGCTATTATGTACCTATCATTGATGAAAACATCATGTATCTTGTATGGATAAGAATTGTTGTTTCATGGCAATGCCCTATGTCTCACAAACTATACTTCATAGTTCTAAAGACAAGTATGTGTATAACACATATACTGAATGACTCTATGACTCAAACAATGAATACCTATAGCTTTGTCATCTAAACCACATAAATGAGAATTGTATTTCTAGAATCCATAATGATGGCCATCTATACTCTTTTGGTTATTGGACCAATAGAGACATGTCAGTCTTATTTATTGGGAAATATGACAAAAGCATATTCACTAGATGTAGTAGGAGAGTGAGTATCCTATTAGGGCTTGTACATGTTGATGTATATAGACCTTTTAGAATAAATTCTAAAGGTAGTTAAGAATACCTCATTATATTTATTAATTCCATCAGTAGATAGTATGAGTCTCTTGAAATGTTTAAGGAGATCATGAATGAAGTATGTAACTGATTTGGTAGAAGTATTAAGACACTTCGATGTGATTAGTGTTGAAATATTTAAACCAAGAGTTTGAGAACCTTCTGGGAGACCATAATAATGTATCATAATGACTCCATCTGATTCATAATGATAGTGTATCATGGCAGTGTGTCAGAAAGAAGGAATCACACCTTGTTAAGTCATGGTATGATTATCAATAAATCTAGCTAATCTTCCATTTTCTTTCGGGCACATGCTTTACACTAAAATAATGTACCGTCTAAAATGGCCCAAAAGACACCATATGAGATATGACATGGGAAGTGTATTGACATGACTTTTATAAAGATTGGGGATAAATTCTTATTTAAGAAAATAGTTTCTTCAAAAGCTTTGTCCTCAAATCACATAAATTTTATTGAATACTACTTTTATATTCCAATCCAATAACAAAGTTTTTTGTTAGCCATGATGGTTGTATTCCTGAAAGGGAACTTTGTTACAAAGGAATCAGTTGCAGTAAAAGTAGAACTTGACAATTTCAAGAAAATATTGAACCTAAAGAGGTACAAAAGGAACAATGAGAACAAAAATTTATTGTGGAATCTCAACTTCCTTATGTAACACAAAATTTTATAGTTCAAATAAAACACACCTTGAGTTTGAAAGATTACGATATCTTATCACTCAAAAGGCGATGAGCTAATCATAGATAATGAGTCAATAACCTATCTAGAAGCTATAGAGGAACCAAAGTCTGAGAAATGGTATGAGACCATGGGATCAAAGATGGACTCCATGTACACCAACAACGTATGACCTTGGTGGATCCATCTAAAGGGGTAAAACCCATAGGGTGCATTTGGGTCTTTGAGAAAAGACCAACATGGATAGTAGTATAGGAACCTATAAGAGCATATTGGTTCACTAGTTGCCATGGTTGAATCCATCATGATAATACTTGCTATTGCAACTTAATATGACTATGAGATTTGGCAAAATGGATGTTAAACAACATTCCTTAACTGGAATATTGTAAAGGATGTGTACGTGACACATCCTAATGGTTTTATATATCCATATAATGCAAATAAAGTTTATAAGCTACAAAGGTCAATCTTTGAATTGAAGAAGTATCTTAGAGTTGGAATCTTCAATATGATAAGACAGTCAAAGAGTTTGACTTGAGTCAAAATGAAGACGAAGTCTGTTATTACAAAAGATTTAGTGGGAGCATATATATATTCCACATAATGATGGGGAATAACATTTGTATACTACATATGTTAAAACCTGGCAAGGAAAGTATCGTCTCTTTGAAGGGTTTAGGTAAAGCATCCTATGCAATAGGAATTTAGATCCATAGATATATATTTAGAAAGCTTGTTGACTGAAGAAAAAGCACACACATAGGCAATATGCTGAAAGGGTTCAGCATATAGGACTCAATCAGAGAAAAATTGTGAAATTAGTCTCTCAAGAGTCTAATGTTCCAATTCTTGTGAAGAATGGGAAGAACATGAATAAGATACCATATGCATTCACAATTGGATTTATCATGCATGCAATGTACTCATCTCATTATCTCATATGTATTGGACATGACAAAATGACATATACTTATCTAACAATCTCATATGTATTGGAAATGATGAGAGGGTACTTGTCAAATACTAGTGAAGGTCACTAGAATGCCATAAAACATCCTTAAGTACTTGAAAAGCACTAAAAGCATTAGTTCCTTGTTTATGGTGGAGTAGTTCAATGTAAGGAGTTATACTAATGAAAGCCTCCAAAATGATAAATAAAATGATCGCAATCTGTGTTTGACCTTAAATGAGAGCTGCAAGTTGGAAAAATTTCAAGCTAGAGACAATTGTTTATTCTACATTTGAATTCGAGTATCTTGGTGTTATGAGAATACTAGAAGATATTGTATGGATCTAGAAGTTCATATAGATGAACTTGTGGGAGGTTCCAACCTTTGATGACACAGTAGAAATATTGTGACAAAAATGGAGCTCCTGGTTAGGAAAGGAATCTCATATGACATACTACGACACTTCCATCTAATATGAAATGTTGTATAGTGAAGAGATGTGAAACTTGCAAAATACTGACTAAAACCAAACGTTTCTAACCCATTATGGAAGCAATTGCATAGTATAAACATGATGGACATGTTAAAGTCACTTGGAATAAAGATTCGTGGGTGATTGGCTCTAAGTGCAAGTGGGAGTCTGTTGGTATGAATGCCCAGAAAGCCAATCATATGATGATTGGAATGAGTCATTAGATAATTGATTTAATAAATAATAAAGGTAATTACATCTATTATGTTTGTCTCACTCATGAGATGATGACACATACATAGTAGATGTCTAAAGAATGATGTTACTTGATAACATATGTCTTCAGGTTGATGACTTGAATGATGAGATCCTATGTATGATAAGAGTACATACATTCTTGTTACATCCCAGTTGGATATTACTGTGGAAGCAATATCTATGACAATAATACATAAAACTAGAGTGTGTTTCTATTAATGACTAGGTCTCATTAGTCATGATATGTGATATCTCACACAGGTACATGTTAGAGAATAGTGTATTGGACAGACCCACCATAAGAGTGATATTTATGGAGACCATGGAATGGTGGTTACAATCAGCTCTCATAGTGATAGTGGTTCTTAGACCTGAAGTCACTACACTAATCACATGTCGTTTGATGTACTTTGACATCATCCACTGTGACCTTGAATAAGGGTTTCCATAAAGGTGATGCTCAGGTGCACTATGACACATGGGGATTGAGTGTGAGTGATGTAGATGGGATTCGTCCCTCTAAGGGAGATTGATATCCAGGGCCTCTTGATAAGATAGGCTGAGAAATGTATGGCCATACTCATGTGATTCAATATGTGATATGTGAACTCACACACATCTCAAATAGTCTGATTTGGTTCAAGGAACGCGGATTGAGGTTGAGAGGATGATGATTCCATGCCTCAAGTTCAATCTGGATGTCAGAGACAAAGGAACTATATGATCATGATAAAAATAATCATAAATTGTAGGCTGAAGTTGTTCTCCAACTTTCCCAATTACTTGGTATAACATACTAGATCTTGGACCCTACCCTAGATCTTTGACCTTTTGGGCTTAGCCAAACAAGGTTGAGATTAGATCTAAAAGATGTTTAGTATAACCCTAATGAGCTAATGCATGTATAAATCACCGTAATGTATCCTAATGTTTTCACATTAGGCTTAGGCCAATAATGGACACATAACATATGTCACATGAGGTAAATAACAAATTATATAAAAGTTCATGTAAAACAATCACACATAACTCTTTAGGTGGTAATATGAAGTTTTGGAACATAATTGGATGAATAAAGGTGATAGTGATGATAAATGTGTTAACTAAAGGGATAATAGGCCACGAATAATAAATATTACATATAACATAAAAGGAAATATCTAATGTGGAAATATACTTCAAAATCATAATCTACATACTAAAATAGCCTTATGTCAATTTTCATCTAATTTGGACAACCTTGAATATTTAGGGCAAGTTTAGGAGAGATACAATGTGTAAAAGCCATAAAACTGGAATACTAAGATAACTTCAAAATATGGAAATAAAGGCAAATTCATATTCAAGACATTAAAGATGACTTGTGGATGAAGTTTCACCATATTTGGATAATCCTAATGTCATTAATGCATGAGGAAAGAGAAACTGAGATTCGATTAATTAATGCATCAAAAATCTTCAAAAGGAAAATCTAATTGCATAATCTAAATATACATGCCTTAATTGGCCTTTATGCAAAATTCCACCTGATTTGGGTAAGGTTTGAACCCTTTATTGAAGAAAGAGAAAAAGGAAACAAAATATAAAAATCACTTTATTGAATTATCTGATTTGAATGTCATGTGATTTAATTGATTTCCGCCTAAAGTTTCCCTTTCACCTAGTCGTATTACTATTTCCCAATTTTTCTTTGATTACTGACCCTCAGATTTTGATCGGACGATAGACAGGTCATCTCCTACCTTAGGTAGGAGATGAGCACGTGTGTGTACAATAATGTGAAACTTCCCTCTCCTGGTTCTTCCTCGTCTCTAAACTATTTCTTCTAATTTTTATTCCAAATATCTCCTTGTGCGATTCTGATCCTAATGATCCCAGGATGGAGCCATAAAACCCTATATATAGTAAATGCCCAATTCTCTCCTCTCCACCATTTTTCACAGACGTGCATCCATTGTCCCTGATCTTTGCACGATTGTCTAAAAACATTCCCTAGTGTCTTTGTGACTCTCCTCCTCTACCCTCAATTGGACAATTACTACCCCAGATCTTTTGGACCTAATCGGCCTTGTTTTCCAGTGACTGTGGCTTCTACCAAGCCTCCTCCATCACCACAGGCCTAATTGAAGCATCGGTAAGCATCTTTAGGCTTCGTTCTTTCTTTCTCACTCATTAGTAGGACGTGGTTTCTCATGAGTTGTTCTTCCCTATAATTTGCTTCTTCATCGCTGCCAGTCGCCTTTTTCATGTATTCTCAGTTTCTCCCTGTCCCTAGCAAGGACTCCTTTATCTTCACCTTGGTTCCCTGGTTCTGTCCCTAAAGCTTAATCGGTTGTTTCTTGACTTTTTCTTTTTTTCCTTTTTTATCGATGTTTTGTGGAGTTCTTGGTATCTACGGGGGTGCTTTCTCCTCCCCCTGTTATCCTTTAAACTTGAGCAGTAGCTCTTTGAGTTCGGGACGCTCTCACGAACTCGGAAACACCCATGGTTTCTTAAATCTCCTTGTTGTGATTGAGTTTTGGTTGGGGGTCTTATGCTCCAGTCCTGCTGCTTCAGCAATGGTGGAGTGTCCATTGGGGATGAATCCCCAAGGTGATTTTCCTATTATCCCCCCTCATTTTCCTCTTTTCAGTTATTTTTCTATTGAGGGTATTTTGGTAACTTCACGTAGTTTTATTTCTTATCTATGCGCCTGAGTTTTGTTGATGTGTCTTAGTGACCGAATGAGTTAGCCAACCCTAATTGGGACAACTCAGACTTGCGACCCTCTCCCTCTCTCTCTTCCTCTCTAGATGATTATTGTAGACATGTATTTATCTGATTGGCCAATTTCCAAAAATTTGTAACAAATTAACTAATGATCAGAAAATTACAAATAAACTGTCGATAAATTTAGAAAAATATAACCTATATAAAGGTTTTAATTTTGTCATCTGAATCTGATATTTTATAAAAGGTGATTTTTAATGGATTTACCTAAATAGATAATAACTGCAAATTCATAACCAATCATCAATAAGTCAAAAAATATTATAAAATATGTTTCGAGTTCACAAAAGTATAATCTAAAACATGGAATGGTTTTAGTAACCTCATTCACATATAAAGATGTTTTTAGGTTTGATTAATCAATGTGAAATTGACTCTAAATCTACATATATGCTTAATAGGTTCTTTGGTAGCCTAGGCTTGGACCTAGACTGGACTTCGGACTATTTTGACACTGAAAAGAGGTATGTTTGCAAACCACATTATTCTTATTGAGAAATGAACCTACTTTCTCTTTCTCTTAGTCCTATGGACACTAGCCTACATATTATCTCTTTTTCTTTAAAAATTATGGTTCATGTGAACTACTTTATTTATTATTGATCTTCTGATCATATTATCCTATTTGAACATTCTTTTGGACTCTTCCTTATACATTACTCATGGTGGAACATTCTTTGGTGATATATTCTCTTTTACCCACTTTTAAGGTGATTGTTGATTAGGATCATGTAATCCCACTTTCTGTATTTGTTGGATGTCTCATGACACAAATTTACCGTGCGCAGAAACGCAAGTGAACGCGTCGAAGTAGTACAGGCCTTTGTGAGGCCCGAGTCGAACTCAGGGATATGTGAAATCATCGGAGACTCCTACTAACTACTTATGATCAGCTAAGCCGATTAAATAATTGAGGGTTGTTGTTGAAATTAAAAGAAAATAAAAATAAAATAAAACAAGCAATCGATTAAATGTTGGTTTAATCAATTAAAAAGGAGATCTTTAGGATGGCGGTTTCACCATGGGTTTTCATTGTATTAAATTCTATATAGCTACTCAATTTTATCTCTCTATCCGGGTAGTGGCTTGAAATCTGAATTGCCCACTGTCGTGGTACAATTCACTACCTATGTCTAGGTCGGTTCCACCGTCGTAGTAACATATACCCTAAACTAGGTGCATTAGGAACGACCTCTCGGTATCCACCATTAATCTTACACCACCTTGTTCAAGGGATTTGTCAATTAATGTAAATTCCGTCTCTTTTCAACCATTAATTCTTCTTTCAAAGCAATTAAGGGCATTAGGTTATTATTATGGTGATCAAGAATAACAATATATTGGAGAAAACAAAATTATACCACGGATTTAAGAGATAAGATATGAATTACTATTATAAAATCATCATACAATGAATCCCTGGGCTACTCCCGGTCCTAAAGACAAAGGGGATTAGCCCCGCATGTTCATCTCAGAGTACAATGTGGAGAATAAAAAGGGAAACATGAAGGAAAACGTGATTGAGTGATTAAACCCCTGAACGGAGAAGATCCAATCGATCCTTGGCATGGAATCCGCGTTCTCCTGCCTTTCGGTGGTGGAATTTGTCTTCTTCAGTGTCCGAATCGGCTGGGGCGTGCTCTCGTGCTCCGTTCTTCTCTCCTTGCTCTCCGGGATGTGTGCAGCAACTAATGACGTCCTCCCCGAGTCAAGGGCGCCGTCATTAGGTATATCTCCCGAATTAGGTCGCCAATTAACCACGGCCGGCCGATTAAGATTAATCTGAAACAAACTCATATCTGACGGTGTCGATACCATCGATGCGGGTCGATGGTATCGACCTAGCATGATAGCAGCAATCCTTCTTTTCTTTCGTCTGTGCGCCTGATGTCATCTCGATACCATCGATGTGGGTCGATGGTATTGATGAACCTGTAGTGACGGTTTTGTCGTTTTGTGTTGCTGTAGCTCCACCAGTCGATAGTATCGACATTTTGGTCGATAGTATTGACGCACTTCTTCGCCAGCAACCTGGTGGTATCTCGATACCATCGACATCCCTGTCGATAGTATCGACTTTCTTCTGGTCCTTGCGGCTGGAAACCTGTGGTCCGGTCGATGGTATCGACCACCGTCGATGGTATCGACGGCAGCAAATACTTGTTTTTCTTGAAATTAACACACAGAACCACATAAATCCACACAAAATATATTCTTTCGATAATTAATACTCAAAATGCTTAAATAAAGGGATTTTGACATAAAGAAGTAGCATAGACCAAAATGAATGAATTATGCAACATTAACCATGAAAATGACTAATGAATGCATAAAACACCTATCAAACAAGTCTATAAATGAGACTCAAAATCATCGCATCAAACTCCCCTAAGCTTGAACATTACTCGCCCTCGAGCAACTAAACCTTAGAATAGAATTGCCAGAGTAAACTAAAGAACAAAGCATCACAACAAACATCCCATATGACTCCCACCATACATTCACATACCGGCCCTCGCTAACCATGGAATGATAATTACCCTAAAGGTGACAGTAATCATCCATAAAAGATATTAACCTCAAACTGATGAACACTATCACATAAGGCAGTTAACATAATAAAATTCGCCGGTCCAGACTTAGTGCATCTTGTGATCTTCTAAACTACGTTGCACGCCCTAACTACCATCTACATGGAAGCAGTTCTCCTGATATTCATTAGTGAGGAGAAATTCACGGTGGCCTACCAATCCGAGCAACGGGTAGATGAAATAGGTGACTCATGGAAGAAGTGGAAGTATTATACAATTTCAACATGCATAAAACAAAAATGCCCTAAATGATGCAAATGCACATGAAAAATGCCCTAATGCCTAAGATTAGGTGGAATGATGATGCATGCACTAACCATCCGTCTCAAAATGAGATGGATATCTAATTAAGCTACATCATGTACTCACTTATCTTGAAATACAGGTGAGATTATGTTCCTTTCTCCTTCTTATTCTTGTTGCTTCTGAATAATTTTTTTTTCAATTTCAGATTTTTTTCTTTTTTTTTCATTTCAAACCCTTATATCCATAATTGGCAAAGAATACTTATTGGGCTTATATTTTCTGCATAGCTCAATATTTGCACTATTTGGAAGGTATGGAACAATTGAATTCACTATTAAAGAATAAATGAGGTACATGACATACTTTATGCTTAAAAGTTATGAATGCAACTACATGACATGCACCTAAGGGTAATGTGCATGTATACCTATTCTAAATTTTTTTCTTTATTTTTCATGCAAACATATGAAGGTGGCTGCAATGCAAATCCTATCTACATGCCATGCAATCAAAAAGGTTAAAACCATACTTTACTTCCAATTCTTGGTGTATTGTGAAAGCAATGAGGTGGACAGATCACAAGACTAGTTGACTGAACCTTTGAAAAATATTATATGTCCCTCCTTATTGATCTGGGTAGTAGTTAAGAGGTTTTTTCTCTCTTACTTCAAATTAAAGTCTCATTATCATTTGGTCAGTTTAGGCTCAAACAACCAATTCCGTCCACTTTCATGAATCATTAGGAAAATACAGTTGTGATTTCCTGTTTTAAAGTTGACAAAACCAATCATTTTCTAAGTTAAGTGATCAAGGTTAAACAACACTCAAGCTTGTGAACACTCAAAAATTTTTAGTTTCCCTCAATTCCCCATGCACATGCAACTGAGATGACTCAACATTAAAGACATCCACGATTACACTAGATAGACTGTGGATCCTAAAACAAACTAAGATTGTAGAAAACAAATGACAGGAAACAAAAGCAATAAAACTAAAAATATAGAAAATGAAAGATAGAACTGTTCTAATACCCCCCCTAAGCTTGAATTCTACTATGGCCTCATAGTCAAAAACAATCTTAAAGGTTGGAATAGAGATACCGCTTTTACTCTTCAGGTGAAGGCGGGTACTGTGGAGCCGTAGGGTCCCAGGACGGATACTCCCCTGGAAGCTTGGATCAAACTGGGCCCTAGGTGGAGGTTGTGGATAGCCTCCAAAGTAATCTTGGCTCCAATAGTGGTCGTAGAAGGGTTGTTGTTGCATCTCCATCCGTTGCAACTGATCATGAATTTGTTGTTGGTTGTTAAGGAGAAGACGCTCATTCTCGAACATTGCTCGTTGATTGTCTAGTAGCCAGTTTGTAGTGTCTTGAATACCGACATACATCGTCATGTGATGTTGTTGCGTTTGCTGTATCTCCTGCAGGATAGTATACATACCCTGCATAGAATAGGCTTTCTCGCTTGGCTGCGAGGGCGGTGGTGGTGGCGGCGTAGGCTGTGATGATGAAGATGCACCCGGATGCATCCGAGGATGCTTCTGTGGTGCCACTTGTGCTTGAAGAGGTGTAAATGCCTCCTCTTCCTCCTCGGCCTCGTCGTCATTTCCGTCGTCGCCGCCGTCATTGCCGCCTTCTTCATCGGAGTCGGCGATGGCTATGATTGGCCATCGGAAGTGTTGCGCCCCTTCGATGTTGAAGACCAGATTAGGCAACGAGCATTCCTGGTAGGCGTGGTTGACGTGGCAGTGCGCATACGCCAAACCATCTCGAAGAAGAATGAGATTGGACCGGTGCAAATGTTGCAAGTTCACCTTGCTTCTGTTGGAGAGAGGAGTGAGCTGCTGGAAATTCAAACTGAGGTATGAAGCTAGCTTGGTGATGAGCCCGCCGAAGTGAATCGGTGCTTTCCTCGTACTCCTCTTCACCGCTAAAAATCTCTGCAGAAAGAAGGCACCCCAATTGCATTCTTGACGCTTCAGGAGCTTATACAAAAAGAATAAATCTGTCTCCTGAAACTTGCTGAGGGCCAAATCACCCCGAGCAAACAATGTCGAATTGAGCATCCGGTGTAGAATCCGGACGAAAGGGTGCTCGAAGTCAGCTACCGCAGCATTATGGTAGCTTACTGACTTCCCCAGCGGCACCGTAACCAGCTCGGCGAAGATGGTGTCGTAGTCGGTGCGGTTGTCCTGGCACCGGTAGTCAGACCGCGAGTGGTTCCAGTTGAAGATCGCGTTGAACTGCCGGAGTGTAAGGGTGTAGTCATTGTTGTACAACCGGAACGACACCCGGCCCTTAATCCACTCACGCTCGGTGTCTATGACGTCGTTGGGCACGACGCAGACGTCCAGTGACACCATGAACTCAGCCACCAATTCCTTGTACGTGGGCCACTCGCCGAAGAATGGCTAGCCATCAGCATGATACTCCAGCTCATCAGGCTGTCTTTCTGTGTGTCGGGCCTATCCTTTCAGCACGTAGGCAAGGTTCACTTCGAACTCAAGGTTGTGGGTGGTGTCCCGTTCAACATAAAGGGTCGGCTCAATCTTCCTCTTCATAATCTCTTCGTATATCTTCTTCACCTTCGTGGATGGATGAGTCAGCCATGGGCATGCAACTAACGCGGTCTGAGGTGGCACAAACTCGAGGATGTCCATCGGATTCGTGCGTGAAGACGACGCACCAGCTACATGCACCATGATGTCGAGAGAAGGAGGAATAGAAAGGGAGCTCGGTGAAGATCGGAGAATCGAATCTCCGCTCGATGAAGAACTAGCTCGGTGTTGCTCGTCGTCGGGCTTGGACAGCTCTGGAACACGCTCGGCACAAGTGAAGGAGAGTTGCACTGAAGGTATGATGTCATCTGACGCAAATACTCCTCATATATAGACGTGGTCGGCGCTACTGTCCGCCCATCGATACCATCGACTCGGGTAGCACGATCCGTACCTCCGCGAGTATCGACGGTTGTCGATGGCTGGACCTACGGGGCCCAAATTGCTGATGCGTCAATACTATCGATGCGGGTCGATAGTATCGACCCATCCCCCGGATCGACTTCTTGGCTGCTGTGATCGCCATTGATCTTTCCTCGCGGATCGTTGACGTGGCGTGTCGATACCATCGACGCGGGTCGATAGTATCGACCCTCTGATTAGGGCAAACCCTCATGAGGCCCGGCCGCCGCCTTCTTTGCATGTATGTGTCGATACCATCGACACGCCCGTCGATGGTATCGACTTTCCTGAGACTATTTGTTCTGAAAATCTTCAGAGATCTCGATAGTATAGACACCCATGTTGATACCATTGACTTCTTCTTGCGATCTGCCTGTTGGTATGTCGATACCATCGACGAGGCCGTCGATGGTATCGACGCAATGCGATTCCTGCAGTCACCAACCTATACCATGGTCGATACCATCGACACAAGGGTCGATGATATCGACTCTGCCTCAGCCCTACACATGTAACAAACGATCACGGTATCTTTTTTACACTACAAACTAAGTGAAAACAAATTAAACTACGAATGTAAATGAACTAAACTAAGGTACCAATGGTTGGGTTGCCTCCCAACAAGCGCCCTTATTTAACGTCTTAGGCTAGATGACTTGAAGCTTTATATCAACTCGGTACATCGGAGAAGGTGTTCAAAGAATCGTGCGACAACTTGAACTCCACCCAATCTTGACCAATCCCCAACGTCAGCGTGCCTCTCCCAATTGCAGTAACTACATCGGTCGTTACTTGAAACGGCCTACCCAGTAGCATTTCACAACTTTGAAGTCGTGGCATATCCATGATGACAAAATCTACACGAAAGATGAACTTGTCCACCTTGACGAGTACATCTTCGCAAACTCCATATGGTCGTACAATAGATCCATCAGCCAATTCAATGGTCACCGATGACTTCTTCATGTCCTTTAACCCAAGCTTTTTAAATGTGGAGAGTGGCATGAGATTTATGCTCGCGCCCGAATCACACTGAGCTCGTGGGAAGTATCGATCTCCTATCGAGCATGGAATATAAAAACTCCCTGGATCTTTCTTCTTCTGCGATAAACTCCCATGGATGATTGAGCTCACCATTTCATTCATCTGGCATACATCGGTGTCTTTAATCCGCCTCTTCTTATTGATTATTTCTTTGATAAACCTCCCATAGGTGGGAACCTTCTCAATCATTTCCACCAACGGAATGTTGATATGAAGTTTTTTGAACATCTCCAAAAATTTTCTATAATGCTGGTGCTCTTTCTTCGGCTTAGGGTTGTCCAGACCTGACACAACTGCCGCATTAACATGCTTATGAGGTGGTACGTATGAGATTTTCAGGGCCAGCTCCCCTAAGCTTGCTTCAAAGACTCCCTCTGGCATGGACTTTGTCGGAACATCATCAACATGTATTCTTTGTTGTGGCTCCTCTCTCGCAATAGATGTATCCGCACCTTGACAGACGACCTTCACTTGCTCTTCTTGCCTAGGCGGGGACGCAACCATCATGGGCTCTTGGCGGGATTTCCTGAAAGGAGTGTATCCGCCTGGCAGTCCATAATGACTGCGAGGATACGGTATTGCCAGTGTAGCCTCCGTATCAAACATCAATTTGCTTTGGTCCTTTATCTCTGCCACCTGGGATTCTTCCTCATTGATCACGGACATGTATTTAACTTGGTGATGTGCTTGGAACCACATATGCATTCCCATCCTGTCTCTGCTGATTGGCGTGCTTGATGGCCGCCACTTCATTTGAGATCTGGGTCATGGTGGCTTCTAATGCCCACATTTGTGCTCCATGGCTTTGCAGCGTCTGCCCAAATTTGGTCAAGATGTCACCCTGTGACTGCAGTTGTTTACCAAACATAGTCATCATTTCCTGATTCAGCTGCACCATCTGACTAAGCAACTCCGTGCTCTTATCTTCAGCTCTAGGTTGTGGCTTTGCCTCCGGATCTTGTAGGAAGTTATTAGGATCCTTCCATGAAAATGTTTTGTCTTTCCTCCATGAATAGTCATTATTTCTGTAGCCCTGTTGGTGCATGAATTTGACTTGGGCTTTTTCATCCTCGGATGCATCTTCCTTTGCAAGCAATTTCTTGGCTAAAAGATCTAGCTTGTCATTCAGCTCCTTTATGGCTTTAGATTCACCTACAACTCGAACCTGCTCCACGGTGCCTCGTTCACCCCATGATTGTTTCTTAGCCATATTCTTTAGGATTTCCCAACATCTGGTGTCCGTGTTATTCAAAAAAAATCATGAGTCGTACGAATCGAGGTTACTTCTATCATGCTCGGAGAGAGCAAAATAGAAGATCTTGACCTGTGTCTCCTTATCAAACTCGTGATGCGGGCATCGCCTGAGCATGATCTGAAACCTTTCCTAAGTCTCAGAATAGGTCTCTCCTGGTTGTTGGGTGAAATTGTGGATCTTTCTGATCATGTCATTGGTCTTCTCGGGCGGAAAGAACCTCTCAAAGAAAACCTCAACCATGTGGTCCCAAGACTCCACATATCCATCATCCAGGTTATTTAGCCACTCCCACGCGATTCCTGCTAGAGAACTCGGGAAGAGCTTCAAGTAGAGCACATCTTGTGGAAATCTGTCGATTTTTACCATATCACAATTCTCCACAAACTGACTTATGTGCGCGACAGGGTCTTCATTTTTGAGCCCATGGAAGGCATTAGAATTCACCAAGTTGATTAAAGTTGGATCAATCTTGTATGTCAGAATATTTAGCGCTTGTTTCTTGATCGGACCCTTGGAAGCGGACGAGGAAGAAGCCTTGATCTTCTCCTATATTGTCTGTGGCTTGTCCATCTCTTCTTGTTCGGGTTCAGAAATTATATCCTCCAGCTCGTCTTGATTATAGTCGCCCTCGTCTTCCGATTCCGGTAGCATAACCTCTGGTGCGTGCCCCGCGTAGTCAGTACTACGCGTCTGCACCATGCACAGTACCTGAAAATAGAAAAATTAAATTTAGTACAGTGCTTGGCGATTGCAAATATTTAGAAAATAGATTATAAATTTTTGGAATGATAAAAAAATAAAAATGTGGCCTAGAGTGGCCGCTCACAACACTCAAAGTGCTGACAAATTGACGTATCCCCGGCAACGGCGCCAAAAACTTGACGCAAATTTACCGTGCGCAGAAACGCAAGTGAACGCGTCGAAGTAGTACATGCCTTTGTGAGGCCCGAGTCGAACTCAGGGATACGTGAAATCGTTGGAGACTCCTACTAACTACTTACGATCAGCTAAGCCGATTAAATAATTGAGGGTTGTTGTTGAAATTAAAAGAAAATAAAAATAAAACAAAACAAGCAATCGATTAAATGTTGGTTTAATCAATTCAAAAGGAGATCTTTAGGATGGCGGTTTCACCGCGGGTTTTCATTGTATTAAATTCTATATAGCTACTCAATTTTATCTCTCTATCCGGGTAGTGGCCTGAAATCAGAATTTCCCACTGTCGTGGTACAATTCACTACCTATGTCTAGGTCGGTTCCACCGTCGTAGTAACCTATACCCTAAACTAGGTGCATTAGGAACGACCTCTCGGTATCCACCATTAATCTTACACCACCTTGTTCAAGGGATTTGTCAATTAATGTAAATTTTGTCTCTTTTCAACCGTTAATTCTTCTTTCAAAGCAATTAAGGGCATTAGGTTATTATTATGGTGATCAAGCATAACAATATATTGGAGAAAATGAAATTATATCATGGATTTAAGAGATAAGATATGAATTACTATTATAAAATCATCATACAATGAATCCCCGGGCTACTCCTGGTCCTAAAGACAAAGGGGATTAGCCCTGCATGTTCATCTCAGAGTACAATGTGGAGAAGAAAGAGGGAAACATGAAGGAAAATGTGATTGAGTGATTAAACCCCTGAACGGAGAAGATCCAATCGATCCTTGGTGTGGAATCTACGTTCTCCCGCCTTTCGATGGTGGAATTCGTCTTCTTCAGCGTCCGAATCGGCTGGGGCGTGCTCTCGTGCTCCGTTCTTCTCTCCTTGCTCTTCGGGATGTGTGCAGCAACTAATGACGTCCTCCCCGAGTCAAGGGCGCCGTCATTAGGTATATCTCCCGAATTAGGTCGCCAATTAACCACGGCCGTCTGATTAAGCTTAATCTGAAACAAACTCATATCTGACGGTGTCGATACCATCGATGCGGGTCGATGGTATCGACCTAGCATGATAGCAGCAATCCTTCTTTTCTTTCGTCTGTGCGCCTGATGTCATCTCGATACCATCGACGCGGGTCGATGGTATCGACGAACCTGTAGCAACGGTTTTGTCGTTTTGTGTCGCTGTAGCTCCACCAGTCGATCGTATCGACATTTTGGTCGATAGTATCGACGCACTTCTTCGCCAACAACCTGATGGTATCTCGATACAATCGACATCCCTGTCAATAGTATCGACTTTCTTCTGGTCCTTGCGGCTGGCAACCTGTGGTCCGGCCGATGGTATCGACCACCGTCGATGGTATCGACGGCAGCAGATACTTGTTTTTCCTGAAATTAACACACGGAACCACATAAATCCACACAAAATATATTCTTTCGATAATTAATACTCAAAATGCTTAAATAAAGGGAATTTGACATAAAGAAGTAGCATAGACCAAAATGAATGAATTATGCAACATTAACCATGAAAATGACTAATAAATGCATAAAACACCTATCAAACAAGTCTATAAATGCGACTCAAAATCATCGCATCATCTCATCTCTCTTATTTGGTTCATTCTTGTCTTTTCTTTTATTATGAATCATGTGGTGACCACTAGTATAATGTACATGTAATTTTTATGTGGATGTGAAAATTCCTGCATATGAATGTAGATGTGAAAATTCTTGTATATGAAAATATTTTGGGTGGACGTGTTTTCCTACTTAGGCAGATGTTGACAGACCTTGCCACTCAATATTTAAGCGTAGATGTATATAAGACCTTGCTCATCCCCATTTTTGGTAGATATGTTACTTCCTACTTACAAATTTATATTGTCTACTATTGTCATAGGTGAAACACACGGATGTCATGTTCTTATACTTTCCTCTTCTTTATCTTATTTTATTGAATTCATATTTCTTTTATACCTGATTGGGTAGTACTTTACTTTTCTATTGGAAGCCTTTTATACTTGATGTCCTTTATTCTTTATAAATTGCTCAAATTTCTTTTTAGTATGCACATACCAACCTTTGCTGATGTTATCTATTTTTCTCCTCTTGATGGGGTATGCTTCCAACCCTAGGTGTAGGTCAAGGAGAACACGACAGTTAACATAGACTTAGCTTAAGGAGTTGAAATTTGGAGACAACCTTGATATGGTTTAGATTTCCCCCTACTAGATCCTTATGATGTAATATCCATGTAAAACCTATGTGGGAGATTATGATGTACTTTTGAAAAATTGATTCTAGTTATTACTTTTATTCCGCTGTTATACTCTTTGGTCTTTTGTATACCATTATTTAAAATTTGAAAATTTCACACATGTTCATGCATACCTTTTGAGTGTGTTTGGACTGGATGTTTTATTCCTCAAATTTTAGTAGGGAGTGGATCCCCTCTAGGTCCCACACCTTACATCATGGTATCATAGCCCATGGTAGTTGGAATCTGACTATTTCAATTTTGTCTCCCTGATCGGAACTCTTACCTTACATTGTTCCCTCGAGGTGATATGTTCACCCTAAAATTGACCTATGTTTTTCATGAGATGATCATACCCTACCATATAGGTAATTGATGGCATCTATGATGTTTTCTAGTTGGAAGGAATCATGGTTTGAGGATGAGGAACTAGTAGGATGAGCAGATCTTATTATGGGAAATTGTGACTTGGTTTTCATATTGATTTTTGGCCAGCATGTTTGTTTTACTTTGTAAAGTTTTTCATCATTAAAAATAATTTTCAATTATACTACTATATGTACAAAAAAAAACTCTAATTTTGTCCATGTTTTCTTGAGCTAAGTCTCAATAAAGAGATATGTGATTTTTTAGTGGACAAACCCTAGAATTAGTTAGAATAGATATCCTAACCCTTTTTTTACTATGAAGATGTGACCAGGAATTTGTGGAATAACATAAAGGTGTAGTGTACCTACCCTTTGAACCCTATGACTTTTTGGATGCTTATGTAGGGTTGTTAGGTTAGAGACACAAGGACCTAAAGCACAACCCTAGGTTGATATGACATGATATATGAACAACATAAACCTCTAATATATTCACAACTAAAATATGCATAAGTGATCATAGTACCTTGATGTGAATAGCTTTGCTTATTAGGTTAAACCTTTTGAGGGGTGGAGAGTAGTTGGTTATTGAGGTATGGAATATTTGATTTCAAGGACAAGATCCTTTTAAGCGGTGAAGTGCTATAACATACTAAATCTTGGACCCTACCCTAGATCTTTGACCTTTTAGTCTTAGCCAAACAAGATTGAGGTTAGATCTAAAAGATGTTTAGTATAACCCTAATGATCTAATGCATGTATAAATCACCCTAATGTAACCTAATGTTTTCACACTAGTCTTAGGCCAATAATGGACACATAAAATATGTCACATGAGTTAAATGATGAATTATATAAAATTTCTTGTAAAACAATCACACATAACTCTTTAGGTGGTAATATGAAGTTTTGGAACATCATTGTATGAATAAAGGTGATAGTGATGATAAATGTGTTAACTAAAGTGACAATAGGCCACAAATAATAAATATCACATATATCATAAAAGGAAATATCCAATGTGTAAATAAACTTCAAAATTGTAATCTACATATTAAAATAGCCTATATGTCAATTTTCATCTAATTTGGACAACCTTGAATATTTAGGGTAAGTTTAGGAGAGAGGAAATGTGTAAAAGCCATATAAGTGTAATAATAAGATGAATAACTTCAAAAGATGGAAATAAAGGCAAATTTGTATTCAAGACATTAAAGATGACTTGTGGATGAAGTTTCACCAAATTTGGATAATCCTAATGTCATTAATGTATGAGGAAAGAGAAACTGATATTTGATTAATTAATGCATCAAAAATCTTCAAAAGGATTGCATAATCGAAATCTACATGCCTTAATTGGCCTCTATGCAAAATTCCACCTAAATTGGATAAGGTTTGAACCCTTAACTGAAGAAAGAGAAAAAGAAAAAGAAATATTAAAAACACTTAATTGTATTATTTGATTTGAATGTCACATGATTTAATTGATTTCTTCCTAAAGTTTCCTTTTCACGTGGTCATATTACTCTTTCCCAATTTTGCTTTGATATCTGGCCCTCGGATTTCGATCTGACGACACACGGGTCGTATCCTACCTTGGGTAGGAGATGAGCGTGTGTGTATAGTAACATGAAATTTCCCTCTCCTAATTCTTCCTCGTCTCTGAACCTTTTCTTCTGATTTTTATTCGAAACATCTCCTTATGTGATTCTGATCCTAATGAACCTTAAAACCCTATATATAGTAAATGCCCAATTCTCTCCTCTCCACCGTGTTTCGTAGACATGCATCCATCATCCTTGGTCTTTGTGCAATTGTCCAAAAACCTTCCCTAGTCTCTTTGCAACTCTCCTCTTCCCTCAATTGGACACTTGCTACCCCGGAGCTTCTAGACCTACTCATCCTTGTTTTTTGATGACTACGGCTTCAACTAAACCTCCTCCGCAACCTCTAGACTAATTGAAGCATCAATCAACATCTTTAGGCTTTGTTCTTTCTTTCTTGATCATTAGTATGACGTGGTTTCACCTGAGTTGTTCTTCCCTAGAATTTGTTTCTTCATCGTTACTGGTCACCTGTGTCGGGTCTTCTCGGTTGCTCCCTGTCACTGACAAGGACTCCTTTATCTTCACCTTGGTTCCCCAGTTCTATCCCTCAAGCTTAATTGGCTATTTCTCAGTTTTTTCTTATTTTCCCTTTTTCTCCATGTTTTGTGTAGTTCTTGGTATCTATGGGGGTGCTTTCTCCTCCCCCTGTTATCCTTCGAACTCGAGCAGTAGCTCTTTGAGTTCAGGACGCTCTCAAGAACTCGGAAACACCCATAGTTTCTCGAATCACCCTATTGTGACCGAGTTTTGGTTGTGGGTCGTATGCTTCAATCTCACTACTTCCACAATGGCAAGGTGTCCTCTGGGGATGAATCCCTAAGGTGATCTTCCTATTATTCCCCCTCATTTTCCCATTTTTAATCATTTTTCTATTGAGGGTATTTTGGTAACTATGTGCAGTTTTATTTCTTATCTATGCGCCTGAGTTTGGCTGACGTGTCTTAGTGGCCTACCAAGTTGGCCAGTCATGATTGGGCCAACTTGAACGTGTGGCCCTCTCCCTCTCTCTCTCTTCCTCTCTAGACGATTATTGTTGACATGTATTTATCACATTGGCCAATTTTTGAAAATTCATAACAAATCAACTATTGATTAGAAAATTACAAATAAATATTCAATAAATTTAGAAAAATATAACCTATCTAATGGTGTTAATTTTTTCTCACAATCCATTGTTTTATAAAAGGTGATTTTAACAGATTTACCTAAATAGATAATAACTTGTGAAATTCATAACTAATAATCTATAAGTCAAAAAATATAATAAAATATGTTTTGAGTTTAGAAAGTATAATCTAAAATATGGCATGGTTTTGGTAACCTAATTTACATATAAAGAAAAAGGTGATTTTTAGGGTTTGATTCATCAATGTGAAATAGACTCTAAATCTACATATATTCTTAATAGGTTCTTTGGAAGCCTAGGTTTGGACCTAGATTGGACTTTAGACTATTTTGACACTGAAAAGAGGTATATATGTAAACCACACTATTCTTATTGAGCAATGAACCTACTTTCTCTTTCTCTTGGTCTTATGGACACTAGCCTACACATTATCTCTTTTTCTTTGAAAATTATGGTTCATGTGAACTACTTTATTTGTTACTGGTCTTGTGATCATATTATCCTATTTGGACATTATTTTGGACTCTTCTCTATACATTACTCATGGTGGAACATTCTTTGGTGATATATTCTCTTTTGCCCACTTTTAAGGTGGATGTTGATTAGGATCATGTGATCCCACTTTATGTATTTTTTTGGATGTTCTCATCTCTCTTATTTGGTTCATTCTTATTTTTTTTGTTATGTATCATGTGGTGACTACTAATATAATGTACATGTGCTTTTTATGTGGATGTAAAAATTCCAACATATGAATGCAGATGTGAAAATTCATGCATATGAAAATATTTTGGGCATACGTCTTTTCTTGTTCAGGCAGATGTTGAGGGACCCTACCATATTTTAGAGCATGTGTATACAAGACCCTACTCACCCCACATTTTTGGTAGATGTGTTATTTTCTAGCTACATGTTTATATTGTCTAGTATTGTCACAGGTGAAACACATGGATGCCTTGTTCTTATATTTTGCTCTTCTTTATCTCTTTTATTGTGATTCATTTCTTTTATGCCCGATTGGGTAGTACTTTACTTTTCTATGGGAAGCCTTTTATATTGGATGTCCTTTATTCTTTATAAATTGCTCAAATTTATTTTTAGTAAGCACATACCAGCTTTTGCTGAAGTTGTCTATTTTTCTCCTCTTGTTGGGGCAAGCTTCCAACCCCAGGTGTAGGTCAAGGAGAACATGGCAGTTAAAATGGACTAAGCTTGAGGAATTGAAGTTTGGAGACAATCTTGATATGATTTATATTTTCCTCTACTAGATCATTATGATGTAATACCCATGTAAACCCTATGTGGGGGGTTATGATGTACTTTTGAAATTTTGATTATAGTCATTACTTTTATTCCATTGCTATACTCTTTGGTCTTTTGTATATCATTATTTGAAATTTGAAATTTTTACAACTATTCCAGCACACCTTTTAAGTGTGTTTGGAATGGATGTTTTATCCCTCAAATTTTAGTAGAGAGCGGATCCCCTATGGGTCCCACTCATTACACTTGGGAAGCAATAATGTGTTACTAGACACCGCTCTTTGCTTGTGATGTCATAATTGGTTATGGGCATTCTCTGCCAATGTAATTTGGACCTATAGGGTCACACCCATAAGATACACTTAGAATATTATCGAGAGTATCAGGGTCACTAACTTTGTTGTACAGACTGTTGAAAAAGAAAACAAAGTCTGGTGATTGCAAACCTTACATGCTTCGGCAATATAGATCGAATTTCCACTGGCAATATTTGTTGCATTAGAGTGTGACAATCATGAGATTTAAGACCTACCAACTTCAGATCTTTCATTGATACCAATGTACGGATATTGGATGAGTAACCCTGTGGCACCTTAACATTTACCAAGCTTTCTTCTCCTTTCTCGACAACGTGTAACAAGCGGGAGGTAAGTATGTTCTCCGATCTCTACTAACTACTTTTATTAATTTTGTCCTTATTCCCATTTCACATAGGTCCATTTTGGATTTTATTCCATCTTTAGTCTTACCTGGTATATTCAACAAAGTATCGATGATGCTATCACAGACATTTTTCTCAACGTGCATGACATCGATACAATGCCTGACTGTCAAAGAACTCCAATAAGGAAGATACCAAAATATTGACTTCTTCTTGAATAAAGATTTGTCACTCTGTGTGGCCATTGTACATTGTGATCTCTTACCAAATTCATTGGCAAAGTCTTTTAATATTTCATAAACATCCTCCCCTGGTATAGGTTTAGGTGCACTCTGTTCCTCATTTTGTCCATTGAATGCTTTGTGCAACCTACGATACAGATGAAATTTTGGAAGAAACCCTCGATGACCAAGATATACAGTCTTGCCATCGTGTTTTATTCGTATTGAATCAGTGTTCTCTTCACATATAGGACACACTTTAGATCCTTTGACACTATATCCAAACAAATTCCCATATGCTGGAAAGTCATTCACAGTGCAAAACAACATAGTGTGCAAACGAAATATCTCTCTTTGTGAAGCATCATAGGTCATCACACCTTCACCCCAGAGTTTCTTCAAGTCATCAATCAGAGGTTCAAGATAAACGTCGATATAATTTCCAGGTTATTCAGGGCCCGATATCAACAACGACAACATAACATACTTATTTTTCATACACAACCAGGGAGGAAGATTGTATATAACGACCATAACTGGCCAAGTGCTATGTTGGCTTCTCAATGTCCCATACGGATTTATCCCATTTGTACAAAGCCCAAGTCTTAGATTCCTAACTTCTTCACCGAATTCAGGGTACAATAAATCAATCTTCTTCCACTATGGGGAATCAGACGCATGTCGTAGGATCCCATCATTATTTTTCTTAATATCTGCATGCCACCTCAAATTCTCTGCATCTATCATATTGGCAAACAAGCATTGAAACCGTGGTATTATAGGTAGATACCACATCACCTTGGCAAGAGAACCAGTTTTAGACTCCCCCGAAGTCATCAATTTATACCTTGGCGCACCACATTTGGGACAATCTTTCAAATCCACATAGTACTTTTGAAATAATACACAATCATTCAGGCATGCATGTATCTTCTAGGCCTCCATTCCCATTGGGCACAACAATTTCTTTAATCGATATGTTGAGACTGGCAGCTCGTTTCCTTCATGAAGAATTTCTTTCAACAAAGACAACAATGACTTGAAGCTTTTTTCGCTTCATCTATTGTTAGCTTTCAACTTATAAAATCTCAACACAGCGTTAAGCTTCATAAACTTACAACCTGTGTATAACGGTATCTCAGAATCATGCACAATGTTTCTAAACATGGGAGGTGGATCGGTGTGCTCTACCCCACAACTATCCAGCATCGCATCAACGATGTCTAATGGAACTGGTTCGTTCACATCTATGTCATCAGAGGCAATTTCTTCTTCCACACAAGCACTGCTATCGACATCCACTCATTTCAGGTTTGAAATCTCTCCATGCCATTGCCATTCTGTATAGCCTTGTACAATCCCATTGTACATGACATGACTTTTGATTTCGTCACCAGTGCTAACTTTCAAGTTGTTACCGCAATTCCTACATGGATAGTAGAACCTATATCCAAGTTGTTTCCTATGTTCCTCGGAAAATCTAATAAACTGATCAAGACCAGAAATAAACTCTGGGGTGCAGCGATTTGGAATGGACATCCATGATCTATCCATTCTATGATCAAAGAGAAAACAAGTATATATTAGAAAAAGATTAGGGTCTAGGGTTAAAAGATTAGGGTTTATGGTTAAAACTTTAGGGTTTAAGGTCTTATATATAATAAATGTGTACCACCTATCCCGTTCTTGAACACCTAATCTCACTAGTAAGTGTATAATGTGTATTGGGTTTTCAAGAAAATTTTGGCAGCATTTCCCTGTTGTTCTCCAAGTACATACTTAGAGAACAAACGGGGAAATGCTACCGAAATTCTCTTGAAAACCAAATACACATTATACACTTCCATCCTAAGTGAGATTAGGTGTTCAAGAACAGTCCCAAACCAGGGACTATCCAAGATTTACTCCTAATGAGTAAATCTTGGACGGGTTTCTAGGTCAACAAAATATAACACCATAACAGCAAATTTCTTATAAAAACACTTGTGGACAGCCATAACAACATATCAATGCTTCCTAAATTAATCAATGTATTATTTTATAACACAAATCGTGGTGGGTATAACATAGAAAAAAACTCAACATGTCACAATAGAAACATGTCCTTAACCTAATATATAGATATTTGTAACAAAACTCATTAGGAAGACCATTCACAGATACTCATAAAAAAAACATGTCCTTAATACAAAATTATTTAAAAGATATGATGTTCATGTGACATCAACTTAGGGTTACAACTACATAGAATTAATTTTACAAAGAAAATGGTGTTTATATTAGCAATAGCATGTAAGACTTGTATTTGATGTAGTAGTACTTTTAAAAGAATTAATTTTACAGGCTTTTTGTACAATAATGGTTTGTTCCTTGGTCTTTTTTTGTGTGTGTGATTGCAATATGGACAACGGACTCATTTTCCCTCTCCAACCCCAAGCCCAAAATACAATGTAGATATAATCATACATAAAAATTGTTGGGAATTTAAAAGAGAAAACCCAAATAGAGGCTCAACTTAATTAACCAAATTGGCCGAACTTAAACTACAATAATCATGTTAAACCAACCCTTGTTGACCCTAGTAGCATCATCTTCTAATAATCATGTTAAACCAAAACCTTGTTGACCCTGGTAGAATTATCTTCTAATAAAAACTAGTATGAATTTAAAAGAGAAAACTCAAATAGAGGCTCAACTTACCTGACTAAATTGGCTGAATTAACTATAATAGTCGTGTTAAACCAACCCTGGTTGACCCTGGTAACATTATCTTCTAATCAAACAAGTCAATTCGGATACCAGTAAGTCATCAACACTCCATACACAGTTGTTTTCATGTTCTATCATTTGACCTCTAAAGAAACTAGAACCAAACTGGATGAACACAATGATGCAGCCTCCATCAGGTTTTATCATTGAGCATGTACCTTTTGATCAAGAAGATGAGTGGTGCGGCGGCAGCGAGCAGGTTACAGTTGAGAAGAGGGGCGACGGCGAGTAGGGAAGGAACAGTGGCGACGGTGAGTAGGGAAGGAACACCGCGGCTGAAATAGAGAAAGAGGAAGAGTCTAGCTCGAGCAGGTGCTATTAAGTTAACCATAGGCATCAATTATTCAAAAAAAATGACACTTAAACAATAGGCATCGGTTCCCACCAAAAAACTGACACCAAAGGGGGGTGAAAATTTTCGCAGGGACAGCGCACAAAAACACATCGGCGTCGGTTATTGTAAGATAACCGACGATAAAAATGGGCCAAATTTCTATCTTGTGAAAAATCTTTAGTCGTCAGTTAATTAGTTAATAACCGACGGCATATGTTAATTTTTGGAGGTGATCTTTTCCCATTGGAAAATTTAGATTTGGTGGTTGATTTTAGGCGTCGGTTGCTTATTAAGGAACCGACACTAAATTAAAAGTGATACTCGTGTCTGGCCGCTCTTCACATATAGATGTCAGTTTTTGTATTCAACTGAAGATGTAGGGTTTAGGCGTCAGTTTCTGGTATACAACTGACGCCTGTAAATATGATGTTATAAGCCATTTCTGTAGTAGTGTAGTACCATCTTTCTTTTTCACAAATAAGACTGGAGCTCCCCATGGTGAAGAACTGGGTCGAATGAAACCCTTATCGAGTAATTCCTGTAACTGGATCTTGAGTTCCTTCAACTCTGCAGGTGCCATTCTGTAAGCTGGCAGCGCTATAGGGTGACTACCTGGCAACACCTGGATCTCAAAGTCTATTTCTCTTTTAGGAGGTAGACCTGGCAACTCATATGGGAACTCACAGACCACTGGCACATCCCATAGGCTAACTATGCTCTTCTCAGCTCTAGTATCTACTACATGTGCCAAGAATGCCTCACAACCTTTCTGCAACATCTTATCAACTAATACAACTGATATGATACACATAGGCAAAACTTTCCGATCTCCAGAAAAGACACAAGAAAATCCACCCTGTTGAAAGACAACCTCCTTCTTCCAACAGTCGAGTTGAACTCGATACGTCTCTAGGCAATCCATACCCAAAATAACTTGAAAAGAGTTAATATCTAGGGGTATAAGATTAATCGTGATGGTATAACCACCAAAGTTCAACAAAAGTCTGGGACAAAACTCTATCAACACGGTTGGTTCACCTAATGGAACCCTCAACAACAACTCAACTGGTAACTCATGGGTTAACAGATTAAGCGCACAAGCTAAAGAACATTGTATAACGAGTGAGTAGCACCCAAATCTATCAAAACTATAACTGAAATGATGTTAAAGAAAAGCATTTATCTTGTAATCACTCGAGAAGAAACAATACCTTCTTGTGGTGTCAAAGAGAAGAAGCGTCCTGAAGCTCTTCCTCTCCCACGATGTCCTCGTTGTCCTTCCCTAGCACTGGGTGCTGCACCACCTCGAGAACCTGAAGCTACAGAGGAACCGGGTCCTCCAGCTGGAGCCTGTCTTGGAACATTCTGGTACTGTGAGTGAGAACCCTGTGATGTTAATTGATGTAACTGGGGGCAATTCCTCTTGATATGTCCCATCTATCCACACTGATGACATCCTTGAAACTTTATTCCCCAACACTGTTTTGAGTGTGGTCTTCCACATATATCACATGTTCGCGTCTCTCACCTCGGTGGACTTGTCACTAACACTGAAGATCCTGAAGACCTAGTTGGAGGTGTCCATGTAGGCTGTGTATTCCATCTACTGGAGTTAGATCTTCCTCCACTTGATGAAAGACTAGATCCTTGTCTACCAAAACAGCCAAGTCCTCGTCCTATTTTTGAAAAGAAACCACCACCTCCTCTGTATCCACCACTACTTTGTCCCCTTCTAATAAAGTCTCCAGATCTTTTCTTACTCTCAGATTGCTTATCAGCATTAACTAACTCTTATACATGTCTCGCTGCTTCCATAAATTCCCCAAATTTTTCTCTTATCTCTTCGACCAATGGCAAATACGATGCGTCTAATCTCTGACCTTAATCCTTCTTGAAATCTTCTGCACTTTTCTACATCATTAGGAACAAGTTGCGGATAGAAATTTGCCAACCTTGTGAAATGTGCCTCGTATTCACCAATTGTCATACTTCCTTGTCTGATATTCTATAGTTGTCTTATCTTCTCACTCAGAAAGGTAGGTGGGTAGTACTTAAGTTGGAATTCATCAATGAAATCCTTCCAAGTCAATACCATGTCCCTCCTTTTATCTTCCACTCCACGCCACCAGAGCTCTGCATCACCTTTAAGCAAATAAACTGTGTGATTGATTTGTCTTTCCTCAGATAGCTTCATCAGACGGAACACTTTCTCTAACTGTCTCAGCCATTCATCTGCCACTACAGGGTCCATATTTCCATTGAACTCAGTGCCTCCAAGCTTCTTAACCAACTCATAGGATCTCATCAACTCCTTGTTGCTCGAGGTATAAGCTCGCCTCTCCATGTTATACTTTTCTCTGGTCTCAAGAAACATCATGTACATCCTTGATGCTTCATCCACATCATCTCCACCACCTGGACCCATCACCTGAGGATCAGGTCCAATGTGGCTCTCAGCTTGGTCCTCATGACCACGTCCTCTTCCTACCATCTGCAATAGTATAACAAAACACTTCCTGTTAGAAAATTGCAGTTAGAAAGAAGACACCTAAATCCTAATCATATTAGTCTCGTATCGTCCCCTGACCTTGACTTAGAGTGACTACGTACTCAACCTATGCTCTGATACCAAATTAGTTGTGACGCCCCGTACACCGTGCCATCTCTAATGACCCCGGAGACTGGGGAGTCACCCTCGGTAAACCACCCTTAACTTTTTCTTTTCTTAATCACTTAAATTTTACCTAAAGGAGAATCTCATAATTTGGACAATACTAAAATCTTACTTAAACTTGCAGAAGCAAACTTATTGTTTCTAAATCTTGAAAGATACCTCAGAGTTTAAACAACATATTACATATTACTTGCAGAATATAAAGTGCAACAATTAATTGAAAACTAAACTACATATTACATTTCATTCTCTCTCTCTACCATACCACATGCCCAAGGACCGGGGGAAAGGACTAAGAGACCTCTAACTAACTACAAACTACCTTCTAAGTACTTGGGTGATACGATCCTTCAGCTTCCTCATGCTGACACTGACCTGGAAAATGTTTCAGTAGGTTGGTGAGCTACTAGTTCAGTGAATAGAATTTCACCCAACCATCACAGATAACTCATTTATGTTTATTAATTGGAATAAAATTCAAGATAATACTATACTAAGAAGATCTAGGCAATATAATTTAAATGACAGGTGATGTCAACATTTCATTAAGATAACAATTGTTGCAAAGTTGTAAATATGATTAAATAAAAAGGATACTAAATTTTCATTTAAAGGACAACTGTTGTGAAACTAACTCAAATCTTAACTCTTTAACTTATAAGAAACTCTCTGATCCTATATGAACATATTTTATCTTATGCCCTGATCATATGCAGTGTATTCTACATATGAAGACTCGTAGCGAACTACGATCCCACCGTATAAGACTTACCTGACACCCCGGGATAGCTAAGTCTGACTATTGTCCTGGTCTACAACAGGAAAATAGGCTCTCTGGCCTCGGCACTCCTATGGTGTCGTAAAATGGACTCTTCCTCTAGGTTGAGTACACAGGAAGAGGTTCTGAGATGCTCTATTGGCCTCAACTTGGTATGCTCTGTGGGTACCTCTGGGTTACCACTGGGACTTGCGGTTCATGTTGGGTAACCAATCTTCTCTTAGGAGACTTCCACAAGGGCTTCGTCTCCCCGCACGCTCTGTGGGTGCATTCTGACCCATGTATACTGGGCACACTGCCAGGGTAGGTCGTTTCATCCCTAAGGCACAGACCTCTCATAGGGATTCTATGGTGTCAGGGCCCTTAATCTATTATTTTATTATCCTAGAAAATCTCTTACTACATTGTATCTCTCTCTTACTTATTCTTGACTTTAGTATCTCTATGGTACCATGTCTATTTACTTGAACTTTACAACACGACATGAATATCATTCTAAATTTGGCAGAGCAGTTTATTCAAGCATTGCAAATGCTAAGAGATTCGACATATTAAGCATGCATGCAGATTTCAAGTTCTTAAATAAATAGAATTCAGGTCAACTTGGCACATATACGCTGAAATCATACAATTGAACATCGTAACACACTAACAAGAATTAATTACTCGATATATGAGTAATCGTCAGTAGTACTTGTAATTTAAATGTAATTCCTCAAAAATCATGCACATCAACCCTAATCCTGAGTTGTACCTCACATAACATAATTAAGGTTTATTTACTTGTCATGGCAATATTTAATATTAATTATTGGGAATTTCTAATAATGATCTTGAGAAACATGCCAATTTGTGTTAAGACTGAACCACGCACATTAAATATAATAGGGAGTGTGCAACTAGGTTTCCATTGACATTTTCATGTCATCGTCATTTCTTTGAAATTGAGTATCTATTAACTTACTAAAAATGCACAGCCTGGGTTTATACCCAAACTGTATCGTTACTGGTCGTGTGCTACTGATCCCAACTTTTAAATTGAGCAAATTAGGTTTTAATCAATCGTGTGATTTCATTAATCTAAATCACACTCATCAATCAACTAACTAGTGTCGTGCAAGTGTAACTAAGAAATTCGTACAAATTTAGAAATTAAGCGATGCTGACACTGCCCGACACCTGGGTAAACGCTGACATTCGTGAATAACACCGATTTCAACCAAAACATCTGATTATTAGAGTTATTCTTGTGTTTGGGGGTGTGATTCTACTCACAGTGATTCGAGATGTCCAAAAACAACTTAAAATGCATCCATGGGGTTGTCTTCAACCTCTGTATAGCCCCGAATTTGAACCTACTGCACACAGCAGCCGTTTCTCACGAACAGGTTGAAGAAGAGACTCAGTTAGGTGCTGATTAAGGGCTATTCGCTGTAGATTTCTTCTTAGGCCTCTTGGACAAGCTTGATACTGATGATTGGAGGTAGTTTCTCATGCCCAAGACACTCTTGGTCGGACCTGCTGCAATCAAGCTATTGCTTTCTCACATACAAGTGGAAAGGGTAAGCTGGCTAGGTCACTGCTCGTAGCTAGGGCTGCGGATTCGTGTCTGGGCCTTAAGGTCAGACTCCATAACGCCATTTCGAGGTGTTGGTCATGTCCAAGGAAGCTCCTAGTTGTTGCTTCATGCAGCTACAGGGGTGTTGTCTAGCTGGTGGTTGGGGCCACGGGTAGGGCAAGGAAGGGGAAGGAAGGAGGAAGGGAGGTATGGGAAGAAGATGGGCGGAGCAAAGAGCTACAGGAAACAAAGCTAGGGCTCAAGATCGCCCAGTGCAGCTGCTGCTCAATCGAGCGCACTGTGTACCGCTTTAGCATGTTCTGGAATCTATCGGGAAGAAGAAGATAAAGGAAAGGGTATTAACCCAATTAAATGGGTAAATTACAGATTTGACCCAAAAACTAGAAATTGTCATATCTTTTGCCTCGTAGGTCCAATTGAAGTGATTTCTTTTGCAACTTTTCAAGCATGAGATTCTATACAACCTCAAAGCAAGAAATCATATTGATTAGACTATAAAACTAGAGAAAAGAACTAATCACCACATGAGCACTTAACTTATCTCAATTAACTTAATGATGTTGTTATCATGATACTTACTAATTAACTTTGGTGTGGGTCATAACATAACACCTCAAGAGTATGAAAATATTGAAATGGTTGTTTCTCTCTCTATCCTATGATTGATTATGGCATAGAGAGTTTGGTTGTTATCATTGAGATCTATTTTAACATGTTGTGATTAGAAAAGAAATAAAACACTTAACGTTGAAAACTACATTCAAGTATAAAATACAAGAATGTAATGACATGTAAGATTTCAGATGCTTAAAATAAACTTTGAATATACTTTGTTTGCATATTTATGTTTCGAGGATGAAACTTTTTAAGGGGGGTGAGAATTGTAATGACCACATTTGTACTTAATTGGTAAACTAGGGTTTACCTGAATTATTACATGCTTGATTAGATTGAACATCATTTAGATTTGATTAATGATAGCTATTTAATTGTGATTTTTCAAACCTAAGAAGAAACTCTAACTATGATTTTAGTTTTAAGAATTAGGGTTTGAGAAATGTAAACCCTAATCTGCAAAAATTAGGGTTTTTATAGTACATGAATATGGAATTTGATCAGGATAGCAGTGTGGTAAATGATTTTTTATATTTTCTAAAAAAAAAAATTTAATTGAGTTTTGGATATGATATGTATAAGTCAATCATGCATATTGTATAAAAATTTCAGAATATTTGAGTGTTATTTGAATGTGGTTCTCGATCGAACTATACTTTGACCAAAATGCTGACATAGTGCTTTTTAGTAGTGTAGTGTTTTATTTTTAATTATTTATTGGTAACTCCAAATGATCTAAAATTTTAACTAGAGATCTAAAAATAAATCATAAACATGTAAAATTTTCATTATTTTTGGATGCGTTTAGACCTTATCAATAGACAAATTACAGTAATATTTTTATGATAGAAAATTCAGCTGAAATAAGAGAAAGTATAGTGAGGGATTAATGTGCAATTGACACAAGCAGCTCAATTGGTCTATATGGTCAACCTAACATACAAGGAGCTCTCATAATTCTTGATTCAATCCAGAGAAACAAAATCCTAGAGAGAGAGTGAGAGTTAGGGTTTGAGAGGAGAAAGTGATGGAGATGCTGACCTAGGGTTTTGTGGTCTGAGGAATGATGAAATCATGTAAGTTTAACTTCTTTGCATAGACTTTAATGGTGAATCTTCTCTCACATGTCAAGATTCTGTCCCTCCTTTGATTTGATCAGAAATGGTATCAAAACTTCCCCTTTTCTCACTCTTTCTTCATAATCCCTCATTTCTAGGGTTTCCGAGTTGAAAGGAAGAAGAATCAGGTGAATTGCTAGGGATTTGATATGAGATCGAGATTTTCAGGGATAAACTGTGTTTTTAAGGTGTTTTCACACCTTAGGGTGAGTAGGTACTTCCTTTAAATAGTATATTGCACGAAAATTAGTTAAATCGTCCATAATCTTTAATTGCTTAGTATGTGACTACAAACCCTGAATTGTGTGTTTGATCTAAGTTGCTGCAAAATGATATGAAACAGATTCTTCCTCTATTTCGATGAATTTCAGATGATAAAATCATATTAGAAATGTATACAATACATCCTAATGAGAATTCCCTAAGTATTCGCAGAGGTTATAAGTGTAAAGAGTGAGACCCAATAGAGGGGCCATTCAATGGTAAAAACATAAGCCAAGAAATAATTAAGCTGCAGAAAACATAACTATTTACAAAGTTACAAAATATGCCCATGAATATAACTTTGTCACTCTAAGGTGGTACATAAATTGAAAATGTTACATCTATATATACATAAGCCCATCTGCAGAGGGTAACAAGGTTGTCTCAAGCTATCCTTATGTTCACCAATGAGCTCATAATCATCATGCGTCTCGACCCTACAAAGCACCTAAATCTGGATGGAGGGAACACCCAGAAAAATAGGAAAGCAAGGTATGAATCAGCAAAAGCTGGGTATGTACATTAAAAGATTAACTAGGGCATTTAAAAAGTAAAGTAAGATGTTCCCATAAAAAAGGGGGTCATTAAAGTTAGATAAGTTTCAATGAGAAGTAACAAGAGAAAGAATTTCCAAAAGAATGAGGTATATCAATAAACAAATGAAATAACACATCTTGCAATTAACCATTCATAATATCACAACAATCATAATAATTTGCATGTAGATATATTAGACTAAAGTAACTATAGTAGGGCCATGACACCACTGAGTCATTGGCCTAAGTAAAATGGGTGGAAAAGCACACCCTAGGTAGAAAAGCACGCCTCTGTATATATAAGGGTAGAAAAGCATACCCCGGGTAGAAAAGCATATCCTAATGGTTACGCATAAGCATCTACAATAGTTAAACTAGTCGAACTATCTAACATGCATAAATAGAGTGGCAAGATATACCTTTCACAAACATGTGGCATGATTTAAGCACAATAGCGGATGGGGTCATTAACCCAATTCAACATGATAGTAATTTCAAAAGAATAATAATAAATCCAACTGAAAGTATATGAATTGTCCAACAAATGGAATAAGAGCAAGTATTTCAAAAGATGCATCATTATGGGAAAATTTAGTCATATAAATGCCCAATTATAAATAGAGAGGAGTACATACCTCCGGTCCTGTCTAAGTCAAATAAACGATCACCTAACTCTGAGCCAAGTTTAACATCACCTACGCGTAGATTATAGTTTATGTTAATATTGTTTCTCATACAACATTAAAGCCCATAAACACTTCCTCCAAATCTCAGTTTGGTCTAGCAGTCTGATATTCAGAACAATCCTCTGATTTCTCAACACTCACAACACTGATCTATTTCCCACACCATCGTGACTAGTTAATGGGATTCAAAATGAGAACGAACGGCAATATGTGTATATGTTATCTGGTGACAAATATGGTCTCATTAAATGAAACACGACTATTTAAATCTTTCTAATCATGGGAGTTTTGAAATCACTAATAAAATGGTGACTTCGCTTTCTAGTTTCCCAACCTCAACGCAAACAACTGTGCTAATTGGTTTTCCAGCTTCAGCATGAACGGACGAAGTTAGTGATTCCAAACACAGAGCAACATGCTCCTCTCACTTGCTCACTGTAAGGCAGTCCTGAGAGTCAGGTTCTTGCTCCAGTGATGAACCCCTATTAGCAGCGTCACCCATAAAGGTGACCGGTCTCCTTCCGGCCCCTTGAGATATCTGATCACAACCGTGATCTCGATCAGTAAACGGAGAAGACGGCGGCGTCCAAGCAGCGACTGGGCAGATTCAGAATGCAAGTCGGTGCCAGATATTGGTCCAAGTTGGGGCCTTCAGTCGTGGTAGCAAGGCTCGAAGGTGGACACCGGTCAAATCAGGATGAAACGATGATCTACAAAAGCAACCTCAAAACAAACTGTGTGACCTTCTGGAGTCGAGACAGTTGCAAAATTTCGGATTGGAAACCGACAGACGAGCGTCGATCAACCGTATCCCCCAGCCACCCAAAATCTTCTCACAACTCTGCGTTGATTGATACTCAATAAATAGGGATCCAACAACGTGATGTCAATACGATGGTGAGCACCTCAAGAAGGCAAAATAGGGTATTTTGTCAACCCAAAGATTGGGGAAGAATCAGTGTGCACAGAAGACAAGGACAAATAGTTAAGGGCTATAGATGATGCCCTTACCTTTAATTGACTCCAAAACGACCACGACACTGTTGCAATCTGCTCCTCACCGGAGACGAGGGTCACTCCGGCACGAGGATTCTACGACACATAAGAGAAATCGAAATTGGGATTAGGGATCAGTAGAGGAGGAATCACACTACTTGTGTGAGTGATTTTGTGGCAGTGGAAGTTAGAAGACAAGATGGCGAGGTATCAAAGTGATGACAACCAAAGCCTGCTTTAAGTATATTTGGGTGCTTAATGGCCAGGGCACCACATGCCTCAATTATGGGTTCCCTTGACTGTCCAGATCTCTTGAAACGTCTTCCGGTAATAACTCAGACAATGAAGACAATCGGTGGAGGCCATCTATGGATGAACAACAGTAACATCCGCTCACTTTGTAGATGAAGACCTTGGTCAACTAGCGTCACATGCATAAATCGGATCATCATGGCCAACTTTGCATATTTCGTTCCAATGTAATTAAATTATGCATTGAGCATCTTTTTTTCTTCCTCTCCTAAATCGTAGGCTAGCAATGAAACCAACAAGGAGCATACTTCTATCCTTAAGAGTCCATTTCAAATGTGTTAGGTGTAGATACTAATCAATGGGTATTAAATATTCTAATAAAGGATAATTTATTTTCTAAATCATTACAATAGATTCTGGGTATTTTCTCCTCAATAAAAGTTTCTCTGGGATAAATGGGGATATAATCATATATGGCCTCACACACAATGTTTGTACGACTATCCCTCAATATGTGAATTAAATCCCCATAATTCCTCAATGTCACACCCACGTATGATTATGTGAATGGATGGTGATTTAAAGTCAAAACTACCCCAAGATTATTATCAGGGTCAAAAATTACTACTCAACAAAGTTTAAGGGAAATAGGATTTAAGATTTTTTTTTTGAAAAAAGGAAAATAGAGGTGATACCTAGATTTGAGGTCGTTATAGAACACCACCCCTTAAAGAGGATTTCGTCCCCGAAATCTACCAAGCTACAACTCAAAATACTAAGTTGTAATTTTCTTAACCAATTATAAATTTCTAATTCACTAGATAGTTAATATAAGGGTCCTAGCATAATGTAGTCACATAACAATTGTATGTAGAACCCAATGTGAATTTATATTACTTTATCCATCACGTCTTATTATCTTCTCATATTGTGAATTAGTCTAGGAAATTTATACTATGATTGAGGATGATATCATCAACTTTAGTTTTTTTTCTACATAATTAAGGAGGTTTATCCATCACATGGTTCAGGAAAGCGCTATGCGTTGTACGGGCGGAGAGGGTACTACATAGAGTATATGCGGTATGCGGGAGTATATACGGGAGTATATGCGGTTTTGGATTTTTTTTATTTCAATAAACTAATTATATATAAAATAATATAGTGAGATCATAAATTAAAATATATAGAATAGGAACGTACATCTATTTACTTATAAACATATTAATATGCATGTATGATGTATGATATGCTTATATATTTATATATGTCTATATATAAAATATGTTTGTAATATATGTACAAATACTAAAATGTAGGTAAATCAATGTACAAATATATGTATAATGTGTATAAATGTGAATAAATCAAAATGTATATATACATGCACAAATATGTGATTGTATATTTAGGTATATTTTATATGTATCTATACATGTTAATATATCAAAAGGTATTTGAATAAATGTACAAATGCATGTGGAAAAATTTTATATGTATTACAATGTATACATATAATTCAATGACTATATATCTGAATTTATATATATAATGAAATGTACGTGTGTATATATATGCATGTATGTACGAAATGCATGAACATTAATTGTGGGATTTTCAAAAAGCGGAGTTTAACCGGCCGCTTAATCGGCCAAGCGGGAGTATATGCGGTCCATGATCGCTTAGTGGACCGATTAGTAATATGCGGTGCGGTAGGGTGACTGAATAGGTATATGCGGGAGTATATGCGTCCGTGCAGACCGATTTCCCAAACAGTGATCCATCATACTATCATAATGTTTTGTATCCCTCTGATTAGCAATTTTTTTATGCTAATAACCATTTATTACAACTATTGACTAATTTAAGTTACAGACCTAAGTTTACAAGGCTCCATCCCTTAAAAGGACCAATCTAACCATACATCGAGTTAAGAGAGGTAGCCGACAAGAATGTAGTTATTATATTTATTCTTCTTCCTATTAAATCTTATATCACACTCATGCTTAGGGTTAGAGGGTTGAACAAAAGAGTCAAATATTTCTTCGCTAAAGGGCCTATCTACTACTAAAACTTTCTTGTAGTGGTGACTTGGTTCCAAAACCATCGATAATATCCAAAAAGTTTTCTTTTTGTAAATATAATATAATAATGAAAATATGTTTGATAGTGAAAACCTAGCGATGGGAATCCAAAATGGCGCCAAAATCAATCAGGGATCAACCACTTTTACCATGCACCACATATACTATCACTCAAACATCACTTGATCTTCACAAAAGAGGCTTATCTACACACATCATCAAAGATTACAACATGCATATGCCAATTCTAAATGAGAGAATACATGTTTTTTTCTAGCATGCAGTGAACCTTTAGTAGGTCCAACTAGGCACAACCTTCATTATTTAACCATTCTCTTAATCGTGATCAATGCCATCACATCCCAAAACATCATTTATTTATAATACCACAGATAAGCATAATAAGAATAGATTAGGGACTCTACTACCTTAGTTGGCTTTCCTTCATAGTGTCAAGACAAGCGCATGTGAACTAGATAGTCAAACTACTCTCTATCTCATACATTAGGTAAACTAATTACACAACGGTATTGAAAGAGTGGTCAACTCTTTTAGGGATCAATCCTAGATGTACCTACCTCACATGACCTCAGTGTTGGTGCACATTCGAAGTTTTAAGTAATAGAGTACCAATTGCAGCTTATAAATATAATTGTGTCTCTAAATGTCCTCGGGGGAAACCAACATGGTACAAAGTTTTATTATGTGATCCAAATATGTGATCACTCCGTTATAAGACAAGGAAGATCAACATCATAGCTACCTTATGGGTATGTGAGGGATAAAATATAAAGGATCATTACTTGAAATATATATCTTCCTTCAACATACCCTCATTTATGAGATATCACAAGTTCAGCTAAAGATAGTATCCAACACTTGGATGGAGAGTTGCAAGCAAACTATGTTGCATTAACTCCACGTTGCAGGAAAGACTAGACTAACCTTAAAGGATCTAATTCAATCATCATGTGCTATGATAGAATACCTCAAAATCTACAAATCATGTCAACATCCTAAGTTTGTATCCATGCATGCATAGTTCACATAATGCATGTATAATATGCTAGGGGAACAAAAAAAAAGTAAAAGGTTTAATGACTTTTACTAGGGTTACTCAAAATTATGTGAGTTCAAGTCAACCTACTCTTTCAATAGTAGATGAATTGTCCTCCCCTAAGGAGTGAGGTAGAGGCTACTTTCTAGGAGAGACAACTTTTATGTATACAAAGCTATGCATATAAAGAGAGGGTAGGATTCCACATACTTTGATTGAAATGCATATATACCACCAAATTGGATAGGGATGAAATCCTAATTGGTAAACACGACTTAGGTTTAGGTATGATAACAACCTCTAAAGGATCATCTATCTATTAAGGAACAATTTAGGATAACTTGAAATAGTCTAGTTACCGACTGCTTAGGCTCTGATACCATTCTGTAAAGAGTGAGACCCAATAGAGGTCCCACTCAATGGTAAAAACATAAGCCAAGAAATAATTAAGCAGTGGAAAATATAACTATTTACAAAGTTACAAAATATGCCCATGAATATAACTTTGTCACTCTAAGGTGGTACATAAATTGAAAATATTACATCTATATACACACAAGCCCATCTGCAGAGGGTAACAAGGTTGTCTCAAGCTATCCTTATGTTCACCAATGAGCTCATAATCATCCTGCGTCTCGACCCTACAAAGCACCTAAATCTGGATGGAGGAAACTACCAAGAAAAATAGGAAAGCAAGGTATGAATCAACAAAAGTTGAGTATGTATGTTAAAAGATTAACTAGGGCATTTAAAAAGTAAAGTAAGATGTTCCCATAAAAAAGGGGGCCATTAAAGTTAGGTAAGTTTCAATGAGAAGTAACAAGAGAAAGAATTTACAAAAGAATGAGGTATATCAATAAACAAATGAAATAACACATCTTGCAATTAACAATTCATAATATCACAACAATCATAATAATTTGCATGTAGATATATTAGACTAAAGTAACTATAGTAGGGCCATGACACCACTGAGTCATTGGCCTAAGTAAAATGGGTGGAAAAGCACACCCTAGGCAGAAAAGCACGCCTCTGTATATATAAGGGTAGAAAAGCATACCCCGGGTAGAAAAGCATACCCTAATGGTTAGGCATAAGCGTCTATAATAGTTAAACTAGTCGAACTATCTAACATGCATAAATAGAGTGGCAAGATATACCTTTCACAAACATGTGGCATGATTTAAGCACAATAGCAGATGGGGTCATTAACCCAATTCAACATGATAGTAATTTCAAAAGAATAATAATAAATCCAACTGAAAGTATATGAATTGTCCAACAAATGGAATAAGAGAAAGTATTTCAAAAGATGTCTCATTATGGGAAAATTTAGTCATATAAATGCCCAATTATAAATAGAGAGGAGTACATACCTCCAGTCCTGTCTAAGTCAAATAAACGATCACCTAAGTCTGAGCCAAGTTTAACATCACCTATGCGTAGATTATAGTTTATGTTAATATTGTTTCTCATACAACATTAAAGCCCATAAACACTTCCTCCAAATCTCAGTTTGGTATAGCAGTCAGATATTCGGAACACTCCTCTGATTTCTCAAAACTCACAACACTCATCTATATATCTACCGACGTAAATATAAATTGACCCGGTCAAACCAAGTACTGGAAGCTATAAACAATGAAGCAACCAAAAAACAATGTATACTGCCGTCAGGTTTCCCACACCATCGTGACCAGTTAATGGGATTCAAAATGAGAACGAACGGCAATATGTGTATCTGTTATCCAGTGACAAATACGGTCTCATTAAATGAAACACGACTATTTAAATCTTTCTAATCATGGGAGTTTTGAAATCACTAAAATAAAATGGCGACTTCGCTTTCTAGTTTCCCAACCTCAACGCAAACAATTGTGCTAACTGGTTTTCCAGCCTCAACATGAACGGACGAAGATAGTGATTCCAAACACAGAGCAACCTGCTCCTCTCACTCGCTCACTATAAGGCAGTCCTGAGAGTCGGGTTCTTGCTCCAGTGATGAACCCATGTTAGCAGTGTCACCCACAAAGGTGACCGGTCTCCTTTCGACCCCTTGAGATATCCGATCACAATCGTGATCTTGATCAGTAAATGGAGAAGACGGCGGCATCCAAGCAGCGACTAGGCGGATTCAGAATGCAAGTCGGTGCTAGATATTGGTCCAAGTTGGGGCGTTCAGCCATGGTAGCAAGGCTCGAAGGTGGACATCAGTCAAATCAGGATGAAACGATGATCTACAAAAGCAACCTCAAAACAAATTATGTGACCTTCCGGAGTCAAGATAGTTGCAAAATTTCAAATTGGAAACAGGCAGACGAGTGTCGATCAACCGTATCCCCCGGCCACCCAAAATCTTCTCACGACTCTGTGCTGACTGATACTCAATAAACAGGGATCCAACAACATGATGTCAATATGATGGTGAGCACCTCAAGAAGGCAAAATAGGGTATTTCGTCAACCCAGAGATTGGGGAAGAATCAGTGCGCACAGAAGACAAGGACAAATAGTTAGGGTTGTAGATGATGCCCTTACCTTTAATTGACTCCAAAACGACCACGACACTGTTGCAATCTGCTCCTCACTAGATACGAGGGTCACTCCAGCACGAGGATTCTACGACACACAAGAGAAATCGAAATTGGGATTAGGGATCAGTAGAGGAGGAATCACACTACTTGTGTGAGTGATTTTGTGGCAGTGGAAGTTAGAAGACAAGATGGCGAGGTATCAAAGTGATGACAACCGAATCCTGCTTTAAGTATATTTGGGTGCTTAATGGCCAGGGCACCACATGCCTCAATTATGGGTTCCCTTGACTGTCCAGATCTCCTAAAACGTCTTCCGGTAATAACTCAGACAATGAAGACAATCGGTGGAGGCCATCTATGGATGAACAACAGTAACGTCCGCTCACTTTGTAAGGGAAATGAAGATGAAGCCTCGCTTCGGTTCTGAACGCATTCACTTTAATCAAAATATTAATATGCAGTTAAGACCTTAGTCAACTACCGTCACATGCATAAATCGGATCATCATGGCCAACTTTGCATATTTCGTTCCAATGTAATTAAATTATGCATTGAGCGTCTTTTTTTCTTCCTCTCCTAAATCATAGGCTAGCAATGAAACCAACAAGGAGCATACTTCTATCCTCAAGAGTCCATTTCAAATGTGTTAGGTGTAGATACTAATCAATGGGTATTAAATATCCTAATAAAGGATAATTTATTTTCTAAATCATTACAATAGATTATGGGTATTTTCTCCTCAATAAAAGTTTCTCTAGGATAAACGGGGATATAATCATATATGGCCTCACACACAAGGTTTGTACGACTATCCCTCAATATGTGAATTAAATCCCCATAATTCCTCAATGTCACACCCACATATGATTATGCGAATGGATGGTGATTTAAAGTCAAAACTACCCCAAGATTATTATCAGGTTCAAAAATTACTACTCAACAAAGTTTAAGGGAAATAGGATTTAAGATTTTTTTTTTGAAAAAAAGAAAATAGAGGTGATACCTAGATTTGAGGTCGTTACAATAAGAGTAAACTGAAATATAGGGAATTTGTCTATGACTAAAATTGTTGTATAATTAAATAGAGAAATTTGTTTATCTGGATTCCCTTAGTTATGAATGATTGTTTATCTAAATTCATAGTACATATATGTCAGATACTATCTTGGATTTCATTTAAGGTGAATAGTGTGTGTTTGATATCTCAGTAAAGAGGGTGAAACCCTAGATGCGAGGAAAGTTGGATATTTGTGAATAGATATCATGAAATCTATTTGAATGTATTTTCTTGACATGATAGACTTTATTTATTCAATTTTATTATTGATGCATGTTATCTCAGTGAATGACATGGAAACCCAAATTTAGCTCAGTTACAAGGTTTCATACATATATTGATTTTATATGATTTGTTGATAGTAGTCTTTATTCAATGAATGTTTATATCGCATGAAATCCTTATGAGAGCCATGTGATAAGTGAATGGGGTAAATGAAACCCTAAGGATAGGATGTTCAATGAATCAAGTATTTTGATATCAATGTTCTCAGTATGAGATGTGGTGATGTTTAACAGTTCAGTTGTGGTAAATGTTATCAGATGGTCTATGAAATGAATGGTTTACAGAGCTAAACTAAGATATGTAATGTGATGCACAACCCAAGATTGGGTTGAGGTGCATATTTTCCAAGAAAGTACAAATAATTTACATGTGCAAATGATGATTACTCGTATGTCAAGTAATTAACTCTTATCAGTGTATTAAGAAGTTCAATTGCATGATTCTAGTGTATAAAGTATCAAGTGGACATGTATTCTGTTATTTGAGAATTTTAGTCTTCCTGTAGGTATAAAATGTTGATTTCTCAAAATATTACAATGTTTTGAGTATATTGCTCTGCCAAGTTTAGAATGATATACATGTTGTGTTATAAACTTCAAATAAATAGACACGGTACCATAGAGATACCAGAGTCAAGTATAAGTAAGGGAAAAGATACAATATAGTAAGAGTTTTCATAGAATAATAAAATAATAGACTTAAGAGCCCTGAACACAGTAGATCCCCTATGAGAGGTCTACGTCATAGGGATGAAACAACCTAACCCTGGTAGTGTCCAGTATACGGGGGTTGGAACGTACTAACAGGTGGTACGGGGGATGAAGCCTTAGTGGAAGTCTCCTTAAAATATAAAACGTAGTGTCTAACATCAACCAGAGATCCTAGTGGAACTAGAGTACAGTAAAGCCAATAGGTGGCTTGACTCTCTGCCTATGTACTCATGTTAGAGGAGTCCAATTTTTACAACATAATAGGTGTGTCGAGGCCAGAGAGCCATTTTTTTGTTGCAGACCAGCGACGTAGTCATGCTTAGCATTCCCGGGTGTGTCAGCTAAGTCTTGTACGGCGAGATCGTAGTTTGCTATGAGTCTTCATATGTAGAGTACACTGCATATGATCAGGGCATAAGCTAAAATATGTTCATATAGGTTTCAAGAGTTTCTCATAAGTAAGAAAGGCTAAGAAATATTCGAGTACAGTTTCCCAACAATTATTCTTTGTATGTTTCTTAATTATTAGTTCACTTTGAAATTAATCAAGCATGCTCATATATCGATTTGCTCTTGTTGATATCTAGAGTATCCTGCCATATTTATGATTGTCAATGATTGACCGGCCTAAATCGAGCGTCCTAAAATTGGAGGCGGATTTGAGGTAGTCGAGCTTTTACATTTATAACATGAAACCTTCTAGGCCCCCACAACTTTGTTTACGGGGTCGAACACAGGGACAAGGGTGGTAGTGTTGAGAATGTGGAATCGACACGCTACACTCTGGCAAAAGAAGTAAAGAGGCAGCAAAATTTCCCAAAAGGAACAACTGGAGATCATCAAAACAAAAGAAACTATCTCCAACTGGAGTTACAAGAAAAATTAATGGTTTTAAGCATTTATCAGTTTTTAGGGGTTTTCATGCAACAGAAACAGAGAGATAATACTAAAGCTAAGCAAGGTATGAAGGAGAAAGCTTTGGTAAAACAAGCAGTGGTAGGAACAATCTTGTACCCCTCCTCTCAAAGCGGGTACCTCTAACAAGGAATCAACACCCCTCTCAAGGTTGCTGGACTTAAATTAGAGTGGAAAGGTCACTAAGGCAACTCCGATTCTGGGCACTCTCGTACTCCAGAATCGGACCAAACATTAGAGCCACAACACCCCTCTCGAGGTTGTTACAACGGGAAAACACGATTTGGTAGCTAATCGAAACGCGATCCAAACATGCAAGCTAGCGTTCAGATATTAAACATGGCAATCACCTATTAAAGGTACCAAACGTAAAGCAGCAGATGATTAAACTCCTCTATTTCCATTAACAAATAAGGTCTGGTTACATTGCGTAAAGTAAAGAAATAGATGACAAAAAATAAAGGATAAACGTCGCCTTCTTGGTATAGAAGGTCGACAGACTACCGCTGACCCTCCGGCCCAATACCAGGCAAGACCCTAGCCCGATACAGCCGTGTCGGGCGGCACGCAGTGATGGGTCGGTTGTATCGTGCGAGAACCCTGGCCCGATACGGTCATGTCGAGCAGCACCCTCTCGGGCGACACGTATCGGGGTTAGTATCGTGCCGGGCTAAAGTGAGGTGCGTCTAGTATCGGTCACTTGTATCCAGTATCTACGTTATGTCGGCCGATATCGGCCTGCAGTGGTGCTCGGGATGACACTAAGTGAACCATTCCCTCCCTCTCAGGATGGGGAAATGCTCACCTAGTGTCGCCCGTCACAACTACTGAGGCACGATACTCTTGCTCTTGTAGCTTTCCTTGGGAAGATTCGCGCAGGGTTCCGACATGTCTTTTCGGCTCCCTGTAGCTTCTATTTATAGGAAGCAGTTGGGGAAGTTATGGTGCTCAAGGTGCCACATGTCTTCCTTATTATCGCACATTTGGTGGACGGCCGATGCAAGTATCGCCCGGCACAAGGATGTCGGCTATTGGGCGTCGTGGCGAGAGGTGCCTGCCGGTGGGTGGCCGGTATCGCGCGACACATTGAGTAGTCGTGGCGTGCTCGGCTCCCTATTGGGTAAAGAGGCGTGTCGTCCAATGGTTCCTTCTTGCGCGGCATCCTCACGTCGCGCGTCGACATATCGCGTTACCCTACTAGGCTGTGTGCATATCGGTCGGCTGGGAGGCCGATGTAGGTGGAATCATGTTTGTGGGCCGGGACAGCCTTATTGATGATAAATGTGTCAAAATTGGAGGAAGACACTGCAAAATACGGAAATATTGAATTAAGAGCGTTGTTTGGCCTGTTATTGTAAAAGTACATATAAAAGGAGAGGAAAATAGTTAAACGGGCAGTTTTGATTTTAAAAAAATAAGGGTCAAAAACATCACAAAAATTGGTGTTATCAACTCCCCCAAACTTAGTGTTTTGATTGTCCTCAATCAATATTTAAATTTTATTTTGTGATGCTATTTTTTGCTCGGTGTAGTTTTCAGTTTAAGAGGTAAAACAAGAATTGCGATGCCTTTAGAGATAATTCTGCCCCACTACGAACAAAAGACCTTGCGTTTCCTGTCTTATTATTTCAGTAAAAAATTTCTCTACAGCTTCAACGAGACTTTGGTGTATGATTCCGAAGTTAGATTTCACACCAAACAGCTTTAGGGGTAGAAAGTTGTGTATAGGGTAGGTTAAGGCTTTTTGGGGTTTTTCTTGTTTCTCATTAGTCCATCTAGGTAAGGGTCCGTTAGCAGGAAAGTGGTCCCTGCAGTCCAAGCCAGTTGGCTTTAGAGCAGTGATTTCACATCCTACGTACCACTGCCCCAGATCTACCATGCCTAAAGATGGGTACTTTTGGACGACAAGCATGTATGTATTTTTTTTTCTTTTATTTGGCACAACTCTCATACTTTTATTTACCCTCATAAGGCTCCTTTCTCTTTTTGGGATTTTTGTTGGGTAAGGGGAAACAAAAGGATTTTTGCTGTTTGGGCAGCTTTTTCCTTCTCCATACTCGTCTCTTAACTGTTGCGAGATTATTATTTTTTTCGAAATTTTTGGCACGGAAAAACGTAGTCTTTTTTTTGTTTGAGGCAGTATTATTAGAAAGATATAACAAAACTTGCATCTCGTTAGGCACATAGAAAACAGACTTGGCAAGAAGTCGCATCAGGTTTTTACTAATATAGCGACTTTGCACATATGTATGGGAACAAGATAAGCAAAAAAAATTCAAAATTTTATATGAACATATATATGTACACATGATATAGGAAAGAGCAAAAGAATAAAGAATTTGAGTTAGAAAAATCAGAAAATTTTTATACCTCCCTCACTGGTACATGGTACCCCCCCCCAAACTTACTCCACACTATGTCTCAGAGTTGTGAGGTAGATAAGGTGAGGTAATGTTGCTCCAGTGAGGTTAGCTGGTGAGTGCGTCTGTATCAGATAGAAGCTCTCACGCATATTCTCCTCTTTTGCTATGATAATCGATGTGGTGGAGCTGGTCAGGCGTTGCCTCATTCGCTATCCATTCCAGGACAAAGATGTCGCAGTCGTTAGATAGGGGAAGCTATTGCGGACTGCGGTGGCAGAACTGGAGTTTGTGCCATTTGCTTGCTTGTGTGTCCAGGAATGGTTGGATCATCTTTGACACCTCATTGTAGTATTTTCGAACTAAGCGTTCGACGGATGACAACGGTTCTGATGTACACGGCACTGGATGGTTTTTGTTGCTGTCCGAGCTATTGTAGAAGATCCCTGCTTGTTGTCGAGTGTACATTGTCAGGAGTGTCCAATGGCTATAATGCAGGACGGGCAAGAAGATCGTGCGTGGAACCTCGCTCTCCAACTCTTCCAAAAATGATTGCTTTGCTCCTGTTTCATCGGTGAGGCAAATGTCATTGAACAGCATAGGATGAGCTATGTATGTGTGTTCGAGCCTTGGCTGTATTGTTTGCACGAACCCTGCGCACGATACGGGAGAAAAAGAAGGAAGTTATAGCACGATACCATTAGGTAAAACATTGAAGGCAGTAGCCCGATACGGTAAAACTTTGCCGCTATATATAGCGATCCGACCCGGGGTAAAACTGGTAATTCGGGAATGCTCATCGGCCGTTGGGATAAACCATTCCCGAGATGGGCAGTCCATCCGGCACGACCTTTGCAACGCATGAAGTACCACTGCCCGATATGAGCGCGTTCCCTGCATCAGTTCGGTCGCTACCCAATACGATCCTTCAGAGCAAAAATTAAGAGGAAGAACTTAAAACAAAGCGAGCAAAAGCGATCGATGAGTAAAACATCATTGGCCTAAGGCTAAGATCCCGGCCTCAGATGGCATTACCCATCTCGGTCTATAAAAACAAAGCAGTGGCCCATAAAACAGAAGAGTCAGTGCATGTGGCGCATGCACTGACTCGGGCCTTATTACAGCCCATAATGTTTGCAATGTTTGTTTTGCAGGAAAGTAAATTGCAGCCTATTCTAGGAAAGAAAATAAATCTCGGGCTGAGCATCATAATCCTTGTCTCCAGCTTGACGGCTCCAGCCTTTTCACTCTTCCGCTCCCGACATCATCCATCTTCCTGCAACTCGATCCTCGTTCCCTATTGTCACTGCCCTGCCTTCTTTGTCGTTTCGGTATTCAATGGAATCTTCCCTGACGGGTTCTTGATTAATTCGTCCATTTGAGCTAGTTGCTTATCAATCTGGCGCTGATGCGTTTGCATGTATACCATTTGTACCTACAACGAGTTCAAAACTCCCGAGTTTGGTAGCGCGCTCTACGCTAGTTGGTTATTGATAGTGTCTTGCCTTTTCACGAAGTCAAACAACTGGCCAACCACATCCGACTGGCCAGAAACCTTGTCATGTTCCTTGTTTGGTACTTGGTACTTGGCTTGGCTTTGGAAAATACCTTTGTTTGTCTGAAAGGGGGTGTTTTTAGTGTACTGGTCGGGTCCTCCCCTTTTCTCAAATGCTTGGGGTGGCTTAGACAAGCTATGCAGTTGATGTGAATTCTCAGCTGCATCCTTGTTGCCGTAATTGAACCCAGGGTGGTCCGACCTCTTAAAATTTATAAAAGAGACATTTTCAGTCACTTCGGCCTCGGACTCATATTCGCTCGATGCTTCTGGTCGGGTGTAGATGCATTTGTCTACCCCATGGCCCCCTTCTCCACATGTCACACATTTCATCACCCTTTCAATTTGTTTTTTCCCTTTTCCACCAGACTCCCTTAGCTGCTTGACGTCTGTCGCTATCCTTTGTATCTGAGAAGTTATCGATTCCAGAGCCTTGGATTCCAGGGAGGGTCCTTCACTTACCTTCTTGGCCTGCTGATGGAGCTTCCACTTACGTAGAATTGCGTGCACCAACTAAAAATCCTAAAGATGACAAGTCTTTAGGTTTAGCCTTGCATATACTAGATAGAGAACTCCACCCACGTATGCTAAGATACGTGGAAGTCTTATCGTAGTATAGTTAAGGGTCGAATCCTGAGAACAACGGTCTTGTTGCAAGCAACAAGATGAAAAACTTTGGAATTTTACTTAGTCACTTAATAGTAGGCACTTAAATCGAAAGGTTGGTTTTTTTTTGTTTTAAACTAAGAACATGTAAAGTAAAGCAAGCAAGTAAATCTAAGAAAGTTTAAACAATGATAAAAGTCACTAGGGTGTGATCGGTTTTTCACCGCCACTACACATGGATCAAGACATGCAAAGTAAAACATAACCTACAAAAAGAGTTTAGTCAGTTAGTATCTTTGTAGACTAGCTTCCCTTCAGAGAACTAACTACGAGAAGTGCGGGAATGTTGCAATGCCAACCATTCCTGAACAAATGGTCACCTACTTTGCATCATTCCCTTCGCAAAGTGTGTTCCTCGACTTATCAAGGTTGCACTTTCATACGTCAACTGATTCCATTTCATAGTATGAAAGTGCAACGAATGATAGTGAGTTTACTCCACTTCTTGAGAGACACTTCTAGATACCGAAACAGATGCATGGTGGATACATGCACCAAGAACCAACATACAAACGAGTTTCGAATCTAATAGTACAAACGTAGACAATTCATACTAAAAGATAAAGGATAACACAAGTTGGAGATCAAGCAACATGCATTCATTAAATGTTTGATGTTGAACTGAAAAGATAAAAACTCTATATTACAAACTATGGATTACATTTACATGATATGAAAACATGGGTAGCGGGGCTACTCCCCGCACCCTAGTGAAAGAGACTACTCACTCATGACTAGGACAAAGAAGGAGGCAAGAAGAGAGAGAGAGCATCATCCCCATAAAGGAGAGAGGAAAGTCAACCCCTTGGAGAGAGAGAAACAATCCACCAGCTTCACAGGTTGCGCGATGACGAGGTCTCCCTCTTCCCACCTTCTTTGGTGGAGAGAGAGAAAGTAGCTTCGAGATGGAGTATGGGTCTCAGACCGGCTGCCCCTGGGCGGAGGATGGAAGTTGTATGTGCTCTGGAGTGATTGAGGCAGCCTTTGGACGTCTGAAACTTGATGCCTTTTTGAGGACCCTTGGGGTCTTATTTATAGGCCTTAAGTGAAGTCCAAACAGTTTGGAGACCGTTTGGACCTCAAGACCGTTTGGATCTCAAGACCGTTTGGATCTCAAGACCATTTGGATCTCAAGACCGTTTGGATCTCAAGACCGTTTGGACCTCAAGACCGTTTGGACCTCAAGACCGTTTGGATTCATGCGGTTTTGGGACCGTGTGACTCCATGCGGTCTCGGGACCGATTGGCTTCATGCGGTCTTGGGACCGTGTGACTCCATGCGGTCTCGGGACCGATTGGCTTCATGCGGTCTTAGGACCGTGTGACTCCATGCGGTCTTGGGACTGATTGGATTCATGCGGTCTTGGGACCGTGTGACTCCATGCGGTCTCGGGACCGTGTGACTCCATGCGGTCTTGGGACCGATTGACTCCATGCGGTCTCAGGACCGATTGGCTTCATGCGGTCTTGGGACCGATTGGCTTCATGCGGTCTTGGGACCGATTGGCTTCATGCAGTCTTGGGACCGTTTGAGCTCATGCGGTCTTGAGGCTAGTTGAGTCTTTTATGATTTTTTTGTGTCTTTTTCTGCACGTAAAAAGAGGAAAAGTTAGTCTAATGGTATATTTACAATAAGAAGGAATATTTAGGTATTATATCTAATTCTAATTAAGAAAGAGTGTGGAAAACTAAAGAGAAGACTAAGATAACATCCCATAATTGGAGGTTATCACCCCCCCCTAACTTAGAGTCTAGCTTGTCCTCAAGCTAGATAGAGTTGAGGCATGTAAAGGTGAGGTGATTTTATTTATTTAAGATTTCCATAGCCTTGCTTTAGTTCCAAATCAGAGATCTCCTGAGGTCATATTAGAACTTCTGCTTGCCTTAATTCTTTCAGGTATAGAGAGTTGCGTGGATCTCAGGTTTCCTCTAAATCACGTAGCTCGTATTGGGACCACCTTTTTCCTGATGTTATTATGTGCATGTCATTGACTCTAATCAGCTTTGTACTTCTTTTGAAAACCTAACGGAAACTAGAGTGGTTATGAGGGTTGGCTAAGGGCTTTTGTGTAACTCTCCCTTTTAGCGTGAGAGGGTTTATCTATGCTTTTAGGAACTCACTTACCGGGCACGACACATCTGCCTTCATGAGGGCAGCTGAATGTATCGGCCGGGCGAGCCCTTTATTAGCCTTTTCATATATTTGGAGACCTTATGATCTCACTACCGGGCACGACACATCTGCCTTTGTAAGGGCAGCTGAATGTACCGGCAGGGTGAGACCTTTATCGGTTCTTCATATAAGTCCTTATGCATGGCACAACTCTCATGTTTTTATTCAACACTCCGGCTTTTATTCAAAAACTCACAGGCTTGGGATTTGGATATTTGGGTTTTTGGTTGGGCGGCCGAGCCTCTTTTATTAAAAAGAAGAAAACTGTTCTTAGAATTTCCTGACATGCACTTATTTTCTGGTTGTTGGTCCACTTACGAGGTTCCTTGATTTGGATTTCACTGATTTCCCTCCTGTCCTTGAGAATATTTGGCTTGCTTCGGCTTTGATATTGACTTGTTGAAGAGTCTGATGTAGAACTGAAGCAAAATCATGAAAGTCAAGCGAGAAGGAAAATTATTAACTCACCGTTACATGCCTTTATGCTATTATTATTCTTATTCTTGAGGACTACTGGATTCTTAAGTCAGCAGGGAGATGCTATTCTATATGAGTGGGGTTTAATGTTAGGAAATCTAAAACAAAAAACAAAGACTAAAAGTGTAAAAGAATTTATACAAAAATAAAGAGAATGGAGGATTGAGAAGAAAGGTTTGTAGAAATGATACCTCGCCCTTGTCTAGTGTACTCCCCCCCTAACTTATCACTCACTCTGTCTGCAGAGTGTCAAGGTGATAGGATGAGAAGTACAAGGACAAGGGCATCAGGCTTCTGTTAATCCTTTGTTTGCGCCGTGTGTGCGGAGTAGGTCAGCAGCAAACTTTCCGCGAAGGGCGTGGTAATCCACATCTGTCATATCCTCTATTGGTCTTTGAAGGGTCATGATGGTGTACATCCAATAGAGGACATGGAAGCCGCAGTCATTTGACTGCCGAATTTGTTGTGGACATTTGTGGTTGAAAGTTGGGCGATGAAAATGTTCTTTGCCATAAGCCCTTGAATGCTGACTTAAAAAGGCGATTAATTTGTCAGCGCATTCCTTCGCTACTACCTCTGTGGGCATCTTTGGTGTCACGACATAATTCCTTTGTCATGGATTGTACTGGCTGTCGAAACTGTTATAGATTGTAGTTGTTCCTTATGGTAGGTTTGTTGCCAGGAGCATCCAGTGCTTGTGATAAAGGAAGGGTAGCATGATGAATTTCGGCATTGTGTGTTGTAGAAAGGAGATCAACGCTTCAGTTGTTATGAAGTTCTTTAGCTTTAAAAGATCATCCTTCATGTATGGGGACGACATATATGTTGTGGGGTTATTTTGGCTGAGGAGAAATTGATAAGCGGCCATTAGGCTTACGGAGAGAGATCCTTTAAACTGTATAGTCTCTCGAAGCGTGTCTGCCATTATTAGAATGTCACCAGACATTAATACGAGTTCATCTTTCTTGACAGAGAGCCTCGACATGATGAGGCGTAGTTCAATGTCGAAGAGACCTTTGCAAGAACTGAGGTCAAAGTCCGGGAAAGTTGGTTCTATGGCAGACAAAGGATCTATGGCACTTTTTCTTTGCTCAGGAGTTGTGGCTGTCGCTTTGGATTTGGCCAACTCTTTCAAAGTTTGTCAGAAGGGTCTCCTCTGCGGCCATTGTATTGCTGAAAAAAGGTAACGAGGGACGTCATCTGGTGCCATTGTCGGATCCTTGAAGAATCTTCTATCACAAATGAGCTCCATGGCGTAACGTCCTCGCAAGGAGTGAAAATCTTCAGCAACTAGATCGGCAAAAGGGATTTCTTGGTTCAGCGCTTGGATGTGACGGATGGTGCAAAAAGCACAGTCCCCAGATCCCTCAGTAGCTTGAACCTGTGGGTTAATCATTTAGAACCAAGGTTGGCTCCAGTCTTGGCGGAGAGATGGGCGTGCAGCCCAGATTAACTTGAGAAGCCGGAAAGGTATGCATTGTGCTTCACCTGCTTCTTCACCAACAAAATTTATTGTACCGGTAGGTAGCTCAGTGCCGCAAAAATTATAAACCTTGGCGTCCCGAGCCTCGGTGTCTACTATCATAAAAAGCCAGTGGTCTGAAACTTAGAAGGGCACTGTGAGATAACGTGCCCTCCGTGCTAAATCAGCACGCAACCGCTCTATGGATTTTACTCGTATATCTTTGTATAACAGGCTGATAGATAGAGAAGGTGAGGCGCTAAAAACTGGATGATGCCTCTTAGAGCTTCTGTACACTTCGATACAGTTGGCAAGAAGGACACGGAAGATTGCCATTGGCATTGTGGACCGTGGTCGCAGGATGTTGCGGAAGACTTCTCGTATCAACTTGCGGTTAGTTTTGGTGTTATAGTAGATGATGTCTTCCCCCGCTTTTGCATCATCAACAATAGTGTTCAGTATAAATATGTCCTGAGTATCTAATGTGGAGATGGCCGCCATATCCAAATTGTGCATTTTGTGCGGTAGTGGTGGCGGCGGGGGGAGGTTCTGCAGAGGGGGGAAGAAGGTTGTACCAAGGCTTCTTCATAGCTTTGTAGATCATCTTCTGAGTCAGAGGCAGAATCGAGGTCTTCATCTGTGTCTAAGCTTACTCGTTCTGCCTCGTCCTGGTCATGGGGGGAAGGCACTGATGTGTCAAGTGCAGAGAAAGGTTGAGCGGATGTTGCGGGTGGGCTTGCACTGGTTCCTAGTAGGCATTGGTGGAACTCAGTGAAAGCCACATTTTAACAGACTCCCCAATGGATCCCAAATTAGAGTAGTCAAGGAATTGGTCCCCATATGACATGTTTACATTGTCGTTTTGGGTGGGGGACTTGGGAGGGTGTCCACTTTCTTGGTGACCTTTGTCAAAACCTTTTTGAGAAGGTTTTGTTGCTTGGCCAGGATCCTCTCCATCATCAAATTTGTCATCTGAGGTGGTAGTATCATTGTTAGAGTCGGCAGAGGAGTCGGAGTCTTCGTCGTCGTCATTATCGCCATCTTTGTCAGCTGCTTCCTTTTCTGCTGGCTTCTGGTATGCTTTCATTTTGCACCGCCGATGGGTGGCTTGTAACTCATCGAACGCCACTTGCACATGCTCGTGTGTTTCGAGCAGTGCGTCGTGTGTTTCTTTGAGATCGTTATATCGGCCCTCAGCGGAAAGGAGTCGTGATGTAAGATCTGTTACTTGAGCACGTAGTTGCTGGATTTCATTATTTGTTGACTCCTCTTGGCGATTATTAAGGTGTGTGAGGGTGATGTTGATGGTTTCCAAGCACGTGCTAAGAGGTGCTTGTTGCTGCTTGAGCTCGCGGAGAGTCTCGGACAGAGGTTGAGTCTGCGTAGATATCTCATCGACTTGCATCGCCAACGCTTCTTGCTGGCGCTTCGCTCCAAGGACCAGCTCAGGCAAGTTGTTGCAGTGGTTGTTGATGTGCTCAACTTGCTTAGCCACCTCATCTTGTCGTTGCTGAAAACCTTGGAGGATGTTGGGAAAGGTGCGGTTTTGTTCGTCGATCGTGGCCACCTATTTTGATATTCCCTGCACACAAGAAAAAATAGAATGTAAAATGTTAGAAGGATCAGTGAGGAGGTTTCATACTGTGTCGAATTGACGTCCGAATTCCTCACCGATGTTGGAAAAGGGGACCCCAGAAGCGGAAGGGTGGGATGGCTGGGGTCTGCGTGGGAAGGGGGTAGTGTCTTGCGGAAGAGACACTGATGGTGCCCTAAACTGCGTGGTGACTATGGATGGGGTCACCAGTGGTGTCGGGGTGGTGGTGGATGTGAAAGGTGGTGGTATCTCAGGTGAAAGTGGTGGGGGTGATAGTGATGGGGTAGAGACTGTAGAGGTGGATAGGAAAGTGGTAAAGTCGGGCATAGGGGTGGAGAAGGGAGAGCCCGAAGGAAATAGGGGTGGAGAAGAGGATGCGGGTGGTAGTGTGGGTGTGGGGAAAAAAGGAAGGGTGGAGGGTGGTGAGGTGGTGGCGGTTAGCTCAGCATTTAGACTCATAATGAAAGAGTCTAAAGATGAGGTGGTGATGTGATCGTCGGGATGGGGGTTGTCTTCTGGGTGTGGTTTGGAAGTTGGCCTCCCCGACAACTGTTGATGCTGTGAAAGTCTTGTGGATGGTCGTTTCATAGGAATTTTTGGTACTCTAGTTGTCGGGGCGCTGATGCTAAGCTCAGTCTGCCCTGCTTTTATTTTCTTTGCTGGTGCTTTTACCATAGCTAAGAGTTTGGTAAGCTCCTCGACAGTGAAGAGGAGCTTTTCTTTGTCATAGTATGCGAGCTCCGGCAGTGGTAGCAGGGTTCTGGAGGATTTGACTGTAGGGCAGAAGACGTAATGTAGTTTCACATCCTTTTCCTTAATAATGAAGGAGTTCTTCAAGGTTTGTTCATTGGTAAGGATGTCGCCCTTTATTTGCGTGCAGCGAGGTAGGGGTTTGTCCATCTTGAGATATTTGATGATGGATGTGACATGACCCCCCATGCAGAATTCCTTCCCCAGGGCGTAAGCTGATAATTTCTGGATCATTTGTCATCCAATGTTGACTGGCATTCCGTTTAGAATGGACCAGAGAACAAAGAGATCTGAGATTATAACGTTCCCTCCCTCTGTCCTGGGGAAGAGTGCGCCTGTGAGAATTTTATGTAGGGTGCGCACAAATCCAAAATGTATGTTCGATGCTTTGCACGTCTTAGCATCGTAGGTGGGGAGCCCAGTTAGAGATTTCTAAAATTTGTGCATGTTGAAATTAGAGTGCTCAGTTCCCACAGCCTTGGCTTTATTCAGATGCTGCTGGTTGTCAATAAAAACTTCGTTCAGCATGTTTTCTGTTAAGACAACCTTGTTGTTGAAGATTTGGGTGACCAACCTTCTTTCACCTCCATCCTGTGATCTATCCATGATGTCTACGGGCTCTTTGGTCAGAAAGGTGAAAAATTCAGTAGTGGGTTCAGAGTATGAGATCTTAGGTACTAAACACAGCCTTGCAAGGTTGGCTTTGTCTAGCATGTTGAAGATTTGGTCATGGATCCCCATCTTAAGTAGTATGCTGGAGCAAACGTACTTAGTGGGTTTTAGGATTTTGTCAGTGGAGGGGGTGGTATGTATGAAGAGATTTTCTAGTGGTGGTATTGTGGTGGTGACGGGAGGGAAGGTAGGGACAGTGATGGTTGTGGGAGTGGCGGCGGAGGTGGTGATTGGTGGATTATTTCCTGCCAGGATTTGTTCCCTTACAGTGGCAGGCCAGACTTGCTTTCTGGCTTTTTTCTTGGAGGATTGTCTGGTTGTAGTTTCCTGGACCTTGTGTTTCCCTTTTTGTTCTTCGGCTGGGGATTCTTCCTCAGAGTTAGGCTTGTATTCCGAGCCTTCATCATCATCGAAAGAAATTGCAATTTCTTCTTCAGGTGCCTCGGCTAGGCACTTGTTGAGGCGATCCAGGTCGCACAAGACTTGCATCATTTTGACATTTGGTGGCGCCTTTCCAGTCTTGTTGAAGTCATCTCTGATCTTCTGGAGTTTAGCTTGTTCTTCCATCAGTTGCTCCTTTGTCCATATTGGAGCGTCTTCAGATCCGATGGCCTCCTTTGCTGGTGATGCCATATCTGCAAAATGGGAAATCATGAGTTAGAACAACATGTTTTGAAAAAAAATTGATTTTATTTGTATTTATGTGGTTATATATATATATATATATATATATATATATATATATATATTAGAGATTTGTGGGAAAGCCAAATGATTTGAAGACTGTTTGGTTCCAAATGGTTTGAAGACCGTTTTGTTCCAAACGGTTTCAAGACCGTTTAGTCCCAAATGGTTTGAAGACCGTTTGGTCCCAAACGGTTTCAAGACCGTTTGGTCCCAAACGGTTTGGAGACTGTTTGGTCCCAAACGGTTTTGAGACCGTTTGGTCCCAAACGGTTTTGAGACCGTTTGGAAGGCAAAACGTCAGGTAACAGCCGGCGAAGGCGAAGGCAAAATGGTGAAGGGAAGGCGGAGGCGTCGTCGATGAAGGCGAAGGCGGCGACAGAAAGAACCGACAACGATAAAGACGAATATAAAGGGGATCACGGCGGAGCTGGCAGCAATGAAGACGAAGGTGGCAAAGAAGTTTGTTGACGAAATGGTCATCCAGGTTGTCGCGGTGACGACTACCTTGCAGCCGGAGGCGGAGACGATGACTGTGAAGCAGAGGGCGGAGGCGAGGTCACCGCGAAGGAACACGGAGCTTAGGTCGACGGAGGTGAGTCGCGCGGGAGCAGGGGAATGCAAATGCAATGGAACAGCTCTGCGCGAAGGCTTGAGAAAACTCGAGAGTCGAAGAGAGGAGAAGGAGAGGGTAGGGTTTATATTTATAGGAAATGGGGGTTGACTCGACAAAAACCCTAGGTCAAACGGTTTAGTGACCGTTTGGATTCCAAACGGTTTCGGGACCATTTGGCTCCAAACGGTTTGAGGACCGTTTGGCTCCAAACGGTTTCACGACCGTTTGGACTCCAAACGGTTTCAGGACCGTTTGGACTTCAAACGGTTTCAGGACCGTTTGGACTTCAAACGGTTTCAGGACCGTTTGGCTCCAAACGGTTTCAGGACCGTTTGGCTCCAAACGGTTTCAAGACCGTTTGGACTCAAACGGTTTCAGGACCGTTTGGCTCCAAACGGTTTCAGGACCGTTAACCGTTTGGCTCCAAACGGTGTCAAGATCGTTTGGAAGGGTAAAGGTCGAAAGAATTTTTATATTTTTATGTTTGTTTTGGTTTATATGAATTTTTATGTTATTTGATTTTGCTTATTTTTTTGTTTGTTTTGGTTATGTGAATTTTTTTTTATATTTTCATAAGATAAAGCTAGGGTAATTAAAAGAATGGAAAATAAAGGAAGAAGCTAAAATCTTGGGTTGCCTCCCAAGTAGCGTCTAGGTTTTACGTCGCTGGCTCGACGAAGTTGTAACGTTGTTATGCTGACGGCGTAGCGTCTTTGATTTCAATGGTTTGTCTTGGCATTTTGTCTTTCGGAGTGTAGTATCTTTTTAAACGATGATCGTTGACCGTCCTTTCTCCTCTGTTGTTGTCGATAATTATGACAGCTCCAGTTGGATAAATATGCTTTATGGTGAAGGACTCGGACCATTTTGTTCAAAGTTCTCCGGGAAACAACTTGAGTTTGGAGTTGAAAAGGAGTACTCTGTCGCCGACGGCGATGTCTTTTCTCTTGAGATGACCGCCGTGCCACATTTTGGTCTGCTCCTTATAGATTCTAGCACTCTAATAGGCAGTCATTCAGAGCTCTTCTAGCTCCTGCAACTGGAGTTGTCTATTCTCTCATGTGCTTTTAAGATCGAAATTTAGTTGTTTGATGGCCCACCAGGCTTTGTGTTCCAGCTCTACTGGAAGATGACAAGACTTCCCGTATACCAAACGGAACGGGGTTGTCCCGATTGGTGTTTTATAGGCTGTTCGATATGCCCAAAGGGCATCAGGAAGTTTGGTGGACCAATCAGTGCGGTTTCTGTTCACTGTTTTTTCTAGAATCGCCTTTAATTGTCTATTTGATACCTCAACCTGACCACTAGTCTGTGGATGGTAAGGCGTAGCTACTTTGTGGTTGACTCTGTACTTTTTCAGCAGGGCTTCAAAACTTTGTTTTAAGAAATGGGTCCCGCCATCTGATATGATAGTTCTGGGGACTCCAAATCTTGGGAAAATAATATCTTTGAACAATTTAATAACTGGCTTGGAATCACTGGACACAGTGGGTACAGCTTCGACCCACTTTGAGACGTAGTCCACTGCAACCAAGATGTAAGAGAAGCCATAGGAGGAAGGGAAAGGGCCCATATAGTCTACCCCCCACACATCGAAAAGCTCAATTTCTTGCCACTTTGTGAGGGGCATTTCGTCCCTTTTTGATATATTGCCAGAAAATTGGCATTTGTTACAAGCTTTCACAAAATCGTGGGAGTACTTTGCTATGGTGGGCCAGAAGAAACCAGATTGTAAAACTTTTATAGTGGTTTTCTTAGCACTCATGTGCCCCCCCCCCGTGGGTCCTGAATGGCAATGCTCTAGGACATGGGTGATTTCTTCTTCCGGCAAGAAACGACAGAAAAGTCCGTCATCACAAAGGTGAAACAGGTAGGGTTCATCCCAATAATATTGTTTTATATCATGAAGGAACTTCCTTTTGTCATGATAAGAAGCAGAGGGGTGAATAATGCATGTGGCTAGATAATTGACGATATCCGCATACCAAGGGAATCCATGGGTGGCCTTCATTAGCTGGTCGTCTGGAAGAGAATCTCGGATAGGGATTTTATCTTCTTCTTCAACCTCGATACGGCTGAGATGATCAGCTAAAACGTTCTCCACTCCATTTTTATCTTTAATTTCCAAGTCGAATTCCTGAAGCATCAACACCCAGCGGATAAGCCTGGGTTTGGCATCTTGCTTTTGAATCAGGTATCGAATGGCAGAGTGGTCGATATAAACGATGACCTTAGAACCAATCAAATAGGAGCGGAATTTTTCAAATGCGTAGATGACATCCAGAAACTCTTTTTCTGTGGTAGTGTAGTTTTTCTATGCTTCATCTAGCGTTTTGGATGCGTAGTAGATAACGTAGGGTTTCTTGTCAATCTGTTGTCCTAAAACAGCCCCTATGGTGTAATCGCTTGCGTCGCACATAATTTCAAATGGTAGCGACCAATCTGGGGCTCTCAGTATAGGTGCAGAAATTAAAGCCTCTTTGAGCATTGAAAAACTCTACAAACATTCTTGATTGAAAATGAACTCAGCATCCTTGGTCAGGAGTTGGGTCATGGGTTTTGCTATCTTTGAAAAATCTTTGATGAATCTTCTATAGAACCCCGCATGACCCAAGAAAGCTCTTACTCCCTTTATATCTTTTGGTGGCGACAGTTTTGAGATAACATCAATTTTTGCTTTATCGACCTCGGTCCCTCTGTCACTCACCCTGTGCCCGAGGACGACACCTTCCGTTACCATGAAATGGCATTTCTCCAAATTCAGGATAAGGTTTGTTTCCTCGCAACGTTGTAGAACTTGTCTAAGGTTGATTAAACGGTTATCGAAGGAATCTCCGTAAACTGAGAAATTGTCCATAAATACTTCCATGATGGATTCAGTTAATCCGGCGAAGATGGTTGTCATACACCGTTGGAACGTAGTGGGTGAGTTACACAACCCGAACGGCATTCTTCTAAAGGCATATGTCCCAAAAGGACAGGTGAAGGTGGTTTTTTCCTGGTCTTCCGGGTGTATGGGTATTTGATAGAACCTGGAATAACCATCGAGATAGCAAAAATATTTCTGATGAGCTAGGCATTCCAAGACTTCATCGAGGAAGGGTAGAGGGTAGTGATCTTTCCTCGTGGCTTTGTTCAGCTTCCTATAGTCAATACACATCCTCCACCCTGTTACAGTCCGGGTGGGCACTAACTCATTTTTTTCGTTAAGAACGATAGTAGTGCCTCCCTTTTTAGGAACAACTTGGACAGGACTAACCCACTGGGAGTCAGAGATAGGGTAGATTATGCCAGCTTTAAGTAATTTGAGGACCTCCAGGCGAACCACCTCTTTGAGATTAGGATTTAGTTTTCTCTGATGTTCCCGGGATGGCTTAAATTCTTCAACCATTGGAAGTATGTGCATACACATGGCTGGATTTATGCCTGTCAGGTCAGTTATCTTATATCCAATGACCTTTTTGTGCTTCTTCAGCTCATCCAGAAGCCTTTCTTCCTGATCTTCTGTAAGGGTAGAGCTGATGATGACCGGGCATAATTTTTCCTCATCTAAGAAAATATGTTTAAGCCCCATGGGCAGAGTCTTCATTTCAGGAGCCTTAGGTGGCTCAGTTGCTTCTATAATGGTGACCGTTTTGAGTTCTTCAAAAGTGGCTGTCGGTACTTCTTCGGCCTTTTCTAAATGTTGCAAACACTGTTGAACTAGTTCATTTGCAGAGAATTCGACATCTGGGTTGGTTAGGACATTCTCTAGCTCGTCTGATGTCTCAGAAATTTCTAATTGAGACATTTGTTGTATTGCGTCTAGAAGAAAGACCTCCTCTTAGATGTTGGGGCCTTTCATGCTATTGAGGACTTGAAATTGAATTGCTTCTTTTTCGAGCCTTAGAATGATGGTACCAGCTTCAACATCGATAAGCGCCCTGGCAGTAGCGAGGAAAGGTCTGCCAAAAATTATCGAGTATCTCAGATCTTCCTTGATATCCATGATGACAAAGTCGCATGGTACATAGGCATCCTTGCCTATCCTAACTAGAATATCTTCAATGATTCCAAGAGGTGCGGTGATGGTAGAATCAGCTAACTGAATAGTCATTGATGTAGGCAGCAATTCGGTGAAACCTAATCATTTGCACATAGAATAGGGCATAATGGATATGCTGGCCCCTAGGTCAGCTAATCCCTTTTTGGTTGATGCATTCCCAATGTAGCATTGGATTCTGAAGGAACCTGGGTCCTTCTTCTTCTTTGGCATTTTATTGAGGATGATATCAGAGGTGGTTTGGGTAAGCTTGACAGTTTCTTGTTCCTCAGTGATGTACTTCCTTGATAACAGAGTTTTGAGGTATTTTGCCCAAGTCGGTACCTCAGAGAGGGCATCAAGGAGTGGGATATCGATGTAAAGTTTCTTCATCGCCTCCTTGAATTTTTGGAACCTGGTATCCATTTTCGTTTCTCGCAGTCTTCCTGGATATGGGATCCTTGGTTTATACTATAAGATTTCTGGGTTCGTGGACACTTGTTCTTTTCCCTTGCCCTTTGCATTCTCTGTGGACTTCTCCGTTCCTGGCTTCGGGCTCTCATTTGTCATGAAGGCAGGTGTATCATCATCATCAAGAGTGATCCTTGTAGTTTCATGAAGAGTGCGTCCAGATCTCGTGGTAACAACATTCAACTGTTCAGGCCTATTCTGTCCATGTCTGGGATTCGATTCAGGCTGCCCTGTAAATGTGCCTGCTGGAGGCTTTAGTTGTGCAACAATTTGGGCAAGTTGAGCTTCTACTGCCTTTTGTTGAGCTTGTTGATTAGCTAGCATAGTCTGTTGGGATTGCAGCATCCGCCTTATCAAAGTCATTTCATCTTCCGACTGAGAAGGAGTATTCTTCTGAGGAAGTTGTTGTTGTCCTTGTTGCGGTTGTTGCGAAGGCAGCGCTAACTGAGCCTGCTACAGCTGGGGGTGCAGTTGTAGGTGGAGAGGAGGATGATTATACTGATAGTAGGCAGACTGGTTCCTGGGGTAGTTGGATCTCAGAAAGTTATTCCTGGGGTTCCCTTGATTTTGATTGAAGTTGCTTGGGAATCCAGGTGGCAACCTACTGGAAGGTTCGCCCTACGTCTGGTGTTGTGGATTTGCGGTCCCAGCAGGGTTCCCGTATTGGAATCCCATGTGGTTCCTTGGTTGATTAGGGTTATAATAGACTTGTCCATGAATGGTATGAATAGAGTTAACTTGTTCTGGCAATTGCTCTTCAGACTGGTCAGTGATTGGTTCATATTGTTGTGGTGGTGGATGCATATCCATCATCACATTGTAAAGCATTCCTCATGAAAGGGTTGGATTATTAGAGGCATGACATGCTTCACATGTCCCTGTGGCAGCCTTGACTTATTGAACTAGAGGATTTTTCTTCTTATCAAACTCTCCAAGAGAAGTCTCGAGAGCTTGTTGCTTATGGACTATGGTTTTCAAGGATTCAGCAATTGCCTTCATCTCTATTGATTCTTCAGCTTTGTAGACCTTGAGGACACCTTTGCCAACTGATCGTCCCCAGTTGGACTGATTCTCAGCTCCGAGCGTGACTATTTTCTAGGCATCCTCATAATTCTTTCTCATAAAGTTTCCTCCAGATGAGGAATCCAGAAATTGCTTTATATCATCACTCACTCCCCTATAGAAGGTTTCTATCAATTGGTTCTGGGAGATTCCATGATGAGGGCACTTTCACAAAAGTTCTTTAAACCTTTCTCATGCTTCAGCAAGGGGTTCTCCGGGTAGTTGAGAGAAATGATTGATTTGCCCCCTGATCTCGTAAGTCAGTGAAGGGGGAAAGAACTTCTCCAAGAACTTTTCCTCTAGGGGAGCCCAGGTGGTTATTATGGGTTCCCTGTCAAGTGAGTTATACCAACTCAGGGTTCTCCCAGACAGAGTGAAATGAAACAGATGAAGCATTATTGCATCAAAAGCTACTCCGGCTTGCGGAACCAGGCGGCACAGTGCCTTAAACCTCTTCAGATGATCCATGCAATCATCTCCAGAACCTCCAGAGAATGAGATGCCTTGCATGATCTGGATCCATTGGGTCCGAATCTCGAAGTTGGGAATATTGATGATCGGAGGCTGGACCGGATGGTTATCTTCATAGTTCTTTGGGACAGCGTAATCCCTCAGCTGCTTGTTCCTTAATTCCAACTGAGCAGCTTGGGTTGCTGCCTCATATTTAGCTCTGGTGCGGGCCTGTTCTTCTGCACGAATCTCCGCTTGAATCTGGGCACGAGTATCAGCGATGAGTTGTGCCCTTTGAGCGGCGATGGCGGCGTTGACCCTCTCCATCACCAATACAGCCTGGCGTTGATCATCGGCCATTTGTCTGGCTCTTTGACGATTGAGTCGAATGCGGTGATGGAAACTTCTCTCTACCTCAGAGTCAAACTCCGGATTAGGGGAGAATCTGCGGTTATGCGATGATCGCATACATGTTTTCTACCTGAGTAGAGAAAAGAAAACACCTTTAGATAATGGTGAAGATAAAATGGTTTCAAGAAAATATAGACTAATGATTAAAAAGAAAGTGTAAAACCCTAACCAACTAGGAAGGTATTAAATGAAATTAAAACGTTCTGTTGTCCCCGGCAACGGCGCCAATTTTTTGATGGAGCTTCCACTTACGTGGAATTGCGTGCACCAACTAAAAATCCTAAAGATGATAAGTCTTTAGGTTTAGCCTTGCATATACTAGATAGAGAACTCCACCCACGTATACTAAGATACGTGGAAGTCTTATCGTAGTATAGTTAAGGGTCGAATCCTCAGGACAACGGTCTTGTTGTAAGCAACAAGATGGAAAGCGTTAGAATTTCACTTAGTCACTTAATAGTAGGCACTTAAATTGAAAGGTTGGTTTTTGTTTTTTAAACTAAGAACATGTAAAGTAAAGCAAGCAAGTAAATCTAAGAAAGTTTAAACAATGATAAAAGTCACTAGGGTGTGATCGGTTTTTCACCGCCACTACACATGGATCACGACATGCAAAGTAAAACATAACCTGCAAAAAGAGTTTAGTCAGTTAGTATCTTTGTAGACTAGCTTCCCTTTGGAGAACTAACTACGAGAAGTGTGGAAATGTTGCAATGCCAGCCATTCCCGAACAAATGGTCACCTACTTTGCATCATTCCCTTCGCAAAGTGTATTCCTCGACTTATCAAGGTTGCACTTTCATACATCAACCGATTCCATTTCATAGTATGAAAGTGCAACGAATGATAGTGAGTTTACTCCACTTCTTGAGAGACACTTCTAGATACCAAAACAGATGCATGGTGGATACATGCACCAAGAACCAACATACAAATGAGTTTTGAATCTAATAGTACAAACGTAGACAATTCATACTAAAAGATAAAGGATAACACAAGTTGGAGATCAAGCAACATGCATTCATTAAACGTTTGATGATGAACTGAAAAGATAAAAACTCTATATTACAAACTATGGATTACATTTACATGATATGAAAACATAGGTAGCGGGGCTACTCCCCGCACCCTAGTGAAAGAGACTACTCGCTCATGACTAGGACAAAGAAGGAGGCAAGAAGAGAGAGAGAGCATCATCCCCATAAAGGAGAGAGGAAAGTCAACCCCTTGGAGAGAGAGAAATGATCCACCAGCTTCACAGGTTGCGCGATGATGAGGTCTCCCTCTTCCCACCTTCTTTGGTAGAGAGAGAGAAAGTAGCTTCGAGATGGAGTATGGGTCTCAGACCGGCAGCCCCTGGGCGGAGGATGGAAGTCGTATGTGCTCTGGAGTGATTGAGGCAGCCTTTGGATGTCTGAAACTTGATGCCTTTTTTAGGACCCTTGGGGTCTTATTTATAGGCCTTAAGTGAAGTCCAAACGGTTTGGAGACCGTTTGGACCTCAAGACCGTTTGGATCTCAAGACCGTTTGGACCTCAAGACCGTTTGGATCTCAAGACCGTTTGGACCTCAAGACCGTTTGGACCTCAAGACCGTTTGGATTCATGCGGTCTCGGGACCGTGTGACTCCATGCGGTCTCGGGACCGATTGGCTTCATGTGGTCTTGGGACCGTGTGACTCCATGCGGTCTTGGGACCGATTGGCTTCATGCGGTCTTGGGACCATGTGACTCCATGCGGTCTTGGGACCGATTGGCTTCATGCGGTCTTGGGACCGTGTGACTCCATGCGATCTCGGGACCGTGTGACTTCATGCGGTCTTGGGACCGTGTGACTCCATGCGGTCTCAGGACCGATTGACTCCATGCGGTCTCGGGACCGATTGGCTTCATGCGGTCTTGGGACCGATTGACTTCATGCGGTCTTGGGACCGATTGAGATCATGCGGTCTTGAGTCTAGTTGAGTCTTTTATGATTTTTTTGTGTCTTTTTCTGCACGTAAAAAGAGGAAAAGTTAGTCTAATGGTATATTTACAATAAGAAGGAATATTTAGGTATTATATCTAATTCTAATTAAGAAAGAGTGTGGAAAACTAAAGAAAAGACTAAGATAACATCAAAAAATTGGAGGTTATCACCTGCCCTCTGTCGGATCTATCATATTCCGCGTCGGCTTGTAGCTCGGCCATGTTTTTGATGATCCTTTCAGATTTGCTTGGCTTTTTCCCCAGGAAGTCACCTCCTGCTGCAGCATTTAGTGAAACGCTTTCGTCGGGGGTTAGACCATTGTAAAAGGTGGTGACCAGGAAACCCTTCTTATAGTTATGATGAGGGCAGTCCCTCTGATATTCCTGGAATCTTTCCCAGGCGTCGTGGAGATTCTCGCTGGGCCTTTGCATAAAAGAGGTTATCTTTTGCCTGTTCCTTACTGTCTTCTTAGTCAGATAGAATTTATTTACGAAAGCGTCAGCTAGTGCTCCCCATCCATTTAGAGACTGGTGGGGAAGTCCCAAATACCATGATAGGGCCTTGTCTTCCAGAGAGAAGATGAAGCCCTTACAGTAAATGACCTCCTGTGGTACGCCTCGTATCTTAATTGTGTCGCAGATGTTTTTGAATACGTCCAGGCGATGGTATGGGTTGTCATTCTTGGAGCTCCCTCTGAAGCTCTTATTTTGGATCATCAATATTACAGAGGGCTTGAGCTCAAAGTTGGTGGCGTTGAAACGAGGAATGATGACCGGGCACCGGGAGTTGTTAGCTTTTGTGGAAGCTAACTCCCTTAAGGTCTTTTCTTCCTCCTCTGAGTCGTCGTTGTCGCTTTCTTCCCGGCATTGTTCCTGGTGGTTGTGATTTCTTCCTTGCCTATGAAGGTGACGGCGTCTGTTTCGGTGATGGTCCTCCTCGTACTCTCCCGATTCTGGATCTTCTTGTTGAGCGTTACCGTCGTACTGGTCGTCGCCTTTGGGTGGAGGCGAGTCAGGCCTCCTCCCTTGGCATTCGCCTCCAGAATGTTGGGGTTCGACGCGAGGAGGCATATTGGTGTTGGTGTTTGGTGGAATAGATCACCGTACTTCAGAGTACCTAGAAATAGTACGAAGAATCGAGTCAAAAAATCGAATTGTTTATTTCGGGCAAAGAATAACGATAATAATAACAAAAGAAAGAAAATAGTGATGTCAAGCTTATTTCTAAGCTTGAGGCACGGGAATGTAGTTAGTGGATACGGATTCGTCAACAATGCCATTTTGCCTTGTCCCCGACAACAGCACCAAAAAGTTAACCGGCCTAAATCGCGCGTCCTAAAATTGGAGACGGATTTGAGGTAGTCGAGCTTTTACATTTATAACGTGAAACCTTCTAGGCCCCCGCAACTTTGTTTACGGGGTCGAAGTAGATATACAGGGTCAAACACAGGGACAAGGGTGGTAGTGTTGAGAATGCGGAATCGACACGCTACACTCCGGCAAAAGAAGTAAAGAGGCAGCAAAATTTCCCAAAAGGAACAACTGGAGATCATCAAAACAAAAGAAACTATCTCCAACTGGAGTTATAAGAAACATTAATGATTTTAAGCATTTATCAATTTTTAGGGGTTTTCATGCAACGGAAACAGAGAGATAATACTAAAGCTAAGCAAGGTACGAAGGAGAAAGCTTTGGTAAAACAAGCGGCGGTAGGAACAATCATGTACCCCTCCTCTCGAAGTGGGTACCTCTAACAAGACATCAGCACCCCTCTCGAGGTTGCTGGACTTAAATTAGAGTGGAGAGGTCACTAAGGCAACTCCGATTCTGGGCACTCTCGTACTCCAGAATCGGACCAAACACTAGAGCCACAACACCCCTCTCGAGGTTGTTACAACGGGAAAACACGATTCGGTAACTAATCGAAACGCGATCCAAACATGCAAGCTAGCGTTCAGATATTAAACATGGCAATCACCCATTAAAGGTACCAAACGTAAAGCAGCAGATGATTAAACTCCTCTATTTCCATTAACAAATAAGGTCTGGTTATATTGCGTAAAGTAAAGAAATAGATGATAGAAAATAAAGGATAAATGTCGCCTTCTTGATATAGAAGGTCGACAGACTACCGCTGACCCTCCAGCCCGATATCGGGCAGGACCCTAGCCCGATACAACCGTGTCAGGCACCACGCCCTCTCAGGCGGCACGCGATGACGGGCCGGTTGTATCGTGCGAGAACCCTGGCCCGATACGGTCATGTCAGGCGGCACCCTCTCGGGCGACACGCCACAACGGGCGACACATATCGGGGTTAGTATCGTACCGGGCTAAAGTGAGGTGCATCTAGTATCGGTCACTTATATCCAGTATCTACGTTATGTCGGCTGATATCGGCCTGCAGTGGTGCTCGGGACGACACTAAGTGAACCTGTAACATACTGAAATTTGGTGTGTCAAATCTATTTTGAGCTATTATTCATAATTTCCCCTAAACTTGAACTCAATTTCAATTGGTCCTTATTTCCAACTTGTCTGAGATTATTTTGACTGATTATTGTATCCCTTGGTACAAACTAGCTTCCTTTTTGAACTTATTGTACCTAAAGAAATTATTTCTCCTTAAATTAAAAGAAAAATTGCCAATTAGCCCCATTTGTGTATCATTCTTCATACTTTGAAATTATCTAGTTCAATCGGATGCTTTGTGCTCCTCTACCCTATTAGATCTTACATTCTCCTTCTTTCTCATAAAGGCTTAGAATCAAGTTTAATAAATGTGTTGTCTATTGAATTTAAATATACGTATATATATAAATACTCATTTGCGTTAGATATATGAATATAGGTGCTAACATTGGTAGATAATGGCTTACTAAAAAGTAAACAGAATGGTCAAATTTGCAATAGAATTGATTGTATCGCTTTGAAGTTACAAAGTTTTAATATCATTAGTAGGATAGTGGTTATTATTAAGAAACGTATTAAATACATTTATTTCTTAACAAGAGTGGCGTCTCTCTCCACTGTGTACTAGCTATTACCGTGAAGGGAAATTTCCCTTGCTAATATAATACTTATACATCAGCAACGGCTGAGTCAGAGAGTCCAGTTTCCTTTGGACTTATGGACCACGAGTTAAAACGAGCCCCCTCGCGTCATTGCAGATTCTCCTCCCCCGCAGATTTCGGTTGCCTCCTCCCTTGCCTCTAGGGCACCCCAGGCACCGGGTGCCTTCACAACGAAAAACTGCCGCACCCTCGGCGCTCTTTACTCCTCGGCCCCGTTTTGACTCCTCGGGTCCTCCTGCTACACTGACCTCTCCATTAAGGGCAATCGAAGGAAGAAACAGCTCGATCATGAAAGACCGCAGATGTAACGGCCGACGCGCCGTCCTCCCGACGCAGCTCTACCTGACCTGAGCCCGCCTCTATGATCCCAAAACTTAGTGGTCGCATTCCCACATATATCCGGCTACCCTACCTGCTGAGGCATAGCGCCTCCTGTCCCCATCGTCTCCTCCTTGTCAACATAACCCAGCCACGACGGCGCCCTACAGAGCACCGACGTTTCCCGACGTCCGAACTTCCTCGATCCCCCCTTCCTCTACACGACGGACTGTAGAATGCCACCTCACGTATGTCAACAAATCCCAACCATCCCGCATCCTCCAGCGTCTCCCCCTCCGAGCTGTTGTACCCTGGTTACAGCGACAAGCACCGACACCACCTGCCGGTGCGGTTGCAGCAAACCGCACTGCCCTACCGTCTTTAGAGGAGAGTTGGTCGCCGAAAACACAAGCCACCTCCTCGACCACCCAAGTGCCACCCTACGTACCTGTAACCTCCATCCCAAACCGCAACTCCGGCAGCTGCAATCTACTGCTCAGCAGCGCCACGACGCCAGTAGGGCACAACCCCAGATCTGACAACCGTGGGGAAGTCAGGCCGACCACCACCACCACTCAGTGGCTAGGGAAGAGGAGCGACTAGTAGGCTGGAGTGACGATCTCCAGAACAGAAGCAGAAACCGAGTTCCTCCTAGTTCCCTGAGCAAGACACCGGCATAGCACCACCATCGACGAGAGGTACCTGACCTCCCCCTCATCTCTGCTTAATTCAATGAATATGGGTAATGAGGCTAGTACGGAACATGTACATTAATTAGAAATCATAAACTATACTCCCTAATCGCTGGAGCTGCTAACAAATTTAGCTAAGATATAAATACGTAAATGCATGTTCCTATGATTCGTATAGTCAAACCGTAGTTATGTATGCATATCATGATCCCTACGTACTTTAGTCTTACCAAGTAAATATGAGTACATATACGACCTAGGTAATGCAAGGGACAAAATGATCGACTATGTAGAAGGATAGAAGATAAATGAAATTCCCATGGGTTAGGATCATATATATAATCATCCTCGATAAGGAAGTCCTCATATAGTTAATTATCTTTATCAACAAACCATACAATATAGTTTTTGCAACCTAACAAGGGAGGATAGAGATAATGATACGGATGATATGTGAAAGCTACGTTTAGAACTATATCTTATTATAGTAGGCATATGAAGTAACGTGTACATAATCAAGATCTAGGTATATGACTAGTATATATAGAGGTATATCGGGTTAAATACTAGGTATTACTAGTAAGGGTAAGGAAGATAAACACATTTGAACCTAGTAGCATAATACAATTATTTCATATACAATTAAGAGAGAGAATAATAAGTTAAGAACTAATCTATAGACAATGTGAATAAAACCAATTGAGTGTGTAAAATTGATTATATATATGACTTGGTTATGAATAAGGAGAATAAAAGAATCACAAAATGATAATAATACTAGATGGGAAAGAAAATACTAAATAGAAAAGTTTGAACAAATAGTTGATTCCAAGCCAAATGATAACCAAATTGTATCATACTTTGTAGATGTTCTCTCTTGGAGTCAACTCATCTTTATACAATCCTTGGAGCTTTAAATAATTGAGGTACTATTCCTCTATTTCATTGTTGAACTATTTTCCCTCTTGATGGACATACATATATCTTGATTCGTGGTGAATTCCATATAGTTTTGAAACCTTTATTTATTCTTGAAAGTTCACCACTCTCATTTTACAATTGATGAAACATTGTTGATAAAATATTTTGGCACTGGACTTGATCTATTTGGAGTTTTGACTCCCTGTGGACTTTGGTCCCTTGGGCTTTGGCCCTTTAGAGCTTTGGCTCACTTGAATGGGCCAAGTACCCCACAACCCTGCGCAGTGGATAGGGATTAGTTGTCCCCCAGTTAACTGGAATAGCTAATAAGGCACTAGTGTCGTTCTCTCCTAGAGTGTGAGAACACAAGGCACTTAGCCCTAGAAAAGATATGATAGGAAGGTGCCAAAACTTGCCAAATAGAATATTTTGAAATTGATATACCTTGTGAATAGCTTGGATAAATTTTGCATACTTGAATTATTGAATCTTGCTTAATGATATTCTTGTGAAAATTTTGCTATCTTGAAGTTGATATTGGAATTTCGTTTTGTAAGCCTTTAGTCCACCAAATAGTCCTTTCCTACTTTTTGTACATCTAAACCTATTTCATACATAGTTCAATGATTGGATTCAGTACCAGCTTTGCTGACCCTTTATTTTTCCCTTCAATGGGGTCCATGTGTGGTTTCGTTCCCTCTGGGAACTCATGGGCAGGTGATAGATGGAAGAACTTGAAGAGACATGCACTGGGTAGTCCTCCGTTGAAGACTAGATAGAATGAATTATATTCCTTAAACTTGTAATCATATTTGTAAGCTTCCGCGACTCTGATGTACAAGCATGATTGTAACAAAGATTGTTTATGATTCTGATATTATTTTGTAAATATTTGATCGTAAAGATCGGGTCTTTACAACATGGTATCAGAGCCATAAACGGTCGGCACTCATGCATGTCTCGTGGAAATTAAGGTTAAGTAGGAGCACCAATGGAGTAGTTAAGACTTAGAAAAATAGTTCACAATAAATTCTAGTATAATTGGCCTAATTTTTTTTAATATACTTAGATTATAAGTAGGGAACACTAGCAACATAGGTTGTGACATACCTTAATCTAGAAATTCATCTAGCTCGTCTCAATACCTTTTAAACTCCCCTAGGCATAGATTTACTTGAGATATTGTGGAGGAAAAATGGGAATGAGCATTTTTTTGAACATTCAAAGTCACCATCCTAGGTGTACTAATGGGGTAATAATAATTAGAATGTAGACATGAAATGATTGTGACTTAGTCCTCACATCGATTTTGGCCATTTTTGAGTTTTGCATCGAAAAGTTTTCCCATCGAAAAATTATTTTCTTTATGATACTATATGTAAATAATTTTGTGGAATTTTATCAATGATTTTTCGAACTAAGTCACAATCAAGTAAAAATGAGAAAACCTTTGAGGAGAAACTTAGAGTTGGTGAAGGATATTACATCATAGTTGACATGCCTATTTCGACTTCTAGTTGAACCCTTTTGAGGGGTAGAGAATAGTGTCTCTCTAGACCATTGTTGTGTAGATTTCGGGGACGAAATCCCTTTTAAGGGTGGTAGAGTTGTAACATACTGAAATTTGGTGTGTCAAATCTATTTTGAGCTATTATTCATAATTTCCCCTAAACTTGAACTCAATTTCAATTGGTCCTTATTTCCAACTTGTCTGAGATTATTTTGACCGATTATTGTATCCCTTGGTACAAACTAGCTTCCTTTTTGAACTTATTGTACCTAAAGAAATTATTTCTCCTTAAATTAAAAGAAAAATTGCAAATTAGCCCCATTTGTGTATCATTCTTCATACTTTGAAATTATCTAGTTCAATCGGATGCTTTGTGCTCCTCTACCCTATTAGATCTTACATTCTCCTTCTTTCTCATAAAGGCTTAGAATCAAGTTTAATAAATGTGTTGTCTATTGAATTTAAATATACGTATATATATATGAATACTCATTTGCGTTAGATATATGAATAGAGGTGCTAACATTGGTAGATAATGGCTTACTAAAAAGTAAACAGAATGGTCAAATTTGCAATAGAATTGATTGTATCGCTTTGAAGTTACAAAGTTTTAATATCATTAGTAGGATAGTGGTTATTATTAAGAAACGTATTAAATACATTTATTTCTTAACAAGAGTGGCGTCTCTCTCCACTGCGTACTAGCTATTACCGTGAAGGGAAATTTCCCTTGCTAATATAATACTTATACATCAGCAACGGCTGAGTCAGAGAGTCCAGTTTCCTTTGGACTTATGGACCACGAGTTAAAATGAGCCCCCTCGCGTCATTGCGGATTCCCCTCCCCCGCAGATTTCGGTTGCCTCCTCCCTTGCCTCTAGGGCACCCCAGGCACCGGGTGCCTTCACAACGAAAAACTGCCGCACCCTCGGTGCTCTTTACTCCTCGGCCCCGTTTTGACTCCTCGGGTCCTCCTGCTACACTGACCTCTCCATTAAGGGCAATCGAAGGAAGAAACAGCTCGATCATGAAAGACCGCAGATGTAACGGCCGACGCGCCGTCCTCCCGACGCAGCTCTACCTGACCTGAGCCCGCCTCTATGAGCGCAAAACTTAGTGGTCGCATTCCCACATATATCCGACTACCCTACCTGCTGAGGCATAGCGCCTCCTGTCCCCATCGTCTCCTCCTTGTCAACATAACCCAGCCACGACGGCGCCCTACAGAGCACCGACGTTTCCCGACGTCCGAACTTCCTCGATCCCCCCTTCCTCTACACGACGGACTGTAGAATGCCACCTCACGTATGTCAACAAATCCCAACCATCCCGCATCCTCCAGCGTCTCCCCCTCCGAGCTGTTGTACCCTGGTTACAGCGACAAGCGCCGACACCACCTGCCGGTGCGGTTGCAGCAAACCGCACTGCCCTGCCGTCTTTAGAGGAGAGTTGGTCGCCGAAAACACAAGCCACCTCCTCGACCACCCAATGACCCAAGTGCCACCCTACGTACCTGTAACCTCCATCCCAAACCGCAACTCCGGCAGCTGCAATCTACTGCTCAGCAGCGCCACGACGCCAGTAGGGCACAACCCCAGATCTGACAACCGTGGGGAAGTCAGGCCGACCACCACCGCCACTCGGTGGCTAGGGAAGAGGAGCGACTAGTAGGCTGGAGTGACGATCTCCAGAACAGAAGCAGCAACCGAGTTCCTCCTAGTTCCCTGAGCAAGACACCGGCATAGCACCACCATCGACGAGAGGTACCTGACCTCCCCCTCGTCTCTGTTTAATTCAATGAATATGGGTAATGAGGCTAGTACGGAACCTGTACATTAATTAGAAATCATAAACTATACTCCCTAATCGCTGGAGCTGCTAACAAATTTAGCTAAGATATAAATACGTAAATGCATGTTCCTATGATTCGTATAGTCAAACCGTAGTTATGTATGCATATCATGATCCCTACGTACTTTAGTCTTACCAAGTAAATATGAGTACATATGCGACCTAGGTAATGCAAAGGACAAAATGATCGACTATGTAGAAGGATAGAAGATAAATGAAAGTCCCATGGGTTAGGATCATATATATAATCATCCTCGATAAGGAAGTCCTCATATAGTTAATTATTTTTATCAACAAACCATACAATATAGTTTTTGCAACCTAACAAGGGAGGATAGAGATAATGATACGGATGATATGTGAAAGCTACGTTTAGAACTATATCTTATTATAGTAGGCATATGAAGTAACTTGTACATAATCAAGATCTAGGTATATGACTAGTATATATAGAGGTATATCGGGTTAAATACTAGGTATTACTAGTAAGGGTAAGGAAGATAAACACATTTGAACCTAGTAGCATAATACAATTATTTCATATACAATTAAGAGAGAGAATAATAAGTTAAGAACTAATCTATAGACAATGTGAATAAAACCAATTGAGTGTGTAAAATTGATTATATATATGACTTGGTTATGAATAAGGAGAATAAAAGAATCACAAAATGATAATAATACTAGATGGGAAAGAAAATACTAAATAGAAAAGTTTGAACAAATAGTTGATTCCAAGCCAAATGATAACCAAATTGTATCATACTTTGTAGATGTTCTCTCTTGGAGTCAACTCATCTTTATACAATCCTTGGAGCTTTAAATAATTGAGGTACTATTCCTCTATTTCATTGTTGAACTATTTTCCCTCTTGATGGACATACATATATCTTGATTCGTGGTGAATTCCATATAGTTTTGAAACCTTTATTTATTCTTGAAAGTTCACCACTCTCATTTTACAATTGATGAAACATTGTTGATAAAATATTTTGGCACTGGACTTGATCTATTTGGAGTTTTGACTCCCTGTGGACTTTGGTCCCTTGGGCTTTGGCCCTTTAGAGCTTTGGCTCACTTGAGTGGGCCAAGTACCCCACAACCCTGCGCAGTAGATAGGGATTAGTTGTCCCCCAGTTAACTGGAATAGCTAATAAGGCACTAGTGTCGTTCTCTCCTAGAGTGTGAGAACACAAGGCACTTAGCCCTAGAAAAGATATGATAGGAAGGTGCCAAAACTTGCCAAATAGAATATTTTGAAATTGATATACCTTGTGAATAGCTTGGATAAATTTTGCATACTTGAATTATTGAATCTTGCTTAATGATATTCTTGTGAAAAATTTGCTATCTTGAAGTTGATATTGGAATTTCGTTTTGTAAGCCTTTAGTCCACCAAATAGTCCTTTCCTACTTTTTGTACATCTAAACCTATTTCATACATAGTTCAATGATTGGATTCAGTACCAGCTTTGCTGACCCTTTATTTTTCCCTTCAATGGGGTCCATGTGTGGTTTCGTTCCCTCTGGGAACTCATGGGCAGGTGATAGATGGAAGAACTTGAAGAGACATGCACTGGGTAGTCCTCCGTTGAAGACTAGATAGAATGAATTATATTCCTTAAACTTGTAATCATATTTGTAAGCTTCCGCGACTCTGATGTACAAGCATGATTGTAACAAAGATTGTTTATGATTCTGATATTATTTTGTAAATATTTGATCGTAAAGATCGGGTCTTTACAGAACCATTCCCTCCCTCTCAGGATGGGGAAATGTTCACCTAGTGTCGCCTGTCACAACTACTGAGGCATGATACTCTTGCTCTTGCAACTTTCCTTGGGAAGATTTGCGCAGGGTTCCGACCTGTCTTTTCAGCCCGCTGTAGCTGCTATTTATAGGAAGTGGTTGGGGAAGTTATGGTGCTCAAGGCGCCACGTGACCTCCTTATTATCGCACAGTTGGTGGACGGCCGATGCAAGTATCGCGCGGCACAAGGATGTCGGCTATTGGGCATCGTGGCGAGAGGCGCCTGCCGGTGGGTGGCTGGTATCGCGCGACACGTTGAGTAGTCGTGGCGCGCTCGGCTCCCTATCGGGTAAAGATGTGTGTCATCCAACGGTTCCTTCTTGCGCGGCATCCTCACGACGCGCATCGACGTATCGCGTTACCCTGCCAGGCAGTGTGCATATCGTCCAGCTGGGAGGCCGATGCAGGTGGAATCATGTTTGTGAGCCGGGACGACCTTATTGATGATAAATGTGTCAACATTGGAGGAAACATCTTGCAAAATATGGAAATATTGAATTAAGAGCGTTGTTTGGCCTGTTATTGCAAAATTACATATAAAAGGAGAGGAAAACAGTTAAACGGGCAATTTTGATAACAAAATAAGGGTCAAAAACATCACAAAAATTGGTGTTATCAATGATCAATCTCTTTAAAGCTTACTGCTATTATAATTGATATCAGTTGCTCAAAAGTATATCTGTAATTATATCAGTGCTTTAGACTATTTCTTTGAAGTACTCATTCACTGAGCGAGTAGACTCACCCCTCTACTCCAATTTTTAGGGTTATCACATAGACTTGAAGAAGGTCATTACATCAGAGTAGATCTACCACAAGAGTTAAGTCTGAGTATAGTTAAGTTCAGTCGGTCCTTGTCACTCTATGTCCTTATAAAGAAATAACATAGAGTTATAAATAATGATGCATAACATTATTCCTCTTTTAGCAATATATGTGAATCAGCAAGTCTTATGTGCTTAAAAGTATGAAACATAATGAATGTTCATACATGCATTTTTACTGTTGAAATTAGATTAGAGAAATCAATGTTTAGATTCCTTTGTAAAGTTAGTTTATGTGGTTCAATGCGAGAAAACAAAGAGTTTGAAAAAGAAGAAAAAGTTAAGGGTGATCTTTATATTATTTTAAATCCTCAATTTATGCCCTAATCTCATGATTAATGGTAATTGTGAGATTCGGGTGTAACAACTTGGTATCAGAGCTTAGGATGAGTTGTCAAGGACCATTAAGTTAGTAAGTTAGAGTCATAAGTGTGGCAGATAGGAGATGTTATGATGTTAGCTCTGGGGATTTGAGTATTTGGCTATCTTGGCCCAGTATCTGAGTACTTGGATCAACCAGTATCAAGCTACTCTGTCTATTTTTTCATGTATACCCTAGCCAGGTATACAGTGGAAGGATGGTCTAGAGAGGAACCCTAGAAATATTAGGGTTAGAAACAAGATAAGTAACATGAATTAAGTGCATAAATATAAAATGAGATAGAACTTTCATTTCATATTGTTGTTTTATTGGAGATGAATAGAAAATCTCTTATATGTTTGAGTTCAGATATTCAGTAATTTGCAATATATATGAGTCTTTAAGATTTATTGTACACTATGTAGTTGTAGCATTTATTGATTATATTCTTTGTATCAAGTAGACTAGAAATGATCTTTGAATGAGCTTTCCTATGTGGATAAGTTTTCTTCCACACATTTGAGATGAATAGGAGTTGAGTAATCCTGAGTAGCTCTTGGCTTCAGGACTGCAGGTTCGACTTGGTCCGGGTGGCAGGATGCATTACTGGGATCTAATGACTCCTATTAGTAACATAACAAGAATAAACTCTGGATTAATTAGACCCACATCATAGAGAGAATGTACATACACTAAGATGTTGAAACATATGGGAAAGATTAGAATAGTTAAGTATCAGTGGGAACTGATATTTGAGATCCAACTTTGGGGCCTCATATGAGAAACCCTTAGTTGGGAATAAAGGAACACGACATAAGGTTCAAATTAAGTTTAATTATTAGTATTATATGAACTCTAAATATGAAATATGGAAAAGATATGAGAAAAGTATGTAAGGGGCCAAGATAGTAAGAATCAATGATGAGGAATGGATTATATAACCGAGTATAATGCTTTTATGTACTCCAAAGTAAAGGGAAAATAGAAGAAAAGAGCTAAGTATACAATAAGTACATAGAAGTGAAGAGTCTTCAAAAGAGTTCAAGTGAAGAGAACTAGATGAGCATGTAAATCATAAAACTAGGATAAGAAACTTAGTTGAAACAAAGAGAAATGTTGGAAAAAATGAGTTTGATTAAGGAATGAGGGTTATGATATAATTGAGAGCATGGAATGTATACCTTTATTAATAAGTTTAATACATTCATCCTTACTGCCTTTGGATTCTAAGTCTCTATAGAACAACAAACTAGTTTCTAAAAGAAGAACAAAAGTGTAGCTAAATAAATGAATAAGTCATACAAAGGTAGACTATATTCAGGAAGGAAAAACTTGATTGAAAGAGAAACTATGTTTCACCAATGCATGAGTCGTTTGATTTAAAATGAAGGATATGTAATGTATTAAACATGAGGTGATACTAGTAGAGAGATTATTGATTTAGAATTTCAACTTCACATTAGTAGAAGGATAAAAGGAAATATATGCAACATGGTATACATGATCATACACATAAAAGAAGCAACATAATCATAAGAGAAAACTAGAAGTTACAGATGACATGTGGAATAGTAGTATATAGTAAGGGGATTATGGAAAGTAAAGAAGGGTTTGAAACATAATGGAGTAATATAGATTATAAAAGAAAGCGGTTGCGAGATTCAAGAAAGTGCTAATTAGTCAAGTATCCTTGTTGATAATTAATTACACCTACATATGAGAAATGTATTATTGAATGTTTGAAGATAAGAATTCTAAGTCTCAAAATCATCTTCTCTTTCATATCTTCCTTAATGAGAGCAATGTGGGAATGAAGTGATAAGAAAATGAATCATATATGATGCATAACCATCGTGGTAGAGACATTTAGTGAATGTAATAATGACACACAATATGATGATGAAACCCTAGCAGGGTAATTGAGAATGTAATCTATCTGAATGGCCAAGTAAGAGAAAGGAAATTCAATCGATAAGATAAAGAAGACTTTAGTAAAACTTGTGAGATCCAAAGTTTGAATTTCAAATTAAGGGAGCAAAGTCACATCATAATAACGTCATGCTACTGATAAGGACCAAACCCTAGAATGTTTAGAGTTGTAGTATTTCAAGGGATGTCACTAGTGATTTGACCTTGAATACTAGCATCTCTATAAAACAAGATCATGAGATTTGCACTATGAGAAGTAAACTAGCACTGATAGTAATCCATGGTTTAAAGATAGCTAATCTGAAAGGTAGATAAATAATATGGAAATGATTTAGAGTAAAGAGTAAGATATATATTTGTAATGTAACAAGTATGTTTTGAACAAAAGGAGAAATACAATATGAGTGAAGTGTGATATTAGATAAATTCTTACAGTGATAGCAAGAATGATGAATAATCTATTTGTACCTTGTGTGTTTCAATTTTAGGAATATTTAATCTACATGATTAAAATGAGAAGGATAAGTAGCAAAAAGTAAGTAGTAGTGAATGAGGAGAGATATGAGAGAAAACAATGGCTTTTAGTAATATGTGAAATTGTTTTTAGAAGTATAATTTGTTGAAGGCATATTAAGGGATGTAAATTGATTCTACGTATGATTTCAGTGTACATGTGCAAGCAATATGTTAATTTCAGGTGTCTGATAGTTGTAGTCATTCATACTAATAATCCATGTTAGTATTGTACAATTGTGGTATGGTGATATGGGTCAAATGATGATAAAATAAATGGAGGGTTACCCTGAATAAGGTAGTCTTACCTATTCACTCATATGAATAGAAGGGATGATAACCATATTGTATTGATATGTAACCCTAATGAGGTATAGCTTGTTATACCTAGATTTAATATAACTAAGTGATGGTAATTGGATATTAATAGTCCTTGAATGACTAATACAATCATGGAGTACTTTGTTACTGTTGTTGAAACCCTAGTATGCTATAACCTGATGGTTACACCTTGAATTATATGTGGGTTCATACTTGAGAATAATATGGAATGTGATGGTAATGCTTCACATTATGCATCCATAATGCAATGGGGATGTCGTGAGTAGTATTGTACAATTGTTGTTGAATCTAGTCTTCTAACTCAAGACTATTTTGCTATTTGAGTAGCACAATAGTAAAATTCAAAAGAACATGGTGAACTCTCTTTTGTGACTTAGAGGTAACATGGAACAATAGTACATATTGAGTCGTATGAATTGAGATAGTTGGATCAGATTATCAATGTTGAGGTAACACCTCAAGAGTATGAAAATATTGAAATTGTTGTTTCTCTCTCTATCCTATGATTGATTGTGGCATAGAGAATTTGTTTGTTATCATTGAGAACTATTTTAACATGTTGTGATTAGAAAAGAAATAAAGGACTTAATGTTGAAAACTACATTCAAGTATAAAATACAAGAATGTAATGGCATGTAAGATTTTGCAGTGGATAGAGGCAGTCAGAAGAAGATATTGTATACATGCATCTTTTTTCCATGCATATTGTATAAACAGGAGCCAGGTTAATGTCCTCCCCATGTGTACTCATTGTTCAAATATAAATAAAAGTATCATTGTTGACATTATAAGCACAAATCGAACTTGATTAACATTCATCTTTTTTCTTTTTAAAAACCCCTTTATATTGGCAAGCAACTGACTGGATACATAATGTCTCTTACTACATATGTATGTGTATTACATGGTGTCTTTCACTACACACTAGCTATAATTACATGTGTAGTAAGTGCTAATTTTTGCTATACATGAACTACATATACAAATTGTAACCAATGTCATCTCTCCCTACATATCATAGCTACAAATTGAATTGCAGTTATATATTTAGCTACAATGAAAACTACATTTTTATGTGTAAGGACATTTTTTACCTAGAATTAGGGTTACATATGAATTTGTAGCCAGAGGAATAACTAACTAAAACTTTGACAAATGTAGCCTAAACAATTAGCTACACAAGTATTAGCTTCATATTCTAAATGTAAGGATAAATGTAGCCAAATCTTTTAGCTACAAATTTTGGGGTTTTCACTACAATTTTTTTTGTAGTTAAAGACCATATTTTTTGTAGTGAACCATGGTGTAGACAAAGACGTTGAAGGTATTTGAACCTTTCCCATGTGTCATACAAGGTCTCTCCATGCCTTTGAGAAAAACTGATGAGCTGACTCCTCAATTGTGATGTCTTGCTTGGTGGAAAGTACTTGTCTAAGAAAACTTTGAGGAGTTCATCCCAGCTATTGATGAAGTTTCTTGGCAAAGAATAGAGCCATGCATTGGCTCTATCTCTCAAAGAAAAGTGGAAAAGAAGAAGGTGAATCCCATCAGTAGGAACACCATCTATCTTGAAAGTGCTAAGATACTATAGAAATTCAACAATGTGAAGGTTTGGATCCTCCATTGATGTCCCTCCAAAGTGGTTCTGATGTATCATATGTATAATTGCGGGGCTGATAGAAAAGTCATTTGCCTCAATTTGTGGGATAGTGATAGCCCCATAGATTTTTTTAGTAGCTGGAATAATGAAGTCCTCTAGGGGACGATCATCTTCCAAGATTTGTTCTTCTCGTTGGGATGGTGAGGATGGTGATGAAGACAATGGTGATGATGGTTTTGAGCCCTCCAAATATGACTGAGGTTCACTCCTCCTTGCTTTTTGAAGGTTGATAATAGTGTGCTTATTTTTGGGGCCTAGAAATATGGATGGTTCAAGAACCCTTTTGGATTTCTGTGTATAGTCTTACAAGTAAACAAGGCGACTAGAGTAAAAAAATGAAAATGGAAGATACAAAAATATGATAATGATGATGATCATGATGGGAAAAAAAGATGACAAATATGATAGGTGATGGTGTGATCTAGTCTCACTTACTATTCAACACTTAGTACTCTAACAAAAATATTGATGCTCCCCAACAACGGTGCCAAAAACTTGTTAGATGTGTGTGCAAGTTTTAATATTTGTGAACTCTAAGACTACCCCGCAAGTATATGGGTGCGCATAGTACTATTGAGGTCGTCCAAGGAACATGGTATTGTTAGATGCAAGGGTGTCACTATTTAACAATCTAGATCATTTTATAAAAGTTGAGTTTGATTATGATTAACTAACTAGCAAAGTAAAGAGCAAGAGCTAAATTAAGAGAATTTCGATCAGAATTACGAGATCTTGGTCATAAGATTTCACTTTCATACCATTACATCATGTGCAACTATGATATTAACATGCCAATTAAATTTCAAAGGAGGTCATCGTCATCATACACCTCCCGGTGATATGAGACGGTTCTCATCTTCACATAACACTCCCATGTCTATGTTCATAGTCAAACACAACCTTGGGTCCTCAACATTCCCCAACCAATCATGTGATAAAAAGTTTGTTTCCAAGAGATCTACTCCATACTCCCTCATACATCCTCCTGAATCACATAAAGAAGCATAAAACATGCATATTTGATGACCAGTCAATCACGCTCTTTTTCTTTTTACTGAAATATTTAAATGTGGTAGAGAAATATTGGGTAACATATGTAGGGTCTTTAATTACATCACTAATCAAGGATGGAACTAGAAATTCCACATGGGGCAGTGAAAACTATGTACATACCCTATGTAAGTGGTTGCAAAACATATATCATGTATGCATTAATACATAAGAAAACATATCAACATATATAAAATAAGGTATATAGTTATAAACTATCACCATATCCAAAGTTCTATCATAGATATATTCAACCAAGCATAACCAAACAACTCCAAAACATCTTGCAGAAACATACTAGTATCATGAGATTGACCTACATCGTCCTGCTTAATAGAAACCATCATAGACGACCCTTCTTTATGTTTGTCTATCCATAGTGCCATATCCCTGCATTGAGGACCTATCGAGTCGAATAGGTCCTTTGCAAGCCAACCAGGTAATGAGAAGAAGGTGGAGGTGGAGGATGAGTTAAGGGGTTTCTTAGGCTCTATGTCCTACACATATATAATCTTATATCAATGGTGTCATGTATATAAAATATAACCACAATGTAAATTTACCATACATCAGTATAGCTAACTCTAGCTTTGGGCCATGTGACCATGCCGCCTTCTGCATCACCTATTGTGTCATGCTTGGGGTGGTGATATGTAGTGCAATTTACTTCCAAGGGGTGTAGACAAGGTTTGACGTCAAATGAACCGCATCAGCGGGCAACAATGCACCATGAATTGTGTCACCTTCAAGGCATGGGTAAGTCGCGCCCACAACAATGACAGATTCTTGTAATTTAAGATGGTATGGCCTCAACCCCTATAAATGTGCAAAGAGTGTTATATATATTATACAAATCATTCTGAAAGACTACTATGTCATAAAAATACTTACAACGAATGTGCTAGGTGGCGGGTCCACATGATTACTCCCAACCACCTCACTCGTAGGAGGGCCCACCTCATATGAAGAGCAGGGCGACACATGTACTATCTGAGGAGCTGATTGAGAAGCATGATACTAGCTCATTGATTTCTAAATTCCCTTTGCAATTAACTCTTTTACCTCCTCTTTTGATAATCCCCCTTTCTGATAGATTTGTGGTTATGTTAACCCAAGGAACACTCTTATACCGACACGAATTCCTACAACCCTAACACACTTGGGATGCTTTGGTTTACCTAGACCAACTATCAATTCATCTGTGTGCCCTCAGGGATGAACTTTCCTTGTTTCCTTTGCTCATGAAGCTCCCACTAATCATCATCAATAGTAATTGGTAATCTTAGAGTTGAATTTACCATTTTTGCAGTCACCTCAACAGTTGCGGGGTTGGGTATATATCCAGATTTGTTTTGCCTCCCAGCTATCCATAGATCATGGCGAAGTAGAGGTTCAAAAACACTCATGTACCATTCAAATGGAAACATCCAATGCAAGAAAACTGGTCCCAACATTTTCACTTCCCTAGTCACATGGACAATAAGATGTACCATAATACCAAAGAATGAAGGAGGAAAATACATCTCAAGCTGACATAGGGTAACAACCACTTCTCTTTACAACTTATTGAGATTCTAAGATCAATAAATTTACTACATAGAGTGTTGAAGAAGAAACAAAGTCTAGTGATTGCAAACCTTACATGCTTCGATAGTATAGATCAAATTGCCATGGGCAATATTTGTTGCATTAGAGTGTGACAATCATGAGATTTAAGACCTATCAACTTCAGATCGTTCATTGATACCGGTCTACATGTATTAGAAGAGTATCCCTGTAGTAACTTAAAAATAAGCAAGCACTCACAAAATGTTTCTTATCCTTTCTAGACAATGTGTAACAAGCAGGAGATAAATATGCTTTTCGATCACTCCTAATTGCTTCTCTTAATTTTTTTCCTTATTCCCATTTCACGTATGTCCATTCTAGATTTTATGTCATCTTGAATCTCACCTAATATATTCAACAGAGCACCTATGATGCTATCACAAACATTGTTCTCAACATGCATGACATTGATACAATGCCTAACTGCCAAAGAATTCCAATAAGGAAGATCCTGAAATATTGACCTCTTCTTGAATAAAGGTTTGTCACTCTATATGGGAATGATACATTGTGATATCTTACTAAATTCACTGATAAAGTCTTTTACTCTTTCATAAATAAACTCCCCTGATATAGGTTTAGGGGCACTTCATTCTTCATTCGACCCATTGAACGCTTTGTGCAACCTTCAGTAAGGATGAACTTTTGGAAGAAACCTTCAGTGACCAAGATATATAGTCTTTCCGCCATGTTTTAGTCATATTGAATCACTGTTCTCTTCACATATAGAGCATGTTTTGGATCCTTTTACATTGTATCCAGAGAAATTCCCATATGATGGAAAGTCATTAATAGTGCAAAACAACATAGCATGCAAACGAAATGTCTCTTTATGTGAAACGTCATAATCGCACCTTCTCTCCAAAGTTTCTTTAAGTCATAAATTAGAGGTTCAAGATAAGCATCAATATCATTGCCAAGTTGTTTAGGGCCCGATATCAACAACAACATCATAATATACTTGCTTTTCATACACAACTGAGGAAGATTGTATATAACAAACATAACATGCCAAGTGCTATGTTTGTTTCTCAATGATCTGTATGGATTCATCCCATCGGTACAAAGCCTAAGTCTTAGATTCTTGACTTCTTCACCAAATTCAGGGTCCAATAAATCAGTCTTCTTCCATTGTGGGGAATCAGACGCATGTCGTAGGATCCCATCATTATTTTTTTTAACCTCTCATGCCCGCCATAAATTCTATGCATCCATCGGATTGGCAAATGAGCATTGAAACCATGGTATTATAGGTAGATAGCACATCACCTTGGTAGGAGAGCCAGTTCTGGACTTCCTCATGTCATCATTTTATGCCTTCATAACCCACATTTTGGACAATCTTTCAAATTGACATAGTCCTTTTGAAACAACACACGGCCATTCGAATATGCATGCATCTTCTTAGCCTTCATTGCCATTGGGAAAAACATTTTTTTAATTCATATGTTGAGATTGGAAGCTCGTTGCCTTCAGGAAGATTTTCTTTAAATAAAGACAACAATGACGTGAAGCTTTTGTCGCTCCATCTGTTGTTAGCCTTCAGATTATACAATCTCAACACATGGCTCAGCTTTGTAAACTTAGTACAACCTATGTATAATGGTCTCTCAGCATCATGCACAATGTTCATAAATAAGGAAGGTGGATCGGTGTGCTCTAGCCCACAACTATCTAGAATTGCATCAACCATGTCTATCAAAATCGGTTCATTCACATTGACATCACCAGTGGCAATTTCTTCTTTAAAACAAGTATTGCTATCGATATCTAGTGATCTCATGGTTGGAATCTCTCCATGGTAGTACCATTATGTATAGCCCTGTACAATCTCATTGTACATGGCATGAATTTTGATTTTGTCACTAGTGTTGACTTTCAAGTTGTCACTGAAATGCCTACATGGATAATAGGACCTATCTCAAGGTTGTTTCCTATGTTCCTATGCAAATATTATAAACTGATCAAGAGTAGTAATAAACTCTGGGGTGCAGTAATTTGGAATGGACATCCATGATCTATCCATTCTATGATCAAAGAGAAAGCAAGTTTTAGGATTTAGGGTTTATAGATTAGGTTTAGGATTTACAGATAGATTAGGCTTTATGATTTTGGATTTAGGGATAAGGATTTCTAAATAGGGATTATGGTTTACACATTTGGGTTTAGGATTCAGTAATGAATGTGCGTACCACCTATCTCATTCTTGAACACTTAATATCACTAGTAAGTGTACAATGTGTATTCAATTTTCAAGAAAATTTAGTAGCATTTCCCCCACAATTCTCCAAGTACACTGATGTAGATGGGTAAATGTCCACCAACATATGTACTTAGAGAACAAATGAGGAAGTGCTGATGAAACATCTTGAAAATTGAATATACATTATATTTTTTTTAGGAAGGACGGAGGATACTATGATTGGGATCCCCCGTCATCTATTAACTAAGCCACGTCGTGCATGGAAAGGTTTTCAATACATGAAGAAAACAACTGGATGAAAGCAAAACTATCTACTTGCCCTCGTCGTGCCATAGTGGTAGTTTCGTGGGCAACTTTGTTACATACCCGACTAACAAAAGAAATACTACAGAAAGAAAAAAGTTGTTGCAAGGTAGCTATATCCTCGAAAAGGATTCCTAGATAGTCTCTCCTCCTGGTGGTTTCTCCACATGCCTGGACGACCTCAAGGGAGTCTGTTTCCACCTCTATATGCTCTGCGCCATGGCTGCTCACCCACTGTAGTGTTGTCCTCAGAGCACTGGCTTCCAATGTTGCTATCCTTGTGCCATTACAAATCTTTTCTCCCGCAACACCTCTCAGTCTGCCTTCGCTATCTCTCAGCACCATCCCTATCGCTGTCGTTCCATCATCCCCACATGATGCGTCCACATTGAGCTTTAATCTCCTTTGTGCTGGCTTGTTCCATCTTGGCTTGACATTGCTGCCCGGATGGACGTTGTTGCATTGCAAACCATTTTGCTCTCCCCTCCCCTGTTTAATCATGGCAAAGGCTGTTCGGAGAAGGAAACTGTTGTGCACCTCACCATCTTAGAAGACACACATATTGCGCCCCCTCCAGACAGCCCACATGGCTGCAACAATCATGTCTTTATCCTCTCTGTCCAACATCGTCCCCATGGTAACATTGATGTCCTCATCCTTATAATCATCGACCCATCTTTGTATGCCTTGGTCCATTTGTTCCTAGCATTCTGTCGCGTTCGGGCAGCGGAAGATCATATGAGGAATAGACTCCTTCTCCATCATGCAGAGTTGGCACAGTCCCTCCTCAATGCAGTGGCGGTCAAACAGCATGCCTTTTGTTGCTAGACCTCTGGTACAAACTCTCCATAGAAAATGAGAAACTTTGGGTGCCCAACCTGCTCTCCAAATGTGGCGCCACAAACCTTCTTCTTATTGAGTTGTGTGTTGACGAGCTTCCTCCCTCCCTAGCATTCCAAGCCAATACGCTGATTGGACTATAAACACTCCTTTCTTGGCGGGCCACCAAGACCATGTGTCACACTAGTGTCGTATACTGAGTGGGATAGCACTTATCTTCTCCACGTAAGCTGCCGGGAAACATTCCTCTAGTCTTGCTTCGTTCCATCGCTTCCCGTCTGAGCTCATAAGGTCATTTACCTTGACGTAGGGTATTTCCTCCACATTCTTGAACCGTGCAAGGGTATCTTTCTCTCTTGGCAGCCATGTGTCCTCCCAAATGTTGATGTCTTTTCCGTTGCCTATCCTCCATTCCATCCTGTGGGCTCTGATCTCCAAACCACGATATAATCACGATTTAAACTTAGCGGAAGTGATTCGATAAACAGCGGAAGACAAAAATCACGGGAAATTAAAACTTTTCGAGACAAGAGCTTGAATCCTTAAAAGCTTCTTTCATAACAAGAGATAAACTGTTTACATCTCATGATAATTACTTCTTGAGTAATTATATACATCAAGATACAAAATCTCAAGAACTCATAACAAAAGACTCCAAGACCTGAGAGTACAGAGGACACATAGGACTGACTCTAACTACACCACATGGCAGGCTAAATCTCCACTTGAGATTTACTGCTGCTCCTGGTGCTACTGCTGCTGGGACTGGTCACCTGTAGACCTGTTTCTCCGTCCTCGACGTCCACCTAAAAAGTTGAAGTCTACGGGGTGAGACAATTTTACATAATTGTCCCAGCGAGAGTTATAACTCTCCGCCAGAAGCTTTATTATAACATCAAAGAATATCTTAAGCAGTAAAGCTTTCAAAGTATTCAATAGCAATTGCAGCTATAAACAAGAGCTCAACATTTATGAGACATGAAGAATATAAGCACTATTACAGTGTATCATCAATCAACTAACTCGTAGTTATCTCTAACAGGTATACTACGTGGTTGATTATGTTTTACAAACAATATTATGCCCTGTGGAGATGAGGCATACCACTCATACTCCAACTGATCGCTAAGAAGTCACATCAGTATCATACATAGGTCATTAAGAGAGCCGAATTCTCATGACCTTCACCTTCCTCAGTCAGTAAGAGGATCACTTGTAGGACATCTTGTGTCTCTACTATTATAGCTCACCAGGGTAAACTGGTCCTTCGCTATTCTAGAGTTACAGTGGCATTTTGTACTCTCTTTGTCATCAGGAGATTTCATGTTTATCTCCACTGATACGGATATCTATGTTTTCTTCGTCATCAGGAGGTTTCATGTTTACCTACTACTGATACGGTATGGAAAAGTAGTGAAGGATTGACGGATTACATATCTACATCAAATCCCTACACTAGGATGTAAGGTTCTACACATCCATGTACCCCATATACTCAATAGTATGTGATCCAGGAGTTCCCTTAGGAAAACCTGTTTCACCATCATTTGATCTCTGACAATGATGGGTCTATGATCAGGGCTCTACATTATACTTGATTAGTTAGGTACATTCAGTATTCATTTAACATCACACATTGTTCTTCAAACAATAACAGTAGCATAACAGCTATAAAAGGAGAATACTAAATGTAACAAGCCTAACTCACATCAAACATCATTTCTCATTATACTCATCACAAGTCATCTCTAAAGCATGACCTTGATGGTATTCATGGCTCTCACAGCCCATTATTATCATAGAATGCCACTGACAAGGCATCAAGATACTTTACTTATTCATAAAGCTATCAATATGCCTTTAATGAATATAGTATCATCATCCATACCTGGATATGATCACCTCCATATCAGAACCTACATGGTTAATTCCACTAATAAAGGTAATTCAAAACAATGATTATACTTTCCACTCTTGTCATAAGAGCTAAGTTCTTTGATTCTTATCAAATAGAGTTTAATACTCATATAACATGTCATCACCTTTGAATTAGGGTTTACTATTCATATCACATATCATTACCCTTGAATTAGGGTTTACTATTCACATCACATGTCATTACCCTTGAATTAGGGTTTACTATTCACATCACATGTCATTACCCTTGAATTAGGGTTTACTATTCACATCATATGGTGAATTGAACTCATAACATCATCATGTATGAGGAACATCATTATTGATGCTCTCATATTAGCTTAAGATTCATCATATATCATAATTAGGGTTTTAATTTACAAGAGGAGAGAATAAAACTAACAAGACATACAACAACTAGTAATCATGATCGTTTATGATTATCAATGTTGAAGCCTCCAAATGGTCAAATTCATGGTAACCATTTATAGATTGAGTCAATTAGGGTTATGCTTAACCAATTGGTCACTCAATTGACCCTCAATTGTTATCCAATTAGGGTTGAAGTTGGTTCAATTAAGGTCCATCAACGTTCAACCATCAACACTCAACAATGTGAATCAACACAAGGTTGAACCCTTCAATTGAGCTCCAATTGGGCCCAAACTTGGCCCAAACGGTCTTGAGATCGTGTGGATGAACTCCACACGGTCTTGAGACCGTTTGCCCAAGATTTCATCAAAATCTAATGTGATTTGATAGGGGTTGAACCTTGATTGAGTCTCAATTCAGTATTTTTTATTAATTCAATAACCCATAGCAATTGGGCCCTCAATTGATCAAATTACCTTAAACCTAGACCTCCAAACGGTCTTGGGTTGTCACCACACGGTCTTGAGACCGTTTGGGCCCTCAATTGATCAAATTACCTTAAACCTAGACCTCCAAACGGTCTTGAGTTGTCACCACACGGTCTTGAGACCGTTTGGTTGATCCCCAAACGGTCTTGAGACCGTTTGGGTCAATCAGCCCAAAAACACTAAGTTATTCATTGAGATTTCAGTACTGATTTCAATTAGGGTTTACCGTAGTAATCATCCTTCAACTCCTAGCTCGTTTGGAATTAGTCCATCAAATTTGGTGAGTTGTTAATAAACATTATTATGAACAGTAATTTCATACGGTCAACGCCTAGTCAACGTTCTTACACGGTCTTGAGACCGTTTGCCCAAAAAGGGGCGATTTCAACAGATTGCAATTCAGAACTAAAATCAATTGATTTGTTGATTTAAAAAGGCTATATCTCTCGATTCCTTTGGAGTTAACCTCTCAAATTTTGTGGGTGATTAGCCTACATAATTATGAACAGATTTCTTATACGGTCCACGCTCGGTCAACGCGGATAAACGGTCTTGAAGACCGTTTGCCCTTACACAGTCTTGAGACCGTTTGCTCACCAAACGGTTTTGCAAACCGTGTGAGCACTTGGTGGAGACCGTTTAGTAAAGTGAAAAGTAGTGGATTAACTTTGGAAATAACGTCTTCATCTCCTAGATCAAGAACATCAAGGATTTCTCACGGATTTGCTTGCAAGGTAGCAAAGGAAGGTAGAGAAGAAGAAGAACTATCATCTAAAAGCATAAACGAGATGTATATAACAAAGCATAGATTTAGAGTTATAAAACCCGCCTAAAGCTTGCTCCTTGAGCTCCAAGATTTCGAGCTCCAAGCTTTTAATGGCGTCCTTGAGCTTCCACAGGTCGGCCAAGGTGAAACCTCCAGGGAAAGTTGAGAAGAGATGGCTAGAAAGGTAGAGCTATGTGAGGTAGCCATCAATTTGACCTTGAATTCGAGTTCTAACCATGAACTTAAGCAAAAGGGAGGATTCAAACCTACCTTGCCCTCCTTGGTCGTCCTCTTGAGCTCCACAGCTCCTCTTTAGTCGGTTTGGGTGAATAGAACAGTGAAAGGAACGAAGGGAGGGTTTCCTTGCTAAGTGAAGTGGGGAGTATATATACTTGGGGTGAGATTTTCAACATAAGCTCATAAGTTCTCCATATTTTCAACTAAGTCCCTCCATCCTTCTATGCTCGTCCCTTCATATTAATTCTAAGGACAAACCTTCTTCTAAGGTCAAGAAATGAGGCAAAGAAGATCAACCTATTAGTTAAGCATACACATAAAAGGGCTATAGCACATACACCTTGATTATTCAATCACAAAGGTGTTTTTTTTCATAACTTGATTAATCAATTGAAGTGACCTTTCATCATTTCTTCTCTAAATGATTACAAGAGTCTTAAAAGATATTTTAGATGATGTATTTTACAAGTTGCACCCCTCAAATTGGGTAAATTGCACTTTTCTCCAATTTAGGGTTTTCAAGCACCAGGATTGCTTCCACAGCTGCACCTTGGTGCCCAAGCTTGGGAAATCCCTCAAACCTTACCATCATCATTCTCATGATGTCTCAACATCAGAGGAACATCTCAACATGTGCAAATTGCAAGTTAACCCTTTTAACTGGGTAATTTCACATAGGTCCATGTATTACAAAACAATGCTACAACTTTATATAAAAAGGAGCAAAAACTGAAATATATGTTTCTGAGAAACTTAATTACATGCCCAAAGTTAATCACAAGGATTTAATTACATATTTAGGCAAAACACCTAGGGTTAACTCATAACCCAGGTCAGGGATGTTACAAATTATCCACCCCTTATAAGGATTTCATCCCCGAAATCGATAAAACATATTAAGAGAAAAGGGCAGGATACTTCCTTCTCATCTCATCCTCTAGTTCCCAAGTGGCTTCTTCAACACCACGGTGGTTTCAGAGGACTTTCACAAGGCTTATATCTTTCTTTTTTAACTTTTTAATTCTGTTATCAAGGATTGACACGGGTCCCTCCTCATAGGATATATCATCATTCAATTCTACCTCCATAGGTTGTAGAACTGACTCGGTGTTTGGGTGACATTTCTTCAGCATAGAAATGTGAAACACAAGATGTAACCTCTGTAACTCTGGTGGCAGCTCTAGTATATATGCTACCTTTCCAATCCGTTCAATGATTGGATAAGGCCCCATAAATCTAGGAGCTAACTTCCCTTTCCTTCCAAAACGAAGGACCCCTTTCCAAGGCGAGACTTTGAGATATACTCTGTCTCCAACCTGGAACTCTAAGGGTCTACAACGCTTGTCAGCATAAGATTTCTGCCTATCCTGTGCAGTTTGTTGTATTACTTTAATCTTCTCTGTGGTCTGCTGCACAAGATCAGGACCTAACAACTGACGCTCACCAGTCTTGAACCAACACAGAGGTGATCTACAACGTCTACCATACAAGTCTTCATAAGGTGCCATATCAATACTATGTTGATAGCTATTGTTATAGGCAAACTCTATTAAGCTTAGGTGTAGATCCCAACTCCCGGTAAACTGGAGAACACATGCTCTCAAAAGGTCTTCTAAAGTCTGTATGGTCCTTTCTGACTGTCCATCAGTCTGTGGATGAAAGGTCGTACTAAACCTTAGCTTGGTGCCTAAGGCTCTTTGTAACTGTTCCCAAAAACGACTTGTAAACTGAGGACCTCGGTCAGAAACTATTGTGACAGGAACTCCGTGCAAACGCACTATCTCTTGAACATATAATTCTGATAACCTTTCAGCAGAATAGGTTGTTTTGAAAGGTAAGAAATGTGATGTCTTAGTCAACCTATCAACAACTACCCAAATGGAATCATGTCCTTTGCTTGTCCTGGGTAGGCCAACAACAAAGTCCATGGTCACATGGTCCCACTTCCACTGTGGTATGGGTAAAGGTTGCATTGTTCCTACAGGTTTCTGGTGTTCAGCTTTAATTTTTTGACACACAGGACACCTCATAACAAACTTTGCAACATCTTTCTTCATTCCAGGCCACCAATACAGTTCCTTTAAATTACGATACATCTTGGTGCTCCCTGGATGCATAGCATACATCGAAGAATGAGCTTCTTCCAGGACTAACTTCCTTAAGTTATCCACATCTGGCACTATCATTCTCTCATGATAACAAGCTACATGATCATCCGAATCATGGAAACCATCTTGCTTCTCATTTCCATACTCTGATCTGATCTGCTGAACTGCATCATCACCTTGCTGTGCTTCCTTAATCTGCTCTCTTAAGGTAGGTTTAATATGCATCTCAGCCAACAACACGGCTAACAATGACACCTTCAACTGTACATTGTCCTGCCTTAAAGCGATAAGCATATCTCTCCTAGAGCATACTAAAGAGTTTAGTTGTGCTCTGTTCATGGTTGATGTTGCTGATTTCCTACTCAAGGCATCTGCAACAATATTGGCCTTGCCTGGATGATAATCAATTGTACAGTCGTAGTCCTTGATTAACTCCATCCAGCGACGTTGCCTCATGTTAAGCTCATGCTGAGAGAGATATACTTAAGGTTCTTGTGGTCTGCAAAAATCTGGAATGTCTCTCCGTAGAGATAATGCCTCCAGATCTTCAAGGCATGCACCACAGCAGCTAACTCCAGATCGTGTGTCGAATAATTCTCCTCGTGTTTCTTAAGCTGTCGAGAAGCAAAAGAAATCACTTGTTTATCCTGCATCAACACACATCCAAGTCCATTCTTGGAAGCATCACAGAAGACTACATATCCTTTTCCTTGTTCAGGTAGCACAAGCACAGGTGCACTTGTCAACCTCTCCTTCAACAACTGGAAAGACTGTTGACACTTATCACTCCAAGAAAAAGGAACATCTTTCTGGGTCAACTTGCTCAAAGGTAAGGCTATATAACTAAAGTTCTTAATGAACCTTCGATAATAGCCAGCTAACCCCAAGAAACTTCGAATCTCCGTCGGTGTCTTCGGTTGTTCCCACTGTAGAACAGATTCTACCTTTGTAGGGTCAACACAAATTCCCGAGGCAGATATCACATGTCCAAGAAAAGATACCTCCGGCAGCCAGAACTCACACTTGCTAAACTTAGCATACAGCTTGTGTTCTCTTAGCAAGGTCAAAGCTTGGCGAAGATGCTGCTCATGCTGCTGAGCATCCTTACTATAAATCAGAATGTCATCTATGAAGACGACAACACACTGATCAAGGAAAGGTCGAAAAACTCTATTCATGAGTTCCATAAATGCAGTTGGTGCATTGGTTAGTCCAAACGACATAACCGTGAACTCATAGTGACCATACCTTGTCCTAAAGGCAGACTTGGATATGTCACTATCCTTAATACGAACTTGATGATATCCAGACCTCAAGTCTATCTTGGAAAAGACGGTTGCACCACACAACTGGTCAAAGAGATCATCAATCCTCGGCAGAGGGTACTTATTCTTTATTGTTACTTTATTGAGTTGTCTGTAGTCGATGCACAACCGCATTGACCCATCTTTCTTTTTAACAAACAAGACCGGAGCACCCCAAGGTGAAGTGCTCGGTCGGATAAAACCCTTCTCAAGTAACTCTTGAAGCTGTTTCTTGAGTTCCGCCATCTCGGCAGGCGCCATCCTATACGGAGTCTGGGCTATGGGTTTCGTATCTGGGATCAGATTGATTTCAAAATCAATCTCCCGAGGTGGTGGTATACCAGGAAGTTCTTCAGGAAACACATCCTCGAATTCCCTGACTATGGGAACTTCAGCAGGATTGGACCTTTCCTTGGTAACATCTACCACATGGGCTTAGAATGCATAACATCCTTGCCTCAACAACTTATCAGCAACCATAGCTGACACAAGACAGGTGGGCAGAATCTTTCTTTCTCCTTGAAAGATCCATGTGTTGCTTTCATCAGCAAACACAGCCAACTTGGACTCACAATCCAAGACAACTCTATACCTTTCTAAGGTATCCATCCCGAGGATTATATCAAATCCTTGCATATCAAGCGGTATAAGATCCACTTGAATGCGATGGTCAGAAAAGAAGAGGATGCAAGGAGAGCATACCTCCTACAAAACGGCAGACCCACTCAACGGAGTCTCCAACAACAAACTATCTACCCTATGACTAACAGTCACATTGCAGCTATGAATCACTCTATGAGTGATGAAAGAGTGTGTAGCACCCGGGTCAATCAAAACAGATACAACACAGGATGTAGACATATCAGGATATAAAAGTTTCATCTGACATGCCACTACCCGTGGATTGACCACTGCATCTAGTGGGTTCATAGCATAGAACCTCGTTGTCGCCTGGTGTTGAGGTGGTGCTGATGATCCAGCTTGAGACGCTTGTCCACGTCCTCGAGCTGCTCCTTGAGATTGCATTCTCTGAGATCCTTGTTGATTCTGTCTCGGAGGTTGTGTCACACTGACAGGCCTAGAACGGCAATCCTTCATCAAGTGTCCCACCTTACCACAGTTATAGCATCTCCTCTCCTGTTGTTGTGGTCGGGGTGGTCTAGTAACTAACATCGATGTAGAACTGTGAGTCCCTTGAAGCGGTTGACTCTGTCCTCTACCTCTGCTTGGTGACCATTGAGTTTGAGAACTCGATCTGGGTGGTGGAGGGTTAGGTGCAGAGAATCTAGGTTTCTTAAAATCCCTAGATGAAGAACCCTGGAACTGTGGATATCTTTTCTGGGTTTGCCTCTTCTCAACCACAGATCTCTCTATACTTCGGACTGACTCAACGAAGGTAGAAAATCTCTCTCGGTTTTCTAAGGCAGACACAGGGGTTGACATATCAGCATTCAAACCCTTCTCGAATCTCCTGATTCTTTCCTCATTTGTGGCAGCCATGTGCGGACAGAACCGCAGCAATTCCATGAACTTAGCTTCATACTCGCTAATGTTCATCATACCCTGCCTTAGTCTCTCAAACTGAGAGATCTTATCATCTAGGAAGGTTTTTGGAAAATATCTATTGATAAATTCCCGACGAAACTCTTCCCATGAGAACTCTATTCCAGGTCTCTTCTGCTCTTCCATGTTCCACCAGTGACCAGCACTGCCTTTGAGAAGATAGACAACATGTCTAACCTTCTCAGCTTCTGGGATAATAAGAATCCTGAAAGCCTTCTCCAACTCTGTCAACCATAGGTCAGCATCTGCGGGGTCGGCAGTCCCAAAGTACTCGGTAGCTCCGACACGACAAAGTTGTTCGAACGTCTTACTGATACCTTGTGCTTCAGGCTGGACAGGTGCCCTAGGTGTAGGCATGGGCATCCTGTCGGTTATGTGTGTCATGGCAGTCATGAATGATGCGATGATTTTGAGTCGCATTTATAGACCTTTTTCATATGTGTTTTATGCTCTAATTAGTCATTTTTATGGATAATATTGCATAATTCACTCATTTCGGTCTTTGCCATCATTTTATGTCAAATCCCCTTAGTGTATCATTTTGAGCATTATTTATCATTTTATCATAATTTGTGTGGATTTATTTGGTCTTGTTTTGGAATTTCAGGAAAAACAAGTATCTGCTTCCGTCGATACCATCGACGGAAGTCGATACCATCGACCAAGCCACAGGTTGCCAGCCGAGAGGAGCAGAGCATAGTCGATACCATCGACACACAAGTCAATGGCATCGAGATCCCTTCAGGTTGCTGGCGAGGAATCCTTCGATACCATTGACCCAAGTCGATGCCATCGACGCATGGAGGCTACAGCGTCGCTAAACGACAACAACCGATGCTAAAGAGAGTCGATACCATCGACCGTAGTCGATGGTATCGAGATGGACACAGGCACTCAGACGAAAAGAAAAGAAGGCTGCCGCTAATACGCTGGGTCGATACCATCGACCTGGCAGATATGCGTTGGATTTGTTTTGATCTCAATTGGACGGTTGGAGTTAATTGACGACCTAATTAGGGACTTATACCTAATGATGGCTGCCGACAGACCAGGTGATCGAATTTTGTCATTGCACAAGTTTCGAGGAAGGAGAGAAAGGAGAACGGAGGCCAGAAGCTCATCCCTGTCGATCCAGACGCTGCTGAAGACGAATTTCACCACCGAGAGGCAGGAAAGCTCGTGTTCTACGCAAAGGATCTACCGGTTCTTCTCCGTTCAGGGGTTTTCCCACTTAATTCACGTTTTTCTTATGAATTCCCCAATTTCTACCATGTATTTGTGCAAGATGAACATGTGAGGCTAAAACCCTCCATCTTTAGGACCGGGAGTAGCCCGGGAATGCATTGTATGACGATTTTATATTAATAATTCATATTTTCTCTCTTAAATCCGTGGTATAGTTTCGTTTTCTCCATATATATTGTTATGCCTGATCACCATAATAATAACTTAATGCCCTTAATCACTTCGACAAAAGGATTAACGGTTGAAAAGAGATGAAACCTACATTAATCGATAAATCCCTTGACAAAGGAGGTGTAAAATTAATGGTGGAAACTGAGAGATCGTTCGTAATGCGCTTAGTTTAGGGGAATGATTACTACGACGGTGGAATCAACCTAAACCTAAGTAGTGAATTACACCACGACAGTGGGTAATTCTGTTTTCAGGCCACTACCCGGATAGAGAGAGAAGAGTGAGGAATTATATAAAACCTAATACAACGTTGACCCGCGGTGAAACCGAAATCCTAAAGATATCCTTTTAAATTGATTAAATTAACCTTTAATCGATTGTTTTCTTTGTTTCATTTTATTTTCTTTTAATTTCGACAACAAACCCTACTTTGTCATCCGGCCTAGCTGATTGCAATTAGTTAGTAGGAGTCTCCAATAATTCACGTATCCCTGTGTTCGACTCGGGCCTCACAAAGGCCTATATTACTCGACGCGTATACTTGCGTTTTAGCGCGTAGTAAAATACACGTCAAGTTTTTGGCATCGTTGCCGGGGATACGGCGAATTGTTGGCACTTCGAGTGCTAAGAGCGTCCACTCTAGGCCACGTTTTTTTTATTTTATTTTGAAACAACTTTAAATATTCCTAAATTTCTTTATAATTGTATTTACTCGTTCAAGCATAGTACTGAATTTGAATTTCCTCATTTCAGGTATTGTGTATGGTGCATACACGTAGTACAGACTACGACAATCGCACACCCGAGGTTCCACCTCCGGGACCTGAGGACGAGGAGCACTACGAGAAAGAGCACCAAGAGGAAATAAATTCTGAATCTGAAGCAGAAGAAATGGCCGAGCCACAGACCATATGGGAGAAGATCAAAGCCTCTTCTTCATCAGCTTCAAAGGGGCCTATAAAGAAGCAGGCGGTCAACATACCAACATATAAGATCGATCCGGCATTGATCAACTTGGTAAAATCTAATGCATTTCACGGGCTGAAGAATGAGGACCCAGTTGCACACATCAGCCAGTTCGTGGAGAACTGTGACATGGTGAAGATCGACCAATTCCCACAAGATGCTTTGTACCTCAAGCTATTCCCAAGTTCCTTGGCAGGAGCGGAAAGAGAGTGGCTTCATAACCTCGATGATGAGTTCGTTGAATCATGGGATCATATGGTGGAGGTTTTCTTCGAGAGGTTTTTCCTTCCTGAGAAGACCAACGACATGATTAGGAAGATTCACAATTTCACCCAACAGGCGGGTGAAACATATTCTGAGACTTGGGAGCGATTTCAGGTCATGTTGAGGAGATGTCCGCATCATGGGTTGGACAAGGAGACACAAGTGAAGATCTTCTATTTTGCTCTCTCCGAGCATGATAGGAGTAATTTGGACTCAGCCGGTTCAGGATTTTTCCTGAATAACACTGACACGAGATGCTGGGAAATACTGAAGAACATGGCACGAAAGCAATCCTGGGGAGAAAGAGAGAGAGGCCCAGTTGAGCAAACTAGAGTCGCCAGCGAATCAAAGGCAATAAAAGAGCTTAATGAGAAGATGGATCTTCTCGCAAAGAAGTTACTGCAAAAGGAAGGCAATGAGTCAGAAGATGAGGCTCAAGTCAAGTACATCAGGCAACAGCAAGGGTACAGGAACAATGACTATTCATGGTGAAAGGACAAAAAGTTCTCATGGAAGGATCCGAACAATTTTCTGTAGGATCCGGACGCCAAGCCTACACCAGCCACAGAGGACAAGAGCACAGAGTTGCTCAATCAGGTCATCAAGCAAAACCAGGAGTTAATGAACACATTCGGGCAACAAATCAAGCAACAGGGTGAATATATGAACCAATTTGGGCAGACTTTGCAGAGCCACGGGGCTCAAATGAGGACTATAGAGACCTCCATGGCGCAGATGGCAGCAGAAATTGCAAGTTTGAAGAAGCCAGCACATCCGGGTTTTCCGGGGAACACCAATGTTCCCGGGGGAAACCAGCAGGCCAAGGCCATCTTACTGAGAAGCGGCAAGAAGGTGTTGAATCCAAGGACGGATGACACAAGCACACCACAGGATAAAGTTGAAGATGCAACCACTAAGGAGCAGCCCACACCTGTCACAGGGCAAGCTGAAGACATAGCTGTGGATGGTAATGAAGAACAACCTACTGAGGAGGAACCACAGAAGTTGACACCCTATGTGCCACCCCATCAAAGGGCACATACCGTTCCGGTCCCCTATCCGAATAGTGCAAAGGCAAGAAAGGTAGATGCACAATTCAAGAAATTTCTGGACAGCTTTAGGAAACTTTCGGTCAATATTCCGTTGTTGGAAGCGATTGAGCAAATCCCGTCATACGGGAAGTTCCTAAAAGATATCATCAAGAAGAGGAAAATACCGGACACGGAGGTCGTGGTGTTGAAGGAGCAAGTGAGTGCTTTCATTATGGGCACTTTACCGCCTAAGAGACAGGATCCCGGATGTTTCAACATTTCTTGTTTTATCGGGAAGTTCAAATTTGGAGAGGCACTATGTGATTCTGGGGCAAGCATCAATTTGATGCCCCTTTCTACATTCAAAAAGCTGGGATTAAAGGAGTCACGGCCGAGCAATATGACTATCCAATTGGCCGATAATTTTGTGGTGAAACCTTATGGAATCTGCGAAGATGTCTTGGTAAAGGTGGACCGATTTGTTTTTCCGGCTGATTTTGTGGTTATGGAAGTGCAGGATGAGCATGGCAATGAGCTGCTACTTAGACGTCCTTTCCAAGCTACAGCCGATATGATCTTGGAAATGGGAAGAGGTCGCTTGACCTTGGGCATAGCGGATGATCGCTTTGAGATGGTCATGCCCACTAGCACTGCGTCTACTAAAGCAAAAGCACATTGTAACATGGTTAAGCATGTGGATCACAATATTTCACTCTGCCTTGGAAAACCATTCTTGGACATGGCTCATGTGATGAGCAAGATGGATAATGGAACCTTAGCTGTGGACATCATGGAGCAAACTAAAGTTGTCTCTTTATGCAAAGCTGTTGGATTTCCGAATGACGAGAATGAGGGCATTCCATCTTCTTGGGAGGATGATGCAATTACTACTTCAGTTGTTGAGGCATATCCGGAATTGCCATTGGAGGCGTGTCTGTTGAATGTCACTTATGATTGGATGCGGAGTAAATCACTCAAGGAGTGTGCCAAAATGCTTCAGATGCTTCCATGTTTCTACACGAGGCACTATGAAGATTTAGGTACACTTCCCCCACCGCTGCAATCATCTCTCATTTGCCCGCCTGAGTTGGAGTTGAAGCCGCTGCCCCCGCACCTTAAGTACATCTTTCTAGCTGAGAAGGACAAGTTACCGGTGATTGTATCTGCTTACTTGAGTGCGGATGAGGAGGAGCAACTACTGATAGTGCTCAAGAACCACCGAGGAGCTTTTGGGTGGTCTGTTGCAGACATCAAAGGGATCTCCCCTACGCTTTGCCAGCATAAGATTCGGCTCGATGAGGGAGCCAAGCCAGTCATTCAGCCTCAGAGACGTTTGAATCCGAGCATGATGGAGGTTGTGAAGAAGGAAGTCATAAAACTTCTTACGGCAGGAATCATATATGCCATATCAGACTCGACGTGGGTGAGTCCCACACAGGTAGTCCCTAAGAAGGGGGGAATTACTGTTACTACAAATATGTTGAATGAACCTGTCACCACCCGATTGGTAACCGGGTGGCGAGTTTGCATTGACTACCGCCGACTGAATGCCGCCACTCTGAAAGATCATTTTCCTTTGCCATTTATCGATCAAATTTTGGAACGTCTTGCCGGTCGGTCGCATTTTTGTTTTCTGGATGGGTATTCGGGGTATAACCAGATTTCGATTGATCCTTTGGATCAAGAGAAGTCTACGTTCACCTGTCCCTATGGGACTTTTGCTTACCGACGTATGCCGTTTGGATTATGTAATGCACCGGCGACGTTTCAACGCTGCATGCTCGCCATATTCTCTGACATGGTGGAGCGTTGTCTTGAGGTTTTCATGGACGACTTCTTGGTTTACGGTGCGTCTTTTGATGAGTGTCTATATAATCTGGACAAGGTGTTGCAGCGTTATGAGGACACACACTTGGTCCTCAATTGGGAGAAATGTCACATGATGGTGACAGAGGGAATAGTGCTAGGACACAAGGTGTCTAGCAAAGGTCTTGAGGTAGACCCAGTCAAAATTGAGGTGATTTCCAAGCTACCCCACCAAATTCTGTAAAAGGGGTGAGAAGCTTTTTGGAACACGCCAGGTTTTATCGGCGATTCATTAAAGATTTTTCTAAAATTGCAAAACCTTTATCCGAATTGTTGGAGAAAGATGCGGTTTTTTATTTCAACAATAAGTGTCTTCACGCATTCGAAGTTTTGAAAGAAAAATTGATTTCGGCTCCGGTTGTTCAAACGCCGGATTGGACAAAACAATTCGAATTGATGTGTGACGCTTCAGATTATGCAGTAGGAGCCGTTTTGGGGCAAAGGGTAGATAATAAGCCCGTTGTGATTTTCTACGCTTCCAAAATGCTTAATGATGCTCAATTGAACTATACAACTACAGAAAAAGAATTACTTGCTGTTGTGTTTGCTTTTGAAAAATTTCGACAGTATTTAGTGGGATCCAAAGTAGTTGTATGGACCGATCATGCTGCGATAAAATATTTGATGGAGAAAAAGGATGCAAAGCCTAGACTCATTAGGTGGATTTTGCTTTTACAAGAATTTGATATTGAAATCAAGGACAAGTCCGGAATTGAAAATGTGGTGGCTGATCATTTGTCTAGGTTAGACAGGGTAGATGAAAAAGATTTACATATACCCATAACCGAGACGTTTCCCGATGAACAGCTTTTAAAAATTAATTCTAAAGAACCGTGGTTTGCTGAAATTGTTAACTATTTGGCTTGCGGGATCATCCCGAAAGACTGGTCTTATCAAGAGAAAAAGAAGTTCTTTCATTCTTTGAGATACTATTTTTGGGATGACCCAATTCTTTTGAAGCAGTGCAGGGATGGTATTCTATGCAGGTGTGTGCCGGAGGTGGAGTACGAGAGTGTTCTCCACCATTGCCATGCGTCGCCTACGGGAGGACACCATGCCAGTTCACGAACAGCAGCCAAAGTGTTGGAAAGCGGCCTTTATTGGCCAACTTTGTTTCGGGATGCCTACGATTTTGTAAGGCAATGTGACCCATGCCAGCGAGCAGGTAACATTTCGAAGAGACAAGATATGCCCCTGAATGTATTTCAGGAAGTTGAGGTATTTGACTTGTGGGGCATAGACTTCATGGGACCCTTTGTGTCCTCGAATTCAAATTTGTATATCTTGCTTGCTATTGACTATGTGTCGAAGTGGGTGGAAGCAATCCCCACAAGGACTAATGATTCTAATGTAGTGTGCAGGTTTGTGAAGGAAAATATTTTCTGTAGGTTCGGGATACCCCGAATGATAATAAGTGATGGGGGCACACACTTCCGGAATCAGAAATTTTCGACACTTTTGAAGAAATATGGGGTCAAACACAACATCAGCACCCCATATCATCCACATACGCAAGGCCAAGTGGAGGTCTCAAATCGGGAAATCAAGAAGATTCTAGAACGGACAGTGGCATCCACAAGGAAAAATTAGAGTGCCTTACTACCGGATGCACTTTGGGCGTATAGAACGGCATACAAAACACCTATAGGCACCACGCCTTTTAGGTTGGCGTATGGATGGGCTTGTCACCTTCCGGTGGAGTTAGAGCACAAGGCCCATTGGGCGCTTCGAAGGCTGAATTTGAGTTATGATGAAGCTGGGAGAAAGAGGATGTTCGAGTTGAATGAACTAGATGAGTTACGCATGACGGCATATGAGAATGCCCGCATATACAAGGAGCGCACAAAGCTGATCCACGATCGCCATATCGAGCTGCGCACGTTCAAAAAGGGAGATAGTGTTCTATTGTTTAACTCCCACCTCAAGTTGCATCCCGGGAAGCTGAAATCCCGGTGGAGTGAACCATTCGTGGTGGAAGAGGTAAAACCGCACGGTGCGATTCTTGTGCGTGATGGAGATGCCACGTTCTTGGTGAACGGACAGCGGTTGAAATTGTATTTTGGTGAAAATTACAAGAGAAAAGTGAATGAGGTCAAACTCATTACACTTGTGGATGAATGAGATGCTGGGAAGACGTCTAGCCTAAGACGTTAAAGAAGGGTGCTTGTTGGGAGGCAACCCAACCATTGGTACATTAGGATAGTTTAATTCTAGGCATAGATTGCTTTCATTTCGTTCAAATTCTAGTGTAAAGAAGATACCTTGATCCGTTTGTTTAATGTGCAGGCACAGGCAGGGTCGATACCATCGACCCACTGGTCGATGGTATCGACATAGGTTCAGGTTGACAGCTGCAAAAATTGCTCTGAGTCGATACTATCGACGGTCCCGTCGATGGTATCGACATACCTACAGGCAGGTTGCGCAATAATTGTCGATGGTATCGACATGCCAGTCGATACCATCGAGATCTCTGGAGAAGTTCAGAACGATTTGTCTCAGTCAACTCGATACCATCGACGGCCTCGTCGATGGTATCGATGTGGTCACAGGTTGAAGTGAAAAAGTGGCGGTGTCGCAATGAAGTCAAGTCGATACCATCGACCCGCGTCGATGGTATCGACATCCATGTCACCGATCCGTGCAAAGACATCGACGGCGATCGCGAAGTCCACGTCAGCGATCCGGGTGCTGCGTCGATACTATCGACTTGCGTCGATGGTATCGACAGGTCAGCAATCCGGGTTTCACGATCCAGCAATTGTCGGCCGTCGATACTCGCGAGGGAGGCGGATAGCATAGAGACGTGTCGATACCATCGACCCGCGTCGATGGTATCGACGGGTCAACAGTAGCATCGGCCAAGTCTATATAAGGAGAATTGCAACGTCATTTGACATCACACCTTCAGAGCAAACTTCCTCCTTTGCGCCGAGCACTCCCCCGAGCCCTCCAAGACTGAAGAGCAGCAACATCAAGCAAGGATCTTCACCGAGCAGAGAATCACTTCTCCATCTTCCCCGAGCTCTCTTCTTCTAATCCCATCTTTCTTGCAACAATGGTGCACGCCGCCGGATCATCGTCCTCGCGCGCGAATCCTATGGAGATCGCGGAGTTTGTGCCACCCCCTACTGCTTCAGTCTCACGTCCGCACCTGGTTCACCCATCCGCAGAGGTGCGGAAGGTCTATGAGGAAATCATGAAGCGGAAGATCGAGCCGACCCGGTATGTGGACCGGGATATGATCCGCGATCTTGGATTTGAGGCCAACTTGGCCTATGTGCTGGCAGGACAAGCACGTCACACAGGCAGACAGGACGACGAGTTGGAGTATCATGCGGATGGGCAGCCGTTCTTCGGCGAATGGCCCACCTACAAGGAATTGGTGGTGGAGTTCATGGCGTCCCTTGACGTCTGCGTCGTGCCCAACGACGTAGTTGCTTCTGATCGTGAGTGGATCAAGGGTCGGGTGTCATTCCGGCTGTTCAACATCAACTACAACATCACGCTTGAGCAGTTCAATGACATCTTCAACTGGAACCATGGTCGCAACGATCACCGGTGCCCAGATTCCCGCACCAACTACGACAAGATCTTCGCCGAGCTAGTCACAGTTCCGGCGGGAAAGACAGTGAGCTACCACAATGTTGCGGTAGCGGACTTCGAGCATCCCTTCGTCCGGGTCTTACACCGGATGTTGAGCCTTACGTTCTTTGCTCGGAGCGATTTAGCATTGAGCAAGTTTCAGGAGAGCGATCTTTTCTTCCTCTACATGCTCCTGAAGTGACAAGAATGCAACTGGGGTGCATTCTTTCTGCAGCGCGTTCTGGCGGTGAAGAGGAGTACAAGGAAGGCTCCGATCCATTTTGGTGGGCTCATCACCAAATTGGCGATGTACTTGGGGCTGAATTTCCAGTCTATGACTCCGATTTCCACGAGGAGTAAGGTGAACGTGCAACATCTGCACCGTTCAAACCTTATCCTTCTCCGGGATGGGTTGGCGTACGCACACTACCACATCAACCACGCTTACCAAGAATGCGCACTGCCGGACGCCGTCTTCAACATCGCGGGTGCACAGCACTTCCAGTGGCCGATCATAGCCGTCGAGTCCGATGAAGAAGAAGGCGGCAACGATGGACAAGAAGGCGAGGCTGAGGAGGAAGAGGAGGCTTTCACACCTCTTCGCGCACGAGTAGCACCACGGAAGCGTCCTAGGATGCATCCGGGTGCGTCTTCATCATCACAGCCCCTGTCGCCATCACCACAGCCCTCGCAGCCAGGCGAGGATGCCTACTCAATGCAAGGCATGTATACGATGCTGCAGGACATACATCAGACACAGCAGCAGCATCTAGAGATGTATACCGGTATTCAGGATACTACGAATCGGTTACTTGACAACCAAAGGGCGATGTTCGAGAACGAACGTCTCCTCCTCGACAACCAACAGCAGATACACAATCGGTTGCAACAGATGGAGATGCAACAGGAGCCCTTTTACGACCATTACTGGAGTCAGAGCTACTTTGGAGGCTATCCACAGCCTCCGCCGAGGACCCATTACGATCCGAGCTTCCAGGGGGAGTATCCTTCTTGGGATCCTATGGCCCCACAGTACCCACCTCCGCCTCCACAAGAATGATCAGGGTATCTCTGTTCCACTCTTAAGATTGTTTTTGACTATGAGGCCATAGTCGAATTCAAGCTTAGGGGGGTAGTTGGAACAGCTCTATCTTTTCTTTTATTGTTTTTAGTTTTTAGAAGTGTTATTTGTTTCTTGCATTTTTAGTTTTGGTAGGATCCACGTGCTATCTAGTGTAATTGTGGATGTCGTAAAAGTTTGTCATCTTGCTGTTAATTCATGGGAAATTTAAGGGAAATTTAAAATTTTTTTGTGTCTTTGGATAGCTTGACTTGGTTGTCCTTGGGGAACTTATCCTACGAAAATGATTGATTATGTCAACTTTAAAACAACATTTCACACCTATACTCCTTTTGACTCATGAAAAGTGGATAGTAATGGTTGTTTAAGCCTAATCTAATCAAATGGTAATGAGACCTTAATTGGATGTAAGAGAGAGAACCTCCAAACCACTACACAGGTCAGTAAGGAGGGACACATAATATCCTTCTAAGGTTCAGTCATTTAATCTTGTGATCATTCCACGTCATTTTTCCATAATCCACCTAAGAATTGGAAGTAAAGTGCAGTTTCAATTCCTTCTTGTGTGCATAGCATTTAGATAGGACTTGCATTGATATTTTCCATACGTTTGCATAAAGAAAAAATATATAGGGATTCATGCACATTACTTTTAGGTGCATTTCATGTAGTTGCACTCATGATTTTCATGCATAAAGTACACCATGTATCTAAATTTTTCCTCAAAAGTGATCTAAACTGTTCCATACCTTCGAAATATTGCAAAGATTTCCAAGAATGAAGTAAATAGCCCAATACACTTATCTCTAAGCAATTATGGATACGTGGGCTAAAGTGAAAAAAAAATTAGAAAAGAAAAAAAAAGAGAATTTAGAAGAAAGTGGAATAAGAGGGAGAAAGGAACATGATATCACTCGCATTACAGGAAAATTGAGTACATGATGTGGCTTAAGTACATTTCCATCTCATTTTGGGGTGGAAGGTTAGTGCACGCATCATTTCACCCAATTTTAGGCATTAGGGCATTTCTAATGTGCATTTGCATCATTTAGGACATTTTTGTTTTATGCATGATTGAATTTGTACAATACTTCCAAGTTCTTCCATGAACCACCCATTTCCATCCACCCGTTGCTCGGATTGGTAGGCCACCGTGAATTTCTCCTCACTAATTTTTATCAGGAGAACTGCTTCCATGTAGATGGTAGTTAGGGCGAGCAATGTAGTGTAGGCGATCACAAGATGCACCAATGCTGAATCGGCGAGTTTTATTATGTTAACTGCCTTATGTGATAGTGTTCATCGGTTTTAAGGATAATTTCTCTTATGGATTATTATTGTCGCCTTTAGGGTAATTACTGTTCTGTGGTTAGAGAAGGCCGGTTTGAGAATGTTCAGTGGGAGTCACATGGGATGTTGGGGTGGTGTGTTGATTTTTAGTTGACATCTGCAATTCTATTCTAAGGATTAGTTGCTCGAGGGCGAGCAATGTTTAAGCTTAGGGGAGTTTGATGCAATGATTTTGAGTCGCATTTATAGACCTTTTTCATATGTGTTTTATGCTCTAATTGGCCATTTTTATGGATAATATTGCATAATTCACTCATTTCGGTCTTTGCCATCATTTTATGTCAAATCCCCTTAGTGTATCATTTTGAGCATTATTTATCATTTTATCATAATTTGTGTGGATTTATTTGGTCTTGTTTTGGAATTTCAGGAAAAACAAGTATCTGCTTCCGTCGATACCATCGACGGAAGTCGATACCATCGACCAAGCCACAGGTTGCCAGCCGAGAGGAGCAGAGCAGAGTCGATACCATCGACACACAAGTCGATGGCATCGAGATCCCTTCAGGTTGCTGGCGAGGAATCCGTCGATACCATCGACCCAAGTCGATGCCATCGACGCATGGAGGCTACAGCGTCGCTAAACGACAACAACCGACGCTAAAGAGAGTCGATACCATCGACCGTAGTCGATGGTATCGAGATGGACACAGGCACTCAGACAAAAAGAAAAGAAGGCTGCCGCTAATACGCTGGGTCGATACCATCGACCCGCGTCGATGGTATCGACGCCGGCAGATATGCGTTGGATTCGTTTTGATCTCAATCGGACGGTTGGAGTTAATTGACGACCTAATTAGGGACTTATACCTAATGACGGCCGCCGACAGACCAGGGGATCGAATTTTGTCATTACACAAGTTCCGAGGAAGGAGAGAAAGGAGAACGGAGGCCAGAAGCTCATCCCTGTCGATCCGGACGCTGCTGAAGACGAATTTCACCACCGAGAGGCAGGAAAGCTCGTGTTCTACGCAAAGGATCTACCGGTTCTTCTCCGTTCAGGGGTTTTCCCACTTAATTCACGTTTTTCTTATGAATTCCCCAATTTCTACCATGTATTTGTGCAAGATGAACATGCGAGGCTAAAACCCTCCATCTTTAGGACCGGGAGTAGCCCGTGAATGCATTGTATGACGATTTTATATTAATAATTCATATTTTCTCTCTTAAATCCGTGGTATAGTTTTGTTTTCTCCATATATATTGTTATGCCTGATCACCATAATAATAACTTAATGCCCTTAATCACTTCGACAAAAGGATTAACGGTTGAAAAGAGACGAAACCTACATTAATCGATAAATCCCTTGACAAAGGAGGTGTAAAATTAATGGTGGAAACTGAGAGATCGTTCGTAATGCGCTTAGTTTAGGGGAATGATTACTACGACGGTGGAATCAACCTAAACCTAAGTAGTGAATTACACCACGACAGTGGGTAATTCTATTTTCAGGCCACTACCCGGATAGAGAGAGAAGAGTGAGGAATTATATAAAACCTAATACAACGTTGACCCGCGGTGAAACCGAAATCCTAAAGATATCCTTTTGAATTGATTAAATTAACCTTTAATCGATTGTTTTCTTTGTTTCATTTTATTTTCTTTTAATTTCGACAACAAACCCTACTTTGTCATCCGGCCTAGCTGATTGCAATTAGTTAGTAGGAGTCTCCAATAATTCACGTATCCCTGTGTTCAACTCGGGCCTCACAAAGGCCTATATTACTCGACGCGTATACTTGCGTTTTAGTGCGTAGTAAAATATACGTCAATGAACTGCCCGAACATTGTCTGTACAGCTGGGTTACCCATGTCGGCTGGGTCAAACTGGGGTGGCTCTCTTGGTGACTCTGGTGCAGGCTGTTCTATTCTTGGAACCCTTGCACCGCCTTGAGGTGCACTAGCACTACTCTCTGCCACATACTCATCATGAGGCTCAGCCATCCTTATGTATCTTCTTCTCCTGAGGAGTAGAAGATTCTATTAGATAGGGAAAGAGTACTAAAGATAGACTCGACATCCTAAGTCCTATGCCTCTGTAGACTCAACTGACCTAGAGCTCTGATACCACTAATTGTGGGCTTTTATCTCCAAACCACGATATAATCACGATTTAAATTAGCGGAAGAAATTCGATAAACAGCGGAAGAAAAAAATCACGGGAAATTAAAACTTTTCGAGACAAGAGCTTGAATCCTTAAAAGCTTCTTTCATAACAAGAGATAAACTATTTACATCTCATGATAATTACTTCTTGAGTAATTATATACATCAAGATACAAAATCTCAAGAACTCATAACAAAACACTCCAAGACCTGAGAGTACAGAGGACACATAGGACTGACTCTAACTACACCACATGGCAGGCTAAATCTCCACCTGAGATTTACTGCTGCTCCTGGTGCTGCTGCTGCTGGGTCTGGTCACATGTAGACCTGTTTCTCCGTCCTCGACGTCCACCTAAAAAGTTGAAGTCTACGGGGTGATACAATTTTACATAATTGTCCCAGCGAGAGTTATAACTCTCCGCCAGAAGCTTTATTATAACATCAAAGAATATCTTAAGCAGTAAAGCTTTCAAAGTATTCAATAGCAGTTGCAGCTATAAACAAGAGCTCAACATTTATGAGACATGAAGAATATAAGCACTATTATAGTGTATCATCAATCAACTAACTCGTAGTTATCTCTAACAGGTATAATACGTGGTTGATTATGTTTTACAAACAATATTATGCCCTGTGGAGATGAGGCATACCACTCATACTCCAACTGATCGCTAAGAAGTCACATCAGTATCATACATAGGTCATTAAGAGAGCCGGATTCTCATGACCTTCACCTTCCTCAGTCAGTAAGAGGATCACTTGTAGGACATCTTGTGTCTCTACTATTATAGCTCACCAGGGTAAATTGGTCCTTCGCTATTCTAGAGTTGCAGTGGCGTTCTGTACTCTCTTCGTCATCAGAAGATTTCATGTTTATCTCCACTGATACGGATATCTATGTTTTCTTCGTCATCAGGAGGTTTCATGTTTACTTACTACTTATACGGTATGGAAAAGTAGTGAAGGATTGACGGATTACATATCTACATCAAATCCCTACACTAGGATGTAAGGTTCTACACATCCATGTACCCCACATACTCAATAGTATGTGATCCAGGAGTTCCCTTAGGAAAACCTGTTTCACCATCATTTGATCTCTGACAATGATGGGTCTATGATCAGGGCTCTACATTATACTTGATTAGTTAGGTACATTCAGTATTCATTTAACATCACACATTGTTCTTCAAACAATAACAGTAGCATAACAGCTATAAAAGGAGAATACTAAATGTAACAAGCCTAACTCACATCAAACATCATTTCTCATTATACTCATCACAAGTCATCTCTAAATCATGACCTTGATGGTATTCATGGCTCTCACAGCCCATTATTATCATAGAATGCCACTGACAAGGCATCAAGATACTTTACTTATTCATAAAGCTATCAATATGCCTTTAATGAATATAGTATCATCATCCATACCTGGATATGATCACCTCCATATCATAACCTGCATGGTTAATTCAACTAATAAAGGTAATTCAAACAATGATTATACTTTCCACTCTTGTCATAAGAGCTAAGTTCTTTGATTCTTATCAAATAGAGTTTAATACTCATATAACATGTCATCACCTTTGAATTAGGGTTTACTATTCATATTACATATCATTACCCTTGAATTAGGGTTTACTATTCACATCACATGTCATTACCCTTGAATTAGGGTTTACTATTCACATCACATGTCATTACCCTTGAATTAGGGTTTACTATTCACATCATATGGTGAATTGAACTCATAACATCATCATGTATGAGGAACATCATTATTGATGCTCTTAGATTAGCTTAAGATTCATCATATATCATAATTAGGGTTTCCATGATCTCACATAGGTGGATCATACCCTAATCATGCACATTCATGTGTATTGAAGGTTCTTTACTTGAGTGTTCACCCTAAAAGGGTACTTTCTCTCTCTTAAGGTACTTTCTCTCTCTTAAGATACTTTCTCTCTCCTCATACTAGTAGATGGTGATAACACCACTCTAGATCATGTTGGGTTAAGTCCTCATGGGCTAACATAAGCCAAAACATCACTATCATGTGATTAGGGTTTGATTTGAACAAGGTATTACTCAATTGAACCCCTCAAGGGTATTTTGGTAATTCACCCCATTGATCACCATCATGGGTTAATTCATTAGTCACTTATTCCCTTAATATCCTAGGTTATCATTAGGGTTTAGATTAGAGCATCATTGAACCATTTACACCTTCAATTGATTAAGTGAAATCAACCTTTGAAAACCTCAAACGGTTTCAACCTTCAACCTCCAAACGGTTTGAGACCGTTTGGATGAGTTGACCGTTTGCTAGGGTTGACTCCAAGACCGTGTGATCTTCAAGGTCGTTTACCCAAACCGTGTGAGGGTGTAGACCGTTTAACAAGTTTGACTTCAAGACCGAGAGGACTTACACGGTTTGAGACTGTTTGGTGTCTCTCGCTCTTGAGATCGTTTGAGTCCAAACGGTCTTGAGACCATTTGGCCCCAAACAGTCTTGAGACCGTGAGGCCTCACACGGTCTTGAGACCGTGTGACCTCAAACGGTCTTGAGACCGTGAGGTCTCAAATGGTCTTGAGACTGTGAGGCCTCAAACGGTCTTGAGACCGTTTGGTCCATTTGGTCTCAAACCGTTTGGACCTTCATCATGGTTCAATGATTTCAATCGTTTATGATTATCAATGTTGAAGCCTCCAAATGGTCAAAGTCATGGTAACCATTTATAGATTGAGTCAATTAGGGTTATGCTTAACCAATTGGTCACTCAATTGACCCTCAATTGTTATCCAATTAGGGTTGAAGTTGGTTCAATTAAGGTCCATCAACGTTCAACCATCAACACTCAACAATGTGAATCAACACAAGGTTGAACCCTTCAATTGAGCTCCAGTTGGGCCCAAACTTGGCCCAAACGGTCTTGAGATCGTGTGGATGAACTCCACACGGTCTTGAGACTGTTTGCCCAAGATTTCATCAAAATCTAATGTGATTTGATAGGGGTTGAACCTTGATTGAGTCTCAATTCAGTATTTTTGATTAAATCAATAACCCATAGCAATTGGGCCCTCAATTGATCAAATTACCTTAAACCTAGACCTCCAAACGGTCTTGGGTTGTCACCACACGGTCTTGAGACCGTTTGGGCCCTCAATTGATCAAATTACCTTAAACCTAGACCTCCAAACGGTCTTGGGTTGTCACCACACGGTCTTGAGACCGTTTGGTTGATCCCCAAATGGTCTTGAGACCGTTTGGGTCAATCAACCCAAAAACACTAAGTTATTCATTGAGATTTCAGTACTGATTTCAATTAGGGTTTACCGTAGTAATCATCCTTCAACTCCTAGCTCGTTTGGAATTAGTCCATCAAATTTGGTGAGTTGTTAATCAACATTATTATGAACAGTAATTTCATACGGTCAAAGCCTAGTCAACGTTCTTACACGGTCTTGAGACCGTTTGCCCAAAAAGGGGCGATTTCAACATATTGCAATTCAGAACTAAAATCAATTGATTTGTTGATTTAAAAAGGCTATATCTATCGATTCCTTTGGAGTTAACCTCTCAAATTTTGTGGGTGATTAGCCTACATAATTATGAACAGATTTCTTATACGGTCCACGCTCGGTCAATGTGGCTAAACGGTCTTGAAGACCGTTTGCCCTTACACGGTCTTGAGACCGTTTGCTCACCAAACGGTTTGCCCGTGTGAGCACTTGGTGGGGACCGTTTAGTAAAGTGAAAAGTAGTGGATTAACTTTGGAAATAACGTCTTCATATCCTAGCTCAAGAACAGCAAGGATTTCTCATGGATTTGCTTGCAAGGTAGAAAAGGAAGGTAGAGAAGAAGAAGAACTATCATCTAAAAGCATAAACGAGATGTATATAACAAAGCATAGGTTTAGAGTTATAAAACCCGCCTAAAGCTTGCTCCTTGAGCTCCAAGCTTTTGAGATCCAAGCTTTTAATGGCGTCCTTGAGCTTCCACAGGTCGGCCAAGGTGAAACCTCCAGGGAAAGTCGAGAAGAGATGGCTAGAAAGGTAGAGCTATGTGAGCTAGCCATCAATTTGACCTTGAATTCGAGTTCTAACCATGAACTTAAGCAAAAGGGAGGATTCAAACCTACCTTGCCCTCCTTGGTCGTCCTCCTGATCTCCATAGCTCCTCTTTAGTCGGTTTGGGTGAATATAACAGTGAAAGGAACGAAGGGAGGGTTTCCTTGCTAAGTGAAGTGGAGAGTATATATACTTGGGGTGAGATTTTCAACATAAGCTCATAAGTTCTCCATATTTTCAACTAAGTCCCTCCATCCTTCTATGCTCGTCCCTTCATATTAATTCTAAGGACAAACCTTCTTCTAAGGTCAAGAAATGAGGCAAAGAAGATCAACCTATTAGTTAAGCATACACATAAAAGGGCTATAGCACATACACCTTGATTATTCAATCACAAAGGTGCTTTTTTTTCATAACTTGATTAATCAATTGAAGTGACCTTTCATCATTTCTTCTCGAAATGATGACAAGAGTCTTAAAAGATATTTTAGATGATGTATTTTACAAGTTGCACCCCTCAAATTGGGTAAATTGCACTTTTCTCCAATTTAGGGTTTTCAAGCACCGGGATTGCTTCCACAGCTGCACCTTGGTGCCCAAGCTTGGGAAATCCCTCAAACCTTATCATCATCATTCTCATGATGTCTCAACATCAGAGGAACATCTCAACATGTGCAAATTGTAAGTTAACCCTTTTAACTGGGTAATTTGCACATAGGTCCCTGTATTACAAAACAATGCTACAACTTTATATAAAAAGGAGCAAAAACTGAAATATATGTTTCTGAGAAACTTAATTACATGCCCAAAGTTAATCACAAGGATTTAATTACATATTTAGGCAAAACACCTAGGGTTAACTCAAAACCCAGGTCAGGGATGTTACAAATTATCCACCCCTTACAAGGATTTCGTCCCCGAAATCGATAAAACATATTAAGAGAAAAGGGCAGGATACTTCCTTCTCATCTCATCCTCTAGTTCCCAAGTGGCTTCTTCAACACCACGGTGGTTCCAGAGGACTTTCACAAGGCTTATATCTTTCTTTTTTAACTTTTTAATTCTGTTATCAAGGATTGACATTGGTCCCTCCTCATAGGATATATCATCATTCAATTCTACCTCCATAGGTTGTAGAACTGACTCGGTGTCTGGGTGACATTTCTTCAGCATAGAAATGTGAAACACAGGATGTAACCTCTGTAACTCTGGTGGCAGATCTAGTCTATATGCTACCTTTCCAATCCGTTCAATGATTGGATAAGGCCCCATAAATCTAGGAGCTAACTTCCCTTTCCTTCCAAAACGAAGGACCCCTTTCCAAGGCGAGACTTTGAGATATACTATGTCTCCAACCTGGAACTCTAAGGGTCTACGACGCTTGTCAGCATAAGATTTCTGCCTATCCTGTGCATTTTGTTGTATTACTTTAATCTTCTCTGTGGTCTGCTGCACAAGATCAGGACCTGACAACTGACGCTCACCAGTCTCGAACCAACACAGAGGTGATCTACAACGTCTACCATACAAGGCTTCATAAGGTGCCATATCAATACTATGCTGATAGCTATTGTTATAGGCAAACTCTATCAAGCTTAGGTGTAGATCCCAACTCCCGGTAAACTAGAGAACACATGCTCTCAAAAGGTCTTCTAAAGTCTGTATGGTCCTTTCTGACTGTCCATCACTCTGTGGATGAAAGGCCGTACTAAACCTTAGCTTGGTGCCTAAGGCTCTGTGTAACTGTTCCCAAAAATGACTTGTAAACTGAGGACCTCGGTCAGAAACTATTGTGACAGGAACTCTGTGCAAACGCACTATCTCTTGAACATATAATTCTGATAACCTTTCAGCAGAATAGGTTGTTTTGAAAGGTAAGAAATGTGATGTCTTAGTCAACCTATCAACAACTACCCAAATGGAATCATGTCCTTTGCTTGTCCTGGGTAGGCCAACAACAAAGTCCATGGTCACATGGTCCCACTTCCACTGTGGTATGGGTAAAGGTTGCATTGTTCCTGCAGGTTTCTGGTGTTCAGCTTTAATTTCTTGACACACAGGACACCTCAGAACAAACTTTGCAACATCTTTCTTCATTCCAGGCCACCAATACAGTTCCTTTAAATTACGATACATCTTGGTGCTCCCTGGATGCATAGCATACATCAAAGAATGAGCTTCTTCCAGGACTAACTTCCTTAAGTTATCCACATCTGGCACTATCATTCTCTCATGATAACAAGCTACATGATCATCTGAATCATGGAAACCATCTTGCTTCTCATTTCCATACTCTGATCTGATCTGCTGAACTGCATCATCACCTTGCTGTGCTTCCTTAATCTGCTCTCTTAAGGTAGGTTTAATATGCATCTCAGCCAACAACCCGGCTAACAATGACACCTTCAACTGTACATTGTCCTGCCTTAAAGAGATAAGCATATCTCTCCTAGAGCATACTAAAGAGTTTAGTTGTGCTCTGTTCATGGTTGATGTTGCTGATTTCCTACTCAAGGCATCTGCAATAATATTGGCCTTGCCTGGATGATAATCAATTGTACAGTCGTAGTCCTTGATTAACTCCATCCAGCGACGTTGCCTCATGTTAAGCTCATGCTGAGAGAAGATATACTTAAGGTTCTTGTGGTCTGTGAAAATCTGGAATGTCTCTCCGTAGAGATAATGCCTCTAGATCTTCAAGGCATGCACCACAGCAGCTAACTCCAGATCGAGTGTCGAATAATTCTCCTCGTGTTTCTTAAGCTGTCGAGAAGCAAAAGAAATCACTTGTTTTTCCTGCATCAACACACATCCAAGTCCATTCTTGGAAGCATCACAGAAGACTACATATCCTTTTCCTTGTTCAGGTAGCACAAGCACAGGTGCACTTGTCAACCTCTCCTTCAACAACTGGAAAGACTGTTGACACTTATCACTCCAAGAAAAAGGAACATCTTTCCGGGTCAACTTGGTCAAAGGTAAGGCTATAGAACTAAAGTTCTTAATGAACCTTCGATAATATCCAGCTAACCCCAAGAAACTTCGAATCTCCGTCGGTGTCTTCGGTTGTTCCCACTGTAGAACAGATTCTACCTTTGTAGGGTCAACACAAATTCCCGAGGCAGATATCACATGTCCAAGAAAAGATACCTCCGGCAGCCAGAACTCACACTTGCTAAACTTAGCATACAACTTGTGTTCTCTTAGCAAGGTCAAAGCTTGGCGAAGATGCTGCTCATGCTGCTGAGCATCCTTACTATAAATCAGAATGTCATCTATGAAGACGACAACACACTGATCAAGGAAAGGTCGAAAAACTCTATTCATGAGTTCCATAAATGCAGCTGGTGCATTGGTTAGTCCAAACGACATAACTGTGAACTCATAGTGACCATGCCTTGTCCTAAAGGCAGACTTGGATATGTCACTATCCTTAATACGAAGTTGATGATATCCAGACCTCAAGTCTATCTTGGAAAAGACGGTTGCACCACGCAACTGGTCAAAGAGATCATCAATCCTCGGCAGAGGGTACTTATTCTTTATTGTTACTTTATTGAGTTGTCTGTAGTCGATGCACAACCGCATTGACCCATCTTTCTTTTTAACAAACAAGACCGGAGCACCCCAAGGTGAAGTGCTCGGTCGGATAAAACCCTTCTCAAGTAACTCTTGAAGCTGTTTCTTGAGTTCCGCCATCTCGGCAGGCGCCATCCTATACGGAGTCTGGGCTATGGGTTTCGTATCTGGGATCAGATTGATTTCAAAATCAATCTCCCGAGGTGGTGGTATACCAGGAAGTTCTTCAGGAAACACATCCTCGAATTCCCTGACTATGGGAACTTCAGCAGGATTGGACCTTTCCTTGGCATAACATCCTTGCCTCAACAACTTATCAGCAACCATAGCTTGTTGGATCCTAGATGGGTGATTAGATGCTCTAGAGGGGGGGTGAATAGAGCTGAAAGCACTTAAACAAAATTCATCAAACCTTCAAAATATATGACAAGATAAGGTTGCTAAATAGGTAATTTGAGTGCAACTAAATCATGCATAGCAAGGATAAGAGAGATTGAACATGCACCAATTAGACAAGCTATTTAGAGTGGTTCCACACTTCAAACTAGAAGTGTGTCAGTCCACTTGCCTAGAGAGGTCAACCTCTAGGACTTCAAACAATTGCACTCTTATATTCATTAATAAGACATACAACACATGACCCGCAAAGGACTTACCTATCCAATACAAAGAGTCTTCAACCTTACCAAGGACTTACCCACTTTGCAAGAGTCTTCGGCCTTCTCCAAGGACTTACCCACTCTTGCACAAGTCTTCGGCCTTGCAGGAATTACCCACTCTTCTTGGATCTTCCGCCTTTGACTTCACCTTCACTCGGAGAAGCTTTCCACCAAGGACTTACCCACTTGAGCTTGAGTCTTCTGCCTTCTCCAAGGGCTTACCCACTCTAGCTCCAAGTCTTCAGCCTTGATCTTCACCAAGGGACTCCTTCCCTTGTTCTTCTTCACCTCTCTTGGACAAGAGAGAGAACCTTCATCTTCATGATTGGAAATGAGAGATGGGGAGGTGGTGGAAGTGAGAGCTTCACAAGATATACAAATATGACTAGCTCTCTTACAGATTTCCTACTCACTCTAATGGATGTAGCAAGTGATTAAGCTTAGAGAGAGAGAGGAGGTTGTAGGAAGCACTCAACTATAGAATAGGAACCTCTCAAAGAGTTTGCATGGAATGCTCAACCTTGGAATGAAGCCCAAGGGGTCCTATTTATAGCTGGGGATGCCTCTTAGCCTTTGGGAACACTTGTGAACGAAAAATAGCCGTTTTACAAGTTGCAACGGATCTATTTTGGGTCCCAACAAAGTCTCCAACGGTTGGAAATGCTTTTTCTGCATTCCAGTACAGTCTGATCGGCCGAGTTTCTATAAAGGCAATTCGGCCGAACCACTAAAAGACAAGGCTGAAAGCTAGACTGTCGGCCGAGTTTCCTTTGAGAAACTCGACCGATCGGTCCATTTCCAGACTTGGACCGATCAGTGGATCGGCCGAGTTTCCTAGCTAGAACTCGACCGAACGGTGGATCGGCTGAGTTTGTAACTCGTCCGATTCTAACAAAAATCCCAGAATATATGGATCGGCCGAGTTTGGAATTCGGCCGACAAAATCCCTGTTATGGGTATTTTGGAATTTTTTTTTAACCGTACAAATGATGGATTTTTGTGTCCCAATAATTTTTCTAAGCTTAATTACAAGTCATACAATCATTACAAGTGATTACAAAGCAATTCTAAGGTCATTTACATAGAGATCCCAAATTGCACACTTGTAGCTATTTTGACTTGTCTTTTCTCCAATTTGATATGCACAAGTTAGGGCATTTGGAGTGTGTCTAAACCTAATCTGAAATCACTCAATGTAGAAGCATTAGACACCAATATGTGGAATGGTTAGTCATCATCAAAACAAGGGTTTAGTCAATTTAGACGTGAGTCAACATTGACCTAATTGACCTTGAGTCAACATTCTCCCCCTTTTTGAAGATGACAAACCATTCCATAAATGTATTGAAAGCTTGTACGTAAAATCATACCTTCGGAGAAACCTAGGGGTTTCAATAGGATTGAGCTCATATGCTCCCCCTCAATTGATGCGCATGGAGTTCTCACACTCCCCCTCAATTGATGCTATTTCTCCTACATGGTTAGCTTTCATAACATTTATAGAAACTATGTCTTCTACTCATATATGTTCTACACATATATGTCTTCTCCCATTTACCTTCTCCCCTTTACATGGACACGCTTCTTTGCTTCATGTAAGACATGCCTTCTCCCTATTGTCAAAAGAAGACATATCTTTCTCCCCCTTTGTCATTTCAAAAAGGTGGGGGTGTGAAGAAACTAAGAAACACCACTTGTTAAGAGAAAGAAGATAACAAAAGTTATATAAGGAGAGTAGAAGAGCACAGATAGGGGCTTGTCCAAGCATAGAAAGAAAAGCAAGTTAAAGCATATACTTGAACAACCCAAAAATGCAAGATGAGGTGCTGCAGAAAAACAATAAATCACAATTTTGACCCTCAAGATGATGGAATTTGACCAAAAACCATCGGAGCTCATGGCATAGCAATGAGTCTTGCTCAGAAGGGTGTTTCTGCATAAAAAGCACTATACTTGCAGCAAAAACTGAATCTGGAGTAAAATCTGCATAAAATCCATAAATACTCCAATTTCTACATATAATGTAGCTCTATGTGCCCTGCATCACAATGTTATACAAGTAACTCAAGATAGTAGATATGCAATTCAAGGAACATGCTTGAGCATATATGAGACAAGATACAAGCATAGCATATAGATGAGCAAATATTCCAATTATAAACAGGGTTAGAACTACATGTATATGAACTACTAGTAGATGATATCATAAGTTAGGACTACTAGTAGGATCTAGATCATAGCAAGATATGCCAAAAGATACACAAGATAGAGCAAGCTATGATTAGATGAAGAGATATATCCAAACAAGGAGATATGCAAGTTTAGAAGCATGAAAGGATATAACTCACTAGATATGCATCCTTACCATAAGATGATTACCCCTAAGAACCTCAAGGTTGTATCAAAACAAGATATACACCTAGATAGATGTAGCAAGTTAGAGTACAACGGAAGCAATTTGAGACACAACCAAGAGATCCAAAGAGTTCATCATCAAAACCTGCAAAACAACTCAAAACAAGTAATTGCACGATATAGATATACCAATTTAGAGCAATTAGAGAGATAGAGTTGTAAGCAAGATAGGCATTTTAGAACATGGCAATATGCATATATAAAGGTACCAAATGGAGTGCCAAAGAATAAGGCTATTGGTTGAGAAAATCTAGTTGAGAGGGAAATTCTCATTCAATAAGCCAACTGTATACTATGTGAACAGTGTTTTCGGTCGAGTTCTGTATATTGGCAACTCGGCCGATCGCAGCTGTTGGCAACACCCATTGGTGCCTATCGGTCGAGTTTTAGACAGGACAAAACTCGGCCGACAAAACTACTGTAGAAAAAGCACATATTTTTCATAAAACATATCTAGAGGCATGCTAAAAAATACAAACCATATCCAAACATGTCTAAGCAAGTTAGTAATGCACTATAGAAGCATTAGAAACAGTTTTTGAGCAAGAGTGTGAAGAGAAACACAAAATGCCACTTTTGACTCAAAAACCAAATGTATAGTGCATACTAACTTGACAAAAACAAGTTAGAACAGGTTATAAGCAATAAAAACATTACCTTCATGCTTACCATTTCTTTTCCACTTGTTGTCACCCTCTGCACATCTCACCTTTCTTCTTTCATGTGGATTGAGAAGTCAATTTGCAATTCAATGGCTCATGTCAATCCATTTGCAAGTACCTACAAGAAGAAAGATGAAATGGTCCCCAATCATATTTTTGGGTCCGGAGGGGTTAGTTTAGCAACCCAAGTCCTATTGCTCTTGGGTGCTTTCCTAAAAGGACAACAAGTAGCATAATGACCAAATTCATTGCAATAGTTGCATGTGCCCATAGTCTTGGAACTAGAGGATTCTCCATGGAATATTGGAGGTCCTTTATCTTTGTTGTTCCCTTGACTACTATCATACCCTAAACCATGTCTACCAATTTGTTTAGTAGTATGGTCTAGGATTTGATTAAGATTCTTTTTACCAACTAAGAATCGTTGCAAAGAAGATCTTAAACTATCATTATCATGCTTAAGAGAAGCAATAGTAGAAGACAATTGATTAATGTTATCTCTAGCATGTAGAAGATCATTTTCTAAGCAAAGAGTTTTAGTTAAATAAGAATCTCTATCAATATGAAGAGCAGCAACATCATTCTCTCTATTAGTAGAACTAGAACAAGATTCATGCCCATTGATTTTAGCAAGCAAGGAGGCATTTTCTAGTTCTAATTCATGCAAAACAAAATCTTTGTTTTTGTTTTCAGATTTAAGAACATCAATGTCATGCATGAGAGAATCAACAATTAAAGTATGTTCTTCATTAGAATTAGGCATGAGAGGTTGAGCTTTTAGAAATTTAATCTTATCAAGTAAACTAGCATTTTCAAGTTTAAGAGAGTCTACTTGGCTAAGACAATCATTTTTATCAATAAGCAAGCAAGAATTTGCATATTCAAGATCATCTAGTTCTATATGCAAATTATCAACAATTTTAGCAAGCTTTTTCTTTTTCTTTTTAGAAGACTTAAGAGATGCACAAATATCGTGAATGAGATCAATCAAGGATTCTTTATCTAAAGAGTCTAGATTTACCTCATTTGAGTGTTCACTTGTTGATGCTACAAGAGCAAAATGACATTCTCCTTCATCACTAGAGCTTGAGCTTGATCCTTCACATGAATCTTCACTTGAGCTTGAGTTGGAGGAGCCGCTTGAGTTTTATTGCCATTTCTTCTTGTGAAGATGGGTCTTTTTGCCTTGTGGGCAATCTTCCTTGTAGTGACCCTTCTTCCCACATGTGAAGCACCGGATGGAGGAGGACTTGCCTTTGTAGAGTCTACCTTTGGAGTACATGGCATCTTCTTTAGCTTGAGAGGATGGAGAGACTTTTTCCATGATAGCTTCAATTTGAGCCTTTATTTCAGCCTTCTTCATTCTCTTAAGCTCTTTCTTCTCTTGTCTTTCTACTTCCTCCCTCTTGTCAAGTGTAGCTTCATGTGCTTGAAGAATTCCAATGAGCTCTTCAATAGGAATATCCCTAAGCGACCTTGCTTCTTCAATAGAAGTCACCTTGGATTCCCATCTCTTGGGGAGAGTTCTAAGTATCTTTGAGTTGATCTCTCCACTAGACATAGGATGTCCTAGAACAGCAAGACCATTCAAGATGGTGTTGAGCCTTGAGTACATGTTGGCTATGCTCTCCTCCTTTCCCATATTGAAGTTCTCAAGCAACCCTTTGAGCATGTAGACTTTGCTTTCCTTCACTTGATCTGTCCCTTCATAAGTGATGCAAAGCTTTCTCCATACCTCATAGGCCGTCTCACAAGAGGAAATCCGGTTGAACTCGGTGGGGGTCATGGAGGCATATAGGATGTGCATGGCTCTAGCATTAAAGGTTGCTTTCATCCAGGTGGCTTCATCCCATTCTTCAATGTTTGTCTTTGGTAGAATGTATGGGCTGTTCACCATTTGCCACATCTCGAGACTTGATCCTTGGATGAAGAATTGAAGTCTTCTTCTCCAATAGAGGAAGTTGCTCCCATTGAAGATTGGAAGGCTGGTCGAGAGTCTCCCTCCTAGGTAGTCACCCATCTTCTCCTACTTGTTGAAGTATGCTTGGAGAAGACCCGCTCTGATACCACTTGTTGGATCCTAGATGGGTGATTAGATGCTCTAGAGGGGGGGTGAATAGAGCTGAAAGTACTTAAACAAAATTCATCAAACCTTCAAAATATATGACAAGATAAGGTTGCTAAATAGGTAATTTGAGTGCAACTAAATCATGCATAGCAAGGATAAGAGAGATTGAACATGCACCAATTAGACAAGCTATTTAGAGTGGTTCCACACTTCAAACTAGAAGTGTGTCAGTCCACTTTCCTAGAGAGGTCAACCTCTAGGACTTCAAACAATTGCACTCTTATATTCATTAATAAGACATACAACACATGACCCACAAAGGACTTACCTATCCAATACAAAGAGTCTTCAACCTTACCAAGGACTTACCCACTTTGCAAGAGTCTTCGGCCTTCTCCAAGGACTTACCCACTCTTGCACAAGTCTTCGGCCTTGCAGGAATTACCCACTCTTCTTGGATCTTCCGCCTTTGACTTCACCTTCACTCGGAGAAGCTTTCCACCAAGGACTTACCCACTTGAGCTTGAGTCTTCTGCCTTCTCCAAGGGCTTACCCACTCTAGCTCCAAGTCTTCAGCCTTGATCTTCACCAAGGGACTCCTTCCCTTGTTCTTCTTCACCTCTCTTGGACAAGAGAGAGAACCTTCATCTTCATGATTGGAAATGAGAGATGGGGAGGTGGTGGAAGTGAGAGCTTCACAAGATATACAAATATGACTAGCTCTCTTACAGATTTCCTACTCACTCTAATGGATGTAGCAAGTGATTAAGCTTAGAGAGAGGGGGGAGGCTGTAGGAAGCACTTAACTATAGAATAGGAACCTCTCAAAGAGTTTGCATGGAATGCTCAACCTTGGAATGAAGCCCAAGGGGTCCTATTTATAGCTGGGGATGCCTCTTAGCCTTTGGGAACACTTGTGAACGAAAAATAGCCATTTTACAAGTTGCAACGGATCTATTTTGGGTCCCAACAAAGTCTCCAATGGTTGGAAATGCTTTTTCTGCATTCCAGTACAGTCTGATCGGCCGAGTTTCTATAAAGGCAATTCGGCCGAACCACTAAAAGACAAGGCTGAAAGCTAGACTGTCGGCCGAGTTTCCTTTGAGAAACTCGACCGATCGATCCATTTCCAGACTTGGACCGATCAGTGGATCGGCCGAGTTTCCTAGCTAGAACTCGACCGAACGGTGGATCGGTTGAGTTTGTAACTCGGCCGATTCCAACAAAAATCCCAGAATATATGGATCGGCCGAGTTTGGAATTCGGCCGACAAAATCCCTGTTATGGGTATTTTGGAATTTTCGTTTAACCGTACAAATGATGGATTTTTGTGTCCCAATAATTTTTCTAAGCTTAATTACAAGTCATACAATCATTACAAGTGATTACAAAGCAATTCTAAGGTCATTTACATAGAGATCCCAAATTGCACACTTGTAGCTATTTTGACTTGTCTTTTCTCCAATTTGATATGCGCAAGTTAGGGCATTTGGAGTGTGTCTAAACCTAATCTGAAATCACTCAATGTAGAAGCATTAGACACCAATATGTGGAATGGTTAGTCATCATCAAAACAAGGGTTTACTCAATTTAGACGTGAGTCAACATTGACCTAATTGACCTTGAGTCAACATAGCTGACACAAGACAGGTGGGCAAAAATCTTTCTTTCTCCTTGAAAGATCCATGTGTTGCTTTCATCAGCAAACACAGCCAACTTGGACTCACAATCCAAGACAACTCTATACCTTTCTAAGGTATCCATCCCGAGGATTATATCAAATCCTTGCATATCAAGCGGTATAAGATCCACTTGAATGCGATGGTCAGAAAAGAAGAGGATGCAAGGAGAGCATACCTCCTGCAAAACGGCAGACCCACTCAACGGAGTCTCCAACAACAAACTATCTGCCCTATGACTAACAGTCACATTGCAGCTACGAATCACTCTATGAGTGATGAAAGAGTGCGTAGCACCCGGGTCAATCAGAACAGATACAACACAGGATGTAGACATATCAGGATATAAAAGTTTCATCTGACATGCCACTACCCGTGGATTGACCACTACATCTGGTGGGTTCATAGCATAGAACCTCATTGTCGCCTGGTGTTAAGGTGGTGCTGATGATCCAGCTTGAGACGCTTGTCCACGTCCTCGAGCCGCTCCTTGAGATTGCATTCTCTGAGATCCTTGTTGATTCTGTCTCAGAGGCTGTGTCACACTGACAGGCCTAGAACGGCAATCCTTCATCAAGTGTCCCACCTTACCACAGTTATAGCATCTCCTCTCCTGTTGTTGTGGTCGAGGTGGTCCAGTAACTGACATCGATGCAGAACTGTGAGTCCCTTGAAGCGGTTGACTCCGTCCTCTACCTCTGCTTGGTGACCATTGAGTTTGAGAACTCGATCTGGGTGGTGGAGGGTTAGGTGCAGAGAATCTAGGTTTCTTAAAATCCCTAGATGAAGAACCCTGGAACTGTGGATATCTTTTCTGGATTTGCCTCTTCTCAACCACAGATCTCTCTATCCTTCGGACTGACTCAATGAAGGTAGAGAATCTCTCTCAGTTTTCTAAGGCAGACACAGGGGTTCACATATCAGCATTCAAACCCTTCTCGAATCTCCTGATTCTTTCCTCATTTGTGGCAGCCATGTGCGGACATAACCGCAGCAATTCCATGAACTTAGCTTCATACTCGCTAATGTTCATCATACCCTGCCTTAGTCTCTCAAACTGAGAGATCTTCTCATCTAGGAAGGTTTTTGGAAAATATCTATTGATAAATTCCCGACGAAACTCTTCCCATGAGAACTCTATTCCAAGTCTCTTCTGCTCTTCCATGTTCCACCAGTGACCAGCACTGCCTTTGAGAAGATAGACAGCATGTCTAACCTTCTCAGTTTCTGGGATAATAAGAATCCTAAAAGCCTTCTCCAACTCTATCAACCATAGGTCAGCATCTACGGGGTCGGCAGTCCCAAAGTACTCGGTAGCTCCGACACGACGAAGTCGTTCGAACGTCTTACTGATACCTTGTGCTTCAGGCTGGACAGGTGCCCTAGGTGTAGGCATGGGCATCCTGTCGGTTATGTGTGTCATGGCAGTCATGAACTGCCCGAACATTGTCTGTACAGCTGGGTTACCCATGTCGGCTGGGTCAAACTGGGGTGGCTCTCTTGGTGACTCTGGTGCAGGCTGTTCTATTCTTGGAACCCTTGCACCACCTTGAGGTGCGCTAGCACTACTCTCTGCCACGTACTCATCATGAGGCTCAGCCATCCTTATGTATCTTCTTCTCCTGAGGAGTAGAAGATTCTATTAGATAGGGAAAGAGTACTAAAGATAGACTCGACATCCTAAGTCCTATGCCTCTGTAGACTCAACTGATCTAGAGCTCTGATACCACTAATTGTGGGCTTTGATCTCCAAACCACGATATAATCACGATTTAAAATTAGTGGAAGCGATTGGATAAACAGCGGAAGACAAAAATCACGGGAAATTAAAACTTTTCGAGACAAGAGCTTGAATCCTTAAAAGCTTCTTTCATAACAAGAGATAAATTGTTTACATCTCATGATAATTACTTCTTGAGTAATTATATACATCAAGATACAAAATCTCAAGAACTCATAACAAAAGACTCCAAGACCTGAGAGTACAGAGGACACATAGGACTGACTCTAACTACACCACATGGCAGGCTAAATCTCCACCTGAGATTTACTGCTGCTCCTGGTGTTGCTGCTGCTGGGACTGGTCACATGTAGACCTGTTTCTCCGTCCTCGACGTCCACCTAAAAAGTTGAAGTCTACGGGGTGAGACAATTTTACATAATTGTCCCAGCGAGAGTTATAACTCTCCGCCAGAAGCTTTATTATAACATCAAAGAATATCTTAAGCAGTAAAGCTTTCAAAGTATTCAATAGCAGTTGCAGCTATAAACAAGAGCTCAACATTTATGAGACATGAAGAATATAAGCACTATTACAGTGTATCATCAATCAACTAACTCGTAGTTATCTCTAACAGGTATACTACGTGGTTGATTATGTTTTACAAACAATATTATGCCCTGTGGAGATGAGGCATACCACTCATACTCCAACTGATCGCTAAGAAGTCACATCAGTATCATACATAGGTCATTAAGAGAGCTGGATTCTCATGACCTTCACCTTCCTCAGTCAGTAAGAGGATCACTTGTAGGACATCTTGTGTCTCTACTATTATAGCTCACCAGGGTAAACTGGTCCTTCGCTATTCTAGAGTTACAGTGGCATTTTGTACTCTCTTCGTCATCAGGAGATTTCATGTTTATCTCCACTGATACGGATATCTATGTTTTCTTCATCATCAGGAGGTTTCATGTTTACCTACTACTGATACGGTATGGAAAAGTAGTGAAGGATTGACGGATTACATATCTACATCAAATCCCTACACTAGGATGTAAGGTTCTACACATCCATGTACCCCACATACTCAATAGTATGAGATCCAGGAGTTCCCTTAGGAAAACCTATTTCACCATCATTTGATCTCTGACAATGATGGGTCTATGATCAGGGCTCTACATTATACTTGATTAGTTAGGTACATTCAGTATTCATTTAACATCACACATTGTTCTTCAAACAATAACAGTAGCATAACAGCTATAAAAGGAGAATACTAAATGTAACAAGCCTAACTCACATCAAACATCATTTCTCATTATACTCATCACAAGTCATCTCTAATTCATGACCTTGATGGTATTCATGGCTCTCACAGCCCATTATTATCATAGAATTCCACTGAAAAGGCATCAAGATACTTTACTTATTCATAAAGCTATCAATATGCCTTTAATGAATATAGTATCATCATCCATACCTGGATATGATAACCTCCATATCAGAACCTGCATGGTTAATTCAACTAATAAAGGTCATTCAAAACAATGATTATACTTTCCACTCTTGTCATAAGAGCTAAGTTCTTTGATTCTTATCAAATAGAGTTTAATACTCATATAACATGTCATCACCTTTGAATTAGGGTTTACTATTCATATCACATATCATTACCCTTGAATTAGGGTTTACTATTCACATCACATGTCATTACCCTTGAATTAGGGTTTACTATTCACATCACATGCCATTACCCTTGAATTAGGGTTTACTATTCACATCATATGGTGAATTGAACTCATAACATCATCATGTATGAGGAACATCATTATTGATGCTCTCAGATTAGCTTAAGATTCATCATATATCATAATTAGGGTTTCCATGATCTCACATAGGTGGATCATACCCTAATCATGCACATTCATGAGTATTGAAGGTTCTTTACTTGAGTGTTCACCCTAAAAGGGTACTTTCTCTCTCTTAAGGTACTTTCTCTCTCTTAAGATACTTTCTCTCTCCTCACACTAGTAGATGGTGATAACACCACTCTAGATCAGGTTGGGTTAAGTCCTCATGGGCTAACATAAGCCAAAACATCACTATCATGTGATTAGGGTTTGATTTGAACAAGGTATTACTCAATTGAACCCCTCAAGGGTATTTTGGTAATTCACCCCATTGATCACCATCATGGGTTAATTCATTAGTCACTTATTCCCTTAATATCTTAGGTTATCATTAGGGTTTAGATTAGAGCATCATTGAACCATTTACACCTTCAATTGATTAAGTGAAATCAACCTTTGAAAACCTCAAACGGTTTCAACCATCAACCTCCAAACGGTTTGAGACCGTTTGGATGAGTTGACCGTTTGCTAGGGTTGACTCCAAGACCGTGTGACCTTCAAGGTCGTTTGCCCAAACCGTGTGAGGGTGTAGACCGTTTAACAAGTTTGACTTCAAGACTGAGAGGGCTTACACGGTTTGAGACCGTTTGGTGTCTCTCGATCTTGAGATCGTTTGAGTCCAAACGGTCTTGAGACCATTTGGCCCCAAACGGTCTTGAGACCGTGAGGCCTCACATGGTCTTGAGACCGTGTGACCTCAAACGGTCTTGAGACCGTGAGGTCTCAAATGGTCTTGAGACCGTGAGGCCTCAAACGGTCTTGAGACCGTTTGGTCCATTTGGTCTCAAACCGTTTGGACCTTCAACATGGTTCAATGATTTCAATCATTTATGATTATCAATGTTGAAGCCTCCAAATGGTCAAAGTCATGGTAACCATTTATAGATTGAGTCAATTAGGGTTATGTTTAACCAATTGGTCACTCAATTGACCCTCAATTGTTATCCAATTAGGGTTGAAGTTGGTTCAATTAAGGTCCATCAACGTTCAACCATCAACACTCAACAATGTGAATCAACACAAGGTTGAACCCTTCAATTGAGCTCCAATTGGGCCCAAACTTGGCCCAAACGGTCTTGAGATCGTGTGGATGAACTCCACACGGTCTTGAGACCGTTTGCCTAAGATTTCATCAAAATCTAATGTGATTTGATAGGGGTTGAACCTTGATTGAGTCTCAATTCAGTATTTTTGATTAATTCAATAACCCATAGCAATTGGGCCCTCAATTGATCAAATTACCTTAAACCTAGACCTCCAAACGGTCTTGGGTTGTCACCACACGGTCTTGAGACCGTTTGGGCCCTCAATTGATCAAATTACCTTAAACCTAGACCTCCAAACGGTCTTGGGTTGTCACCACACGGTCTTGAGACCGTTTGGTTGATCCCCAAACGGTCTTGAGACTGTTTGGGTCAATCAACCCAAAAACACTAAGTTATTCATTGAGATTTCAGTACTTATTTCAATTAGGGTTTACCGTAGTAATCATCCTTCAACTCCTAGCTCGTTTGGAATTAGTCCATCAAATTTGGTGAGTTGTTAATCAACATTATTATGAACAGTAATTTCATACGGTCAACGCCTAGTCAATGTTCTTACACGGTCTTGAGACCGTTTGCCCAAAAAGGGGCGATTTCAACAGATTGCAATTCAGAACTAAAATCAATTGATTTGTTGATTTAAAAAGGCTATATCTCTCGATTCCTTTGGAGTTAACCTCTCAAATTTTGTGGGTGATTAGCCTACATAATTATGAACAGATTTCTTATACGGTCCACGCTCGGTCAACGCGGCTAAATGGTCTTGAAGACCGTTTGCCCTTACACGGTCTTGAGACCGTTTGCTCACCAAACGGTTTTGCAAACCGTGTGAGCACTTGGTGGAGACCGTTTAGTAAAGTGAAAAGTAGTGGATTAACTTTGGAAATAATGTATTCATCTCCTAGCTCAAGAACAGCAAGGATTTCTCACGGATTTGCTTGCAAGGTAGCAAAGGAAGGTAGAGAAGAAGAAGAACTATCATCTAAAAGCATAAACGAGATGTATATAACAAATCATAGGTTTAGAGTTATAAAACACACCTAAAGCTTGCTCCTTGAGCTCCAAGCTTTTAATGGCGTCCTTGAGCTTCCACAGGTCGGCCAAGGTGAAACCTCCAGGGAAAGTCGAGAAGAGATGGCTAGAAAGGTAGAGCTATGTGAGCTAGCCATCAATTTGACCTTGAATTCGAGTTCTAACCATGAACTTAAGCAAAAGGGGGGATTCAAACCTACCTTGCCCTCCTTAGTCGTCCTCCTGAGCTCCACAGCTCCTCTTTAGTCAGTTTGGGTGAATAGAACAGTGAAAGGAATGAAGGGAGGGTTTCCTTGCTAAGTGAAGTGGAGAGTATATATACTTGGGGTGAGATTTTCAACATAAGCTCATAAGTTCTCCATATTTTCAACTAAGTCCCTCCATCCTTCTATGCTCGTCCCTTCATATTAATTCTAAGGACAAACCTTCTTCTAAGGTCAAGAAATGAGGCAAAGAAGATCAACCTATTAGTTAAGCATACACATAAAAGGGCTATAGCACATACACCTTGATTATTCAATCACAAAGGTGTTTTTTTTTCATAACTTGATTAATCAATTGAAGTGACCTTTCATCATTTCTTCTCTAAATGATGACAAGAGTCTTAAAAGATATTTTAGATGATGTATTTTACAAGTTGCACCCCTCAAATTGGGTAAATTGCACTTTTCTCCAATTTAGGGTTTTCAAGCATCGGGATTGCTTCCACAGCTGCACCTTGGTGCCCAAGCTTGGGAAATCCCTCAAACCTTACCATCATCATTCTCATGATGTATCAACATCAGAGGAACATCTCAAAATGTGCAAATTGCAAGTTAACCCTTTTAACTGGGTAATTTTCACATAGGTCCCTGTATTACAAAACAATGCTACAACTTTATATAAAAAGGAGCAAAAATTGAAATATATGTTTCTGAGAAACTTAATTACATGCCCAAAGTTAATCACAAGGATTTAATTACATATTTAGGCAAAACACCTAGGGTTAACTCATAACCCAGGTCAGGGATGTTACACATCCCTTCCTTGAGTAGTGCTTTCGCTCCCCATAGACTTCTCCATGTGTAGCTGGGATTGTAGCCTCTTCTTGCTTACCAAATTGATGTTCTGGGAAAGTATCTAGCCTTCAGCACTTTGTTGACTAGGGAGTTCGGGTTCACAGCTAATCTCCACAGTTGTTTTGCTAGAAGAGCTTGGTTAAAGATGTGAAAGTTTCTAAAACCAAGTCCTCCCAGTCTTTTTGGCTTGCACATATTAGACCAGCTCATCCATGCTACCTTCCTATCGTTCCCTTTCGCCCCCCACCAAAACCTTACTATTATGCTTTGTATCTCATCTAGAGTGTCTACTGGAATCTGGAAAATGCTCATCACGTAAGTTAGAATCGCTTCTGCCAGTACCTTTATAAGGACCTCCCTCCCTGGTTTAGACAACAACTTCTCTGACCATCCTTGTAGGTTTTTCCATATTCTCTCCTTTATGAAGCTGAAAATGTGTTTCTTTGACCTCCCCGTTGCCGTTGGTAGGCCTAGATATTTTGTGCGCCGGTCAACCTCCTTTACTTTCAGCAGCCCCTTAAGCTCATCCCTTTTTGTTGTAGTCATCTATTTGCTGAAAACTACCTCAATCTTGGATAAATTAATCTGTTGCCCGGATGCCTGTTCGTACTGGCTGATAATTTCAGCTATCTTCAAGCATTCTGACGAGGTTGCTCTAGTAAAGAGGATGTTTCCGTATGCAAAGAAAAGGTGAGAAATACGTGGTGCCCCCCTACACGACGTGATACTGTGTATGAGGTTGTCACGTGCCACACAGCCTAACATAGTAGAAAAAGCTTCGACACATAAAATAAAGAGATAAGGGGAGAGAGGGTCACCCTGGTGAAGTCCTCATGATGGTTTTGTTCTCCTAGTTCGGTCTCCATTAATGGCAAACATGTGGTGGACAGATGTGATGCAGTCCTGAACTTTATCCATCCATTTCACCCCAAAACCCATTCTCTTCATGACATGGATGAGAAAACTCCATTCAACTCGATCGTAAGCTTTGGACATGTCCAATTTCAGAGCGAGGTTGTCTTTCTTTTTTCCTTTGTCCCTTTTCATAGCATGGAAAAGTTCATACGCAATGAGAGCATTATCCGTAATCAATCTCCCCAGAATAAAGGCACTCTGATTTTCTGAGATGATGCTATCCATGAATGGTTCCAATCTGTTCGTCATCACCTTTGAAGCAATCTTGTACAGCACATAGCAAAGACAGATAGGTCGGAATTCCCCTACTGTTTTTGGTTTTTCACTTTTTGGGATCATCACCACCAGTGTGTCATTTATGTCCTCCATGCTTCTTTCACCTTTCCACCATCCCTTGATGTAGTTCACCACATCCTGGCCCACAATGTTCCAGTATTTTTGGTAGAACATAGCCTTGAGTCTGTCTGGTCCCAGAGCCTTGTTTGGGTGCATCTGTTTAAGGGCTGCCCAGATTTCTTCATTAGTGATATCTCTTTCAAGATCTTCATTTTGTGTCTCATCTATCAACCTCCTGATTCCCATCGTTGCTTGTTCAAACCCCGAAGGATTATTGGTATGGAAAAGTTGGGAGAAAAATCTGGAAATAATAGCTGCAATATCCTCTTCATCTGTTCTAAACACACCCTGCTCATCCTCCAGACCTTCAATCCAGTTCTTGTGCCTTCTGTTAGTAGCTTTTTGGTGGAAATAGGTTGTATTACGATCTCCCTCCTTTAGCTCTTTTACTCGTGCACGTGTTGCCCAATACTCCTCATCCTTCAGGAGCCAGTATTAGAGTTCTTTTGAGATATCTTTAACCTTTTGGAGCATCTCTTGATCAGTGGGGACGATTGGATTTTCTTGAGATCATCTTCGAGTGCCTGAATCTTCTTTTTTCTATGTCCAAACTTTGTCGTGTCCCACATTTTGAGGTGGTCTTTGCATGCATTCAGCTTTACCCTTAAGTCGTCACTAGTTGTGGATGCACATGCTTCCTTTATAGTATCTTCACAGTCCTTCTCACCAACCCACATGGGTTCAAAAGCAAACTAACTTCTTCTCTTTCTTCCTTTGTTGTCTCTATTATCAGCTATCATGATGATGGACGCATGATCCGACTCATAGATTGGCAGATGGATAACCCTGCAATGGTTGAAGAGGTCTCTCCACATAGGCTCACCAAGGTACCTGTCAAGCCGCTCCTGAACAAGAGTCCTTTCAGTTAAGCCCCTTTTCCATGTAAACATATTTCCTTCAAAGCCAAGGTCCACCAAACCACAATCATCAATGGTATCTCAGAAATTTTGCATGTACTTTTCTTCTTTTAGAGGGCCCCCTTTCTTTTCATCATTAGAAATAATCTCATTAAAATCACCGAAAAAAAGCATTGGCTCTTCAGCCTCGTTCTTTAGTTTCCTCATCAAGTCCCATGTCTTTGTTTTATTCTGCTGATCCGTCCATCCATATATTCCAATTGCACACCATCTGGCCCCTGTCCTGGCATCTTTTACAAGACTAGTCACATGCTTGTTAGAGAAATTAATGATCTCCACCTCTGCATCTTTCCACCATAACCCAATGCCCCCCGCCCGGCCGTTGCTAGAGACACACATCCCATCTTTGTAACCACAACTTTTTTGTACCACTTCTAGCTTTTTTTCTGCGATCATAGTTTCCATGATGAAAACCATGTTTGGACGCTCTCTCTAACACTAAGAATGGAGAGTTGTACACGTGTCAGGGTCGCCCAATCCCTGACCTTTCCAGGTAAATATTTTCATTGTTCTTCGCGAGATTGGTCACCGCCAATCTCCGCTACTTGGGTCCCCAAGGCCCTGTCTGTACTCGATCCTCCGCCAAAGGTTTACTTTACTTTCTTCTCCCCAGATCTAAGGATTGTTTGGTCATCCAGATCCATGTTGCACCATTCCGAGTTTTGGTCTCTCTTCCCAGTCATTTGTTCCCATACCACCTCTTCCTCTGGAATGCCAAGGCGTGCACCTCTACTCATCTTATATACCCATGGTTGATGTTTCTTCTTTACTCGGTCTGAGCTAACTCCTTTCTTCATCTTCTGACCCACTACTTTTCTTCTTTTTGCACGCGTTACTGCCCGGTGCTCTCCCTTCATCTTTGAGATGTTGCTGCCTTGTTGTTGTTGTTCCTCGTTAGGCATTTCTCCCATCTTGGGACCACTCCCTAGGGGTCGTTGTTCGCCGGATACTTGTATCTTGGATAGGTGCCAAGCTTGTGCCCTTCTTTCCTCCTCATCTTCACCTATTGGTGCATGTTCATCAATTCTTTCTGTCTCCCAGAGTGTATAGATATCCTCCCTTGTGTAACGTCTTTCCTGCTGAGATCTATTAGGCCCTGACGTTTCCATGTCACCTGGGTGTCGCGTTCCATCATGCAACACATCTCCTTCATCTGTCGTTGCTATCTTCTGGACTCCCTACTCACCCTTGTCCCCTTGTTCACCATCCTCCCCTTTCTCGAGCACATGGTCTGTATCACTCAAGACATCCCCGGCACTCTGCCCATGTTGGCATTGTGACGCATTGTTCTCCCCCTCTTGTTGCTGGCTGCCGCTCCACCCATCTTCTGAGCTTCCGAGTTGCGTGCTGCCCTACTGAGACGACGCCCTGTTGTTGCTGCTCCTGAATGTAAGTTTGTGTCACTTTGTCCCCACGTCCCTCATGTTATCTTGGTCCAGGCATCTTTGCTTCCACGGCGACGCTCGCAGCCAATTTCCCCACCGCTTCACTTGATCGATCTCCGTCATTGCATTTTGGCAGTCCTTGTCGACATGCCCTAGCATCCCGCACACAAAACAAAAGGTTGATAGTCGCTCATATTTCACCTCGATCTTAAGGACATCGCCTCCTTTGACCCTGATCCACATCAAATGCTTCAAGGGTTTTGTGACGTCAAGCAAAATCTCGATACGGATGGAGGCGTCCCACCCCATGTCGTCGGAGTCGACCTATAGCACCTCGCCCACCCGTCCAAAAATCTCACAGACTGTGTTGTCCCCTCTATACCCTAGAGGGAGACCATACAACCATATCTAGAAAGGGCTCTTTGTGATGACGACCTGTCCCGGTTGCTCTTCCTTAGAGATTTCCTTAAACATCAATAGCCGCCCGTCAAAGTTCCACGACGCACCGTCGATAACTCTCTGCCTATCCCGCCAGTGCGTAAACTGCATGATGAAGATGTCTCACTCAAGCTGCTTAAATTCCACCTTCTCTTTCAGGCTCCACGCCAGTGTCAAGGTACGTTCCAAGGCTCTGAAATTGAATGTGTGGTCCGTCAATAACTTCCCTACCAAGGCCAATTCAGTGAGATCTTCTTCATCGCCGCTGCCTAACGGTTGGACCTCAATGGGTTCTTCCTCCTCTTCCGTCAATCGGAGACCTGCATATCTGTCAGCTAACTCTGCTGTCATCCTGGAGACAAGACCAGAAGGAAAACTAGCCACTTGAACCTGTAAGAGTTGGGACCCTAGAAGGGTGGAGGGTCGTCTACGGCTTGGAACCCTAGTTGCCAGAGCGACGGGTTGCAAGGAGACGGGTTGTATTTTCAATTTTTTCCTGAATATACATTATATACTTACATACTAAGTGAGATTAAGTGTTCAAGAACAATCCCAAACTAGGGACTATCCAAGATTTACTCTGGATGAATAAATCTCTGACGGGTTTCTAGGTCAACAAAATACATTTATGTTGTCATTCCTTTACCTATGATCCTAGTTCCATCATTCATATCCTAGGTTTTATATAACATCATTTACTTCAAATCATTCTTCCATTTGGGTTAGTTAATCAAGAGAGAAAGCAAGCAATATTAATTAATTAAGATAAACTAGTAACTGGACTATAGAAATAAGCAAGATAAAAAGTAAGCAATTAACTAAACAAACCTAACTTAAGCAGCTAATAAAGAGCTAATTACTCTAATAAGAACTAATTATCACGAACAAGGAAAGCAAGCTAAGTAAACAAAGGCAATTACTAATTATCATGAACAAGGTAAACAACCTAGTAAAATAGGATTTGAAAAAGCACACGGGGTAGTGCATTTTTAGAGGATATGTAAAAATCAATCTAGCCATTTGAGTAGGTGTATATGGAAGAGCACACCTAGTCAACTCTCTTACCTAGGACTATGAGAAGAAGAGGTAGAGAGTGGCATCTAAGTAGAGATCTCCTACGTTCAAGCTCCAAGAGGCGTCCAAGCAGCAGCCCAAGCTCCGGCGGTAGCAAAGACGACAAATAGAGAGGCAACAAATGGCAAAGAGGCAGCAATAGATGGCAAAATGGCGACGACGACGATGACTAGAATTGCCACAGGGATTGGGGGAAATGTTAGGGGAACAATGAAATAGAGATTGGGGAAAATGTTTTGTGCATGTGCTATTAAGTGGCACATAATCATCGGTTATATCAAGAAACATACACTGAAACACTTAGACGTCGGTTCATAACGAAATATGGATGCACAACCTAGTGTTGACAAAACGGTCGTGCTTACCAACACGGTCGTATTGGAGACTAAGACATCAGTTATATATAAAAACGGATGCAAGAGGTCATTATCTGAACCAAAAAAATCGTCCTGAGTAATGGCCTTAATAGTCAGTTGTATAGAAAACCGACACATGTCCTAGTGACATGGATGTCATCTCTCTTTAAAAAAACTAATGCCAGGTGTACTTATCTGAATGAAAAAAAACCAACCTCAATAAGGTCTGAGTCGTCAGTTTCCCAAGAAAGAACTGACATTAGATGGCAATTCTGGGAGGACAATTTTTCATGAGGATGTGGCACAAATACTCTGACGTCCATTTTTAAAGGAAAATTGATACAAATTGTGCAAACTTTTGCGGTTTTTCCTGTGAACCAGTGTCGGTTTTTTTTAGAAAAATAAATATTGATGTTGTAAGTATTTTGGAGGCAAAATTTATTTTGCTTGAAGGTGTCTATCGTCGGTGCCTTAACAACCGACGCTCATCTTAAAGGCTTTAGAGGCAAAAAAATCCCTCAAAAATTTGTATTTAGTGAGTTATTTTAGACGTGTGTGTTTCATTAAACTAACCGACGTTAATGAAAAAGTGGTACCCGTGTCTTTTCTTCATCGGCATGAATTGATCTATGGTGACAATTATTCTATAGAACCGATGTTGTATATTATCTAGTTTCAATTTTTCAGTGTAACTGACGTCTTGGAAAGTGACATTAGAGGCCAAAAATGTACTAGTGTATGGCTATTATGCGTAACAGATCTAGATAATCGCCAAGTCACTTAGTTCAATCCATGCATAGCCGAACATAAAAATCTTGATCTGTGATTTAAAGACCTACTAAGGATAAGATTCCTCACATTATATCCGGCTTAAAAGGGTTATAAGAAATGTACCTTACTACCATCCTAATTCGGCCAGTTATGTCATTGAGCCACTTGTCTACCAGCAAAATCAAGACAAAGGTGATAGTGCCTTCATTTTCCTTTGAGATATGGAGGCTCTCAATCGCCAAATTTCTATCGCTAGTTTAGATCCCAATGGGTTTACCCCTCTTCGTGGATGCTACGTAATGGAAGTCATCCAATACATGCATTTCTTTTAGGATCCAAAGCTTTTTGAGAATTTACAAGATCTTTACACTTTGATTACTCAACCTACCAAGGAAGCTTTCTGCACAGTTCTATAAAGAGAAGAAGCTGAAGAAGGACAGATAACATCTTCACCAATGACCACTAATACCCCTACCACTGTCACATCTACTATAAAGGCTAGAGAGGCTGCTCACATAACTTTCTAGATGAACCTGAACCATTTCCAGTAAATGACCATGAACATCCATAAAGCCCAATTTTGAAAACTTTTTATTAAAGTTCCTACTGTGAGCTCTCATATACTCAGTTCTTGATGCTTATGAAGCATTTTCAAGATGGCAGAAATTTTGTTATCTTTAGTAAGGATGACCTTCTTGTTATTACACTACTACAGAAATGGCTTATAAAGTCACTTTTCCAGGTGTCAGTTGTATACATAAACGGACACCTAAACTCTACAGTGTCGGTTTATAACATAAACCGACATACAATCTGTGAAGTTCGACCAGACACGGGTACCGCTTTTATTAAGTGTCGGTTAATTAATAAACAACCGACACCTAAAATCAACCGCCAAAACCAAAATTCCAGTGAAAAAATTACCTCCAAAATTTCACATATGGCGTCAGTTTATAAATGAATAACCGACGACCAAAGATTATCCGTGAGACAGGAATAGTTGTCGGTTGTCTTTTAGTTAAAAACCGACGACTATAATCAAGTATAGGCGTCGGTTGTTGGAAAGGAACCGACACTGTTGGTTTAGGTGTCGGTTATTTTGAATAACCGACGCTTATTGTCAACTTAATATCTCACCAGCGCGAGCGACTCTTCCCCCTTTCCCAGTTTCATTCCCGATTTCAGTTAGGTCCGGCGATTTCTTGCTCGCCCCCGCCGATCGTTGCTCCTCCGCCGTCGCTACCGTACTCGTGCTCCTACCCTCGCCATTGCTCCGTGCTCACCGGCGGCCGTGCTCCTGCTCCTGCCCTCTGTGCTCACCGGCGGCCGTCTGTGCTCCTTCTCCGTGCCCTCGCCGCTGCTCTGTGCCCTCGCCGCCGCTGCTCTGTGTCCTCGCCGGCGCTTCTCCTCTCTTTGTCGCCGCCTCCGCCGGTGGTTGCTGTGCTCCAGCCGCTGCTCTCATCTTCCCTCAAGATATGTCCGCCCGCCCTGCCTTCTTCCTTCTTCCTCTGCTCCGGTGGCTGCTTGGGCGGTGCCAAGGCACGCCCAAGCAGCTGCTGGGCGTTTTTTTGTTTTTTAAAGTTATTTACTTATTTGTGTTTAGGGTTTAGGTACTGATTTTGTGCTTCTACTGAGTTGAATCCTCTATTGTCTATACAATACATGTAATTTTGATCAAGTGATGATATGTAAATGTGGAAATAAGTTAGTAAGGTATCAATGATAAGTCTGCTATAATGTGATGCAAAATAGTTATTGTATCATGCATATCTTAATACTTTTTTGTTTTATAGTTGTATAGGGTGTTTTATGTGTGACAAGTCTATTGTTTTATAGTTGTGCATACCTGCGAGTTATCAGGAATGAATGTCTAACACCTAAATGAATGTCTAACACCTAAATGAATATCTAGTTGTGTATTTTCCTAGTATCGTGAAAGATTCTCAATCATGTGTATCACATGGGATTCTTATCTCAACACAATGGACTGCAATATATGCATCTAATGCCTTAAATAGAAGACTCGAATGTTATAAAATCCCATCAAAGTAGGTAGAAACAACTTATATATATTCAGATCTTAATAATTCCATGAAGTGCACATTATCTTACTCAGGAAAAGTATGTGTATAATGTCGGATTCTTTCCATATAATGGTTCTATTTTAGTAAGCACCTAGAAACCCGTCCAAGATTTACTCATTAGGAGCATTTCCTCGTTTGTTCTCTAAGTACATTTGTAGACTTCTTTTCAAGCTATCATGTCTACCACAATAAAGTTGGTTATGACAAGCAATAAAAGGTTAACTGATGTTATACAACTTTTTCTGAAAATATATAACATCGTTATATGTACTTACACTTTGTTAATACTAATATTGTGCAGTCTCTGTCCACCCATAACAGTCACTATGAACTGGGCCTCTATGTCAATGTTAACGTTCCCTATTGAAGAACAATTGGACATCATCCTAGATGATCGTTCCTTAAACCAATTGGTCATACCCAAACATTGGCGTTTTCTAAAAGGAAGACACTACATGCCTGGTAAGGTGACCCTAACTTTTGGTAATTATTCACATGTTATCGAGGTTGAGTATGATTTGGCGGGAAATCTTGTATCAAAATCCGGTTGGCGTAATTGGATTGGAGAGCTGCATGTGGTCCGTTGGAACAGGCTTTTTCTCCGTCCAGTTGGCGATAATTCCATCAAAGTTTGGATAACCAACAGCAACTGCGAGACCCCCGATCATCTTCTGTGGTATGAGCGCACGGCGTCGCATATCAGCTCAGACAAATCTAAATCTGAGGCCCCTGTCAGTTCAGATTCATCTAAATACAGTGAGGAGCTTCGTGACACAGCTTCATCATCAAAAAGAAGTTACTGATGCATGCGGGACCATGTTGGTGTAGTATTTAGTTGTCTATCTATCTAGACTTGTCTGTAGTAATAGTTTTTTTAATTATGCCCATGTTTAGGGGTACACCAACCCCTTTGTTTAGTTATTGTTATAACTGAAGTGTGTGTTCCCATGAATGGAACTGAAAGTTGTTACATGAATGCTTATAACTGAAGTGTGTGTTCCCATGAATGTTCCCATTTGCATGATTACACTACTATTTTCTCATATTGTTTAGTCTATTTTAATATGACATACTTGCTTATATCTTGCTTAATGATGAACTGTAATGCACACATGTGACATGCTTGGAATGTAAATGATGAACTTTTCCCTAAATTGCCAATCATGCTTTTAAAGACATCAATAATCACCCTAAATTGAAGAACTAGGATTTTAGGTATAAGAATGACAATACATTATTTGTTGGCCTAGAAACCCGTCCAAGATTTACTCATTAGGAGTAAATCTTGGATAGTCCCCGATTTGGGACTGTTCTTGAACACCTAATCTCGCTTAGGATGTAAGTGTATAATGTGTATTGGGTTTTCAAGAAAATTTTGGTAGCATTTCCCCGTTTGTTCTCTAAGTACATATGTACTTGGAAAACAGCGGGGAAATGCTGCCGAAATTTTCTTGAAAACCCAATACACATTATACACTTACTAGTGAGATTAGGTGTTCAAGAATGGATAGGTGGTACACATTTATTATATATAATAATGACATCACATGTATTTGTTAACCCTAGACCCTAATCTTGTCCTAATATATACTTGTTTTCTCTTTGATCATAGAATGGATAGATCATGGATGTCCATTCGCAATCGCTGCACCCCAGAGTTTATTTCTGGTCTTTACCAGTTCATTAAATTTGCCGAGGAACATAGGAAACAACCTGGAGATAGGTTCTACTATCCATGTAGACATTGCGGTAACAACTTGAAAGTCAACATTGGTGACGAAATCATGACTCATGTCATGTGCAACGGGATTATACAAGGCTATACAGAATGGCACTGGCATGGAGAGATTTCAAACTCAAAACCAGTGGATGTCGATAGCAGTGCTTGTATGGAAGAAGAAATTGCCTACGATGACGTAGATGTGAATGAACCAGTTCCAGTAGACATTGTTGATGCGATGTTGGATAGTTGTGGGGTAGAGCACACCGATCCACCTCCCATTTTTAGAAAAATTGTGCATGATGATGAGATGCCGTTATACACAGGTTGTACTAAGTTTACGAAGCTTAACGCTGAGTTGAGATTGTATAAGTTGAAAGCTAACAATAGATGGAGCGACAAAAGCTTCACATCATTGCTGTCTTTGTTGAAAGAAATGCTTCCTGAAGGAAACGAGCTGCCAATCTCAACATACCAGGTAAAGAAATTGTTGTTCCCAATGGGAATGGATGCCAAGAAGATACACGCATGCCCTAATGATTGTGTATTATTTCAAAAGGACTATGCAGATTTGAAAGATTGTCCAAAATGTGGTGTGTCACGGTATAAATTGACGACTTCGGGGGAGTCCAAAACTGGTTCTCCTGCCAAGGTGATGTGGTATCTACCTATAATATCACGGTTTCAACGCTTGTTTGCCAATCCGATAGATGCGAAGAATTTGAGGTGGCATGCAGATGTTAAGAAAATTAATGATGGGATCCTACGACATGCGTTTGATTCCCCACAGTGGAAGAAGATTGATGTATTGTACCCTGAATTTGGTGAAGAAGTCAGGAATCTAAGACTTGGGCTTTGCACAGACGGGATGAATCCGTACGGGACATTGAGCAGCCAACATAGCACTTGGCCAGTCATGCTTGTTATATACAATCTTCCTCCCTGGCTGTGTATGAAAAATAAGTACGTAATGCTGTCGTTGTTGATATCGGGCCCTAAACAACCTGGAAATGACATCGATGTTTATCTTGAACCTCTGATTGATGACTTAAAGAAACTCTGGGGTGAAGGTGTGATGACCTATGATGCTTCACGAAGAGAGACATTTTGTTTGCATGCTATGTTGTTTTGCACTATTAATGACTTTCCAGCATATGGAAATTTGTCTGGATATAGTGTCAAAGGAGCTAAAGCGTGTCCTATATGTGAAGATAACACTGATTCAACAAGACTAAAACATGGCGGTAAGAATGTATATCTCGGTCATCGAAGGTTTCTTCCAAAATTCCATCCGTATCATAGGAAGCGCAAAGCATTCAATGGATTGAATGAGGAACGCAGTGCACCTAAACCTATACCAGGGGAGGTTGTTTATGAAAGAATAAAAGACTTTGTCAATGAATTTGGTAAGAGATCACAAGGTACTACACTGAGTGACAATTCTTCATTCAAGAAGAAGTCAATATTTTGGGATCTTCCTTATTGGAGTTCTTTGACAGTCAGACATTGTATCGATGTAATGCACGTTGAGAAAAATGTCTGCGATAGCATCATTGGTACTCTGTTAAATATACCAGGTAAGACTAAAGATGGGATAAAATCCAGACTGGACCTACGTGAAATGGGAATAAGGTCAGAATTAACAGAAATACGTGAAATGGGTAGTAAAAGAACATACTTACCTCCCGCATGTTACACGTTGTCTAGAAAAGAGAAGAAAGCTTTTTGTGAATGCTTGATAAATGTTAAGGTGCCAAATGGTTACTCATCCAACATCCGTCGATTGGTATCAATGAAAGATCTGAAGTTGATAGGACTTAAATCTCATGATTTTCACACTCTAATGCAACAAATATTGCACGTGGCAATTCGATCTATATTGCTAAAGCATGTAAGGTTTGCAATCACCAGACTTTATTTCTTTTTCAACAGTCTCTGTAGCAAAGTTATTGACCCTGAGACTCTCGATAATTTGCAAAGAGAAGTGGTTGTTACCCTATGTCAGCTTGAGATGTATTTCCCTCCTTCGTTCTTTGATATCATTGTACATCTTGTTGTCCACTTGACTAGGGAAGTGAAAATCTTGGGCCCGGTTTTCTTGCATTGGATGTATCCCTTTGAACGATACATGAGCATTTTTAAAGGTGATGTTCGAAACCGTTATCAGCCTGAAGGGAGTATTATTGAAGGTTATGTGGCGAGAGAGGTTATGGATTTCTGCAATGACTTTCTCAGTGGTAATGACACTCCTGATAATGACAAGAATGTTGACGAGCTATTTGGCAAAGGAATTTTGGGATCACGTGTGAAAGTAATCAGCCGTGAGCAGTTGGAACAAGGTCATTTGTATATTTTACACAACATGGACGAAGTGAACGTTTATATCGAGGAACATACCAATTTCATCAAAAGACAATATCCTCGAGCCAATACAATGTGGCTTGCTAGAGAGCATAACAAGACTTTTATTAAGTGGTTTGAAGATAAAGTCTTACATCAACTATCTCAAACACCAGATGATATTACTGAAACTATCAAATGCCTTGCCTTTAAACCAAAGTTGACTGTTATGTCTTATGAAGGGTATGACATTAATGGATTCACATATTACACAAAGCGCCAAGATGATAAGAGTGTCGTCCAAAACAGTGGGGTCACCCTTCAAGCATCGACTATGTTTTTTGCAAGTGCAAAGGATAAGAGTCTACGTGAAGCTAAAATGTCATATTACGGTGTCATTGAAGAGATATGGGAATTTGACTACATAGATTTCAGAATTCCGCTCTTCAAATGTAATTGGGTTGATAACACCAAAGGAGTTATAGTGGATGAATTGGGTTTCACTTTAGTGAACTTTGAAAAGATTGACGAGAAGGCTGAACCATTCATATTGGCATCACAGGCGAAACAAGTATTTTATATCGATGATCCTGCAAATGATAAATGGTCGGTTGTTCTTCATGGTAAAAGACAGTTCATTGAAGATCCTATAGATGAAGAAGAGTACTATGATAAATATGATGACTCCATTGCATTCTCAGTTGGGTTGCCAACTCCAGAAAATATTGAAGCTAATGATGACTTATATGTGCGCGGAGATCACAATGAAGGATTGTTAATTGATAAAAGATCACAATTTTAGAGGCATGCATGTTTATATTTTTTTATTGAAGCTAAATGTTTACTTTTTTAATATCAATATCATTTTCTGATTTGATGTTTCATTATCTTCTAGTTAATACAAATGCTAAACATTGTGGGAGGGTGCTAAAGAACTATAGGACCAATCTCACCTGAGATTACATACGCGATGTTGAGAGTAGGTTCTTGATCTATTCCAATTCTAGACATTGATCGGTATTTCACTAACTCTACACTAATAATTTTTGTTTGTATTCTCTTTGAAAAATAAATATAGGAAGAAGGCTATGCAGGACGGACATGACATAGCTATGCAGGATATGCAGAAAGAAGCCCAATGAAGAGAAGCAGGATACAAATACAATACATAAAGTGCAGCACACACAAGTGGTTCAGATTCATATTTATATAACAACATGACAGACTAACACATATATAGTGCATAACAACAGCAACTCTGAATTTACATACAACACTAACTTAGTACATATATAGTGGACTAAGGTGACGATACCACCTGCTAAAACAGGTTACCGACTACATGTTACGACTGGGAGGTCGTGATTCAGCAACGTATGCATTAGCAGGAGGATAAGAGATCACCATATGAGGACAAACATATGGTGATCTGTTTGTCCTCCTGCTAATGCATATTGTTGCTGAATCACGACCTCCCAGTCGTAACATGTAGTTGTCGATAACCTGTTTTACCAGGTGGGATCATCACCTTATAAGTCCCACTATATATGTACTAAGCTAGTGTTGTATGTAAATTCGACGCTGCTCTTGTTATGTACTATATATGTGTTAATCTGTCATGTTGTATGGACATCGATTGTATTGCTCATGTATTATATAGTCTCATTAGATAATATGAAATATATCAATCTTATTTATAGCTCCTTAATTATATATATACATCATTCTCTTTACAGGTGTTTAAAGCTGACCCCACTACATGAACGGACTTACCAGATGTACATGCTCCCTATACGATGGGAGAATTAAATGAAGTAAGAGAAGAATGGGCAACAACCATACAAATAGTGGGGATTTTGTAAATGAATTTCTGAATTATAATATGTGTGAATGTTTCTACATGTCTAGATGTTTCTACATGTGTCTGAGTGAAAATGAATGAAAGTGTTGGTTACTATATGAATGTTTCTACATGTGTGAATGTGAATGAATGGAACTACAGATTGCTAGCTACATGAATGTTTCAAAATGTGTGAAAATAAAATGGAACTGCAGGTTGTATTGCTAAATGCATGTGTGAATATTTTTGTTGTTAAATTTGCAGGTTTGTGGCCTGTTGTTGGATGATATCAATGGATGTCGTAAAACCTACAGTTCAGTTAACTGAACTACAGGTTTCTCATCCTGTGACCAGCCACAACAGGTATGCAGGTCTGTAAAAAAAAAAACAATAGGCGTCGGTTATTTAGATATAACCGGCGCCTATTTCCTGTGGCGCGAACATATATGGTGTCGGTTTCTTAATACAAACTGACACTGATAGTGCCCAAGATGGCGCCAATAACAGGCGTCGGTAATTGTAAACAACCAACACATATTTACAGTGTCGGTTATTTAAATGTAACCGACACATATTCTTTTGGCGCGAAGACATATTTCGTCGGTTGTTGGCTTATAACCAACACTGATAGTGCCCAAGATGGCGCCCTTTCTGTGGCGCGAAGGGTTTGGGCATCGGTTTCTTATCTAATAACTGACGCCTATAGTCCCCTTATGGCGCGTTTTCGGTCGCGCGCGAAGAGTTTGGGTGTCGGTTCTGGAACCGACGCGTAATGGGTGACCTTTTAGTGTCGCCCACATAGGCGTCGCTCGGAAACCGACACTAAAGGTCATAAATAACCGACACTAAAGGTAGGTTATGTAGTAGTGTTAGGGATGATCTTTTAGAAACTCTTTAGCCCAGGGGTTACCTGTCTCATGGCCTCATGGTGGGTTATCAATTTCTTCTTAGTAGAGATATTGATGATATTTATATGGCTGGTCTTGATCTTCAAGCAGATCTTTGTTTAGAAGTTGAGTCTGGATAAAAGAAATTACGTATTCAATGTCTAAAAGAATAAATTCCTATATATATTTTCTTACCCTTACTCCATGATAATCATTGGGTTGTGCTTGTTATTTTCAATCATGAGTGGGAAGTCATATTTTACAACAGTTTTGACGCTTCTTTCAACATTGAAGGCCCCATTCTTTTTTTCTAGTTTGCAGTGAGCATGAACACATTGTTGATGTTTGTGCCAGGGCACGAATCCCACTGATCAGACAACATGGAAATGGTTATACTTCTCAAGAACATAAGAAATGGAACCTTCCACAATTCTGTCATTACTGCCCTCAACAACGTCGACTATCTGATGATTGTGGTTTCTACATCTTGCATTGGATGCACACCATTGAAGTGCTTCACGTTGCTATAGAAGAAGCTCACAATGATAACTATCATTCTCTCTACGGAAACTATGCTATGACTGTAAAGAGTGGGACCCGAAAGGGGATCCACTCAAATGATATAATACAAGAGCCATGTAATAATAAAGTAGCGGAATCAAAGCTATTGCAAAGTCACTTCATGATTCATTTATACAATTGTTCCACACCATAATAGGTGATTTTACAAAAACTTGAACTAAGCACAACTAAGCCAGTAGCAGAGGGTAACCCTGCCATTCCAAGCTATCCGTAAGTTCATGTCATGTTAGCAATCTTTTTGAGCTCAAGTCTTCCAATGTACCTAAACCTGGGTGGAAGGGAACATCACCCATAACATAGGAAATAACAAAGAGGTCAGCAAAGGCTGAGTATGTACATATATAAAACACTTTGGGCATTATATAGGGTTAAAAGTGCAAAAGGAGATGTTCCCACAAGAAAAGGGGGTTATTTGCAATTAGGAATGTTCAAGAGAAAAGTAACAAAAGAAATGAGGCATATTAAATTTATGATTACAAGTATGGCAATAAAGGTACCTTACCATAACAGTTGTCCACATTCTCAATATAAAACAGTAAATGTTTGCATGCATACAATATAGACTAAATATACCTAAAATAGGGCCATAACACCATAAGATCATGGCCTAAAAGAAATAAGGGTGGAAACGCACACTCCGGGCAGAATACGTGTGCTCTATATATGTATGGTTGTACATAAGTACCACTATCCTAGATATTCTAGTCAAACACGCAGCATGCTATAATAGAGTGGCAAGACTTATCATTTTAATCAATTTTGAAATAAAAGACAACATGAAAGGAGGGGCCCAAGGACCCATAAGAATATATCATTTTAATAATCACAGGAATAAGAAGGGATTCATATCAAGAACTGCAATTGTCCATGAATTTAGATTTTCAAAAGGATTAGCCATTAAAGAGATGCCTAATTAAAAGATATATGGATTTCAGTCATTTAATGCCCAAAATAAAATAGAGGATGTACATACCTTAATGTCAGATCCTAAAACTCAATAATGTTCTTTAGGCTCATATTCGGAATTTCACAACCTAAACATAATAAGTGTGCACTACATCAATAAATGGTTCCTTAAATCCTTAATAATAAAAATGACCTATCACTAGGTTTCGAATCAGGTCTCCAAACCTGTCCCATTAAATCCGTTGGATTTTTCTCATTTCAATAACATACTTATATGTGTGATTTGGACACAAGAATGAATTCTAATGAATTTCACAAGTTAATCTAATTTTTGAGGGAAAATAAAAATGATTTGTGAAAAGACAATGATGCCCTTGAATGAAATCATGATGATGCAGTGCGATTTATCGCAAACTATAGATGATAAATAGTTTTCATGTCATGGGGTCAACCAGTCAATGGAATGTGAGGTTACAGAAATGCCCTCACTGGGCATGACAAAATCATGTGCACCAATGGCCGAGACTGGGTTTTCACCCCAGGGATTGGCTTCCCTGTCTCTCGTGCCATGGCACAGCAGTGGAGCTCGACTCAAGCACTTAGCATTGTACTGGCCTCTGACAAGTAGTCCTCACACCAGAAGTCTAAAGCAGAAGCCATAGCGAGGCTGGGATGAACTCAGGGAGCATTGATCGTGTATAGGTTGGACACGAGATGAATATGTATACCCAGACCAGAAAGCAGGAAACTAGGGAAAGCTATAGGTTGAAATCAGCTTGACAAGGTCTGAAGGGGGTATGAAGGCATGGATGGCCTTCTACTGGACCCGAAAGACTCACCGGTCATACTACCAGGTTCAGATGATAACTGAAGAGGCATGGCAGAGGTAGACGTCAGCGATGGCCGATTTCAAACGCACCAAGTCGGGAACTCATATTGGCGAGATCCTCTGTGTTTCCCTTTGATCTGGCACATCCCTTGGAACTCCACCTGGACCTCGAAACATCTTCGGATGGGTTTTAGGAGTCAGGGACCTACGGAGTCCCTTAATGCCAGTGCGACAAAACAGAGGAGGTCGGCGACGCTAGTTGACCAAACAATTGGGGCAAAACTGCGACGAGATGAATGCATAGAATGAAAGAGAGTGGGTCCTAGATGGTTACCTCACAGACGATTGGACTGAGCTGGTGTGAATAGCTTCAACAATACTCCATTCTCCGTAGAAGAAAATCATGCTAACAATAGCATATCTGGGTTCAGAGGAGAAATTGAGGATGGAGGAGACCTTGTGTGGTTCTGTTGGTGTCAAAGAACCCAAAATATGATGGTGGTACTTACTAATCATTGACCTGTGAGGTCAAAATTATGAGGGAGTGGCTGGTGATATTGGGGCTTTTGTACCCAGGGCTCGATAGGCAGGGAGTTAGGGATCATTGGGACCGGCCTGGCATGGTAGATCGAAGGGCGAAGAAATCGTGAGAAGTCATTGGTTGTGGCGAGAGATCGGCGACCAGGGATATAGGGGCACTGAACCAGTCGCGTGATGGGGAAATCGGGGGAAGGGGACGTCATAGTCCACCTCCCAATTACCCAACCTGGGAGTAGTCTGCGTGATTCACAAGCAGCTAATGAAATTAGGACTTATTCCTAAGTCAATGTGACAATGAAATAAACCATCCTAACTTATATCTTCACTGCTAAACCACTATTAAGGGTGCATATGATATCCGATTAAGCTCAAAATTGGTGGGTTACCTAATTAGGGTATGTCGAACACGAATTGGGACTTAGATTTACAATTTGAGATTGTTTATGAATCCATTAAGCCCTGATACATTGGTCCCTTAATTAGGGTTATTAGTTTAACCTAATAGTAAAATAGGGTGAATCCTTCTTACATCTTTCCACATTCCTCACTCTAATATTTTATTCTAGTATATTAAGTAATGGTTGAGGCTATCGTTTAATATTAGTATCCACCAATTCTCATCCTTCAAGTATTAGGGTTTTCTCATTCAAATATTTCATGTTCATGTGATTCGAAAGAGTCAATTAGGGTTATCATATCCTAATATGGTTTGATCTATGCTATAACAACGAAATATAGACATTATAAGGTAGCCAAGTAAAGAAAAGGGACAAGGGGTTTTGGATATCCATCTAATCAATTAGGGACCTAGAAGAATGGGAAATTAGCCTATGTGTCTAGAATCAAGTATGTTACAACACTCCACCCCTTAAAGAGGATTTCGTCCCCGAAATCTATCCAGTTGTGGTATGGTATACTAAGTTATACTTTTGACCAAGTCATAAATTTCTAGTGTACCTAATGTAGGGGGTCAAAACATACCATTCATGTCACACTTATGGTCCACTCTCAAGGTGAAGCTATATGTATCCATGTGTCATGCATCTGTTAATATGATTATGGGAGATGTTTGGCTAGAAAAGTTACAACAAGACCTAGGATTATGTCAACCAGTTTGTATCCATTAGGGTTACCTTCAATGTTATCATAGTTTTCCCATTCTTTGATCGTGATCCATATAAATTCCTTTGTTGTCATCATCATCCTAAAATAACAACATCATCATCATCATCTACTCACCATCATCATAATCATCAATATCACATACATCATCACCTACTCCTCCTCATCATCAACAATAACATCATAATCCTCATCATGCTCATCATCATCATCACCATCATCACCAACTATTATTTTAAATTGAAATATTTATAGATTTATCAAGGGGGGTGAATTATGATGTGTCACGTAACAAAGACATCACATACTTTAATAGGTGCATTAGGGTTGGGGTGTAAGTTTAGGTTTTTGTTTTCAATAGACTTTTTCATTCATAATTGAGCACTATAGTGTGTTGTATGCATCTTATTGAATTTCTCATTCATGAGCTAACTTTACGCATTACATTAGACATGTTTTGATTATTGTGTAGTCAATCCCCTATCACTTCTATTTATCATGGTCAAAAGGAAATGTTCAAAAATTCCATCATACTTAGTATGTTCACTCTAGCCTATAATGTATAGTCATCCCTGTCATTGAATTATTAGTGATTTGGAGTATAGGATATTAATTTGAGCTTTAGTGAAATTTTACTTTTTCCCCTATCTGGCTTAAATACTCCCTTTAAGGATAACTCAAGACAAATTTTTAAGATCCATTTTAACCAGCAAAGTAACATGTAGGACAGTATGATTATCAAGGCTCCTCTGGAGTTCCCATTTTGGTAGCCCCTACATATGTTTGACATTATTACTAGGAGTTATCCAAGTTTTACTTATTGTAGATGTTATTAACCCCTATCATGCCTATTAACTCGATTGTATGGGAACTCCACCCCTTAAAAGGCTTAAACTATAACTTAGAGTATAGCCTAGAGGGGAAAAAGGGTGGATCCGCTAGGTCTTATATATATATTTAAAACTAGCTATGTCAGTCTTAGGCCTAGGGTATTAGGGTTGAACATGCCAACTAAGGGTACTTCACTAAAGAGCTTCTATACTAGTCAACTTACTTGTGGTGGTGACATGGTTCGGAAAATCATCGATGAGATCATAAAAATAAAAATAAATCTTTTGTACATATAATTTAATAATGAAAATAAGTTTTAGTGATAAAGGATTGGCGATGAAGATGCAAAATTGGTGCCAAAATTGATTCGAGAATCAAGTCAGACACCTACCACAACCTGACAAACACATTACTATCCTATAACAACTTCCTTCTACAAAAGAGGTTTGATCCTCCTATCACTTAAAAGGGTCATGTGATAATTCTCTAATATGCAAGCAATGAGAGAGAGAAAGGAGTATATTGCTCATAGCCAACAATCAGTCAAAACCTACCCAAGCATGACATCCACCATTTCCCATGTCATTCTTAATCATAATCCCCACTATCTCATCCTGAGACCTAATCGAAACATGAGATTACCCAACACGATAGGCAGTGATTTAGGGTTTTCTCCACCGTAGTTCCTTTACATGATAAGGTAACCTATATAGTCCAGATACCCATCTCAATCACTAGGTAAACCAAGTACTCTGAGAGAGGTGATAATTTAAGTATGCCTACTATAACATTTAGCTCCATCAATCCATTTCAATACACAAGAATAACAAACCCAATGAGGGTGGAATTTATCCCTTGAGGGGATGGCATCAGGGCATAACTATCCTAATATACTCACATTGAGGGCAAGGCGTGCTATAAAAAAAGTTGATCTAGTTTAGGATAACACTTAACATCAAAGGAATCTTAATCCTAATCTTAATTTAGGATTTTGTATTTTGCGTTCATGCATGCTTAGTAACCAAGTGAATGTATGCTAGGCATGCTAGATCAACGTCACATAAAAGGGGTCACATGTGATAACTAGGGTTACACCTAGCTATGAATGTCCAAGTCAACCTACACATAATGTAGTCTAGATAGACTCCCTTAAATCAGGGGATGTATCACTAGAAAAGCCAATTCTAGTGCAGTTTCATTGCAGCCCCACAGAGAGGGTAGGATAGTCTTGGTTTGTCCCATACTATGCTTACACAACTGATGTGTTGTAAGAAGAGGTATTGACCAATTTTAGAAGGGATTGAAATACTAATTGGTAAACCACTACAAAGAAATAGGCCTGACAATGACCTCTAAAAGGTTGTCTAAGCACCTAATTAAGGAACAATGTAGGATAACTTGAAATAGTTAATTTACCGACTGCTTTTGGCTCTGATACTATTTTGTAAAGAGTGGGACCCGAAAGGGGATCCACTCCAATGATATAATACAAGAGCCATGTAATAATAAAGCAGCGGAATCAAAACTATTACAAAGTCACTTCATGATTCATTTATACAATTGTTCCACACCATAATAGGCGATTTTATAAAAACTTGAACTAAGCACAACTAAGCCAGTAGCAGAGGGTAACCCAGCCATTCCAAGCTATCCTTAAGTTCATGTCGTGTTAGCGATCTTTTTGAGCTCAAGTCCTCCAATGTACCTAAACCTGGGTGGAAGGGAACATCACCCAGAACATAGGAAACAACAAAGAGGTCAGCAAAGGCTGAGTATGTACATATATAAAACACTTTGGGAATTATATAGGGTTAAAAGTGCAAAAAGAGATGTTCCCACAAGAAAAGGGGCTATTTGCAATTAGGAATGTTTAAGAGAAAAGTAACAAAAGAAATGAGGCATATTAAATTTATGATTACAAGTATGGGAAAAAAGTGCCTTGCCATAACAGTTGTCCACATTCTCAATATAAAACAGTAAACGTTTGCATGCATACAATGTAGACTAAATATACCAAAAATAGGGCCATAACACCATAGGATTATGGCCTAAAAAATAAGGGTGGAAACACACACCCCAGGCGGAATACACGCGCCCTATATATGTATGGTTGTACATAAGTACCACTATCCTAGATATTCTAGTCAAACATGCAGCATGCTATAATAGAGTGGCAAGACTTATCATTTTAATCAATTTTGAAATAAAAGAAAACATGGCAGGAGGGCCCCAAGGACCCATAAGAATATATCATTTTAATAATCACAGGAATAAGAAGGGATTCATATCAGGAACTACAATTGTCCATGAATTTAGATTTTCAAAAGGATTAGCCATTCAAGAGATGCCTAATTAAAAGATATATGGATTTCAGTCATTTAATGCCCAAAATAAAATAGAGGATGTACATACCTTAATTTCAGATCCTAAAACTCAATAATGTTCTTTAGGCTCATATTCAGACTTTCACAACCTAAACATAATAAGTGTGCACTACATCAATAAATGGTTCCTTAAATCCTTAATAATAAAAACGACCTATTAGTAGGTTTCGAGTCAGGTCTCCAAACCTGTCCCATTAAATCCGTTGGATTTTTCTCATTTCAAAAACATATTTATATGTGTGATTTGGACACAAGAATGAATTATAATGAATTTCACAAGTTAATCTAATTTTAGAAGGAAAATAAAAATGATTTGTGAAAAGACAATGATGCCCTCGAATGAAATCATGATGATGCAATGTGATTTATCGCAAACTATAGATGAGAAATAGTTTTCATGTCACAGGGTCAACCGGTCAATGGAATGCGAGGTTACAGAAATGCCCTCACTGGGCGTGACAAAATCATGTGCACCCATGGCCGAGACTGGGTTTTCACCCCAGGGATTGGCTTCCCTGTCTCTCGCGCCATGGCACTGTAGTGGAGCTCGACTCAAGCGCTTAGCATTGGACTGGCCTCCGACAAGTAGTCCTCACACCAGAAGTCTAAAGCAGAAGCCATAGCGAGGCTGGGACGAACTTAGTGAGCACTGCTCGTGTACATGTTGGCGATGAGATGAAGATGTATACCCAGACCAGAAAGCAGGAAACTAGGGAAAGCTAGAGGTTGAAATCAGCTTGATAAGGTTTTAAGGGGGTACAAAGGCATGGATGGCCTTCTACTGGACCCGACGGACTCACTGGTCATACTACCAGGTTCAGATGATAACTGAAGAGGCATGGCGGAGGTAGACGTCAGCGATGGTCGATTTCAAATGCACCAAGTCGGGAACTCATTTTGGCGATCCTATGTGTTTCCCTTTGATCTGGCACATCCCTTGGAACTCCACCTGGACCTCGAAACATCTTCAGACGGGTTTTAGGGGTCAGGGACCTACGAAGTCCCTTAACGCTAGCACGACAAAATAGAGGAGGTCGGCAGCGCTAGTCGACCAAACAATCGGGGCAAAACTATGACGAGATGAATACATAGAATGAAAGAAAGTGGGTCCTAGATGGTTACCTCACAGATGATTGGACTGAGCCGGTGTGAACAGCTTCAGCAATCCTCCATTCTCTGCAAAAGAAAATCATGCTAACAGTAGCGGATCTGGGTTCAAGAGGAGAAACTAAGGACGAAGGAGACCTTGTGTGGTTCCGTCGATGTCAAAGCACCCAAAATATGATGGTGGTACTTACTAATAATTGACCTGCGAGGTCACAGTTTTGAGGGAGTGGCTGGCGATATTGGGGCTTTTGTACCCAGGGCTCAATAGGCAGGGAGTTAGGGATCATTGGGACCGGCCTGGCATGGCGGATCGAAGGGTGAAGAAATCATGAGAAGTCATTGGTTGTAGCAAGAGATCGGCGACCGGGGAGATAGGGGCGCTGAACCAGTCACGCGATGGGGAAATCGGGGGAAGGGGACGACATAGTCCACCTCCCGATTACCCGACCCAGGAGTAGTCTGCGTGATTCACAAGAAGCTAATGAAATTAGGACTTATTCCTAAGTCAATGTGACAATGAAATAAACCATCCTAACTTATATCTTCACTTCTAAACCACTATTAAGGGTGCATATGATATCTGATTAAGCTCAAAATTGGTGGGTTACCTAATTAGGGTATGCCGAACACGAATTGGGACTTAGATTTACAATTTGAGATTGTTTATGAATCCATTAATCCCTAATACATTGGTCCCTTAATTAGGGTTATTAGTTTAACCTAATAGCAAAATAGGGTGAATCCTTCTTACATCATTTCCACATTCCTCACTCTAATATACCACTTTTATTCTAGGATATTAAGTAATGGTTGAGGCTATAGTTTAATATTAGTATCAACCAATTCTCATCCTTCAAGTATTAGGGTTTTCTCATTCAAAGATTTCATGTTCATGTGATTCGAAAGAGTCAATTAGGGTTATCAGATCCTAATATGGTTTGATCTATGCTATAATAACGAAATATAGACATTGAAAGGTAGCCAAGAAAAGAAAAGGGACAAGGGATTTTGGATATCCATCTAATCAATTAGGGGCCTAGAAGAATGGGAAATTAACCTATGTGTCTAGAATCGAGTATGTTACAATGACACTCCTTGATTCTCCATGGAGCACAGTCGATCTCCACTGAACATCTCATGTGTTTATATTTCTCTTTTTTTTACACTCTGAGGACAATATGTTTTGTAAGTTTGGGGGTGTAATCTCGTGAGATAAGTATCCATAGTATCACAACAAACTCTGTTTTCTTTTCTTTTTTGCAATTTTCATTGTTTTTCTTAATTCCATCAAAATTTTGACAAATTTTCTTGTATAAAGTTGTGAAGATGTAGATGATGGAAGACCCCCTCTACAAAGAATCTAGTTTGCTTTCAAACTATACCTTTTTGCAAATAAATCATATGATAGCACATGAATAATCTTTTTGTTATGCCTGAATCCCACGATTACCACTAATCATGAGATTAGGGCATAAGTTTGAGGATTATACTTAATACAAAGTTCACTCCCAACTTTTTTCCTTTATTTCAAACTCTTTGTTTTCTCGCATTCAATCACATAAACAAACTTTATAAGAGAATTAAACTTTGATTACTCTAATATGATCTCCACATTAATGATACACATCCACACATTCATTATGTTTCTCACACTTCCATGTACATACAAAATGATAATCATATGTATTCTCTCTTATTAAGGAAACAATGATACAAAACATCATTTACAACTCTCTCACATCTATACAAGGACCTAGAGTGACAGGGACCGACTGAACTTAATTGATCTCATACTTAACTCCTATGGTAGATCTACTCTGATGCATTGACCTTCTTCAAGTCCATGTGATTTCCCTAAAAATTGTGAGTAGAGGGGTGAGCCTACTCGCTCAATGAATGAGACTTCAAAGAAACAATTTAAAGCACTTATATAATTACATATATATTGTCGAGCAACTGATATCAATTATAACAACAGTTAGCTTTAAAGAGTCTAATCATTGACAATCATAAATATGGCATGATACTCGAGATATCTACAAGAGTGAATCAATATACGAAATGCTTGATTGATCATAAAGAGAACTAATAATTCAAAAACATACAAAGAATAATTGAATAACTGCACACACTTGTCTAACCTCTTATTCTTCTTATTATGCCCTGAACCCACATGAGGTGTACCACAACATGTGAAAGAATCACAGCAAGCTACAATCTCACTGTACAAGGCTTAGAAGCATACTCAGGTTCCTAAGCCTATCTCTTGAGTAAGACCTCGTCTGTAGCGGGCCTCGAAATGTCTGCCTCTCGGCGGCTAATGGGAGCGGTTGGATATCTCAGACTCCACCTCTCAACCTGGGTACTCATGCGGCGAGTCAAAGCCCTCAGGCTTATTGTGCATCGGTGGACCTACTGACCATTGATCACTCAAAATGTAACACAGGTACCACCGACATCCCCGGTTGGTGTTGGGTACCACATAATTGCAAGGAGTCTGCCCTACTGGTCAAGACCCCTGCACCCTACTGGTGCGCTCCAGCTTACCTCAATATGGACTACCTCTAGTCGGGAAACCATTTCCTCCTCACAACGCATGCCTCATCCTATGAGGATTCTACAGTGTTCAGTGCATCTACATTTCTAATTCACTCTTTAAAATTACAATTCAATCATCACATCAACATATCTTTGTTCAGATTTGTAAACCATTCATTTCATAAACCATCTGATAACATTTACCACAGCTGAACTGTTAAGCATAACCATGTCTCATACTGAGAAACATTAATATCACAATACTTGATTCACTGAACATCCTATCATTAGGGTTTCATTTACCTCATTCACTTATCACATGACTCACATAAGGATTTAATGCATCATAACACCATGAATAACATTGAATGAAGATGTCTGACTATTTGCAAACCTCCAACTTTCCATTCATTTCGGGTTTCACCCTCCTTACTGATATATCAAGCAAACATTGATATCATCAAATGAAATATAAAATCTTATCTGACATATATGTAATACGCATACAAATAAAACAATCATTCGTAACCAAGGAGATTCAACTAGGTCAACTTCTTTATTCAATTATACAACAATTTCAGTCATAACCGAAAATCTTAGATTTCAGTATATTCGTGTAACCTTTAAAATTACTTTAAGAGTTCTCATTTAGATGGATTGCAATCATTTCTAATGTGATTTCATAATCTAAAATCCATCAAAATAGAGAAATAATCCATTTCATATCATCTAGCAAAAGCTAGATCAAAAAGACAACTTAGTGCTTATACTCGCATACCAAGCAATTGAAGATTATTGATAATTTAACTCATTTTCATGCAATCTACTATTTAAAGGAAGTACCCACGCACCCTAAGGTGTGAAAACATCTTAAAAACGTAGCCCATCTCTAAAACTCTCGAATCCATATCAAAACTCTAGCAAAATTTGTGGTTTCTTCTTCCTTTCAACCCCAAACAACATTTGTTGTAGGTAGAAGATGAAGATCATAGGTTAACCCAAACCTCAAAATCTCGGGATCAGGGATTCTGATTAAGGAGAAATAAAGAGAAGGAAGAATCGATGGTTAAAACTACTTACCAAGTCGAATCTATAGCAACCATTTTGGATTTCTACCGTTCTTCACGTTCTTCCTAAAAAATTATTCCAGAAATTGCCCTCTAAGTTGCCCTCTTTTAGAGAAAGTTTGGGATGATAGAGGATCAAATCTTGGTTCCAAAGTACTTTGTTTCATTGAAAACAGATAAGTATTGCTCGAGATATGATCATTTTACGATTGGCTGTCTTGGCCCTCTTGGGCGACGTCGGTCGTGGAGGCGGTGTCGACGCAACATCGCGGTCGCGGTGCTAGTGTCGCGGGTTACGGTGTCAATGCAGCATTGTAGTCACGGTGCTAGTGTCATGGGTCACAATGTCGATGCAGCGTCGGTCGTGGGTCACGGTGTCGATGCAGCGTCGGTCGCGGTGTCGACCGCAGTCGCGGTGCTCAGTACATGTTTACTAAAAAGGGCATAACTCTCTCATTTTAACTTTGATTTAGTTCATTCTTTTTTATTGGATTTATAATTAAATTCTCTACAATTATAGAATATAAATTTAATAACAAACGAAAAACTATTTATTAATTATTTCCTCTAATATCGTTAACTCTCTTATTGCACACATGTATGGGTTAATGCTATATTAACCCCAACTCGAATCTTTATAGTAGGCTTAAGTCATGATTATGAGTTGCCCAAATAAGTATTTAAGGTTACCAAAGATAATATAAAGCACAACATAAAATATTACTAACAAAAGTATGACAAGCATTAAGATTATCTTAAATATCTAGAATCACCAATAAAGCTAGGAACGAGTTGTAACATTTTTCCTTACTGATATGGTTTTTATATTTTTCTCTTAGCAGAATGTCAATTCTTCCTCTTCTTTGATTTTAATATTGATACATCATCAAAAAAATATTACCAAAAATATTCATTTAATACAAAAATCATATTTTATCAAAAGCATATATTTTCACATAAAGAAGAAAGAGCTACCTCGTTCCTCATCCCAACTTTTATTTTTCAACAAAATCCCAAAAAGAGTGAGGAGTGAAAAGAATCAAAGAGTTGTGCATGTTGAAGAGCTATTAAAATGGTGTATTGTTGTGCTCATGGACACATATATGTCGATTTTTTAGCCTCTAAGACCAAGCATACAACCCCAATTCCAATAGTGTTCATTAAAGGTATTGCAGTCTGGGGTGGTGATACTTAGCATGTGCAATCACTACTCTAAAACCAACTAGTTTGGAACGTAGAGATCACTTGCCCATTTAATTAGGCATGTACTTGAATGATCCAAAAAGAAGGAAGGGATATCCATAAGCCTTTTTGCCTACCTATTTCTTCTACATAATACCCTGATGAGAGTGAAAGCTAGTTTGAAAAGTGACATATATGTCTGCATATAATACTATGACCCAAACACAATTAAGAAAGAATATTTTGGCTAGTGATGTTCTTGTTAAGTTAAGTCATTTTATGAAAAAGTGAATGATTTTGATAAGATGTTGGTATAAAATCATATTTTAGTAAATTCTAGATTATGCTTGATTGATTGATTAAATAATGAATCTATTAGCTTGATGGCAAGCTAAATTCTAAGTTTGAGGGAGTTGATAACATAAATTTTGATGCACTTTTCATGGCCCTTTTCATGGTTTAAATGATTAAAATTAATGTCTAGATGTTTAATTTTGTTCATCAAATGTCTAATTAAGTTTTGTTGATATTTGAAGGGATTAAGTGCAAAATTAGCAAAATCGATGGGTAACCATCGATGCTCTAAATTGATCACTTAGAAGTCGATAGACACCCGCCGATGATCGACCAAATGGGTCGACAATTCAACCTTTCCTCAAGAGAGTCGACAAATCCCTATCGAATTAACATCCTATTGAGGAAGCGGTGACAGTTCACCTCGTCGACTTCTACATATATAAAATCCTATTATTTCCAAACAGTCAAACAAATGCATCGACGACCCCCTTGATGAGGAAGCCCTCAATGCCTACATCAAGAAATCAGATATCGATGATCATGTCAACAAATTTCCTATCAACATCCACAAAGATCGACAAGGCACAAGTCAAATCCTATAAATAGCCCCCAAAGTGTCACTTCAAAGGATCTGGGATTCTCAAAGTCAACAAGTTGAAAGGCTACTGCCAAGTTCAGATCCTAAGGATGATAGTCGTTGACCAGTCTAGATTTATCGACCTAGAGTTGTCGACCTCTTGCTTGGTGGCTCTATCCACCTCCATTGACGGATTAACGGACCAGATTGTGTGAAGCCATGATCAGAAGAAGTAGAAAATCCATCGACCACTGGCTATCAACAACTAGCCATCCACCTCTAGCTTGATCAAGCCGAACGGTTGGCAGATCAATCACTCGATCTACCTTTATTTGGACCTCTTTCTCTTCTTTTACTTATCATGACTTATTCATGTTGTAATATGTTTCTTTCTTGTTCCATGCATGGTTAAACTCCATAACTTGGCTTGGGAGTAGTCGTTAGGCCTTCACAACTATGTAATTGTTCATTCTTCTATTTTATGGCATATATTCTTACAAGTTTTGTTTCTATACTCTTGTTTTACTGTGTCGTTTGATGATTAGATACCCTCTTTCGACGTTTGATATGAATTTGTTCAAGAGAGTGATTTTAGTGAGATATGGAGTATAGATTAGTAACGAGACACTAGAGTGAGGAATTGCTATAACAAAATTCGTATGTTATTTCTTGGTATTTTGGTTATTATCTCATGAGAGAGAGAGAACCCCTTAGATAAAAATATGCCTGAATCTCGAGAGAAGGAAGAACATATATCTTTTATGACTATTCGCAAAATGAGTAAAAAGTATATAATCTAGGAGTGAAGGTTTTATGTGGTTGTGGTTGGTCTAATTGGTGAAACCCAATCCAAGTCCCTTTTTATCATTGTCTTACAATTTATCTTTAGTTGTTTGGTTTTCTATAAACTTAGATTTACTATTCGATTATATTCATTCATTCCTTGATGGGGACACCATCAAATTCAATTAACTGGTTCGACTAAACTAAGCTAAGACTACTTCATTTTTATTTTGTTATGTTCCTTGTCCTTGTATTCGACCCAACACTACTACAATAGACTTCATATTGAGTTGCAAACATCTCTTATAATCGGGTATAAATTTAAAGTCTAATACCTTTAACTAGACAAATATGTTTACACTTTTGACTCGTGAAAAAGAGTAATCATAGACAAGCCCGCTATTTAGGCTCAAAATTTGTCTTTTTAATCAACTCGTAATGCAAGAACTTCATTCTCTCTTAATAGATCTTTGAGAATTCATATGCCTCATGCCTCATTTTCAAGTTTATTCAGCTGGAGTTTTCTTCTAATGGTTGACCTATCCAAATCCATGTCCATGGCCTTCAATGCACATAGTTCCTTGTGTTGCAATTCTACTAGAAAATGCAACTTTTTCCATAGATCTTGATCATTGAATGTGATTCTATAGGTAAGATTCATTTAGACGTAATTACCAATACTTAAGGTCCGGTCTCACGGTCTTCTAAAGGATGATCTTTATCTTGTGATTGTCAAGTTCAACTTTCCCACTCATTTGAGGATGATTCGGGGTTCCTACACGATGATTCACCATGTGCTTTTACAAGAGACTCTTAGAACTCCTATGGATGAAGTGGCTTCCACCATCACTAATCATGGCCCTTGGCACACCACACTAGATAAAAATGTTAGATTTCCAAAAATCGCACACCACCTTATGGTTGTTGGTCCTTGTAGCAATGGCTTCAGCCTATTTAGAAACATAGTCAATAGCCACCAAGATGTATACAAACCCGAAATAAGGCTGAATGGACCAATGAAGTTGATACCCCCACACATCAAACACTACTACTACTAGAATAGGAGATAGATGCATTGTGTCTCTCTTTGATATTTTACCCACTTTTTGGCATTTCAAGCAAGCTTTGAAATGTTCATGATAATTTTTAAACAGAGTTGGCCAAAAGAAACCATATTGTATAACTTTTACAATCGTCCCTTTTCCTCCAAAATATCCTCAATTTGTCAAAGTGGCACATGAAGAGTATATCTTGTTATTCATTATCCAAAATTCATATTCTAATGAGTTCATCAAAGTAGAACTTAAAAAGATAAAGATCATCCCCAAAAAAATATTTGTAGTTGCATATAACCTCATCTCTCTTTGTTTTCCTAAGTCTCAATCACTCTTCCACTGGACAAGAGATTTGCAATGTGCTTGTACCATGGTCTTTGGGCAGAAGTAAGCAATAGAAGTTGCTCATGTGGCATGGTCTCTTCGATCTTGAGCAATTCATCATATGGGGCATCTATGTAAGATAAATGGTTGACATAGAATTTTTGCATCCCTTCTTATATGTGATCTTAATATTTAGTTCTTGAAGAAGAAGGATCCAGTGAATCAACTTGGCTTCATATCTTACTTTGACATCAAGTATTTTAGAGTAGCATGGTCTGTGTAGATGATCACCCTATTTCTTGGATCACATGATTACATAATTTGTTGGCACAAATATTATAACAAGAAACTCCTTATTCGTTGTTGTGTTATTCCTTGGGATTCATCTAGGGTCTTTCTTGCATAGTATATCATGCGTGGAATCCAGCCAAATCTTTGGCCAATCACATCTCACATTGTTTTGTCATAAGCATATGTCATAATCTTAAACAACAAAGAGAAGTTGGGGGTGGATAATAGGAGCACAAAACAACCTTTGCTTCAACTCATTAAACGCTCGAACACAATCATCATCAAATTAAACTCTACATATTTTTCAAGAAGGTGAAACAGCAACTTGGAAGTCTTGCTAAAATCCTTTATGAATCAGTGGTAGAACCCTGCATGTAGCATAAAGGATCTCATATGTCTCATTGTGGAAGGAATATTGGACAAGGTGGATATGAGTCCCAATTTTGCCTTGTCCACCTCAATTATGACCTTAGAGACTTGGTGTCCCAGATTAGTGCTCTCTAGGACCATGAAACGACTCTTCTCCAATGAGAGGACTAATCTGGACACATTTGTTTAGAATAGTAGTGAGGTGAGATAAATAGTCATCAAAAGACTTCTAAAAGTTCGTCCATGAATACTTATAGAGACGAATTAAGCATTTAAGAAAAAATGAATATCAAACATCTTTGAAATGTTGCAGAGGCCAAAAGCCAATGTCCTATATGAAAAAGTACTGATTGGACACATGAAGGTAGTTTTCTCCAGACCGCTTGGGTGCAATTCTACTTGGAAGTATCCCAGTAGCCATCAAGAAAACAATACAAGCTCTATCCCATAAATCTCTCTAGAAACTTATCAATAAAGTGTAGAAGGGAGTGATCCTTATTTACCTTGGCATAGAGTTTTATATAAACCACACACATTTTCCATTTCGATTGTTCTCTTACATGTATCATTTCTCCATCTTCATTGGGTGCCACGATGATTCCACCCTTCTTGGGTACAACTTGGATATGGCTACCCATGGACTATGACAAATGAGATAGATGATTCTGACATTAAGGAACTTCATAACTTCTTATGTCACAAATTCGTTCAACTTAAGATTCAGTCTTATTTGCATTTCTCTACTTGGCCTTACATCATCTTCAATATAAAATTCTATGAACACAAATATAGGGGTCAATACCTCTGAAATCAACAATAGACCATCCAATGGCCTCAATGTTCTTCTTCAATACACAAATAAGGGCATCTACTTGGTCTAGAGAAAGAATAGAGGAAATGATAATTCGAAGGGTGTCATTTGGACCAAGATATATGCATACTTTAAACCTTTGAGAAGGGAATTCATCTCAAGAATAGGAGGATCTTCAATAGAAATTTGCGTTGGTTTTGTATAAATACAAGGAAATCTTCACTTGCACCTACTAACACAAGATCAATTTGTTTTTATTTTGTGTCTTCATCTGATAGCTCGAATAGTAGGATCAAGACCTCACCTTTGGTGGTAGTTTCAATCCATGTGGGTAAACATTCCCCGATGATTTCCCGAGGTTGTCAACAAGATAGCAATCTTCTTCAGTGGCACTGTAACATACTGAGTTATGGGCATTTTGCCTTTTGGTCCTCTTTTCCTCTCATTTCAATCCTCTTTGGCTGTTTTGTTTAATTTGTGGAGAATATAATGGCCTAACGAGCATTTGTTCACCTTTTCTCTCAATATTTCGGTTTTATGCACAAATACCTCAGTGAAAGCTTAGTAACAGGCCTAATATGTAAAATGTACACTTAGCTGATAAAAAGAATAAAGAATTCGTGCTAGAACTTTCTAGTATCTTTTTGGATATGAAAAATAAAGAAAATCTCGAAATGTGCATAAAGGGGATGATAAATGTCATAAATGGAGAAAATAGGGAATATATTGAATAAAGAAGGATAATGAGGAATATATTGTTCCAAAAATGCTAAATAGAAACCCACAAAGATAATTTGGGTCACAATCTCGTTTTCTTGACCAAAAAGAAACTTAAGGGCCAAGTATCACCTAATTTGGAAGATAAATGTTTATATTAAAGTCTTTATTAAAAGAAAATAGGAGATAAGAAAATAAGGTAAAATAAAATATCTAATATCCTCAAATTATAAAACTATCTCCAAATTCGTAATCTACATATCAAAATGAGTCTATGTGTGAATTTGCATCTAATTTGGTCAATGTTAAATATTTTATTTTATTTAGGAGAGAGAAAATGCTTTAAAGACCAAAAATATTAAATATATGTTGAAAAAAATTAATTAATGTCAAAATCATGTTCTGAAGGTTTGGTATTGCTTATAGGCTAAGTTTTACATTTTTAGAAAGTTTCTAGATGTCTCTAATAAATTAAAAGGATAAATAAGTGATAAAATTTAAATGAATTAAATAAAATAATAAAAGTCTTCAAAAAAATAAAATAATACCAAATTCGTATTTTATATGTTAAAATATACCTTTGAATGAATTTGTATTCAATTTGGAAAATATTTGATAAGAAGGTAAACTTTGGAGAGAGAAAGTGTGCAAAATATTCAAACGATTAATTAAAATAACAAATAATTTAAAAAATGGAAATAATGGAAAATTCGTATTTAACATACTTAATATGAATTATGAATGAATTTTCATTATTTTTGGAGAATTTTATAGCCATTAATGAGAGAGGAAAGATAAAATAGTAATTAGCTTAATTGACTAATATAGCTTTCTCAAAAGGCAAATATAATTTTATATTTGGATTTCTCACCCCAAAATAAGTTAACCTGCCAAATTTGAGTTTATTTGGGCTTTGTTTGCACTCTCAAATAATTGTAGAAAGTTTCATACATTAAATGTATCAAAAGACCAAAGTTGGAAAGTTGTATTAAATGATCTAATCATCTTCTACTTCAAACCCATATGAACAGTAAACATGGACCAAAGTGCTCCAGTATTTTGGGCATATTTCCTTTATTTCTCAACGAAACTTCACGAAATAACTTCCATTGGTTTCCAAATCAAAATCCACATCTTTTAAACCATTATTTGTGAGATTTCATCGTGATTCGAGGAAATGCCCAACTCTCTCTCTGAAGCACCTTGCGACCACTTCCCTCCTCGCTACTTCCCTCATCCTCACCTATACATATCCATACCCGATGCTTTCTGGATATCTTTGTAACTCATCTCTCCTCTCAATTTTACTCGTGATCGCATGGTTGATCGCCGGTGATCGTTTTTGCTCCAGGACTTGCGGTGCTCACCTCTCTCTCTATACACCACCTCCATACGAATTGAAGGTAAAGAATAATTGCTTCACTAAGGAATCAAATAATTCAACTACAGGTTGATCATTCTATTCTAGAAGAAAAATGACGTATGAAGGAGGGAAGTGAGGTAGAGAACAAAGAATATTCTTCTATTCAGAATAATATAGAGTTAGAGACCAGTCTTATTGACGCTAAAACTATATCATATAGCGAAGAAAAAAGGGAGGGAACTAACCATACATTAGAAGAGAGTACTAAGACAGACAAGAAGAAACCTGATACCTAAGACAAAGGAGTGTAACCCACTCGACCGATAGGGAGAGGAGTGAAAAAGTACAATTGTAGGGATAAGACTAACAAGGGTTGGAGTTAACCCCAATAAATCAGTAGTTGGATGACTCTAGTTTAGTTGTTGAGTCAAGAGTCACAATGACTACTTACCATTTCATTTAACCAATGCATAGTAGAAAGAGGCTAAAAGCATAAGATTTGGTGGAGCTAGATTAGGAAAGTCGTTAAGGTTTTGAAGACATGGCACAGGGAGAATCAAACTTTGTTAGGCCCGGATAAAGTCTCAAAGCTTCTTCATCTTTCACAGAATAGGGACACAACATTAGGAGAGGGGCACAAAGAGGCATCGAAGAATTCAACGGAGATAGATTTTACCGAAACAGAATCTAGAGAAAGAGAGCAGAACAACTGCTAGATCAAATGCCAGTGGAGTGGGATAATTGGGATTTGGAGTTGTTGATCCCACCCCCTTTCTTTAGAGGTGCTATCTAACCGGGTTGTCTTTGCTCTTTCTTTTGGTACCCTCAGTTATTCATTTGGTTGTGATTCTTAGATTCACCCAAAGTTGACCATGAGCTGCTGCTCTTTGCTCGCAGCCATTGCATGGCTGAGCGAGGGAGATGATGCAGCGGGTGGTTTTTCGTTCTTGCCCTTCGTTTTCTTTTAGTTTTGATTTGTCCGCAAGGGGCAAAATAGTCTTTTCATCGTTCTTTCTTTGTCTTAGTGCGAGTCAAACCCAACCTTTGACCACGTGACTTGGCCGCCCCTTATTGGGCCAAGTCAGCGGGCCCTCACTATCTCTCTCTTCACCTCACTCGCCCAATGTGCTGACATATCGTTCTATGATGGGTTGATATTACAAAAATCACAACTTTTGATTCGTTTGTCCAAAATTAATAATAAAATATGTTTTGAACTTAGAAAAATGTTCTCTTTCTAATAAAAATATTTTTAATGGTTGATTTTGAGTTTTGTTGAAGGTGATTTTCTAGAAAATGAATTAATTAATTAAAAATCACCAAAAATGCATTTAAAAGTCCATATCTTCAAAATACACAATAGTATATGTCATTTTGATCATAAAACCCCAACTAAGATAGTGGTGATATTTTCAAGGTCTAAATCGATGGTTTGTAGAAAAGTTGGCAACTTTAGGGTTTTAAGCATTTAATGAATGAATAAAGTTCTAATACATAAACATGGTGTTGATATTAGGAAAAGTAGAACATGGAATCGATTAAGTGGTGCAAGTTGATAATTGAAATCAATATTAAAGGTATGTGCATCTTACACCTAAGTTGGGAATATTTGTGCCTTGACCTAATTTCCTTTGATGGGGCTTTATTTGAACCCTGCATCCTATGCTCTTGATTCTTTTGCTATACTTGCCTCATAATTAGTTTTGGAGTATTGTTCTTGGGTCTTGGTACCCCTTTGCCATGTTCTATTTAAATGATGCTATTACTTGCCATTGTTTCTAGCATGTTGATTTTATTAGACTAACTAGCTATAGTAGCGGTACTTATGTACAACCATCCATAGTTGGGGAATGTGTTATTTTCCCCTGGGGAACGTCTTATTCTCCCTCGCACATGAAATATGTGCAAGTGATTGGGAATGTATTATTCTCCCTCACCCTTTTGATTGAAGGTCTGGTAGGTGCCTCAACCCTACTTAGTTAAGGTAGTCAATATTAATCATGCATGCAATTCTTTTATTATACTTTCTTTATGACAATCATCTATTAAAAGCTTATTTTATATATGGCATCATTCTTTTGTTATCTTCATCTTATGATGAACGCTAGCATGTTTTTACATATTTTGCTTATCTTGTTATCCTAGAATAGTACTGTGACACATACTTGTTTTTCCTTTCCGTTTTGCTGGGTGCCTTCTCAACCACCTAGGTGATGAGCAAGTTGATGGATAAGACCTGAAGATCTTAGCTTTGGCATGGACGTAGTTGACGAAGTTGTTGCTTGGAGACAAGACTATGGTAGTTAGACTTCCCTCTATCTAGATCCTAATTTATGTATGTTGATGTAACCCTAAAAGGGAGATTGTTGATGTATTTTTGTACAATCTTTTATGAAATTGATTTAGTCAGAAATTTTTATTCCACTGCTTTCCAATGTGTTTTGTTTACCATATTTTAGTAGAGGGTGGTTTATCCCACTCTTTACAGGCACCTATTACTTTGGTTTTGGCAGATGGCTTGAAAATGTAAAACCAGATGTTCATGTGCATGAAAGTTATGTACATTGTGTTGGTCCTCACATGTATCATAACATAGACTATTGCTAAGAACAATATTTCCAAGATAATATTCACTTTTCTCGTGTCTTTCTATACGTCAAGCACAATGAAATCAATACGAAAGAAGGTGGATGTGTCATCATCAAGCCTAATTAACACATCATCAATCTGTCCTTGAGGCATCTTTACAAAAATGCTGACCAATTACATTGTGCAGAGAGCCATCTCTAAGTGTATCAATCTGAACTCAACATACACAAAATAAGACATCAAGTTCACATTAGATTCCGAGTCAAGAACGACGTGGTCCATGCGGTGAGTGCTTATGTAACAAGGAATTATTGGGGAACCAAGATCTTTCCTCTTTTTCAGAGTGGTGTTGCATTGCGAGATAGTACTCATTTTAGAATAATACACTAACTCAAAACCTGTTTTCTGGTACAGTAATCATTTTTATTTCATTATTTTTAAAACAATATGGTGCTTGGTTTTAGAGGGATAATACATATTTTAAAATATTATGACATTAAAAATAAGTATTATCCCCAAATATACAATGCAATACTTATTTTAATATTTGTTATTTAAAATATAATGACATAAAGAATTAATAGTATACAGAAAAAGACACACAATACTAATTTTTTAGTTCCTATATTAATTAGAAAATGAGTACTATCCTGAAATGATATACTCATATTTATATTCCGTATCTTATTTTTCAAAATATGTCAACATTGATCTTATTGTATTATTTTTAATAAGAATTGTAAATTTTTTTATTCTGTAGACAAATTGAATATGGACTAAAAGTTATAAACCAAACAAGTTTCTCTCTCCTATTTTATTTTTTATGAGCTCTATTTTTCCTTCTATTTTTCTTTTTCTTTCCTGTCATATGATACCTCATCCCTATTTACCGGATATAGTAGACTATAGGTAAAGATGAGTTGTTGAAAATATGTATATGCATCATTACTCTTTGAACTTGGGGCTATTGTGATTCAGTATAGTTGAGTGTACTTGTGTGAGTTTCAATGTAAAATTGTGCATCAAACTTGCACTCAGTCATGCGACTAAATCCTACCATATTGATGCTCCCCTGCAATCATCCTTGCTGCGTTCTCGTGGTTAGGGATGAGCATCGGGTTGGGCTGGCCCGATCTGACCCACGACCCAGCCCGCATAACCCGATCCAGACATGAACTCGATTTACAATATGGGTGGGCCAGGCCTAAAATTTAAACCTATATTTTATTTGGGCCGGGTACGGGCGGAGGTAAACCCAGGCCCGGAACTCCGAATGCCCAAATTATATTTTATGTACATTATATACCTATACATCTATCTTTGTCATGAAAGAAAAACATACAATTTTTTTGATGCAATATGTAGTATGTACCTAACCAATGGCAACATGGATACTATGTAATCAATCAACATGATTAATGAATTCATACTAATAAGATAACCATCATTGACATGAATAGACATACTTGATTTCTTTATTTTGATCTCATTGTGTCCACATATAGGAGACGAATGATCTTTTGCTCAGTGCATAGTAGATTATGCTCATCTTTTTACTCATATGCCCACATGTAAGAGACGAATGATCTTTTGTCCTTCCAAAACCCATTTCATTGTATATACATATAGGATGAGGAGGCAAAAAGGCACAACATTGTGGACTCTATTGATTTTTTACTTCTCATACATTCACATGTACGAGAAAATGATTTGTTACTCTTTCAATATAGTGTATATACATTCTTTTGAAGGTTTATCACAAAATTTTTCATATTAGCAAGTTAGATCTAGCAAAATTTGATATGCTCATTGGATGTTATATGGGCAAACCCGAATCCGATCCGAAACCCAACATTCTTATATGGGCCGAGTATGAACTGACATTTTTCAATTTTATTCGGGCCCGAACTCGGTCCGTGGCCCACTTTAAAACGTGGGTTGGGTTTGGAATAGGCAAAAGCCTGTATAACCATCCCGTGTATCGGGATGGGTGGGGCCCAACCAAGGGTAGGTTTCTGGGTTTAAAAGAAATGTGTCGACAGATACCGGCCAGTTAATCCCGATTTCGCTCACCCCTGTGACACTTTTCGCGTGGTCTCTCAGGCGCGCCCGGTGCTTTACTTCCTTGTTCCTTGTCGAGGTAGGTTTCTCAAACTCAAACCCATATTCCGGTAGTGCAATTCCTGCCGCAAAAGGAACCTTTGAAGTTTTGGTTTCAATAGCGGCCTTGTGTTCTGCGCTCCTTCAACTAGGTTTAGGGTTTTGGCTTCTATTTTTGTCTGGTCGACATCCAGTCCGCAAGATACCCCCTTTCTCCCGTCATTTTGTGCTCGTAAGGCTGTACCATTGTAGCTCCTCTTTTCAGCAAATTGTTCTACACCACCACCTCTTTTCTCCTGTCCCGATTGTTTGTCTTTTCATTTTTTTTCCAACTCGCCAGAAGCCGCAAATTTGTTTCTGCTGCATTGCGTAGCGATCATCAGGCCTGTTTATAAGAGACCTGTTCAGCTTATACTTTGCTTACTCCACCGACCAAGCAGGAATCATGGGACGAGCTAGTCGAACTCTCTATGTTGGGAACCTCCCTGGTGACATCCGTGAGCGGGAGATTGAAGATCTATTTTACAAGGTAATTTCCTTGGATATTCTTATAATTCAGTTTTTAAATTAACTGCTTCTATTCAGGTGGTATGTGCTTAGAAATGTCAGTGTATTTGTACATGTAACATATTTAATCTCTAGATAGAAACATATTTAATCTACTGACAATCATATGCTATCTTGATGAGACAATCGATTAGCTTGTTGGAGGCTAGTCGAGAGGCACATGGCTATCTGTAAACGAAAAATGTTTATGACGGGTCCCCGGGCTAAACCCTATCAATTCATATCAGTTAGATCAAGATGGCACATCAGATTGTCTACTTGGTGTCCTACCCTCATAAAGCATTCCTCCAAAGCCAAATGAAATCTCAGTGCAGGGCCCGGTGACTTTTTTGAACCCTATCAAAGGCACAAGGCCTCTTAGACAATGACAGCTGGGAATCTCGTTTGCCTTGACTACTTGTTTGGAACGTCGTGAAGGGTAAGGGAGCTTAATGGCTGGGACGGGAAGATGCATATTTTATTAGTTATTACTACATTTGATTAACACCATGAGGAGAAGAGAACAGAGGCTACAAACACTAAAAAGTAATGCAATGCACACCTACAAATTGTGAACCATGTACCATGCATATTGGCATATGTCAGAAGTTAATTTTTTAACACAAGATTATACACTTAACTGTTAGTTCAAATCTGAACCAAACTTCTTTGCTTATATGGTATAATACTAAATAGTAACAGAAGACAGATTCTGTCCAATATCCATCAAAACTAATACCTCATATTGAGTAAGGGTATAAGTGATGAAACCTATACTGGCTTCTTTGCTCGTCATTCCTCTCTTCTTCTCATTACTTTACTCATTCAAAATAAGCTCCCCCTCCCCCTCTGTTAGGTATTCCTTTTGTTCGGCCATAATGCTGAGAGTTACTGGCGTTTATCGAATAAGGAGACTAAGGAATACTAGTATGTGCTTTTGATACCGGTCTTGCAATTTAAGATAAAACTATTCATGTGGAGATTCTTGTGTAGAAGTTCGGAATCTCTTGATGTTCTTCCCTTTTATTAAAAAACTTGTATAGGTCCTATATTCTTAGTTGGGAATAAAGAAATCACCTATATCAGAGAGGAGGTGTCTGTCATGATCAATGATGCAAAATGGAAGACTGGCCAGGAAATAGGAGCTGTAGCATACAATCTTTCTTGAAGGCTCACTTCTGATGGTGAACCAAGGATTTGACTCTGGTTATAACTTATAAATATGTCTCTTAGCAGTGTTCTTAGCTTGCAGATTTTTTGAGTAAGCAGAGAACCAGTTAGATGTCACTATTTTTCAACTTAAATTTTAATCGGTCCATCTTGTTATAATAAATTTGCGTAATTCTCTCTCTAGTACAGTTGATGGCTACTTGAAATCCACTGCAAAGCAATCATAGCACTCTGAAATCAATAGAATGCGTGAGAATTGTGCATTGATTATGGACGTCATTTTATGAATCTATTTATCAAATCGAAGAAAATGATACTGGAGTCTAGATGTGTGGGGTCAATAAATGTTTTCCTTCCTGCAGTCCCTTGTAGATGCTCTTACTTCTCTGCGCGAAGGATTTCCACTCTTGAGGGAATGTTCAGGATACTTCCATTTAATTGCAGAATGCTTAAATTTCTACCTCACCCTGGCGCTCTACCACCCAACCCATCACATCTGTGTGGTTATACATATTATTCTTTGAATAATCTACCGTTCATTTTTGCACAAACCCCAGACACACCCCATTTTATCAAACGAAATTATCATTTCTGAAAGGATTAAGTAACATATCTCTGGATTAGATCTTTTTGAGTAGTTTGCATAGCTGCATGTTTTATAGCGACTTAGTGAGTGCCTATGTTTGATTTTTCTTCATGGTCCCTCGACTTGGGTAGTTGTATAGTGATTTTTCTTCTTCTGATTCTTCCCTTTTTTTGTTGTTGCAGTATGGACCAATTGTTGACATTGATCTCAAGGTTCCACCTAGGCCACCGGGCTATGCTTTTGTTGAGGTAATAATGTGAACTGTCTCATTACCTTGTCCTGCAGTTCATGGTTCTAAATGAATGTTTTAAAACTTCATGTTATAGTTTGATTTTCACTGTAATAAAAACGATGAGGAATATAAAAAAACCGTCTTATCACTTGTTGTATGGAGTCTATTAAGCTGAATTGAAGATCTTGTTAATTTATTGCCTGGTCTCTTAGGGTCGTTTTGGATACCAAGTCTCAAATATGTCAAAAGCATAACCTTTTTTTTTGTGGTTGGATTTCAGTGATCTAACCCTTTCACCCATGTGGGCTGAAGTCACAAGTTTTCACAACTACTGACTATGTCAAGCTACACCTTTTCTCCTTGTATTTGCAATTTTAATGATTGGTCCCTTCCACTCAATTGCTTTTAGAGTTTGAGGTCCACAATTAATGTGGTCACTTTCACTCAATTCGGGGGGTGCCTGGGCGTTGCCCTACTTTTTTTTTAAAATTTTCTGCGTTATATATATATGACATCACATATATCAAATGTACGGTATTTATGTGTATTTTTCATGATAACCTAAACAGTAATGTAAGAATGAGCTAGTAGCTAAAAAACTCCTAAAACCACTTACATATGTCAAACATATCATATGTTAAAATGACATTAGTCAAAACTAAACAACCCACAAAAGAAAACTTGTCTAGGTGCCGTAGGTGCTCCTAGACGGTCGCCCAGGTGGTCATAGGTGCTAGCCCAGACGTTCATTTTTTTTCTTCTGGTAGGCGAGGACTAGGCGAACCCCCTTGGGCGCCTAGCCGCCAAGGTGGCTTTTAGGCACCGCCTAGGCGGGCGCCTCAACAACTATGGTATTAACCTTTTTTTGGTGGCGTTAGTTAGGTTACTCAACAGAGTCTATCACACTGGTTGCACCCATAATGATTCCCTGCACTTGGAAAATTTCTCTATGCCCTTTCTTGATTAATTCTTTGCAGTAGAACCTCATGGAAAATCATGCGACCCATCCACGTAGTACCTTGTACAGGCTTGTCAACTCTGTGTCTCAAAGCCATGTCAAGAGCTCTTCCTTATAGCATAATCCGCTGTTTGGTAAGCTATCCACGAGCTAGTATAACTTGAGTAGTAGTAACATGACATTTCTGCAAAGTAACAAATGAGTAGGGCATACTGCTTCGAAGAATATTTGCAGTAACATACCTGTGGTAATTTGTTGTGATGAATATTGCAGCGTCCAGTGAACAAGCGTACTAAGACAACTCTGCAGTGACTTGGGCTGTGTCCAGGCTGAGTTGTACTTTTATATTTGAATCACCAAACTGATTTCGTTAGTGAGCCAGCCTGATTTTTGATAGGATGATAGCATAATTGCAGAAGCGACATAGGATGATTGATAAAGGGTAAGTGAACAACCATCAGGCCCCGCCCGTGCAACAGGAACTATTCAACATTTTTTTTTGAAATTATGGATTTATAGAATTTGCCATAAAATGACAGTTTGAAATCATGGAAAGCATACTAAGCCACATAAACACTTCACGAGCATGAATAGAGTACTGATAAGAGTTTGGTGACACAGTAGGATACAAGATGGCATAAATAAGTAGGTGTGGGTAAACAGAACAATTCACGGACATGGGACAAATCCAAAAAATTAAATATTTTAGACTCCATTTGTTGAGCTGCATTAGATACAATATCTTATATGGGATAAAACTGTCAAGTGTCTGTTCATTACATAAATGCGCTATAGCCTAGGAATTACAGACATTATTCTATAGTCACACATGAGCACACAGGAAATGCCATTTTCTTTCAAGATGCAGGACAGTTACATGAGGGTATGATTAATTCACACATTTGTTAGAAATTACGAATATATATACAATGTAATTTTTTATTTCACTCTATTGTAAATGCCTGACTTGCTTATCTTGTACATTTCTCCTGTTGTATTTCTTACTTGTCTTTTGCTATGATTGATCGCAACTCATTAAACCGGAATACGAGTATGTTCCAAGCAACAAACAGTAGATACACAAATTGTAACATGCAAATGTTGCCTGTGTAGAAATGTCCCTTAGATTGTATATCTTATGTCTGAAAAGCAGGATGCAGTGCATGGGCAAACTTGGTATGACATGGAGTATATGTGGGAAGAAATCACTCTATATATAAACTAATGTATATTAATAGTTTAAAGTAATATCTATACAATCAGTTATTTTTAAATGCAAACTTTTAAACTATACATGTTGAATACGCTTGTCTATGTGTAAATATATGCATATACATGTGAAAAGTGTTGAAAACATCCACATAACTGCATTGAGGTTGAAATGCACTACATGAGCAGTCTTGGTATGACATTGAGTATATGTGGGAATAAATCACTCTATATATAATAAAAGAATATATTAGTATTTCAATTATATATACACACACACACACACACACACACACACACACACACAATCAATTATTTTAAATTCAAAACTTATAAAGAATCCATGTTGAATACGTTTGTATATCTGTAAATATATGTGTGAAAGACAAAGCAAGTGTGGGAAGCGTAGGGTTGCACAATGTGTGCACCCTCATATATATAACATTGAAACAATTACAGAGAGGTCCACAAGTAATATGGAAATAACAAAACAATTAACAGAATATATAAAACAGGTATTGTAACACTCCCCCTCAAGTTGGAGCATAGATATCAATCATGCCCAACTTGTCCATCAAAATGCAGAATTGCTTCTTCGCCAGCAGCTTGGTGAAGATGTCAGCAACTTGGTCTTCAGAACGAGTGAAGGGAGTGCAGATCTTGCCAGTCAGAATAGATTCCCGAATAAAATGACAGTCTACTTCAATATGTTTAGTGCGCTCATGATAGACTGGATTATTTGCAATGAAGATAGCAGCTTTATTATCACAGTGCATAGGTATAGCAGAAGAAGAAGAGTCAACTCCAAACTCTTTTAACAGAGAGCGCACCCACAGCAGTTCACAGACAGTATGGGCCATGGCCCTATATTCAGCTTCAGCACTTGACCTAGCCACAACATTTTGTTTTTTACTCCGCCAGGTAACAAGATTTCCTCCAACATATGTACAATACCCAGAAGTGGATTTTCTGTCAACTCTGCTACCAGCATAATCAAAATCAGAGTACCCCGTAAGAGAACAGTGTCCATGCTTCCTGTAGTGAAGTCCCTTGCCAGGAGACTTTTTCAAATATCGTAGAATCTGACAAAGAGCATCCCAGTGACACTGTCTGGGCTTATCAAGATATCTGCTAAGAAGACCCACTGCAGTAGAAATGTCAGCTCTGGTGACAGTCAAATAAATAAGTTTACCAATCAGCCTCCTGTACTTTTTATGATCAGCAAACAAAGGAGAAGAATCATCATCCCAATTTACATTGGGATCTAGAGGAATATCAGCAGGTCTCGCCCCCAGCATACCAGTCTCCTGCAGTATGTCTAGGACATATTTTCTCTGAGACAACACAAGAGCATTAGAATTTCTAGAAACTTCTATGCCCAGAAAGTATCTAAGTTTGCCCAAATCTTTAGTAGCAAAATGTTTGCCCAGATGAGATTTAGTAGCCTGAATACCAAGAGAATCACTGCCAGATATGATAATATCATCAACATAGACAATCAGAATAATAATACCAGCTGAAGTTTTCTTGGTAAAAACAGAATGATCCACCTGAGACCGCAGAAACCCAAAATCAATCATAATTTTGCTCAATTTATCAAACCAAGCCCGGGGACTCTGCTTAAGGCCATAAATAGACTTCTTTAATCTGCAAACTTTGTGAGACTCCCCCTGAGCAACAAACCCAGGAGGTTGCTCCATATAGACCTCTTCTTGTAAATCACCATACAAGAAGGCATTTTTGACATCAAGTTGCAATAAAGGCCAGTCAAGATTAACAACAACAGACAGAAGAATTCTAACAGAATTAAGGCGAGCAACAGGAGAGAATGTCTCAAAATAGTCAATACCATACGTCTGGGTGTAGCCTTTAGCAACTAAGCGTGCCTTGAGCCTCTCAACAGTGCCATCAGGTTGATATTTCACAGCATACACCCATCTGCAACCGACCGGTTTGCACTGAGGAGGTGGATCCACCAACTCCCAAGTATCTCGTTCAGCAAGAGCAAACATCTCCTCCTTCATAGCAGACACCCAACCAGTACTCTGTAGAGCATCCTGGATATTCTTTGGTACAGCCACAACAGATAAAGCATATACAAAATTGCTAGAATGAACATTCAGATGGTCAGTAGAAACAAACTGAGCAATACTGTGTGATGTGCAGGAACGAGTACCCTTTCTAAGAGCAATGGGTAAGTGAAGATCAGAAGGTACCTCAGGTGTAGCAGAACCTTCTGGAGGTGAAGATTGGTTTTCATGGGGGGTTTCTTGAGTAGAAGGCACTCTGTTCCTGCGTTGATAAACTATCAGAGGAGGCTTATCAGCCTCAGTAGTGACGTTGTCAGTAGTGTCAGGCACACATTCAGAAACAACAGGTAGAGGTGAAGCAATAAGATCAGACTGTAAACTGTCACCACGAGCCGAATAATAAGGAGTATCTTCAAAGAAAACCACATCACTGCTAGTAAACCATTTCCTTGCAGTAGGACTGTAGCACCGATATCCCTTCTGGGTACGGGAGTACCCCAAAAAAATGCACTTCTCAGCACGAGGAGACAATTTATCAGAAGTAGGTCCAACTAACCGGACAAAACAGGTACATCCAAAAATCCTAGGAGGCACAGTAAATAGCGGAATATCGGGTTGGAGCACCTGAATAGGTATTTTGTTTCCAATCACAGATGATGGCATACGATTTATCAGAAAACAAGCAGTCAATATGGCCTCAGGCCAAAACGAGCGAGGAACCTGTGCATGCATCATAATAGTTCTAGCAACTTCTAACACATGTCTATTTTTACGCTCAGCCACACCATTTTGCTGAGGTGTATAAGCACAAGAGGTCTGATGTATCGTACCCACAGATTTACAAAAAACATCCACATCCTGTTTAACAAATTCCAGTGCATTATCAGTACGAAAAATTTTAACAGGCATGCCATATTGAGTTTTTATTTCAGCAAAGAAGAACTTGATAACAGACAAGACTTCAGACCTACTTTTCATCATAAATAACCAAGTAGTCCGTGAGAAGTCATCGATAAATAGAATAAAATACTTATGACCAGATAAACTAGGCACATGACAAGGTCCCCATACATCAGAATGCACTATATCAAATATGTTTTTACTGCTAATTTGACTGCGTCTAGGATAAACAGCACGAGTTTGCTTTCCAAGTTGACATGACTCGCACTGAAAACGACAAACACCAATATCAGACACCAAATATCTAAGCTTCTCAGATGAGGGATGGCCCAGCCGGTAGTGCCACTGTAATGCAGAAACAGATGTAGATAAAGCAGACGTCACAGATGCTTTAGCAGCTTTAGGTAACTGATCCAGATAGAAGAGTCCATCAGCACCTTCGTACCCCCCACCAATCTTCATCCTCGTGCGAAGGTCCTGAAAAACACAAGATCCAGGAATAAAGGTCAGACTACACTGTAAGCTGCGCAATATCTTGCTAACAGACAACAGATTCAAAGGAAATCGCGGCACATATAAGGCAGATTTCAGCAGAAAATCAGAAGAAATATCCCCTACTCCAACCACAGCAGACTTGGAACCATCGGCCAACATGACAGAAGAGGGTCTAGCAGGTTGAAATAATTTTCGAAACAATGATCTATTTCCAGAAATATGCGAAGAGGCACCGGAGTCTATGACCCATTTAGTATTACCAGGCGTAGAGGAAGAACTCAGAAAGGCAGTGTCATAACCAGAGTAGGTGGCGGCATGAGCTCCACTAGTCGAAGCTTGAGACGACGCACCAGCGCGCTCAAGAAGAAGACGTTCCACCTCAGCACGAATGTAATCAACAGTCGCACTCGAGGAGGCAGAGTCAGTAGCCTGAGTCGTCCCCTCTGAAGCAGTAGTAGTGGAGTCCGCAGCGGCATTGGCCCACGCCGGCTTACCATATTTCTCCCAGCATTTTTCTTCAATATGGTTGGACCGGCCACAGAAGGTACAAAGGCGCTGTCCTGACTGAGGACGCGCACCAGCAGTAGGGGCAGTAGAAGAGGCTCCACGACCTGGAGTAGCCCGTCCTCGTCCTCCACCCAGGGGAGGACGGCTCTCAGCAAAGCGACCACGGCCACGACCGCGACCACGACCAGAAGAAGCGGCAAGGGCCGAAGAATCTCCAACATCAGGAGTCAGAGAAGCAGACGACGAAGGCAAACGCTGAAGACGTTTGTAGGCACTCTGTAGTGACGGCAGAGGGTCACTAGCAAGGATCTGGTCCACTACTCCAGCATATGACTCGGGCAAGCCACAGAGAAACTGAACCAACTGAAGCTCCTGGCGCTGACGCTGCATAGTAGCCAGGTCCGTGGAGAGAGGATGATAGGATTCCAGCTCCCCCCATAATCCAGTGAAGTCAGAGAAGTAGTCAGAAATATCTGTCCCCGTGAACTGTAGACGTCCCAGCTGCTTGGTGATGTCAAACACCTTCTTGGGGTTCTGACTATGCGAGTAAGTACCGGCGAGCTGATCCCACATCTGCTTCGCCGTAGGCAAGTGAAGAAGTGTGACACTGATCTTCTCGATGCTGCTGTTGAGAATCCAGGTCATCACAGTGGAGTCATCACGAACCCAGTCGTCATACGCCTTCACATCTTTAGCATCAGCGTCCTCGGCGGGTGCCTCTGGACCCGTACGGATAAGGTGTGAGTACTTGCCCTGGGATCTAGCATAGATCGTCATGGAGCAGACCCAGTGTGGGTAGTTGCGCCCATCAAGCTTCACAGTAGTAACTTGACGGCGGAAGTCATCATGAGAAGACGCCATGGTAGCAGTAGGCACAGCAGGAACGGGCACGATCAGGCAGGAGACGGTCTACACCGTCAGACAGGCACAGCAGGCACAACAAACACGGAGAGGACCTCTCACATACAGTCTACGCCGAAGCGCAGAACAGGACCCGGTGGCACACCGGCCTACACGGGCAGGCAGGCAAAAAACCGAAACGAACGGTCTACGTCTTCAAGCCACCGGAGCGCTGGAAAGTGTCACAGAGCCAACGGACCGGCGGCAAGGAACCGCGGAGGCGCACCGGCCCCGGCGGCTAGCCCGGCGGCTGGAAGCCTGCCGGCTGCCCGCCCGGCGGCGGCGCCTGGCCGGCGGCTGCTGGCCGGTGGCGCGCGGCGGCGGGGGGGGGGGCGGCGGGAAGAGAGAGAGAGAGGGAAGGGAAGGGAGGGTGACGGCCGGATCTACTGCTCTGGTACCATGTGAAAGACAAAGCAAGTGTGGGAAGCGTAGGGTTGCACAATGTGTGCACCCTCATATATATAACATTGAAACAATTACAGAGAGGTCCACAAGTAATATGGAAATAACAAAACAATTAACAGAATATATAAAACAGGTATTGTAACAATATGTATATAACTATATATATTTGTAAAATGTGTAAAACATGCACATAAATGCATTAAGGTTGAAATGTATATAACAGTGAAATGAAAAACGGACTGAGCGCCCGATTAAACGTCCGTTTAATCGGCCCAATGGCCCAGCCGTTCGATTTTTGGCAAAATCGCCGTTTAATATTTTTGTAATTAATCGGCCGTTTTTTCCCATTTTTCACCCGTTTTTTTCCGTTTTTTTGCCCGTTTTTTTCCGCTTTTTGGCCGTTTTTTGTCCGTTTTTTTTAAAATTTTGCTGTACACCTGTAACTTTATATAAACTATATGGTCCCAAGTATTACTGACTATAATATATTAAACTTAAATATCCTATGATAAGCCTAGTCTAATAGAATGCATACTTGTATGCAAGTTGGGATAATAGGATACTGTTGTAAAGTGTAATTTATACAAGTAAAATATATGTAATGTAACTATTATCTTATTTTAGAATGCATACTTTAGTTAATTGTACTGCTGTAATGTATGACTAATCGATGATATGCACATATAACTATAAGTTAGAAAGGTATCCAATAATGAGTCTATTGTTTACTGTATGCAAGTTGGGATAATAGGGTACTGTTGTAAAGTGTAATTTATACAAGTAAAATATATGTAACTATTATCTAATTTTAGAATGCATACTTTAGTTAATTGTACTGCTGTAATGTATGACTAATTGATGATATGCACATATAACAATAAGTTAGAAAGGTATCCAATAATGAGTCTATTGTTTACTGCTTAACTATGTAAACATGTGATGCAAAAATATTTCTGAATCATGTATGTGGGGTATTTTATCTATGTCAATTCATTATTTATTATATTATGGCTATAATTATTGTCTTATAGCTATCTTATAAGCTAATTGGGTGTTTTTACTGTTGGGTAGAGTGTTTAGAATCTTTAGATATATATAAAAGTTTCAAAGAGTATTAGTATTTATATACATATATATGTAATTTTGTATAAAATTATATAGAAAATTAAAACCCGTTTTTTAAAAAATCGGCCGCTTACCGCTTAACCAGTTACAAGGTGCTGTCCGCACGATTACCGCTTAACGTTTTTTAAAACATTGGTATATAAGTAAATTGATGAATCTATGTGAAATTTTTGTGTATAATGTATCTGTTTTGCATGTATATTATACGTCTATGTGCGTAATAATATCAAATATATACATACACATATAGTCAGTGATTAAAAAAGCAGCTGGAGCAGCCGCTTAAGCGCCCAGCAGTAGGATCCATAGTAATTTCACCTGAAGCGGCTACTGGAGCATTTTACTGGAAGCGGCGGCTTTAATCCGCCTTGGTCCGCTTCAGCCCGCTTTATTGGACCCGCTTAAGCGGTCCGCTTTGTCCGCTTCAGGCTAGAATATGTCATAATGTGTTGGTCAAGTGAAATAAATAAAACAATAGCACCCTGTCGTCCTGTTCTCCATTTTGCGTATTGTGTTATCTTATTAAACATTACTAATTTAGCCGTTATCACCATTTCTACATTAAGCTTACTGTTTCCTTCCACACTTTTTATACGTTACTGTTGCTCACGTGCAAAAATTTATAATTGTTGTGTTACAATTAATATAGAACCATTGCTTGTCTGCTAGCATTGCATTTCAAAATACATATAGGAACTGACTACTGTTACTGTTATGTTATTTATATACATATAGAAAATGATTACATGTTGAAATTCTTATCAAAGCATCCTGATAGCTAGTACCTAATGGTATTGAGCCTGTGATCCTTTTTAATACATCAATTGTAGCTGTAGGTTAAGATTTATGTCTGAATTCTTTTATTGGTTGTCATAAATCAGTAGTCATTTAGCTAATATTCTAACTTAGTATATTAATATTATTAAGTAACATCCATCAACGCTTACTGGTATACTCAGTTTTTTGAAGGTCTGTAATTTTGTCATTTTATATTCTTTTAGCATTACTAATTGCATGGTCTGTATCGAAACCATATTGGAGTGTATCAGTTTTGTAAAGTAACACGTGTTTCACTTGTATGATAAGTAATTTGATGCTCTGTAATCCTGTCATATACTCACAATGCAAGTATAAGAATTGCATGACGTAATTTTTTTCATATGATGATACAATATATTAATATTGCAGTACAATGTAACATGAGTTAGTGCTCACTAACATACGAAGTAATTTGATGATCTGTAATTTTCTAACATGTTATAATACCTGCTTGTTAGTTGTCAGTTCGTACTGAATATAATGTGATAATATACACGAATATCGTGTTTGTTTGAAATAACTGAATTCGATGCAGTAAAATATTATTTATAATGCTTGATTGTTAAGTATTATTTCTTTTTGTTAGTAGTATGGCGATCAATACATTTTTCAAAATGTTCTAAACAATGTGGGCCGCTTTTTCAAAAAGCGTCCGCTTCAAAACCCGCTTTCCGCTTCAAGGGGGGCAATCCACCCGCTTCCCGCTTCACGCTTTTCAAAACCTAGCATATAGTCAACTCAAATATATGTGATAGAAATGTGTTATATGCATCATATAGATGCACGCATGCAAATTTGTATTATTTCTCCCACCCATTTCTTTGAGTTGTTTGCTGACGCTGGCCATATCATCAAGAAGTATCTAAGCATCATATACACACGTGGGCGTCTTGGTGATTTGGGAGTACATAAAGGGCAGGAAGATGATGCTTTTGCGAAAGTGCGCATCTATCAAGTCGAAATGGTTGCATTTAAGTGTTAGATGGAGTTGTTGGATTAGCTAGGTCGTTTTGTACTCTGTAGCTTGACTTAGCTTTTGATTATAAGATCTTAAGACTAGATTAACCATGAAATTAGGTAGAACAGTAAGATCATTGCTTTTGTTGGAGTATGTCAGTCTTTGTACCCCATGCCCAATCATGTTATCACACATATTGGGCACCAATACACCTAGATCAGTAAGATCATTGCTTTTCATCTGAGTATATCAGTCTTTGTACACCAAGCCCCAATTATGTTATCACACGTATTGGGCACAAATACACCTAAATACACTCTTTGAACAATATCTTCAAATATTAAGTTTGTTGGCTGTCATCATCAATATCATTATCTAAGACTCATTCCCAACAATCTTGGGTTGCCGCATGGATCCTATTTACTGTTTTGCTGTATGACGGGCCATATTCCCATTAACTATACTCCCCATAAGCTATAAGCTCTCTCCAAGTTCATTTATCGCCGTCTCTCCCTCTTACAAGTTACAACACTCCATAATATTACTAAAAATTGGGCATATTGTTGTCCATTATACATGCTGATCATCTTAAGTGACATTTGCATAGCTTTTCCTCAAATACCCGCCACCCTACTTTACCTGTATAGTTACTTCTGCAAGTGACATGTGCGTAGCTTTTCTCTAAATGCTCGCCACCCCACTTATATGGTTACTTCTGCAAGTCACGTATCCTCACATTTTTAAAATAAAACCTTTAATCCTCACCGGTTCTTCTATTCACTAACTGTTCTAATTACACTCCAATTTATCTACCCTGCTGCAATCCTGTAACATACCTCATCTTGAGCATCATTATTCATAAGAATAATGCAATCCAAATAATGGAACTTTTCAAAGTTTGATACATCCACTCTATCCAACTTAAGACTACCATTCACAATAGTAGACTAATTGAAATTTCAACCCATGTACTGAAATTTACTTTTTCTTGCCTTAAGTCCATTAGGATTTAAATTTATAATGAATATCTCTAAATTTCAAATTTGTCATTTAATTTGTCTATAATTTCATTAGTCAACACAATAGCATTAGCAAATAACTAAGGGATGCCGTTGTGCTATCTCTATTTATAACAAGAAAGAATAAATATAAGCTCAAAGTGGATCCCTGATGTACCCCAATGGTAATAAAAAGGCTTGAAATCTTCCCTCCTAGAGTTCTAACACTTGTAAGTTACCTTGCACATTTGATCAAATCAATCCTTGGATTGGACACCCTATTTCAAAGCAGTTGCGTCGATATTGAAACATCAACCTTTTTTCAAATCAATGAAAATCATATGGAGATTTTTATTCCTCTTTATCTCTCCACAAGCCTTCTTATAAACAAATAACATTGGTTGAATCTTCTAGGCACCAAATTGGTTGCTTGATATGTGTATAAAGCTTGGTCTTTGCTTAATAACCCTCCCCAAAAGCTTTGTAGTATGATACAACAACTTTTTTCTAGTGATATGACCATGGTATTAAATGTCGTGGACATGGGGTGAAATTTCGTTGATTTTGTTGATATCGACAACTGGCAATGTTGAATCCACGTAAACATCCTCATTCCACAATATCCTTGACATTTTGTTGAAGTTGTTGACATACTCCGTATGTCGACGAAGTTGGCCTAGGTCCATACAAAAATTCTAGAATGACCTCGACATTAGTTGAAGTCGTCGAAGTTGGCTACATTCTTTTGGTGTTTTGTGGAGTTTGCTGTGTGGGGTAAAAAGTATTGGACCTTGATTTTGATTTTTTTTGTTCTACTAAGCCAATATTAATAGATCACCCCCTCTCTGCTAGATCTACCGTAGATTTACACCATTTTTATGTAGTTTGTTTATTTTCACAAACTTTATATATGGAAGAACTTTGTAGTTCGGAGACCACTGTATGTAATTGTGTGTTTTCCTACATATGTAAACCTATATGGATGGCTATATGTAAACATATTGTGTTTTTTAAGCTATATTTTGTGAAATTTGTCGATTTTCATCACAAAATGACTATTTTTTCGCTTTTTTTGTCGAAGTTGTGTCGAAGTTCCGTTGTAAAAATAAGTTTCCCTAATGTTTCCACGAACTTCCACTTCCACACCAGTCGAAGTCGAAGTCGAAGTCGAAGTCTTATTTCATAGATATGCATATGACACATTAACTTGATACCTCTATAGTTTATGCAACTTTGAATATCTCCCTTATTCTCGTAGATGGAGACTATGGTACCATTTCTCCACTCATTGGCCATTTTCTTGGCACTTATTATCGAAGAAATCATATACCTCAGATTGCTCACTGATGTGTTTCCAACCATCACATGAACATAGTTTTGGACCTTGTACCTTTCCCATTTTTATCTATTTTCAATGCATTGTTGAACCAAGTGTACATGATATCTCTTGTATCCTGAGTACTCAAATTTTTGACATTAATTGAAGCATCTTCATTGAAAAATTTGACAATCACACAAATCTCAAAGGACTGCAAAAATGTAAAAATTTACAACTAATATCTCTTAGGAACATTTGTATGAAGTTTAACAGAGAAAAAACTATAGTAGAAGGGAACACAAGGATTCCCTTTTAGATATTTTTTCGTAATATCTTGTTGGAAGCATAATAAAAGAACCTTATGAGGAGGATACTCTACTCCCTATTCATATGATATCTCCTTGGCAATGACATCCTTTTTCTAGTGAAACTTCTATGTGGAGGGAAGGGCCATATGTATACTTGTCTGTCTTGGCACAACAATTGAACCCATTATAATCTTAAATAAAAAATCATAAAATTAGTGAACAAAAACATCAGCTCACAAAGGACCATGAAATCTTGTAAAAGACTAGCGATTATAATATTTTGGGAATGTTGTCCATCTAAATAACGATAAGCAAAACTGAGCCACACACCATTGCTAATCTCTTAGATTAGATTGTAGAGCATCAAGTTGGTACTTAAGTGCTAAATAGAAGAAGAATGATAGGAGATGGAAACCTCCTGTTCATCTTTGTCATGAAGATTTTCCTCATGGTGTCAAGAAGATCTTTGCCTTAAGGAGTTCCTCAGACGCCCTCAAGAGTTGGGCAATAAGTAGGGATGAACCGCCACCGAACCATACCATCCCACTAACAACGGGTTTTTAACATCCATCCAGTTTATGGGGCATGGACAATGGGTTACCAAATTTATGGTTTGGTTGGTGGGAATCCAAATCATGCCAGCCTCCTAAATCCTGCTCCACTGGACGTGATGCACAGAAGGAACGGACCGTAGTGCTACTGCTGACCAACACCTACCCTCAGTTCATATCCATCATGTTGCACAACTGTCTCAGTAACGCAGTCGTCGTGTACCTCAAGTGCTCACCCTCCCATCATTGTTCCCAATCGTATCACCGTCGGCCTCTGAATGGTAGACAACAACACGGTCTGCAACACTCCTCCAATCCTTGTTCCTCGCAGTTGTCTTCATCCCCCTCATCTCCTTCACCGGATTCGTCGATGCTTGCTTCAACTTTGCATGGGCTCTCTCTCGCTCTACCTGCCCACGCCGTCGTCGTGGTGTGTCGTGATGTTGAGACTAAGAACAAACACAAAGGAGGTCATTCTTGCATGCATGGGACTCGACCTAGCTGACGTATACCGGAGTCGATGCTCACGCAGACCAAGGTGGTGGCGGCCATGTGTGCAGGGCATGGAAACGACGATGGTGGGTGTTTGGCGACAGCGGTGGTTCATGGCAAGGGCAGGATGAGTGTATTGTTGCGACAGTGTGTGCATGGCGGCAACGACGCTGAGTGAATATGGAAGTGGCGGTGGTGAGTACATGGTGGTGACATTATGTTCATGGCGGCGACAACGCTGAGTGCATGACACCGGCGGTGGTGTGTGCATGGCGGGCGGTGTGTGCATGACAACGGTGGCAGTGAGTGCATTATGGCGGCGACGTCTACATGGCCGCGACGACGTCTGCATGGCCGCGGCGGCGTTGGGAGTACATGGCGGCGACAATGAGTGTATGTTTGTAGAGGCTATGAATGCATGGCGGTGGGGCAGTGAGCGCGGGGATGAGTCACGACAAAGGCGCTAATAAGAGTCTCAAATCTGGCAGAATGGGCCAACAAGTTGTGGTGGCGCACTGTATCCTGTGGCGGCGGTTGGGTGATAATTTCCTGTGGTTACCCTGCCACCGGGAGGGAAATGGTGTGGGAGCCCACACAATTTAAATATTCTGTGGTATGGTATGGTATGGAGCGGGTGACAAAAAACCCACCCCATTGCCATCCTTAGCAATAAGCCCTAGTTCAAGCAAAGTTGTGTTTGGGTTTGGAGGTGCGTGGGTATTGAGCGACGAGATATAGTAGAGTTTGGATGTACTTGGTTCGACAAGTGAAACCACCATAATATCAGAATAAATCTGAAACTAACTAGAAAAAGCCATGGGTTGTAGTGTTGCTCAATATTCTGAAAAGCAGTTGCAATGTATGGGTGGGCGTGATATTGAATAAAATACATGCAGATGTGAGCATAAGCCTCACGTATGGAGACTTTATAATGTCAAAAAAGACGTTGCGAAACTAGTGACTCCATGTCTTGGAATCTTCCCCTTTTCAGCGAACTTGCACATCATACTTAGGAATTTGGTTTAAGAATAAACAATCCAATCATTTTCCTTCCCTTCTTTATGTTTATATTTTTCTCTGCTTTTTTGCCGAACTCCTAAAAAATCAATCAATAACATGAGCTGAACACAGTGTCCAAAAATGTGTGGATATTTATACCCAACGTTTGTCCAACTAATAAGTTCACAAAAAAATTATCTATAATAACTAGGATCACATTTTCTGGACTCTATCTCTTGACAACAACAAATGATATTATGTATTCACCTGTATGGAATCAACAAAGGCATCAATTTCCTTGAGAAAGCAAGTTCCCAATTCAGAATTCACCACTAGGTTCATCAACCTCTTCCTTCTATCATTCCAGGCATATGTCATGATGGTGCACTCATACATCCTCTACATCTCCCGATCTATGAAGCACGGATACTCCAAAACAGGTGCCGTACCCGTATCCGATACGTATTGGATACCAATACTCCGTGGATACTCCTGGATACGTATCAGATACTCCTAATCCGTATCCTGCCGTATCTAGGCCGTATCCAGTCGGTAAAAACTAGAAAAAATCTAGACATGGCATTGTTTGATTAGCATTTGACACCAGCTCATGTCTCAACCCTCTCTGCTAAGTAGTAGCTTGCAACAAAGCTGTCATAGTTGCTTCCTTGAAGTAGTTCAAGGTTAGTCACCATTCCTCTCGCTAAATGCCAATCTTCCTTCTCTTTATTGTTTGTACCTCCTCTGTTTTTTGGGATTTTACTTTTTAAAGAACTTTAATATGTAATCAGGATTTTTGTTTGTTCTTTATTGCAATCCAATCCATTCACCTTTACATGGTACTTCCGGATGCTTTCCCTGCTAAGGTGCAACTTTTATGCACCTTGATGTCCTCCATATTCTATGAAAGGCTTCAATTTAGTATCGTTGGGTTAACATCCCTCTTGTTTTGGTGACTAAATCCATTGTGATATATTCTTGATTTCTATCTAGACAATATCTATTTCATCTCCTTTGAAGATAATCATTACATCCCCATCCTTATGTCTCCCCCTATGAAGCACCGATACTCCAAAATAGGTTTCCTACCAGTATTGAGTACATATATGATACTAATACTCCCTAGATACTCTCTAATACATATCGAATACTTCTCAAATCGTATTCCTTTTTTAATTAGCAGGATATGACCTCAATGTAGCCATGATACAACCAACCCATTTAGCATCCAAGAGAGCACCCCACTTGTATGATCCCTCAAAATCCCAAAACCACGTGACTTTCAACTCTAGACCCCCCTTATTGTATTGTGACTTGAGAATGAAATTGGTATTTTCTGTTAAAATTTTAAAATAAACATTAAAAAAACTGTTGTATCCATGTTGTACCTGTATCTTATATTTTCAAAAATTGTCGTATCCCCGTACCGCACCCGTACCCGTATCCATTTTTGTATCTATGTCCGTGCTTCATAGTAGCTAGCTATACATGAGAGAAGATAGTTTGGTATCACAGATGACACAACTCACTTTACAACACAACATTACATGATACATGAAATGTGAAAGGTTTAGAATATGATATTATTACGTCTTTTTGTAACTTGTCTCTCATTAATATGAATGAAAGACCCCTTTTTAAATCATTGTTTGATATTATGGTATTGGTTTCCATTTTCTTTAGAAATATTGTGATTTTTGAAAGAAATTTGATTGTCTTCATCTATTTTTAAAATAAATATATTGGTTATTTTTAAAAATATTAATATAAATATAAAAAAATTGCCGTATCCATGACGTACCTGTATCCTATATTTTCAAAATTTGTCATATCCCCGTACCCGTACCCGTACTCGTACTCGTATCCGATACATATCCGTATCTGTGCTTCCTAGCTCCCGATGAGGTTGAAGATCGGTTTGTCTTCTCAACCTCCACTTTCAATAGAAACTTGCTCACCTTATAATTAGACGGAGGCTTATAGTTCTTAGATGGAGGCTTATAGTTCTTTTCGAATTTCCCAATAGTCCAAGGAATGAAGTTTTGCCGGTATCAGCGATATTTCGACCGGAATATCGATACTGACGGCAACCGACACGAAAACATGCATGCGTACCAATATGATCGCAAATAACGATAATACCGACATGTGTACCGCCATGTTTCGATGGTTTCAGTGCAAAATGCACTACTAACTTCACTGTACCGACCGAAACCGGCGGTATACCAATGGGTATGTCGTTTTTTGCGAGAATGACTGTTGTTACTTATTGGGAGGATAAAAAAAGGTACATTTGGATGAGTTTTGTCGATTGGAGCTAATACCAACCCAAATCAAGGTAATTCTAACTAATCTCTTTCATTTCTACCATTAGCAACCTCCATCTCTTTTTCCTACCTTTTTCTTCCACTTTCGCCTAAAAAGTTGCTTTTTACCGGCAAAGCCTAGTATTACTCCAATTTTTATATGTTTACGTGAACTATACATACATCTATAAGTATATTATGTAGATATGCAATATTATCACTAGATTTACCTACTGACAACACTATTAATTACTATTATCATATAATTTATCTAAGCATATGACAATTAGTATTGATATAATTATTTAGTTATTTATGTTTCGTGGAAGATGTTTTACGAAAGAGTAATGTGAATATAATACAAAGGAGTAATATACACTTATATAGTATTGCACATGAATGAGCAACACAAAACTTTGCCAATAATGATGTGTATGAGGAGCATGTGACTACATACAACCACCTTTATAGGATGCACGCGTATGGCCGCAATATCTCAGTAATATCAACTCATTACTGTATGGAGAACCAACACGCCACTCAGCATACAACTGATGTGAGTTGTAAGTAAATGTGTTATTCGAATGTTGTAAATTGTATACCATTTCTTAATTCTGTGTATTTAAGTTTGTCGTTTGTGCTAGTAAAATTTCATATTTTAATTACTACATTTTGTCATTGAAATCCTTCATCGAAATCCCAACAAAATAGGAGAAATTCCTTACCTCTCACATGATGGACTCCCCCCCCCTACACACCCAATATAGAAATTTATTGCATAAAACACTGCATTTAGGTGTAGAGATCACACCTGTAAAGTTTCATGAATTAATTTGTTCATTTTGGCGTCGAAATGGCCATGATTGCATCTGTCGGTATTTCCGTTGGTATACCGGTAAATACCTATTTCCAAGCTGTCGAAACGACGTCGGTATCGGTCACCTTGTTCCTTGCAATAGTCTAGCACATTGACAAAAAAGAATTGTTGCATAATGCATAAAAAGAAATTCCATATTGGTAAACCCACCTAGCAATATATTGCTTCACCCATTCTCTATGATTTTTGTGAATAACCTCCTTTATCCGTACTTGCTGCATTGATGAATTCAAGCTAGGAGTGCTGCAACACTCATCAGTCTCATCCACCTTACCCATCACAATGTCAACTTCTCATACAACCATAGTCACAAATTTAGTATTCGGGATACGTTCAGTTGAGTTGAAAAATTTGGAGTTAAGAAATTATGCGGGAAATTCATGTAAAAAGTGGTCAAAGTACGGTAAAATACGGTCAACGATTCCAGAAATAAATCGGGAAAAAATCGGAGGATTTATGCATATATTGCATACATCGTATATGTATATATGTTTTGCACATATATATGTACATACATAATGCATACACACACCTATAACTATTAAACACATATACATATACATATATTACATACATACACACATATATTTGTTTACATACATAGAGACATATATATGCTTTCAAACTAAGTTAGATTTTTTAATGAGTATAATACGGAAAAAAACGTATAAAATGGGAAAAAACATTATACATGAATAATTTAGGAATAGTACGGGAATAAAACGTAGTATTCAGGAACTGGGGTTTATTCAGCAGTTTCATACGTTTTAAACGTGACTTTTTCAAAAGTCAGAATATATTGTGACTATGCGTACAACTGCAACCCATTTGAACTTTTCATCTTTCTTATGTATGTCTTTCACGTTCTGCTTGATTTCATGCTTAATGCTACTATCAACTTTAAGGCATGATGCAACATTACGCTTTAGTGTGAACTAAGTGTTGCTTAAGGCGATTCACCTCCCCGTGATCTCCTTCATGCATAGTGAACAAACAACCGAATTGGAGTTGTTTTCATATTTAAAGAATTGTTCTTCCATGCTTGATCAGTTGACCCAAGTGGAATTATGCACACTTGGGATGTTTCTTGTGATTGGGTGTTAGTCTCAATTGGGTATGATGCAAGGCTCTCCATGATTGCATTGGAGACAATAAAACAAACAAAAGCCATCAAACAAACAAATACATTCACAATTTCACATATGACTAAGCATTTTCACAGTACGCGATCACATCTGACTAAACTAACAAACACAATGTACATTTGTCAAGTAAAATAAAAAAAGCCAATAACCAAACAATACATGCAATTGGATGAATATCAATTTACTGAACAAGCAATTAGGTATATATGAACATGCAATTTGATGAAAAGGCAATTAGTCATGTACGAACATACAATTAGATGAACAAGCAACTGGGCATGTATGAACAAGCAATTAGATGAACATGCAATTAGACATGTTTGAACAGGCAATTCGATGAACGTGCAATAGGCGTGCATATAATTTTTAATGATAACAATTACAAGTTAAATTAATTAATACTCCTTGAAAAACTTCAATGGAGTACCGATCTTAAGAATTGCAAAAGGACAACATAAGAGAAGGGTGGAATTGGGGAGAGGGTGGGAAGAAGAGATAGTAGGAAGGAGAAATAGACATGAAGAGGTGATGTAAGAAATAGAAGCAAAAATGTGGGTGTTGTCAGGAAGAATGGAATGAGGAACCAACATTGTGTATAAAGTATAAACCTATTGTTAACTGCTCGGTCTATTAGAATGGTGATAGAAAATGGGAGAAAATGGGGGAAGAAGTTGAACAAGAACAAAAAGGAGATTTGGATAAGTTAGAAAAGTAATTAGAGAGGAAGGAGAAGAAATGCTGATTTCATGAAATGGGGGGGCAGTCCTATTGGATTGTGGAACCATAATAATGGAAGAACAAGGAACAAGAAGTGGAAGGATAAGGGGAATAGGTTGAAGAGGCAACAATCTAGCCATTAGACAATAATCCAAATACGAATTAACAAAACCGAGAAGAAGCCGCAATCACTTCTGAGAAAAGAAGAGAAGAGGATGCAATAAGTGAAAAAGAAAAAACAAAGTGAGGGATACCTTGACTCTGAAGAAGGATTGTTGCAATGGATGAAGAAGCTCGCCAAAGCAGTGGGTGAAGAAGCCTGGTTGTCAACAACTCTTCTCTCGTGGAGCGTTGCCCACTAAAGAAGTAAAAGTAGCACATATGCTCGGTCTAATTATTGCTCCGCTTTGACATATCTCGGATGTCTCAGTGACCGAACTGCTTAAGAAGCCACATGTGCGTCCACACAAACATATTTCTTGAACATTGGTAGGGCTTAGTCATACTTCATTCAACAACTATAACATCGTAATAAACATGAAACAAGCTAGAATAGATCATGGAGAAGTGTAAAAAGTAGGACAAAAAACCAAAATAGCACAGTTTTATAAAAATATATACTGAACTAGCACCAAAACCATCTTAATTCCCGAAATAGCCCACTTTCTGGGGAAAGCGCCAAGATTTTGGCGTTTAATGTTTTCGGAATCAAAGGTGCCCGAATAGTTGGCATTTTTCAGTGGAAGCCCCAAGTTTGTGGCGTTTTAAGCTAAAAGCGCCAGAAATTTAGGCGTTTTGTGAAAGCGCCAAGATTTAGGCGTTTTCCAGTTTGCGTTTTCTAGTAAAAGCGCCACAAAGTTGGCATTTTTAGGTGAGATGGGGCGGGAGCTAGTAGAGTAGACACATCAGTTGACCCTCACGCAGATAACCCTTACCGCAGATCTTGATTGGCGCCTCGATCTCCAACATGATGGGCTGCGACAAAAACACATCCCTAGCTGCAGGCACAGGTTCCTGATCTCATCCTCACGTAGCGCCACCTGCCTGACGCCTCTCCCTTTCTTCGGCTCCAGTAGCCTCGATATGAGCCCGTCCAGCGCGTCCCCGTCCATCGCGGCCGCCCTCATCGCCTTCCTTCTTACCACCCTTTTCTCTTTGCTCAAACTGGGGTTTTAACTCACCGGTTGTCGGTGGGTACAAGTCAGCGGCGAGCAACAAGTGGCGTGGAAAAGAGGAGAGGAATATCGAAGATGAGGGTAAGAGGAAAGTGGGGTTTTGGACGGTTCGGGCGGTAGTCAGTGGCCGGTGGAGTTTGTAGCGTGGTTTGTGGTGTGAGTGTGGAAGAGAATCAATTCCTGCCGTGGTTTTTGAGTGGCAAACACGACTATATAGATGTCCGTACCAGGTATTGTTTAGTTTCGGGCTTGGCTGCTCTTGCTCTCTCCTCTAGCCGCTCCGTGGGCTAGGAGGCGGAGCAGCAGGAGCGGGTGGAGGTGGAGTAGAGGTGGGAGAGTTGCCGGGAGCAAGACGGGACAACAGTGACCGAGAGTGAAGAAGGTGGGAGACGACGAGCGAGACCCCGGAAGGAGATGTGGGCGGGGGGTTGCGATATTTTTCTCACACTGATTTGTTCTACGATTTTGATTTGTGTATGATGTAATCGTTAATTTCTTTGCCGCTTCCGGATTCCAGGCGCCAATCAAGATATGTGGTAAGGGTTTCATACTGTCAGATAACCAACTTGTTCATTCTTGAGAGAATGAACCCAGTGGACCCGACCATCAACTGATGCGTCCACTCTACTAGCTCCCGCCTACGGAAGAAGATCCCCACTCCCTCTCACCTAAAAAGGCCAACTTTGTGGCGCTTTTACTTGAAAACGCAAACTGGCTGGTGCTTTTATCCTGAAAACGCCTAAATCTTGGTGCTTTCACAAAATGCCTAAATTTTTGGTGCTTTTAGCTTAAAACGCCACAAACTTGGCGCTTTCACTGAAAAACACCAACTATTTTGGCGCCTTTGATTCCGGAAACACTAAAACGCCAAAATCTTGGCGCTTTTCTCAGAAAGTGGGCTGTTTCGGGAATTAAGATGGTTTTGGTACTAGTTCAGTACATATTTTATAAAACTGTGCTATTTTAGTTTTTTGTCCTAAAAAGTAATCATAGAAACTGATAGCTGAGGTTTATTAGGAATATGTGGCAGAAAGCTCACATAGGGGAAAAAGCCAAATAAATGGGAAGCTTAACAATTTGTTGGTGTTGAGAAGATTTAGTCATTGCCACGACAAAGCTACCTCTCTTCTCTGACCGGAGATGGTGAGTGGTAGTCTGCCTATGGTTATACAAGTGGACAGGGAAGTCATGCTAGGATTAGAAGGATGTGGGTGTTCAAGGTTACGGGATGAGGGGTGCCGTATCAATCAAGTCAGACATAGTTCGTAGATCAGACCAACACCAGATCATAGGAAAAAAAAATGAAAATCTTGACATATAATTGAACAAAACACAGGCACACAGCATTAAAAGAACAAAAAACTAAAAGTGGGCAACGCAGTTTTATTTTGATAGAAAATTTAGCAGCAGAAAATCACCTAAATTTATACCGAGTTTGACTTAAGAAATACATGATTGGTGACTTTGCTTAATAATGAATGTTTTCTTACTTAAACCTATTTGTATATTACCTTGTTTGACTGTTTAGCAATAAAGTTTTATTTGTGATTTGTTTTCTATATTATTCAAAACTTTTTTCAATAAAATGAACTAATCCACAAATTCACACACTTGGAGTTTTTATTGTGATGTGATCGAGTCATGGACTTCTAAAATTGGTTCTTAGCTCTCTTAAGTGCGTTTTGCATGTTTGATGCTTACCAAGTTGAATGGAGAGAGAATTATGAACCATAAGTGATTTCAAAACTAGTGTAATTTTTCTCAGCCTTCATTGTTTTTTTCAACCTTTTTTTGGACAAATTTGATTCTTTTATTTCTCAAAGTATGGACATTGTGCTTTTTTTGGGTTGGCAATGTTATCATAACAAACAAGTTTTGGTTTATTATACTGTCATATGGATTTAGTTACTTAATGGTACACGTGAACTTGTGCTGAAACAATAGTGTAACAGTATTGTTTCTATTCGACATTGTCAAACAATAAATTTGCTTGAATGTGCTGTTGGGAAAACTGCATTTCCAAATTTGTTTTTTTGCTCGAGGTCTTTTTCTGTATATTTTAGTGATGGGAAAACCAATTTCCTTCATTGTAAGTGCTTATTGTCTATATTTTTGTGATGGAAAAACCAACTTTTAAATTCTCGATCACCACAAAAGTAATGTGGGTAATACTACAAAGCATTATTAAATAATCATTAGTTTTTAGTAACGAAGATGCCCGTCACACTATGAAAATATGAAGTTGATATATTACCCATATTTTCATTGGCAAATTGCACCTTTCATACAGTTTGAAGATGCTCGTGACGCTGATGATGCAATTCGTGGCCGTGATGGATATAATTTTGATGGCCACAGATTGAGGGTAACTGAAAAGTTTATACACATAAATAGTTGTTTACTCTTTTTTTTTGTCGAGCTCCTTGTATATTTGATACTTTTATACTCTACAATGACAGGTTGAGTTGGCCCATGGTGGGAGAGGCCAATCATCATCTACTGATCGTTATAGAAGCTACGGTGGAGGCGGCGGCGGCGGCAGCCGGGGTGTTTCTAGACGTTCTGATTATCGGGGTAATATTCCAAAGCATTTGTCTTTGCACATGGTTTTGGTTGCATGTTCGCATTTGTGACCAAAATTCCTGATTTTCCAGTGCTGGTCACCGGCCTTCCATCTTCTGCATCCTGGCAGGATTTAAAGGTATACAAAGTTTGCGTTTGCCATTATTGCCATGTATGCCTTTCTCTGTTGATTGCATTCATCCTGTTTATGATTACCATTTTTAGGACCACATGCGAAGAGCAGGAGATGTGTGCTTCTCAGAAGTTTATCGTGAAGGAAAAAGTAAGTGGCAAGGCATTTGTGTATGTGGGTTCTACGGAGGCAGTTCCTGACATGAAAGTGAATGTGTTGCAGATGTTACAGGGATTGTGGATTATACAAATTATGATGACATGAAGTATGCTGTGAGTATTTACTGATAATTGTTGTTAAATCTGTTAAGCTTTGTCAGTTCTTAATGTATGATCTTGTCATTCCCTGCAGATACGGAAACTGGATGATTCAGAATTTAGAAATGCATTTGGCCGAGCTTATATAAGGGTAATAATCAACCATTTAGTACAATTTTAAGATAGCTCGTGAGAATCATTTGGTTATAAACTTACTCTTACTTGATGTGAAGGTTCATGTGATTGTATTTATGCATTATAGCTACATGTTTACTTAACTTTAGGGCTTATTTGGTTTTACGTGGTTTGGATTCCAGGTATGGATTTAAAAACAGGAGTTGCAAAACAGGAAAATAAACCACACAGCTATGGTTTGGTTGTGTGTGCTTTGAAGTATGCTCGTCGGCTTGTTTTCATTTGGTTTTATGCAGTTCTCGGTTCCCATTTGTTGCTCTACGTACGAATCGCGTTTTTAAACAGATACAAAGTACATGTTTTGCCAGCTGGCAAGTGTGGGACGGAACTGCGCCTAAATAGAGCGCAGTTCGTTTCCACCGATTACTATACAATCAAAACATCACCGTGTAGTTTATTTTCGCAGCAGGAACTGCAACTATCTTCAACCAAACTCGGTTAGTTCGAAATCACGTGTACTTGCAACTGAACCAGTTCACTTTCAGCCCTACCAGACGGGCCCTTAGAGAGGTTATTTCGTCATACATGTACCTATGTGTAAGTGCCCAGGCATGTAGGTATTTCAAGGGGAGTTCACCTTGGTTTTTTGTACTTCAGCCTGTGTTATGTGCCTCTGGACCTAGTGTATATAATTGGTGTATCTCTGTAGGTCCCTACTGTTCAAATTATAAATGCTGTTCTCCTTGTCACTTTAGGTGCCTAATTCCCTAATTAAGCATGTATAATCTTCCTTTTCTAGTCTGGTTTTGGTATGCACCATGAATTCTGATTCTACGATAGAAACTTTCTAGGAAACACGAACACGGACGCGTATATGGGCGCGGAAACGGAACACAATGATTCCCAAAAATATAGGACGCAGACACGGTATTGGACACAACAAATCTATGATATATATATATATATATATATATATATATATATCGAGAGAGAGAGAGAGCATATTATGACACAATATACTATATGTATACACACAAAATGATCTAAATAGACTATCCACTGGAAATCAGCATGAAATCCAACAAGCATTCTACATATAACATCATATCCACAACTCAAAATATAGATTAAATCACAACATATATTAAGATGCCTGATTATAAAATTGTTGAAGTAAAAATATATGGAATTTTAAAACTAAAATAGCCGTAAATTTTTGGGGATAGTGGTATTTTTATTGTTGATGGAAGTAATGGTAAACAATTGTATTATCAAGAGAAGAAGGGGAGGGGACATGGAAATATATTGTTGCTGGTGGTGTAGGAGATAGAAAATGGTGTCTTGGAGGTTGAGAGGGAAGAAAAGGAAGGGCAATGCGTTGGTGAGCTACTTAAGATTGAGAGGCAAGAGAAGAAGAGGGGAGATGCAGATGTAGAGAAGCAAGAAACAGAGAAGGCGTAGGGAGGACAATATTCTGCTACATTGCGTCTCCAATTTCTCTGCATCGTTCCCGTCCACTTGGTATCTTGCAACTTGCAAGCAAGCTATATTGATTTTTTCTTCTAATCATGGTACACCCTATCTCCTAGACTTTCATGTCAAAGAGTCGATGCTCCAAGATCCTACTCTAATCCTTTTTCCTACTCTAATCCTTTTTTCGTTGAATTTGCTTCTTTACTTGCCTTCGTCGAAAATGTTGTCCTTGCTTGTTTTTCACTGCATCTGAGAAAATGATGTAGCGGAACTGCTTCTTCACCCACAGTCGTTGATAACACCCAAATCTACGCATATTATCTATGCATGTTATCTATAGTTTCATATCACCTTGGCCTTAATATGCCCCTTTTTGCTCATCTTTTAGTTCTTTTCTTGTTTACTTAGATAAAGTAGCTAGCTAGCCAATAACGTAGCCTATCTAACCAGTTTTTGCGACAAGCAAGCACCGATCTTAGATGGACAACTTTCTCCATGTTTTCTCTTTCTCCTAAACTGAGGACCAGTGAATTGTATTGCTTGATATTTCGTCTAAAGATGAATACATAATCATCATGGTCTAATCATTACTCTGGGCCCAGTTTGGCTCTCGTTTATTTGCTTATATTGCCTAATTCACATCATACATCTTGACCTAGCTTAATTGACTTTATCTCGATTTTAATTGGATTTATATTTGATGTGCATGTCATTTTGGGCCCAAATAAGCACCAAAGCCCATCCACATGGGGTCGGCCCCTCTATTTCGTGAGTGCTGATGGATAATTCCCAGTTCTTATGTTCTGCTTTCTCGAACCCTAACCGCGGACGCCTGTGTGAATACAATCACAACCTATTAATCCAAACCGCGACCTCCCCCTCACCGCGGTCGCGATGCCCATAACCGCGACCCGCGGTACCCTCCTCCACCCGCAGTGGTCTCTGCATCCCAATGCCGCGACCGTGGCAGGTCCTTCACAGATACGCGACCAGACCTCATCCCGCAGCCACCGCGACCAGCTCTCCCCCCGCGGTCTGGACTCCCTTCAACCACGACCAACATCATCCACGCTCTGACGCTCACGGTTCCCAACAAGCTCCAACCGCGATCATGCCTTCACCAACACCCCTGCACCTGCACTAGCCTCCTCGCTCGCGACCTGCACTTCGTGATCTTCGACCTCGATCTGTCCTCCTCGACGTCGTCGCTCACAGCAGCGCCAACACCTCCACCTCCGCACCGCGCCCACGGTCGCCTTCCTCTCTGAGACCACGATCACGACAACTGCTGCCCCGATCCACAACAGCCGAGCCCGCACCCTCTCCATCATCCCGACGTCCCCTCTGCGTCGCACCCGCTAGCAACCACCGCGGTCGCAATCTCCACATATCCAACCGCGACCCCATGATAGATCGCGACCAGTGCATTCAAAAACACACCGCGACCTCAGTGCATCAAGGCAGCCCACGGTCATGTGCTTAAGGAACAGGACCGCGACCAGAGCAAAAAGAAAAGAACTGCGGTCAGTGTTGATAAACACAAGACCCCGATCCAGCACTATAAATATCCCCACTCCACAACAGGGGGGAGGGGTCGGAGAGTCCAGGAGCGAGTCCAGGGACCGAAAGGCTGCGATTTTGCGTCCAGCCCAAGGAAAATCTCGACTCGGAGTCCCGCGGGAGAGCACGGAGGTCTGAGAAGACTGCGATGCTCACTCCACGCCGCCCTCTACAGCAGGCTTCCATTCTTTCTCCATCCATCCGCCTATTACCACCCAGATCTAGATCATCTTCCACCTCCGTTCATCCACCGAGCCGCTGTTTGGGGCAGATCTAGAGAGAGAGAGGACCAAGAAGTCCAGATCTGATCAAGGAGGAGGACCAAAAGACGAGATCCAGCCCATACGGAGGCAAAGGAGCGAGAGCCACCTCTCCTCCACGGGTTAAATCTTATCTTCTTCCTCTATCTTCTGCTGTGTTCCGTGGTTTCTTGTACAACGATGTTTTTCCATCTTTGTTCGGTGCCAATTATGCTTGTCCATGTCTAGTTGAGCTCTTTTCTTGGCTATGTAGCTCGATTCGGGCATGTTTATGTACTTTTGCCTTAAACAAGTAGTTTTATTCCATATATAGTATGTTGATTGTTCTATCTTCTCTCTCTAGTTATGATTGCTAGTTTGGTTGATCTCTTTCTAGTTTGAACTGCTGTTTCTGCCTGTATCGAGAGATCTGTTGTAGGAATAGATGAGAGTTGATAGTTTGGATCGGAATTTGAGAGGACGGTTCGAGGTCCTCTCCTAACATTCCAAAATACGGTTTTAGTCACGCTGCGCGAAAGCGAGTGGGATGACCCCACAGGAACATATACCACAATGCGTACTATGTTGGGTTTTAAGATGCTTGATTAGGTGTTCAAGGGTTGTCTACGCCCGAGAACGGGTGCATAGACTGCCCAGGTTGCGGTTACATAGCCAAGAACTCCTTCTCTCTGATTAGTAGAATCCAGCGAACTCTGTTTTGTTTTGTTTTTGTTTTTTTTTCTTTTCTTTGTTTTGTTTTAATTCGTGACAACCTGCTAGATTAGTTCTAGCACAATATTTTTATCAACTATCGTTTTTGGCTTATCTAACCCAAGAACGAAATCTCTGGCGTCCTAAACGTCACTACGTCCCTGTGTTCGACCTCGTAATAAAAGTTGTGGGGGCTTTGAAGGTTTCAAGTTATAAATTAAAAGTCCGACTCACTTCTGAGCCGATCAGTCGTCTAAGGTGTGAAAATCCTTGCTTGTCCTTCAATACTATTGGGTTCTGCTATGTCGAATACCCTGTATTTATTACTGCGTCACTTGGATGCACTGTGTCACAGTAGGGAGACTCCGACAAAATTGTTATATATATCCATGTCATAAAAAGAGTTTCAAAGTTTTATGGTTGGCAGCATGGAAGCACGAACACGTTTCTAGAGACAGACACTGACACGAACACGGGACACGACAAATTTCTAAAATGTAGGACACAGACACGACATTGGATGAGTGGAAAATATTTTATTAATATATACATATATGTGAGTGTACGATGTATGAATTGGAATTTATTTTAAAATATTTTATTAATATATACATATATGTGAGTGTACGATGTATGTATAATCTTTATGCATATAAAGGTGTCCTGTGTAGTAGCAACAATATAAAGTAGAAAACTAAACATGTGTTTTTTGTAAATATAGTAAATTATAGAATATGCATATGAGTTTGTATTACTCATTTACCCAACTTATTAGATTATAATTTGATTCATAGGATCTAATTCAGCTTAGACTTTACATATTGGTTCTTTTCAACAGATTTGTTTGTAATTGTGATTAGATCTCAGCTTTATGAAACATTTTTCTCAGTAATAAGACATAAAAGGTAGCTGTATGTTCAACATTTGCACTCTGAAATAGGCTAGATTGCAGCAGGAACCACTGTAATGATGTGTCCAATAAGTGTCTGGGCAGCGTCTAGCTGTGTCCGCGGTGCTGAAAAAGACCAAAATGAACTAGACACGTCCCAGCCGTGTACAAAACGTTTTGGGCAGTGTCTGGGAAGTGTCTGTGTCCAAAACGTGATCGACACGGACACGCGGGCTGTCTAGAAGTGTCCGTGCTTCCTAGGCTGGCAGTCAACCTACCTCCAACCCTCCTTTATCCTAGCTTGGGTCCAACTACATTTGCACAAGATGCAGGGAACATAGGCAGTTTTGTATTCTTGATTATTTTAAAACTACATGATAATAGATTTATTTAGTTTCTATAAACAACTATTTTTGCTTTGTATGTCAGAATAACATAATTATGTCCTAAGATCCAAAACCTGGCCATATCCCAAAACGTCAAAATTGTCCGTTTAACGGAATTTTTTTTTTGATTGACACCTTAATGTTACCTACCATTATTGCAATCCTCTATAATTCACATTAGAGTGTTGGGTTTCGGTAGCAATTGCTAGTCTACTACTAATTTTGGAAATCATCAGCCTCATTCTTCAGTTCTTTTTAAGGAAACTACCGCCATCGAAGTCGTAACTTTTGGACGACCTCTTAAATTTTTTGACATATGAGTGTGACCTAAAAAATGTAATAAAATAGGACGGCGTGTCAAAAATATCCTTATCCTTATGTGGCCCTTTTATACTTGATATAGACATGGATGTGTTAAAACTCTCCTTATCAGTATCTTATGTAATAGATATAAATACTAATATGGATGTCTTAACTGTATCCCTGAAGATCTCCGTCTCTTGATGAAAATAGAAATAGAGCAACCATCATCTTCAATCACTCTACGGACCCTCAGTCCATCCTCTTCACCCCGACGTCCTGTTGATGACCTTTCGTGGCCCATCTTCCATGACAACCGTATTTAACTTGATTGTCCTTTGCGCGTGGAGGTTGTAGTGCTACGTACAAATCTAGCTTCGATGAGGCTGGTCTCTCTCTCAACAGTTAAGAGCATGTCACCGACAATAGTCGTTGGGCAGCTAGCACAGCCGGAAATGCATGGCCTTCATACCCAACAACGACAAAGTCATCTTCATTGACGGGCCAACACCACCCCGTTTATGGCCCTGACTTTAGCCGCACATGCCTCTCCGACGATGTCCTCTTGTGGTTGTTGGACCTTACTCGCTCTGCCCTAGATGTATATAATGGTGGCGTGGAAGGGATGACCTTAGTTTCATGTCTAATGGGTGTGGTTGTTGCCAGCTATCCATGCATCCACGTAATTTGTGTATGGTAGAGGAGGAAATGCCTAATTCATGGTGAGGCTGCAAGCAAGGAAGCACAACTACCGACCGAAGTGTTGGTAGCCGCTAGAGTTTGCGAGAGACGATTCAGATTCCCACTCTACCCATACCTGAAAATTGGTTTTTCATTTTCACGGAAACCATCACTTGACTTTACATCTGGTTATACTATAAGATGGTTGGATGATAATGGTTTGGTTGGGGGATGGATCGGTTCCATCTGTTCGACCCAATTAGTTGGTTGATTCTATCTAGTTCTGGGATGTCTGCCAGGTCTTGGGCTAAATCGAACTGCTTTGGATACCCAGTTGTAGTAACATTGTATACGATGCTTGTAATGAGTTTTGATATTTGTTTCTATAGTTACTTACAAAGGATACTATGATATGATTGTGAAAAGTTCATACATTATCTGATTTTTACAAATATTCAGAAAATGTCCATTAAAATGTTAAGGACTCTTAATCTGTATCTTTATTACGATTCTGATAACAGTATAGAAATAATCAATGGTGCTTGTGTGCTGATGGAGTGCGTCCTGCTTAAGGACGAGCAACACAAGAAGAATCTACACGACAATGGATGACCACCTCTACTATGACTCTTGCAATCATTGAACCCTCCACCGCTTATGCATGCCTTAGTTAAAGTGAAGTTGCAAATCGATACCATGAATGTCTCAAATACATTGCTTGGGATGATGAAGATTTAGAAGACCCGGTTGACAACGTCAATCACACAGACACAATTCCCCATCATCCCCACTTGCTTTGACTTGAAGACGTTGATTGATCTGATTATTTGCAGCGGAAGTGTGATGTTCAACTAACCAATATTCTTTGCTTGATGGCATGGTATTTGCTTAGATTGCCAGCTTACATTTGCTTACTTCATCAACATTTCGTTTTGTTTTCAAGATGAGATCTGTCGCAACACAAGCTTCTGATGCATGATAAGGCCTGTTAGAGAGTCCATATTAGTCTATTGGTTAATAGGCTAATTAGTTGAGTGGGCCTTTATATTCCGTCCCGTCTAGTTTACTTGGGTCCTAAGTAATAAGGCATATCTCCTCTCCTATATAAAGGAGAGGGCGTCAGTCTTTGTAATTATAACAATTACATTAGTTCAATTATCTTATTTCACATGGTATCAGAGCGGGTTCCATCATGAGAGAACCCTAGCGCCGTCGCTTCCTCTCTCTCTTGCATTCGCCGCCGACTTCTCCCTTGCATTCGCCGCCGCTCCTCTCTCCGAAGAGAGCAACCGCAGGCTCTCTCCGCCTGCAGGCGGCCGTTGCCAAGGCCTAGGCCGGCTGCCCGCTAGGCAAATCCGACCTACATGGCTCTTTCTTCCCTTTCTCTCTAGCAGCCATATACGGCGGTAATCTCCATTCGCCATCCGAAACCAGCAGCAACCGGTGCCGCTGCTAGCAACAGCACCAGCCGCCGCCTCCATCAGCAGCAGTCGCTGCTGTCGCCAGCAGCCGCACCAGCCGGCAGCAGCACCAGCGGGCGCCGCCGCCGCAGCCTACATGAGCAGCTCAGCCCCTAGGAGCTGCCATCTCCAGCAAACGTCCATCATCCGCGCCGCCATCCCGAAGGAACAGTTAGCCGCCGGCCTCCATGAGTGTTCGTCATCCATCGCCGACCATCCGTGAAGCAACCTGCTGCATTCCCATCGATACTATCAACATGAAGTCGATGGTATTGACTTTATCACAACGACAAAAGAGCGTCTGTCGATATCATCGACAGTCTTGTCGATGGTATCGAGAGTTTATCAGCGGCGATGTGAAACAGATACACCTATCTCATGATGTCTTCAGATCAGCCTTCATCGTCGCTTTGGAGAGGGTCCGCCTTGGCTCCGCATGCATCCTCTTGGCGTGCAATATCTCTGGAGTCACGCAGGAGACCCTTTGTCATCTCCTATGTTGCGACAAAGTGCTTCATCAGCCGAGCGTCATATCTAGCCATCATCCGCAAGCTTCTCAGTCCAAGAGCGAAAGCTCTAAGTCCTAGTTATACCAGAACCAGATGAACTCGATCCCACCACATCAATGGCTGAAAGTATGCTTATGGAAGCATACTGAGGATGACATTGATGAGGAGTGCTTGATGTTGTGTTCTCTGAACTATGAGTTGCAGAGACAACATGAGACATATGATGTCTCCAAGTTACTGTCCTAGTATGTCATGACAGAAGGAGATCCAGTAAGGTATTCACACACTCAATGTGATTGGGTATGTGGAAAACCTGATTAAGAAGGATTCCCTCTGAGCCAAGAGTTGGCTATTGGTATGATACTGCAAATGTTGTGAGAATCATACAATTCATGATAAGCTACAACATGAAAAACTTTGACAAGCGTTGACAGAGTTGTTGGACATGTTGAGGATAGTAGAGGCAAAGATGAAGAAAGACAAACCATAGTCTTTGATGTGATCAAAGAAAAGGTAAGTCTTAAGGGCAAGGGCAAGGGCAAAGCTAAGAAGTGTTCTGATGCTAGCCAGCAATCCAAGCCGTCTTCAGCCTCAAGGCACATGGGGAAAGGGTGTATGAGGGAACTGCCCTCTATATCTGGAAGAACAAAAGAAGATGAAGGAGGGGATGGAGATCTCCACCTAAGGTATCATGAAATGAACCACTTCTTTATCCGAGGTATATGATACCAAGATATGGATATGTCATATATGATATGCAATATCCGCAAAGAAGTGATGGCCTTTGTGAAAGGACCAAGAAAGAAGTACCCATCATTGGAGCAAGTGTTGCGGCCATAGATAGGAGTATCTTTCAGTTTATTTCAGCCTAAAGGGCACGAAATAGAGTTTAGAACTGCTATTTCATATATTGCCAATAGATAGAAACACTTTATTATTGCATATTGTATGACAATGATGGCAATTAATAAAGTTGATGTTTCAATCTTAAAGATATGATCTTTGTGGCAATGCCTTGCTTATCTTGTGATACATGGTATGCATAAGATAAAATGATACCTAAAGTTATTGATAACTCAAACAATCAAATTAGCATCAATCATGAGAAATTCATTTCTAGTTTCCATATGATGGATAAACCTAGACTCTTTTGGTTAGAGAACCATTAAGAGACATGAATATCTTGGACATGATTAATCAATCTTCACTAAAGGAAGTGGAGAGTGATTATCCTATTAGGTATAATACATGTGATGTATTTACATACCAAATCGGAACAAATGCTAATACTTCAAATGGTGTTTAGAGAAATACCAATATGAACATCTTGAAGTGTTCAAGATTGTCATAGATGAAGCACAAATTTGGTAAAGTATTAATTCTTGATGAGATCAATGAATGAAATACTTGGACCAAATGTTTGAGATCCTTATGAGTGATTATGATAGTGTATCATAGTGAACTCATGATTAAGGCATGGTGATGTCTAAATGAAGAAGGAATCATACTCTAAGGAGTTAGAGAATGATTATCAAATAACTGAATTCTTCTTAATAAATGAATACCCCACACTAATAAAAGAAATCAAGAATCACAAGGGTTGTGAGTTCTTATATCTTTAACAGATACACCTCAATTATCTATGTGATCAGTTGTTCATGTGATGAGTCAACTATCAAGATGAATATGAGGAACCGATTCTTGAGTTATGGTTTATGACCATTACATCCTAAATGACATCCATGTGAACCATAAGGTATGACCTTGATGGTAGCACTCATTGGATCATATCCATAAGTGCAAATGAGTCTTAAGTGTTAAGACACATGGATCACATTTTGAGAAGGATGATGCTTGTTGATTGCAACTTAATGACTAAGACATTTGGCATATGGATACTAAAACCGCATTCCTATGAGGAATAAAGCCAGGATGTGTACGTGACACAACCTATAAGGTTTATGAATCCACTAATGCAAATGAAGTCTATAAGTTACAATGGACTAATCAATGTGATTGATTGAGTACAAGCAACTCAAAATTGGATCTTTACTTTGATGATATAGTCAAAGGGTTTGACTGATATGTCAAAGATAAAGAAGGGATCTGTGATTTAGTGGGAGCGTATTCACATTCCACATATTGATGTGAAATGGAATTGTTCTAGAATGGAAATCCAAAAGTGGAAATTATCTTTAAGGAAGATAGAGATGTTTCCTATATGATAGGAATAGAGATCTATAGAGATAGTTCTCGACAAATCTCTTGACCTGGAAAAGAGAGAGCATACATTGGCAATCTGTATTGAAGGGTTCAGTATGCACAGATTCAGTGGGAGAAAACTTGTCCATGTTACATGGAGTTAGTATCCCAAGGCCAAGTGTCCAATTCTTATGAAGAATATAAACACTAAGAATAGATATGGATCTATCATGTATGTAATCATCCCATTATCTTGCATGTATGACATGGCAAGAATAAAATGCATTCATCATTTTGTATGTATGACATGACAATATGATGTGCTCATCCTGATAACTCGTATGTGGGACATGACGAGTGGATGTCTGTCTACTTCCAGTAAGGGTTACTGGAATACCATAAGAACTTGATAAGTACTTGAGAAGTACTAGTTCTATGGAGATAAGGAAGAGTTCGATGTAAAGAGTTACATTGATGCGAACTTCCGAAAGGACAGAAAATTAATCGCAATATATACATAAGATGTATAAAAGTGAAAGTTTGTTGATAATTGGAAGTGTTCCAATAAAACCATTTAAAAGGGGAAATGCCGAGTATCTATGTGTTAGAGAACAGCTGTAGATACTATATGGATCTGGAAGTTCATGAGATGAACTTATAGATATTCCGCTCATTGATGACAAGTCTGGAATCCTTGATCATGCAATGTGGCTAAAGGTTAGCAAGGAATACTAGATCGCATATTACGGCAACTCCATCTCATACGTGTGACATACAACGAAGAGATGAGAGACATGCAATTACACTGACTTTGGCAAGGTGTTGCCATTACTCACTATGTTAACACTGGAGTAGAATGACATGTGGGACATGTTTGTAGATCACTATGAATATGATTCAAGAGTGATTGGCTCGCAGTGCAAGTGGGAGTCTGTTGGTATGTATGCCCTGAGAGCCAATCATGGGATGATTGGTGGGATACATTAAGATTGATTTGATAAACATCAAAGGCAAGCTTCCAATTCTTTCTGGTTCAGTCATATGAGATAGTGATAGAACAAATTGAATGTCTAGAGAATGACAGTACTCAATGATGTATGCTTTCAGGTTGAGGACCTGAACGATGAGATCATACGGATGCTAAGAGTTTGTACATTCTTGTTATGTCCCTAGTCGGATGTCATTGTGGAAGGTAGATAGACAACAATGACACACAAGACTGGATTGTGGTGTTGGTTGATGACAGAATCTCATTAGTCATGATATAGAGATATCAAACCAAACACATAGGTACTTGTTAGAGAACAAGTGTACCGGACAGACCCACAGTGAGTTTGACACATGGAACCATAAGATGGTAGTCACAGTCAGTACTCACAGTGATGCTGGTGAGTGTGATTCTTAGACCTGAAATCACTGCACTCAACACATGTCGTTGGGCACACTTTGACATCATCAAACGCAGTCCTGAAACATGGGTTGTTATAAAGGTGATGATTGGGTGGCTTTGACACATGGGGCTTTTGAGGGGTGAGTGATAGATATGGGATTTGTCCCTCCTAAGGGAGTTTGATATCCAAGGCCACTTGATGAGTAGGATTGAGATAGGCGTGCGCACGCATGTGTGAATCAGTATGTGATATTGATGTCATACATATCTCCTTCAATCTGCTCTGAGATCAAGAAAGTGAATGAACGTTGACAGGATGACTGTTCCATGCCTTGAGTTCATTCGGGATATCAGTGACAAAGGAATTATACATTCACTGTAACACAATTCACGGATTGTAGGATGAAAGTTGTTCTCCAACTTTCTACTTTCACTTGGGTAGCACTGATGTGTGACTAGGCACCGCTCTTTGCTTGTGAAGTCATAAGTGTTATGGACTTTCAGTGCCAACGTGAAATGGACCTGCAGGGTCACACACATAGGATTTAACCTGGAAGAGGAGTTTTGTCCACAAAGCAATGTTTAGATTGATTACTAAAGGAGTTTAGTAGTTCAATTAAACACTCAATCAGTTGATAGCTCAATATCATATGGTTCAAGGTGTTGGACGCATTGATTGGAGTATCAGATTGATTGAAATCGCATTTGACTGATTTTGCCCAACATGTGCTCCCAATCGATCGGCTCTTGTGATGAACCGGTCGACTGAGGTGCTGAACCGGTCGGCTGGAGTGTCCAGGCCGATCGACTCATGCTCAGGTTGAAACGACCGGGTCAAGAGTTGAACCGATCGGCTCAACTGGTGCAACCGACCAGTTGGGAAAGTCATGTCGGCAAGAATTTTCCTTTGGTTTCAAATTGCCCAATTCGATTGGGAATAACATTGGTATTCGATACCAATTGGAAACGAAACAAGGAAAGTCTTTTTGAGCCGGATTAGGACTATGAACCGATCGGTTCAGGGCACCAACCGATCGGTTGGAGTGCCCCAAACGATCGGCTCAGGTCCAACCGATCGGCTCAATGGCCGAACCGATCGGTTCAGTTGTGAACCGATCATTTCAAGTTGCGAACCGGTTGCTTTTTGTGGAAAATTCTCGAACCCTTCTACTCCTGCTTTAGTCCCATATTGCCGGGCACAGAGAACCCTGTCCCATGACCCGCCTATATATATAGGGGTATTGGGGGCTTCTCAAAGTACAACTCAATGCAAGCCGGTTGCTTTGCGAAGTTGTCGTTCTCTCTGGTTTTGGTAACCGTGAGAGATCCCGAGCAAGTGCTTCCCGCAAAAGGGAGGTGCAGCAAGGGAAGGACAACTGCAGTTGCAACTGGTAGCAGGAGAGTGTGTTGGCGACTTGTACGTCAACAGGAGGGTGCGACTCCTTCCACTTCCTTGTGGGACAAGGAGAGTGAAGTTCCAGGTGGTCCGTGTGGACTACTACAGAGGCGGGAGGTCACTGCCGCTCAGGAGGACAACTGTCATCCGACAGTCCGGTAGGAGGATGAGTCGTCAGTCCCGGTGCGACCAGGAGCTGCACAGACACCGTCCAAGGCCGGAGTTGAAGACCGCGCATTGCGCGAGGTATTGTCGCCGAGCAAGCCTCGGGACAAGGTATGATTCCAAAAACCATCCTTTCCTATTATATAGACGTTGACGCGTTTCCTCGGTATGGGTTGGGGGAGAAATTTTTTGTTTTCGCTGCCTTCTCTGTCTCCCCTAAAACCCAACAATATGTATTCAGGTTATATGTTCCAGGCTATTATCTATAGAGAGGAGAGGAAGAGATGAGAAGAGAGAGCGAGCATGAGAGCATATGAGAGAATGTATGAGAGAGAGAATGAGATGAGATGATGATATATGTATTCAGGTCATATGCTCTCATGCTCACTCTCTCTTCTCATCTCTTCCTCTCCTCTCTATATATTCTTGGATCCAAATGCCCTAGGATGCTTTAAATTAGGGTTTATTAGTTCTTTATTTAGTTATTCCATTTCAGGATTTGTTAGCCAAATATTTCTGTATTATTTGGGGACTTATTTGTAAGCTTTCTATTTAACTAGTTTAATTCTTGTTTTATAGTGGGGTCATGAGCGAGAATAAGCTATTAGGGCTTCTTGTAGATTAATTATATATACCAATGTAATGAATTGATTTTTCAAAATGTGGTTTGCATCACAATTATTGAAACCCTTCTTTGACAAGTTGGTTATCTCCACCCGACAACCACCCTAAAATACCACAAAATCCGCATGACAACTTTCCTTATTGATAGCTGTTGTACACATAAATTTAACAACCAAAAATATATAAGAGGATAATCATGGACATGTGTTATGTTAAACATATTGTGCTAGTATAGATCTATGTTGTGCCAAGTTGAGAAAATCAAACTGCAAACAATCAAAGACATAAATGGGAAAAAGAATCAGGAGTTCTTGCATTATTGTATTATTTTAAATGTGAGCATAGCTAGTGCATAATGAATTTTAATAATATATGTAATAAACTCACATGCAGATGTGATATGTGGAAGCAAAGACTAAGTGTTGGAAACAACTTTCCTAATTGATAGCTGTTGTACACATAATTGAACAACCAAAAATATATGAGGATAATCATGAACATGTGTTATGTTAAGCATATTGTGCTAGGATAGATCTATGTTGTGCCAAGTTGAGAAAATCGAACTGCAAACAATGAAAGGCATAAATGAGAAAAAGAATCAGGAGTTCTTGCATTTTGGTATTATTTTAAATTAAATGTGAGCATAGCTAGTGCATAATGAATTTTAATAATATATGCCAGAAACTCACATGCAGATGTGATATGCGGAAGCAAAGACTAAGTGTTGGAACTTATTATGTGTCATTCCACTTCGTCGCTGTTAATTCTACAGTGCTTATTATGTTGCATACTGGCTTACAGTATCACTATTTCAGGTAAAGGAGTATGCTCCCGATCGAAGCCTGTCTCGAAGTCGTAGCCGTTCTTACTCGAGAAGCAGAAGTCCTAGCCGCAGCCACAGCCGCAGTTATAGCCGTAGTAGGAGCCGAAGGTTTGTTTCATGGGATGGAACCTCACCGTAACTAATCACTAGTTCTAATAGTGCTCTGTTATTGTCAAGCAGTGAGTCTCCAAAGGCAAAGAATCGTCGTCCCTTATCCAGATCACCATCTCGCTCTGCATCTCTGTCATCTCGATCCCGTTCTCTGTCGAAAGAACGCCCCGCCTCAAGGTATTCTTCAATCTCTTTTAACATTTGATTCCGTTTTTCTTATTTTCCATAATTATCTAAAATTAAACATCGAAAAGTATTATTGTGGTCCTTGACCTCACGACATTTTGTTTGGTGTTCTAGTCTTTTTGGAGTTATAACCCATTTAGTACTCAGTATATCTTTCATTTGTTCCTTATTTGTTGTTTGTTCAAAAATTTATGGTCTTCGTTACTCTGAGCAGGAATTATTGGCTTGATTGCTTGTTCAACATTTTGTTCATGCATGCATGTTACCATTTTTCTGATAGGTTTTGTTAATTTTAGGAGCGCTCACCCCCCTCATAGAAAATCTTGCTGAAAGATTGTTGCAATCTCGGCTAGCAAGACTTGGATTTTACCCACAGTTGTATTATTTTATTCATCCAATTAGTTGGATATATCGGCAAATAAAAATCTAATATAGGATGTAAAGGCCATTTTGTCGAAGTTACAAGGTGCTAAATTGAAATCAGTAAATAGTTAATGAATTTAATTGGATTAGATTTAATTCAATGTTTTGAAGAAAAAACGAAAATCTGTTCTTCCTTCAAATTTATTGAATGATATTTTAGTTTAGCATTTTATTTTACACCTCTCCATGAGTTCCAGATGAACAAGATGTGAGAAAAAGACACATTAAGGGTTAAGACGAATTCTTTTTTTGCTGGGTGTCCAGTTGCATCATACATATGGTATCACTCGACTGTGAGATGGATTTGCACAAAGTTAATCAAGGTAAAAGTGCCCCCTCACCCCCACCCTCCAGAATAAAAAAATACAAAAAAGACCCTGTAAACTCTCGCTGAATTGTTTTCAGCAGTAGCAGCTAGCAGGGCTGGAGTCTTTAAAACTCCCGATTGGACAATCTCTCATTTGATGAGATATGGGTCTATGGGTAATAATAATCTAAATAGTTAATTTACATAGTAAAGCCATCTCTCATTCTACCTTGTCTGCTAATTTCAAAGTGATGTTAGTCAGTAGTTGTTAATAGATTCGATTAACAATAGGGAAAAATCATTTTCATTCAGTTTGGGCGTGTGTCAATTGATCTACTACAAGTGGAGGTAATGTATGAAAAAGACACATGCAGGGTAAAAAATAATGTCATCAGTTGAGGAGCTTTTATTAAGTGTTCAGTTGCGTCATAGATGGAACCACTCAACTATTAGATTGCATTGCATTAAGTTAATTGTGTTCATGACATGACTGGTGAGTAGAAGATTTGGTCTCCAAGACAATTTGGTGGTTCTTCAGAGGATTAAATAAATCCTGACAATAGTTTAGAGCTTGATGAAAATGAAAATTATAATATTTTGCAATTTCAAAATAAACAAAATTGTCAAAAGTATTTTTTTCTTATCATCATCATCTAAGCCTCTGTTCCAACTATGTATGTTCGGCTACATGGATCCTTTGTTTCCATTCCGCTCTATCATGGGTCATATTTTGGTCGAGCTGTAGAGATTCAAAATCTCTCTTTGTAAGCTCTTGCCATGTTAATTTAGGCCTTCCTCTTCTTCTATTAATCGTGCTTGACTCAATAGCATTACTTCGTATAGGCCCATTAGTCGGTCTGCGTTGCACATATCCATACCATATGAGTCAGCCCTCACACAATTTGTCCTCAATGCTCGCCACCCTTACTTTCTTTCTGATATAGTCATTTCTCAAGTGGTCTTTTCCTGTCTTTCCACATCCATCTCAGCATACGCATTTCAGCCACCTTCATCTTGTTGAGACCTTTTCTTCGCAGCCCAACATTCACTCTCATAGAGCATGGCTGGCTGTATAGCAGTTCTATGAAACTTACTTTTTAATCTGAGAGGGATCTATTTTTTCGTATTATATCAATAATAACATATAAGCACAAAAAAAAATCAACACGAACATGTATTATTAGCTCATTTATATATAAAACAAATAGATAGAGACTCATAGTAGATAGAGACTGATAGTTAATCCCCTCTTAACTATTTGGCCCCGTTTGGTTCACAAGACTTTGTGCAGGATTGGATTTTAATCTTGTTGTTGAGCACAATACCATGTTTGGTTAGACAATTTTTTTGATTAGGATTGCATTTGGATAGTACCAGAAACCCGAATTGTTAGGACTTTATATTCTGCCATACCCCCTGGGACTTGCACGATACGAAGAAACTCGCTCCCCCGATGCCCGTTCCTGACTTCCGTCTCCCCTGGAGCTCCCCTCTCTTGCTTGCACATGCAGCTGCTGCATCTGAAGTCTTCGGCCCCATCTCTGCCTCTGCACCGCGCCTGTCCTCATGTTCGATCCTTCCGTCATAACCTTCCAGTTCCTTTCCCGAATAAGTTCTCATCACATAGATCTCTACGAGTCCTCCCCGCTGCCAGTTCTACACTGAAAATCCAAATTCTGAAGGCATCAAATCTGATTTCATGTATGCGTCCTAATTCTAATCGTTGCGATGCTTCTGCTTCTGTTGATTAATCTTGATAAAAAGGACCATCTCCCTACCAATCACTAGTGCTATCCTCATCGCATCGAAACATTGGAACGGAAAAAGAACCTCCGATGCCATACTTAATACTTTCTTATACTTGTCCTTTTCACATCATGTTTACTTCCTTTCCAGTTAGCCAAACGGGGCCTTAGGAAAATTTGATGCTTTTCATGATATAGTATTGGCTGAAGTGTTGATGTATCATAGTTGTCCTCAGTATGTTTCGTATTGTATCATATCCTTTTTTCTCCTAAATCCACCACAAATTTCCTTCAGCACTCAACCATAGACCTTTTCAAATCAATTAAAGCCTTATGAGCATCTCATCTTTTTTTTTTGAATTTTGTCATAATTCTCTCTTGGACATGAAAACAACTTGATTGTTCAGCGTGTGTCACAGATCTTGGTATGCACTCAATAATATTCTCTTGAAACTTCTTACAAGTATGAAACATATGAGCCTACTATATTTATAGCCTGTGCACTTTTGGATACATCTCCCATATTTTTCTGTCAGGAACTATCATTAGATATTTTCCGTGTTCTTGAAATCCTATTAAAAGAACTCAATCCATACAACTCATTTCTCACCCATGCTCTTTCATAGATCGGATATGCTTTCCTACCTGTACACTTTAATTATTATTGCAAGCTTTGGTGCCTTCCATCATGTAGTTTTGCTCAAGCAGTTGAACTGTACTTTTAATTATTATTGGAAGCTTTGATGCCTTCCATTACATAGTTTCACATGAGTAGTTGAACTGTTTAATTATTATAAACCTCCATACAGGTTAACATACTATATCTTGGCCTTTTTTCTTCTTCTCATGAACCTGCCAAAAGCATCCCTCGACTCTTGGCTAATGTTATGGATGTTAGTATGTACTCAATTGTCTTCTCTGATATCTTCATAGTGTGAAACTGAGGAGATTTGTACATTATTTCTGCAGTCTTGTATACTTGTCTCCCTTAATTTGTAATAGGAATTGATGGAGGAAAATGGATGAAAATACAGTGATTTACCTTGATCTACAGGAGGATTTGAGCTCAAAATGGTGAAATCACCCAAATTTTTTCCCCTTGAAATCTCGAAGAAACCTCATTCCTTGAATGCATCTCAGGAAGAAGAGGGGGGCGATGCATCCTTGGTAAGTAAGGGAGGGGGCATTGCATCCTCATGTAGTAAAGGGGGGAAGAGGGGAATGCATCCTCATTCCTTAGGAAGTATGGGGGAAGGACGAAAAATAGATAAATAAGGCAACCACATGGTTTGGTTGGAAGGGGGGTGGGTGGGAGCGGGCTACCTGGGGGTAGTTGCTTCAATTGTAGTGTGTGCGTTTGTGGCAAAAGCAGCTGTCGCCTTTCAAGGAGGGCTGCTGCGGGTGCTTGGACCTGGGCTAGACAGTGAAGGGGAGGAGAGAAAGCAGCTGGAGGCTGCGGCTGTTTAGATCTTGGACCTGGGATAAACAGAGCTTGGTATGCAAGAAGGCATGATCAAACTCGGATCTATTGTCATGGATGTCTCAAGAACAAGTGGCACTACACAAAGTAGCTTGTCCTTACTAGTTATGATAATCGGTTGGACTTGATGATGAAGAATGTTATTGTCGGATTATTGCCACTGGATAACGATTGTATTCTGGCCTGAATGTTGTGTGTTCATCTCTTAATTAGAATCATTATTCATCCTTCTATGCAAGAGTAATCTATGTTAGGTGATTTTTTTTCCGTTTTTCACTATTACCAAAGTTTTGAGTCTTTATATTTACATATTATATATACAAAATGGTCTATTATGCTGTTTAAACCTCAGTAGATGTGTATGGTTTTTGTTGTCGTTGTTATATCTAAGTTTGACATGGACACGTGATATGTCAATTCAAAAATATAGGACACAAACATGACCCGTGTTTAAAAAAAAGGTATGCATTATGCGGAGAGGTCACTGAATAGAGTATATGCGGTATGCGGGAGTATATGCGGTTTTAGATTTTTTTTATTTATTAATTATTATATCTATGTATATATATTATGAATTTACACAATATATATGTACAATTGTGTATCTAAGTAGTATAGTTACAAGAATAATAGATTCAATCATGCAAATTTGCAGTCATCACAACTTAAATAAATACAAACATGCACTATGATCTAAATCTAAACAAGCATACATGGATGTAAATGTGAAAAAGAAGAAATGAAAATATATCTATCTAAGAATCGGGAATTAATAGGCCTTTTATGCGGATGTGTGGCTGATTATGCGGCCTGATCCGCTTTTAGGGGGGATTTCTAGTATGTGGTTCGGTAGGTGGTCCGAACTTGAAAACACTGAACACGACGTCAGACGTGACAAAAGATACATATACATATGCATTTACATCATTTTTATGTAAAAAAGAACAAGCACATTCAAACAAAAAGATCATCTCGTCCACGCTATATCCAATTTCATATTTACACTGACGCACATTTGGTACATCATGAAATTAAGCCATGAAAGACATACTATCAAACAAAATACACATCGTATTTGTAATAACATTCAACCTTATACATAATTTATTCGTAAATAATACTATGAGTTAAACACCACAAAGATGAACTCACAATAGATTATTTTGCATATTAAATTTGGACAATAATAAAATAGTGGAGGTGGTGGACAACAAAAAGAAAAAGAGGGATGCATGTTGCTATTTATATAAAAAAAAGTTAGACTGAATACGAAAATGGCGGTGTTTCCCCTTCTTAGTGTTGGCCATATGTTGGCTTTGTCCAAGCCGTGTCCGTGCTTTGTCCATGTTGACGTGGGCTGTGTCCATCTCATAATAAAAAATTGATACTTGAGAATACATGACCGTCTCAACCACGTGTCCATTGTTAACACAAACATAGACCTGTAAACGAATCGAATACGAAGTGGATACTACTATCTCCGATATCTGAATCCGAAAAAAAATCGATCCGATATCCGACGGATATCATGTAGTAATTTTTATTATATCTGAATTCGGATAAATATCCGATCCGAACCAGAAACCATAAATGTATTATTATAAATATATTTATGTAGAAAACATTGATATAATTATGCATATGTATGATAAAATATCTTTATTTTCTTATTATTACATATAGATGATGTATATTTTATAATATATGCATGTATTTGTCGGATTTGGATTTGTCGAAGCAAATACAACCATATCCAATATCCTATCTGAAATTTTTGGATATGAAATTTGATATCCTAAATCCAATTCGGATAATGCAGATGTCAGAATTTTCTTCTTCAAGATTTCAGACTTGAATCCTGATTGAATGTGCGGATTCCAGATATCCATTTACAGGTCTACACAAACATGACAACATTAGGGGTGTACACGGTGCGGGTATGGCATTACCCATACCCTTACCCACAATAAAAATATAGACCCACATTGTACCCATACCCATAGTGACAAATTTGGGATTATATAGTTTTTACGATTGGTTGGGATTTTTTTTTAAATGTGAAAAATCGATATATTACGATCAAAGTTCGCTCAATGTGAAATGCGTGTTGCCTTGTTATCTAAACACACGTGATTAGTCACCTAATATGAATGAATTCATTAATACATAATATGTCTCACCTTGATCATTAAAATACATGTAATGGCTTCAATGTGAATATGATGTGATTGGATTCACATAATTGTGCAAAAAAATCAATAATATAAATGAATAAATATGAGAAATGACTAATGATGACAATAATGTGAGCAATAAAGATAATGTGGCAATGAGATAATGTTTAATATGAGTATAAGTAACTAATGTGACATTAATTGGAATAATTGTATGCTTAACCACAAATTGAATAGAATGTCTTATTTCATGTATAATAATCCGTTATAATTAATAAAGTGGTAATATGAGGATAATGAAGTATAAATCCGAATTATTAAGGACGATCAAATATAATAATGAATGTTGAGATAATTAACCCCTAATTGTGCTAAAATTCTTAGTAAGAAAAATGAGATACATATATAATGTTTCATGGATGATGATGAAATATAACCCCTTTTGCAATAAAGTGAATATGACATGACATAATTAAATATAATGATGATAATGTGATATCATAATGAATATAATGTCAATGAGCCAAAAAGTAAATAATGTTAAACCTCCTAAAAAGAATATCTAATAATGGACCCTAGGTGATCCATGAGAACCCGACCTATGATTAGTTGATGTATGTGAAGTTTCTAAACCCTTAGGTGTAGTTGAAGTATAAGTTTTGGTGGAAGTTTTATGGTTGGAGGAACAACCTAATATTTTGTGATGTGAGGTTGCACACTCACCCTTCCCTAATTGCTAGTGATTTCGGGGGCGAAATCCTCTTTAAGGGTGGAGTGCTGTAACATACTGAGTTCTGGGCATTTTGCCTTGTGGTCCTCTTTTCCATTTTTCCTCTCATTTCTATCCTCTTTGGTCGTTCTGTTTAATTTGTGGAGAATATAATGCCCTAATGAGCATTTGTTCACCTTTTCTCTCAATATTTGGGTTTTATGCACAAATACCTCAATGAAAGCTTAGTAATGGGTCTAATGTGTAAAATGTCCACTTAGGTGATAAAAAGAATAAAGAATTCGTGCTAGAACTTTCTAGTATCTTTTGGATATGAAAAATAAAGGAAATCTTGAAATGTGCATAAATGGGATGATAAATGTCATAAATGGAGAAAAAAGGGAATATATTGAATAAAGAAGGATAATGAAGAATATATTGTTCCAAAAATCCTAAATAGAAACCCACGAAAATAATTTGGGTCACAATCTCGTTTTCTTGACCAAAAAGAAACTTAAGGGCCGAGTATCACCTAATTTGGAAGATAAATGCTTATATTAAAGTCTTTATTAAAAGAAAATAGGAGATAAGCAAATAAGGTGAAATAAAATATCTAATATCCTCAAATTGGAAGACTAACTCCAAATTCGTAATCTACATACCAAAACGAGTCTATGTGTGAATTTGCATCTAATTTGGTCAATGTTAAATATTTTATTTTATTCAGAAGAGAGAATGCTTTACAGACAAAAAATATTAAATATATGTTGAAAAAAAATAATTAATGTCAAAATCGTGTTCCTAACGTTTGGTATTACTTATAGGCCAAGTTTTACATTTTTAGAAAGTTTCTAGATACCTCTAATAAATTAAAAGGATAAATAAGTGATAAAATTTAAATGAATTAAATAAAATAATTAAAGTCTTAAAAAATGCCAAATTCATGTTTTATATGTTAAAATATACCTTTGAATGAATTTTTATTCAATTTGGAAAATATATGCATGTATTTGTCGGATTTGGATTTGTCGGAGCAAATACAGCCATATCCAATATCCTATCTGAAATTTTCGGATATGAAATTTGATATCCTAAATCCAATTCGGATAATGCGGATGTCGAATTTTTTTTCTTCAAAATTTCAGATCCGAATCCGAATTGAATGTGCGGATTCCAGATATCCATTTACAGGTCTACACAAGCATGACAACATTAGGGGTGTACACGGTGCGGGTATGGCATTACCCATACCCTTACACACAATAAAAATATAGACCCACATTGTACCGATACCCATAGTGACAACTTTGGGATTATATAGTTTTTATGACTGGTTGGGAAAATTTAAAAAAAAAGTGAAAAATCGATATATTACGATCAAAGTTCGCTCAATTATTTGAAAAACCAACTGGAGTGTCGGGATAGTTGGGGGGCTGGAGATTTAGTGTATATCATGAGTTCTTTGTACATGGTTTGATGAAAAACCAGCTGAGTAACTGAAAACAGAAAAATCATAGTCATCAAGAATTGTGAAAAATTGTATAAATCGTGAAAAAGCAGGAAAAATCGTGAAAAGTCGCAAAAAATTGAAGACTTAAGTATTAATCTTGATGAATATTTGGGAGCCTATAAAATTGTAAAAAAATGCTGATTTTTCACAAAATTCAGAGACTGATGTTACTATGCCCATCGGTGTTCTGAAAAGTGGTAATTGGTGGACGGAAGGACATGGTACCGGATAATGTATATACGGTATGCGGGAGTTAAACTTCATTAGTCATATATATATAAAAATAATATTGCATTAGTCATATATTAGAATCACATAACTAAAATTTGACTAGAATCATATTGTAATATGAGATTAATCATATCCTAAAAAGCTAAAAGTAGGGAGTTAAACTTCATTTGGATTGTAACTAAGCATAAATTCAAACAAAATGAACTATGTCTAAGTAATCATTATAAAGAATATACATCTAATAAAAAATCAATATGGAACAGCTAATAACAACAATTAGTCATTGACTAATATTGCAGTAAATAAGTAATTAATAACATTGATGATATTACAGAAGAAAACATCAACAATAAGAATCAATTCAATAAACATTAACGATAAACTTATTGAGAAAACATGGGGAACAAACCAAATTTGTGAAATGGGGGAGGAGAATGTAATTGTAATGACCAAGTAGGTTTTGAAAAGTCATTGTATTTAAATATTAATGTCATTAGATTTTGAAAATGGGGAACTGATTATAGGTCTGATTATGCATATGTTGAGATAATTAATAAAGTGGTAATATGAGGATAATGAAGTATAAATCCGAATTATTAAGGACGATCAAATATAATAATGAATGTTGAGATAATTAACCCCTAATTGTGCTAAAATTCTTAGTAAGAAAAATGAGATACATATATAATGTTTCATGGATGATGATGAAATATAACCCCTTTTGCAATAAAGTGAATATGACATGACATAATTAAATATAATGATGATAATGTGATATCATAATGAATATAATGTCAATGAGCCAAAAAGTAAATAATGTTAAACCTCCTAAAAAGAATATCTAATAATGGACCCTAGGTGATCCATGAGAACCCGACCTATGATTAGTTGATGTATGTGAAGTTTCTAAACCCTTAGGTGTAGTTGAAGTATAAGTTTTGGTGGAAGTTTTATGGTTGGAGGAACAACCTAATATTTTGTGATGTGAGGTTGCACACTCACCCTTCCCTAATTGCTAGTGATTTCGGGGGCGAAATCCTCTTTAAGGGTGGAGTGCTGTAACATACTGAGTTCTGGGCATTTTGCCTTGTGGTCCTCTTTTCCATTTTTCCTCTCATTTCTATCCTCTTTGGTCGTTCTGTTTAATTTGTGGAGAATATAATGCCCTAATGAGCATTTGTTCACCTTTTCTCTCAATATTTGGGTTTTATGCACAAATACCTCAATGAAAGCTTAGTAATGGGTCTAATGTGTAAAATGTCCACTTAGGTGATAAAAAGAATAAAGAATTCGTGCTAGAACTTTCTAGTATCTTTTGGATATGAAAAATAAAGGAAATCTTGAAATGTGCATAAATGGGATGATAAATGTCATAAATGGAGAAAAAAGGGAATATATTGAATAAAGAAGGATAATGAAGAATATATTGTTCCAAAAATCCTAAATAGAAACCCACGAAAATAATTTGGGTCACAATCTCGTTTTCTTGACCAAAAAGAAACTTAAGGGCCGAGTATCACCTAATTTGGAAGATAAATGCTTATATTAAAGTCTTTATTAAAAGAAAATAGGAGATAAGCAAATAAGGTGAAATAAAATATCTAATATCCTCAAATTGGAAGACTAACTCCAAATTCGTAATCTACATACCAAAACGAGTCTATGTGTGAATTTGCATCTAATTTGGTCAATGTTAAATATTTTATTTTATTCAGAAGAGAGAATGCTTTACAGACAAAAAATATTAAATATATGTTGAAAAAAAATAATTAATGTCAAAATCGTGTTCCTAACGTTTGGTATTACTTATAGGCCAAGTTTTACATTTTTAGAAAGTTTCTAGATACCTCTAATAAATTAAAAGGATAAATAAGTGATAAAATTTAAATGAATTAAATAAAATAATTAAAGTCTTAAAAAATGCCAAATTCATGTTTTATATGTTAAAATATACCTTTGAATGAATTTTTATTCAATTTGGAAAATATATGCATGTATTTGTCGGATTTGGATTTGTCGGAGCAAATACAGCCATATCCAATATCCTATCTGAAATTTTCGGATATGAAATTTGATATCCTAAATCCAATTCGGATAATGCGGATGTCGAATTTTTTTTCTTCAAAATTTCAGATCCGAATCCGAATTGAATGTGCGGATTCCAGATATCCATTTACAGGTCTACACAAGCATGACAACATTAGGGGTGTACACGGTGCGGGTATGGCATTACCCATACCCTTACACACAATAAAAATATAGACCCACATTGTACCGATACCCATAGTGACAACTTTGGGATTATATAGTTTTTATGACTGGTTGGGAAAATTTAAAAAAAAAGTGAAAAATCGATATATTACGATCAAAGTTCGCTCAATTATTTGAAAAACCAACTGGAGTGTCGGGATAGTTGGGGGGCTGGAGATTTAGTGTATATCATGAGTTCTTTGTACATGGTTTGATGAAAAACCAGCTGAGTAACTGAAAACAGAAAAATCATAGTCATCAAGAATTGTGAAAAATTGTATAAATCGTGAAAAAGCAGGAAAAATCGTGAAAAGTCGCAAAAAATTGAAGACTTAAGTATTAATCTTGATGAATATTTGGGAGCCTATAAAATTGTAAAAAAATGCTGATTTTTCACAAAATTCAGAGACTGATGTTACTATGCCCATCGGTGTTCTGAAAAGTGGTAATTGGTGGACGGAAGGACATGGTACCGGATAATGTATATACGGTATGCGGGAGTTAAACTTCATTAGTCATATATATATAAAAATAATATTGCATTAGTCATATATTAGAATCACATAACTAAAATTTGACTAGAATCATATTGTAATATGAGATTAATCATATCCTAAAAAGCTAAAAGTAGGGAGTTAAACTTCATTTGGATTGTAACTAAGCATAAATTCAAACAAAATGAACTATGTCTAAGTAATCATTATAAAGAATATACATCTAATAAAAAATCAATATGGAACAGCTAATAACAACAATTAGTCATTGACTAATATTGCAGTAAATAAGTAATTAATAACATTGATGATATTACAGAAGAAAACATCAACAATAAGAATCAATTCAATAAACATTAACGATAAACTTATTGAGAAAACATGGGGAACAAACCAAATTTGTGAAATGGGGGAGGAGAATGTAATTGTAATGACCAAGTAGGTTTTGAAAAGTCATTGTATTTAAATATTAATGTCATTAGATTTTGAAAATGGGGAACTGATTATAGGTCTGATTATGCATATGTTGAGATAATTAATAAAGTGGTAATATGAGGATAATGAAGTATAAATCCGAATTATTAAGGACGATCAAATATAATAATGAATGTTGAGATAATTAACCCCTAATTGTGCTAAAATTCTTAGTAAGAAAAATGAGATACATATATAATGTTTCATGGATGATGATGAAATATAACCCCTTTTGCAATAAAGTGAATATGACATGACATAATTAAATATAATGATGATAATGTGATATCATAATGAATATAATGTCAATGAGCCAAAAAGTAAATAATGTTAAACCTCCTAAAAAGAATATCTAATAATGGACCCTAGGTGATCCATGAGAACCCGACCTATGATTAGTTGATGTATGTGAAGTTTCTAAACCCTTAGGTGTAGTTGAAGTATAAGTTTTGGTGGAAGTTTTATGGTTGGAGGAACAACCTAATATTTTGTGATGTGAGGTTGCACACTCACCCTTCCCTAATTGCTAGTGATTTCGGGGGCGAAATCCTCTTTAAGGGTGGAGTGCTGTAACATACTGAGTTCTGGGCATTTTGCCTTGTGGTCCTCTTTTCCATTTTTCCTCTCATTTCTATCCTCTTTGGTCGTTCTGTTTAATTTGTGGAGAATATAATGCCCTAATGAGCATTTGTTCACCTTTTCTCTCAATATTTGGGTTTTATGCACAAATACCTCAATGAAAGCTTAGTAATGGGTCTAATGTGTAAAATGTCCACTTAGGTGATAAAAAGAATAAAGAATTCGTGCTAGAACTTTCTAGTATCTTTTGGATATGAAAAATAAAGGAAATCTTGAAATGTGCATAAATGGGATGATAAATGTCATAAATGGAGAAAAAAGGGAATATATTGAATAAAGAAGGATAATGAAGAATATATTGTTCCAAAAATCCTAAATAGAAACCCACGAAAATAATTTGGGTCACAATCTCGTTTTCTTGACCAAAAAGAAACTTAAGGGCCGAGTATCACCTAATTTGGAAGATAAATGCTTATATTAAAGTCTTTATTAAAAGAAAATAGGAGATAAGCAAATAAGGTGAAATAAAATATCTAATATCCTCAAATTGGAAGACTAACTCCAAATTCGTAATCTACATACCAAAACGAGTCTATGTGTGAATTTGCATCTAATTTGGTCAATGTTAAATATTTTATTTTATTCAGAAGAGAGAATGCTTTACAGACAAAAAATATTAAATATATGTTGAAAAAAAATAATTAATGTCAAAATCGTGTTCCTAACGTTTGGTATTACTTATAGGCCAAGTTTTACATTTTTAGAAAGTTTCTAGATACCTCTAATAAATTAAAAGGATAAATAAGTGATAAAATTTAAATGAATTAAATAAAATAATTAAAGTCTTAAAAAATGCCAAATTCATGTTTTATATGTTAAAATATACCTTTGAATGAATTTTTATTCAATTTGGAAAATATATGCATGTATTTGTCGGATTTGGATTTGTCGGAGCAAATACAGCCATATCCAATATCCTATCTGAAATTTTCGGATATGAAATTTGATATCCTAAATCCAATTCGGATAATGCGGATGTCGAATTTTTTTTCTTCAAAATTTCAGATCCGAATCCGAATTGAATGTGCGGATTCCAGATATCCATTTACAGGTCTACACAAGCATGACAACATTAGGGGTGTACACGGTGCGGGTATGGCATTACCCATACCCTTACACACAATAAAAATATAGACCCACATTGTACCGATACCCATAGTGACAACTTTGGGATTATATAGTTTTTATGACTGGTTGGGAAAATTTAAAAAAAAAGTGAAAAATCGATATATTACGATCAAAGTTCGCTCAATTATTTGAAAAACCAACTGGAGTGTCGGGATAGTTGGGGGGCTGGAGATTTAGTGTATATCATGAGTTCTTTGTACATGGTTTGATGAAAAACCAGCTGAGTAACTGAAAACAGAAAAATCATAGTCATCAAGAATTGTGAAAAATTGTATAAATCGTGAAAAAGCAGGAAAAATCGTGAAAAGTCGCAAAAAATTGAAGACTTAAGTATTAATCTTGATGAATATTTGGGAGCCTATAAAATTGTAAAAAAATGCTGATTTTTCACAAAATTCAGAGACTGATGTTACTATGCCCATCGGTGTTCTGAAAAGTGGTAATTGGTGGACGGAAGGACATGGTACCGGATAATGTATATACGGTATGCGGGAGTTAAACTTCATTAGTCATATATATATAAAAATAATATTGCATTAGTCATATATTAGAATCACATAACTAAAATTTGACTAGAATCATATTGTAATATGAGATTAATCATATCCTAAAAAGCTAAAAGTAGGGAGTTAAACTTCATTTGGATTGTAACTAAGCATAAATTCAAACAAAATGAACTATGTCTAAGTAATCATTATAAAGAATATACATCTAATAAAAAATCAATATGGAACAGCTAATAACAACAATTAGTCATTGACTAATATTGCAGTAAATAAGTAATTAATAACATTGATGATATTACAGAAGAAAACATCAACAATAAGAATCAATTCAATAAACATTAACGATAAACTTATTGAGAAAACATGGGGAACAAACCAAATTTGTGAAATGGGGGAGGAGAATGTAATTGTAATGACCAAGTAGGTTTTGAAATGGGGTCTTGGACTGATTATAGGTCTGATTATGCATATGCGGATCGGTAGACCTGCAAAATCGATTATTTGGCCGAATAGACCAATTTTTTGAACACTGATGCCCATACCCGCAATACTTACGGGTAACCCGTTCTAAATATAACATGATTTTGTTAATGTAAGAAATTTATAAAATGTTCTATATATTTTAAATAAATAAGATATATATATATATATAATATTAAAATCACATTATTATTTTAAATAATGTAATACTTTATTGGTTCAAGGTGAATTGAGTTTATTGTTTTCATATTTGTAGTCAATGCCGTACTGTTTGAGTTATGTAGCATGCCATGTTACTATTTTGGTTTTTGGTTTAGATTACTTATAGTTCAGGTTTGTAATCAGAAGGGTTAGTTCTCAATTAGATAACTCATCTAAACCCATATTAATTAGAAATTTAGGATAGTACATAATCTCAACTATTATATTAAGTGAGATATAAGTAACTTTTTACTTACATATCTATCTAGATGTAGCTGGCATACGGTCTAGCGGGTTGGGTCGAATATAGGTCTATGGGTATGCGGTCCGCAGGTATGCGGTTACAAAATTCTAGACCAGTGATGTGATTTGGAATTAGACGGTACAATTTTGCGGGTATGCAAGGGAGCCTCCATGTTTACTAGGTGACCTGCATTCTTCCCATTTTGGTCTTTGAATAGTTGTTGATGGGAACTGCAAAACTTACGACTTTGTGAATATTAGATTAGAATTAGATACAAATCTAGGTTTTCATTTCTTTTTGTACTACTTTTCTGATGCGCTACAGATAATGGTAGTAATTGCGGATTCCTTAGAGCAGTGGAACTGCATCACAGATAATGTTCAATTTCTTTTCCAGTGTTTCTTTAAATGTTTGTTTGTAGTTATTCTTTCATGGAAATACTTGTAAATTATCTACTGCTTCATGCTTCGAAGTATCATGGTTATGGTCACTCTAAACTGAGTATATATTTTACTTATTTAGATTGATTGTACCAGGACGGTTCTTGTAGCGTGCATCAATACAAGTTTATTGTTAATTGTTGTTTTATGTTAGTCATGTTATTATCTTCTGTAGTTGCTATTATTTTCAAACTTATAAATAAGAGATCTTTGAGGCGCTATTAAAAAAAGCACTTCACTTAACTCTTTGTTTCACAATTAGTATGTAAACTGCATAAACACCCTTTAGAATTTTGGATCAGTGCTATACCTTGAGGTTCATAATTTCCCCATAGGACTGATAGGTTTTTGCATAGACGTCAATGCCATTTTTTTATAATTAACCCAAATGGAAATCATTCATAAAAAGTGAAAATGGCCGTCAAATGTGGTAGCTGCTAGAATATGCTATTTATTTGTTGAGTTGCTTTCTCTTTTCTAGATATGGGCCAATGCAGCGATGTGGGATTGCATTTTAGAAACATGGTGGGATTTGGTGCGTATGGCTGCCGTAAGGTATGCTGTTTCATGAACGAGCAGCTCTGGAAACCCCGATGTATTAATTCGTGTACTTATGTCATATAGCTAATACCAATTGGAGTCGGGTGAGGCCGAGGATGTTGCAAAATTAAAGCTGGATCACCTGAACTAAGTGGATTTGTGGGAATCACTGGCTTGCGCTTGTAGAAGAGTTGTCATTGCTTCCAAGATTTGCTCAGGATTTTGTGTGGCTATTTGGTATAATTGGTGATGCTCACGTTACCTGTTATACAATTCCTTTTCTTTGGGCTCATATTGCTGTCTGGCTCATTACTATCTGTGCAAAGGTTTCTCACATTACATAACTGTCAATAAAATTTCATCTGTCCTCTTCTGCAATATCATGAGTTTTCCTACTAAGACGTTTTGGAGCCTCTCGGATAATTGGTTTATGTGTTAACTTGACAATGGTATATGAGCTTGTTCAATTTGAATATGTTGCAGATCTCCGTCTAGATCCAGGTCTCCTGTCGCTTCTGTAAGTAGATTAATTTTGCTGAGAAGTAGAGCCGACACTCTTAATTACTTGGGACTGATTTGATGTTTATGCAGCCCCCGGGGCGCAAAGAGGAACTCAGTCCTAGAAAGAGCAGGAGCCCAATTAAGAGCAGGAGCCTGTCTCGCTCTCGCTCTCCCTCTCCAGCTGTATACACTTCAATTTCAGTGTTACTTTTTCTGTTATTACTTGTTTTTCTTTAGGTTGTAATATTTGGCTTTGAATTTATAGGTAAGATCTGATTGTGCCATGTCTGACGATGCATGATTGTGACTTCAGTTAATGGTCTGTCATCTACCAACCGCAAAATCTTTCGACAAAGGCTGATAGCAATACCGAACTTGGGATGAATAATCGGCTGGCATGTGCTGGCATGGACTTCGTTTGGATTAGAGCTGCTTGTTTCTGTAGTGACAGGTGCATTTAGCATAGAACTATCAAACTGTGAACCTGGTATTGATAACGGTTCATTGTTGTTTTTGAGGTTGGTAGTACCTAGTTTCAGATGGCCTACAGTACTCTCTTGTTTTTTTTCCCTCTTAGGTTCATTGGCGTCATATGAACGAATTTATTCCTGTCAACTTTCTTTTGAAAGTTTTTGGACTTATTGCGAATAGTGCATTCATTGTTCCTTTTTGTTAAAAGGTAACAAGGTCGTGGCCCTTCATTGACTTTTAATGGTGAGACGATGATTCAGACATTTTAACAAGCAAATGTCTGTCTCTCTCTTTAGATATCTCAATCTGTGTTCTCTTTTCTTGAAACTTCTTTGCCTAAGGGGGTGAAAGATTAAACTACTTTCTAGCAATTGATAGTTGGTACACAGGATCTATTGAGTTATTAATTATTGATGTCTTGTTAGGCTATTGATTTTGGTATTTTCTTAAACCATTTGACAGCGTGCTTGATTACACGAATCGATCAATTCATATAGACTTATGAATCACTTAAATTTGTCAAAGCTTAAGATTTTAACAAAATGTTTTTGATTGGCCTGTTTGTTTTCACCGTGTATTGGTATGAATGCTAGTAAATTGCTCAGCTCTATTTATGGTTACAAGAAAACAAAGAAATAAAAAAATAGGAATAAAAAAAAACAATAATAGATTAGTTGTTGTGGCTTTTATGTTTACAGGGCAGTGTGCCATGTCCTGCAAAATGAACTTCTATTGGGGTGCCTAGAAAAAGAAAATGCTTTAATGACTTGATTCATAGTGGAGCCTAGAACAAGAAGTCAGTTATAGTATTACAATGCTATAGTGTTGGGTGATTTGGATATGTTCTCTTGCCAATGCTATAGTATTTGACAAGTCTTTGCTCAAGTGATGCGTTTGATTAAAAGAATTTGTCTATAATTCAAGGGTAAATCTGCTAAAATCAATAACAATTTTATTACGATCCTGGAGGGAGGGAGTTTCACAGCTTAGATAGTGAAGAAATAATTGCACCACTCTAATGATCTAGCATAGTGGATATATGTTTCATGAGAGGATGACCTATGAATGTTAGTATGCATAGGGAGGGTAGTGTTATTTGGTTCTAACTTGCCTTCAAGTTTGACCAATGTGAATTTAAAATAAATGAGCAGGTAAAATTGTAAACATACAAAATAAATGTTTATACCTAGAATGTGAAGGAAAAAGATGCGAGGATGGATAATGTAAAGCAATATGTGGGCTTTGTCAAGAGGAGAGCCAGTCATATTAGCAGTAGTTTGAAGGTTATGCCAATGTATTACTGAAAATTACATTTTGAGCAAAATGATGCAATGAGCTTCATTACGTGTGTATAGTGAATTAAACAACAGGTGAAGCGGATGCTTCAAGTGTCCAAGCACATTCAGTTGTAAATATCAGCTAAAGTGATCTTTAAAGTGTTTTGGAAAAGCGGTTGTTGTTTGCCGCTTTTTCAGTCTCGCTTAAGCGGCTACTTCAGGATGCATAGAGTAGCCAATCATACGCAAAGTTGATAGAAAAGTGAAAGCATTATTTTTGGAAGAAAGTTCAGTAATTGGTATTTATTCTTTACTTCATTGTTGTAGTTTCTACACTTTGTACATCTATACTAGCAATTTGCAAAATCATGTCATAAAATATTATTATAATGTCAATTATGTACTAAGTGTTGTAGTTTATTGCTCTTTATGATTTGCTGTGTGTAATATTGACATGTTTAATGTTGTTTATTACTATTGACATATAAATAGTCAACCATCCTGTATACTTGTACAAAAACTTTGCACAATCATCTGTAACAAAGTAAGGTTGTAAAATTGGTTATATTGTCCATTCTATATTTAATCTAGTAGTTTATTAGGCTTTGTAGGATTTACTTAGTCAACGATATTTGTACAAAATATTAGTATGTAACTACTACTACCTACTAATGTTTGTTTTACTAAATGACAATTTCTAAGCCCAACTGTTGAAACAATATCAAGTACATAAAACTAGTATGATACTTAGTTGTTGGGTGAGAACTACGGGTTTTTATGATATTTGGGTGTTTTTAGATTGGAACAATTACTTCTGAAATTAGGACGCTTTTTGATTTGTGAAAGTTATTCTGATGCATTGAAATATCATTCAGAATGCTTGAATGTGAAGTATTATTTCTTTATGTTAGTAGTATGGCGATAACTATTTTTTTCTGCATTTTTAAAACAATGCATACTCTTTTTTTTTCAAAAAGAGCCCGCTTTAGTGCATTTTACATCTCGCTTTCCGCTTCTCGCTGTAAGGGGGTCAAACCGCACATATGCTATTTCACGTCTTCCAAAACTTAGTGTGCGTAAATAATGATTTTGGAATGAATGTGTTGATTTAGTATCTTCATATTGTCGTGGTGTTGATCTTTTGTGGGCTAGAATCGTCAATTGGTAGGATTCGGATACATGTTGGCAACACTATATCTGTGAAAATATTATTCAGTCTCCGGGTGCTATATGAAATGTGAAAAAGGGAAATCGAAGCAATTATCTAGAAAGGAGAGAATAGATGGATGCCAACCGCAATTCAACACATTATATGGTGTTTCAAACATTGCGGAAAGTCTTCCACATTTAGTTCATGTAATTACCACTATTAGACGGCATCTATGAAAAAGTGCAAATGCAGTAAATTTTGTATATAGGTTTTCACGATTGTATTTGAGTCAAGATGTGTGTCGAGATGAGTTGAGCAAATCTTGTTTCTTTTTTTGGATTTGCAGGGGCCGAAGCCCCCCCCTCCAAACAGGTGTCAGAGCTCGGATGACCCAAGAGGTTGGTAAATACGGTTGCGCTTCGGGAGGTATCGAACCCAGGACCCCCGGGGGGCCAAGTTGTTCCGAACCATCCGCGCTACAACCGGCCGGGTCAAATCTTGTTTCTGTTCTTTGTCTTAGTTGCTTGTGTGCTAGACTCTATCTTGTTGCTCGGATCAAGTATTTTTGTTTTTGGTAGTGAGCTATTCACCTCCAGAAGTTTGGTCGGTAGGAATGATCATTCAAAGAGGGGGATCCATCTTCTTGTGAAAGGGACAGGAGCGTCTAGAAAACCAACCTCTATCTATCCTCTATCCCATTCTGCGTTAGATCCAATTGGTCGTAAAAGTCAAATCAATGTCTCTCACTAATCTTTGTCGTGGGTGGTGAAATATTTGTTTTTTATATTGCTAGTGGTCAATGGATAGTCATGCATTTTCTTTTCTTTCCTCACAAGATCATTCTTTGAGGATGCCTTCATTACTCAAGACTAGTTAGCGATCACTTGCCTTAAGGCACCTTTGGTCGCACTCACGATTTTGGTGAGCTGAATTATGAACAAAATTAAGCATAATAAAGTTTGATGAAGTTTAAGTGGAAGGAGAATATCTGACTTGGATGCAAATAAAATTCTAATCATAACATCATAATGAAGGCAATTCTTATTAAATGTCTAAGACTTAAGCATAGTTAGGAATCCTACATGATTTCTATTATAATATGTTAGTCTGCCTTGGGTTTCTAAAAGCCATCATTAGAATGTTGGGAGGAGTGGAACTTGACTTCTAATGGATATTTCAGTGAAGTTGCACTTCTATGTATTTGAATTGATATGAATTCTTGACTACCCACTGCTCAACCTTATGTTCCTTTGCAATGGTGCTCAGTCAAACTTAGAGTTTGAGCAATGATGAACGTGAGTTTCATTGAAATCATTCGTATTTAAATTTAGAGATCAATTGACCCTCATCTCGTTTCTACAAAGTTTGATTGAAGAGTCTATTGGCTAGGTCATTAATATGGTTTTTGGACGCTTGTTATAATAATAGTTGACGATTCTACTCTCTCCTTATGGTCATATCTATAGATAAAAGATATTTAATGTCATTTTCTCAGCAACATCGTATCAATTATAAGATAAAAATATCTTGACAAATATTAAGTTTTCATTGCACTCTAAATAAAACATTAGGTTTCTCAACTGCAAATGTGTAGGGTAGAGGGCTCATACTTATAAACTATGTATACATGAAATACTCAATGTCATAGTTAAACAAGGACTTTAGAATTATTAAAATGTTCAAAATAGATATATAAAAAAGAACAATTTATCTTTAAAATTAATGGAAAATGAGTTCAAATTTCATACTACCATGTCATATTAATGTAATATATGAAATTTGTTGGAACAACCTAAAATGCTAGAGTTATGGAAGAGTTAAGAAAATGTAATTTTCATTTTCTAGAATTCATGCAATATTAATTAACAGAACAAGTATCTCTATTTCAGTTAAGAATTATATATATATATATATATATATATATATATATATATATATATATATATATATATATATAGGTTAGAAAGTGTGTACCGGCCGATACATGTAACTTACATGTATCGGCCATTAAAATAGCATATGTAGAGTATGTTGATAAAATCCAACCATATGGATTGATTCAACTTTATATAGATTAGATGTCTTTAAAAAATCATAACCATATCTTATGTAGATCATGAGGTATAGCCATACACCATTCAATGGTTTATGCAATTTATGTAACTTACCATTGATTAGAAAATAGACATTGCTTTTATTGTATGCTCTATGAATATCAGATTGTGATGATTTTTGGTACACATCTTATCTAAGGGGTATATTATACATCCATAAGGTTGGATTATTCGATACAATTTTACAATCCCCATAAATAAAGGTGGGTACATGTAAGCTACATGTACTCGGGTACACAATTCTAATAGCGATATATATATATATATATAAATATATATATATATATATATATATATATATATATATATATATATATATATATATATATATATATTGCCAATGCCCACTTTGTCAAAATAAAAATAGAGCCACAATAGAATGGAAGTCTTAATTTTGTCCCCCACTGGATGTATGCTCCTTTAATAACTGCCATAAGTTCACGTGCTGTATCAAGAATAATTATAGCTATATGCAATCCCATAAATTAAAATAGCAAAGTCTTCAATAATTTTGAAATAAATATTCAAGCAAAGGCTTCCAGAGTTGATAGTCATATGTGCCTACTGGCTAAACATGAGATATCTTCACTCCAAAATTTTAATTTGCTTGAAGTACATTTTCATTCCAATACATTGGAAATATATCAAGATTTGAATCAAAATGTAACAACTAAAGAAGTGATGCTAGTAATCTATCACATCTTAAAATGCTACCGATGCATAGTGTCTCAACTTGGGCCAAAGTCAATATGTTCATTAAATTGAAAAATGACCTCATACAATATCAATGCCAAACATGACGAACCATTCCATGCCTTCTTTTTTCTTTTGCCCTCTCTAGTCTTAGGCTCCGATTAGTTTGGTATAACTCATAAATTATGTGGAGCTCGTTTTTAAGAAAACTCTGATTCAATTTCTAGAACTGAAATTCTATTCACTTTCATGTGATTGGTTTGTTGTAAGCACAAATACGAAAATCAAGTAAAAATATTGTTGATTTTTAATGTGTAATATATAATAAGTAAGGACGAAAAAAAACAAAGAAATAATCATGTGTGAATAATTATATTTTTTTATCATAATAACCTCAATAAGTGGCCATGATGCAAATATTGCTCCTTTAAAAATATTTTAATGTGGTATAATTATAATGTTAATAAAAATATTATGGTTCAAATCACATCCCAACATTTTTATTTCATTTGTATGTACTTAGTATTGAAATAATATCTGTAAATATAAGTTTTGGTTCATTATTATTTAACAAACATTAATTTTTGGTATATTTTTCATAGTTATCATTTTTCACAACATATTCTTTGAACTTGAAAAGTAAAAATATGTTATATAACTCAATTTTTTATCACATGGTGCAGTGTGATTACTTTTTCGTAGTGTTCATATATTTTTCATTATAGACCATAATGGTGGTTGTAGTGTAAAATGTTTTACATGGTGTCGCTTATAGTGTATATTATTTTGTCATATCATGCTATAATTTTGGCTAATAACCTTATCAACATCACTAACATTCACAGTAATAAATATTTCGCATGTGTTATTTATGAAGAATGAAAAATATATCTATACAAGAAATATTGTCAATTGTTTCAGAACTCATTTTCTTTTCTTGTTAAGAGGGAACTAAAAATTCTATTTTGTATGTAACTCGATAATTCACCGGAAGTCAAGTTCTAACACTTACTTTAAACCAATTGTGAAAAATAGCTTTAGAAACTTCAGTTCATAAGTTTTCCGGACCTATTACAACAACCAATCAGAGCCTTATATGAAAATGAAAAAATGTCGCATTTTCAGCATCGATGTTTGAAGAATCACAAACATTCAATTTTCTGATTGACCATTCGCCCCCCCCCCCCCCAAAAAGTTACTTTTCTCCATTCCTGAAAGTACTCACAAAACTGAAGTGGCTATGCATACAAATCCATTTATAGATCTAAATATGCTCTGATTGGAACTGGAAGTTACAACAACCGGCGATTGGTATACTATCATAATGAAAGTAAATTACTTTTTATTTTTAGTATACGATACATGCTTTTTCTTTAAGCAAGCTACTAGCTAATGAACATATAAGAGGAAAATACAACCAGTGAATCATATGCAAACACAACTATGGGGAATACATTAAAATGTCCACATTCGTGTCTGCACTAAAATCTCTTTGTTTGTCATGGTAAGCAACAATACAATCTCAATTGAACGATACCACAACACAAAGAACAAAATGATCCAAGAAAGTTACTATCAAAATGGAAATGTGTGTGACGTGTTAGGGCCGGTAAAACAACATGGAACGTGATTTGATTTTGGTTGTTGTGATGGTTGAGCATAGTTATAGGATAAATGAAAGTGCTCTATTCTCTTAAACAAACTTGATGATGATATTCATCTTTGAAGGAAGCATTAAGCAAAATAATTAGAATTTGTATATATTCCATATCATGTCTCCTTGTCTGATATCCCATATCACATATATTTTAAAAAATAATTCAATATTGAAATGAAGTGGGATGAGAAGTGTGTGGTGTTTGATCTTATTGGGGTTTGTCCTCTACTTGCCTTACACATGAGGTTATGTTTTCCTAAAGTTCGACCCCATATTCTCAAGAGTGTGCAAAACATGTGGGAAAATTGAGGTCAGAGAGAGTTTTTCTCGTGCAATAAGGAATGGAAGTGCATACTAGATTAACAAATGATGGATGTTTCCATGCAATAAATGCTTGCCAAACGTGTTGACAGGAATCCTTTTGGCTTTCACATAGATGACGTGTTATCAAATTTTTGAGACTCGAATTTTAGACTCGTTGTAGAATGTTTTGGGCAAAAATAAGGTTAATGGGAAAGAGAGGTGGCCATGAGGGGATCTTCAAATTCATCAACGATTTCTCTAACCAACTTAATGTATTTATAAACAATAAAATTGGTGATGGTCCAATCTCTTGTAGAAGGAGGAGACTAGTAAGACATTTGTAAAGGGAAATGTAAATATAATCAAAACAAGCATAAATTTTAATCTATAATAGAATAAGCACATGTTGAAGTATATGACTTGGAATTCAATCATTATATGATGAATATAGGGATATTATTTACTTATGATTTGATTAACAAAGGCAATTTGAATTTATTGATGCACATTTAACTATTGTGATATTGTTGTACATAATAAATGTCATTAGAATGATTGGTTCAAAGCCATGTGACTTCAACTACGTGACAAGAACATGAGATCCTAATGGATGCTAAGAACAATATTCTTAAATATCCCTATTCAAGTACTATTGTGGATTGGACAATAATAATACATGTGAGAATAGTATGTGTGGGGATTGATGGCCATGTCTCATGGGTCATAGTTATCAGATACAAACCAGACATATAGGTACTTGTTAGAGGACACGTCTACTGGACATACCTGCCTTGAGAGTGATTAACGAACCATTATATGATAGTCATAATAGACCCCCAAATGTGACAATGATGTTGTGATCCTTTGACTTGAAGTCAACACAATGGTGACTGAAAATCATCATGCTTTGACACTACTCAATGTGATCTTGAAGAAGGTTGCCATATAGGTAGTGATTGGGTGTGATGAGAATCATGCTACACATTGTGAGTGGTATAGAAGGAATTTGTCCTTCCCATGTAATGAGAACGATATCCAAGGCCTCTTGAGGAGTGGACTAGAAAAATACAATGCCATGCTCATGTGAGTCAGTATATGATATTGAGCTCGTATGTATCTTGCTAGTCTACCTGGAGATCAATGAATTTAGATTGAATGTAAAGATGATGATGTGTCCATGCCTCTAGTTCAATATGGATATCTATGACAAATGATTATACAACATGGTAACACTGGTCGTTGTTGGTTTAATTATTTTGACTAATACTACTACTTGGGTAGCAATGATATGTAGCTAGATACCACTCATTGCTTATGAATTTTAATATTGATCAATGAATCCATTTCCAACATGGTATGGTGCCTACAAGGTCACACATATAGAGATAGCTTGAAGAAAGGCTAAATTGGACCTTATTCTACTTATTATAATAATTCCAAGGACCTGAAGTGAGTTTCAGGGACCGAAATTGATTATGGGTCCAAACGTAAGAAATAAGTTTCTATAAGTTAGGAATGTCCACATCCTGGCCAAAAAAGGTTTAGGAAACCCTGACTCTCCACTCGTATATATATTTGATATGAGAGGAGGCCTTCAGGGCACATACTCAGATTCTCTCATTGTTGCCTCCAAGGTTTGAGGAACTCTAAGAGCAACTTGGAGAGAGAAAGGGGGAGAGGTAGGTACTAGAAACTTTGATCGTCTTCAAGCACTTGCATAGGTACCGTAGAGACGAGTTCGCACAATGAAGTCATTCCATACGAGGATCTTCACCGATGGCATGCAAAACAAGGTGAACATGGAACACCACCTCCTCTATAGGCTTGGACAACAGAAGGGCTAAACTTGGCACACAAATTTAGGAGAAGGTCTCCCCAGTGGAATTGTACGGTCTGCCACCTAGGGGATACATATTGAGGTTGCGGATCAACATGATCTGCTGCACACATGTGCAATGGATTGGTGGGATATGTGAGGGTCATATCTGGGTGTACAGAGCATTCTCTTTGACTTTGGGATTTGTGTCAACAGCCGACAGATTGCCACGATCCACCAACTACAGTCACCTACTTATCACCATGATTAGACAACAAAAATTAGTTTTTACACACATGTTGAGGTGAATCCCAGAGTGTGTGAAACCCTAGAAAGGATGACAAAAAGTGTTTGTTACCAGAGATGTTGCATTTCTAGAAAACCCAAAGGAATCACTGGGAGGAAAGTCACTAGTACAGATATGATCTATAACGTCGGTTGCACAACCGACACAAAGAAACAACGTCGGTTGTTGAAGCAAACCAACACATATGAGCAACGGACCTACCCACATCAAAAACATGGGTACCATTTTTATATACAATGTCGGTTTGTTGTAGTAGAACTGACGTCCAATGTGGCCCGCGAAATACAAAAACTTGGTGCCAAAATTTCCCACCAAATCGTTACAGTTATGTCGTCGGTTAATGGAAAACCAACACAACAACTGTTCGCGCCATGCCCCCGTGCAAAAAACTACCTGTACCCTAGAGGTCTTTAGTGTTGGTTTCTTATAAATGAACCGACACAAGCGGTTTATAACACAGTTCGTCGGTTCTTCTCATAGAACTGACACTATACATGTTTGTGCCATGCCCCCGTGCAAAAAATTGCCTCTGTACTAGAGGTCTATAGTGTCGGTGTCTCTGAATAACCGACGACCAGGTTCAGTTGAGTGATTTTCTGTGAATTTTTTTTGTCTGCATATGTGGATAGACGTCGATTTTTTTTGTATAAACCAACGACTGTGGTTGCACATAGGTGTCAGTTTTTGGTAGGACCGATGACAAATATGTGTGTAGACGTCAGTTTTCTTTTAACCGACGCCTATGTGCCACTTAAGAACAGTAAAATTTCCTCCCCTTCCCCATTCTCTATTTCATTCTCTGCCCGACCTAGCTAGCTCTAGCGATTTGTTCCTCCACCGCCGCTCTCTCTTCTACTCTAGCCACTGTCGTCGCCGCTCTTGGGCTTCCTAGTCGTCGCCGCCACGGTACCGCCCCCGCCGCTACTACAGAGTTGCTGCTCTAGCGATTGTCGATGTCGCTTCTCTTCTCGAGATGTTGTGCCTTCCCTAGTTTTCTCACCACTACTGCCATCACTGGAGCTCGCCATCATCAAAGCTTTTTGCTACTGTCGCAGTTGGAACACACCATCATTGGAGCTTGCTTCCACCATCACTGGAGCTCATTGTTGCCTCTGCTGCTAGAGCTAGCCATTGTCGCAAGTGGAGCAGCCACTGTTGCCACCATCGTCGTCATCGCCTCTTTTGTGTCTATCACTACTGCTCCTCTATGTCGTTGCTGCTCACCATTGTTGCCAGCAGACCGAGGTATTTTTTTATTTTTTTTACTTAAATGACAATAGTTCCCATTTCTTGCATCCTAAATGAATATTATACATGTGAATGATGAATAAGGTAAAATGTTAATTCAATTTTCTTTTTTAGTTGTTAAATAGTGTATGTGTTGGTTTTCTAATTAGGTAAGATTCCTAAATGATGAATTGAAAATTTGGGTTATTAATAACCCAAATCTTATTAGAACCAAGTGGTCTAATGAGAAACATCAATACTTGATGAGAGACGATAACCTAAGATTGATAATTAGTAGGAGAAAAATTATGATTCTTATGGGGAAAATATCTAAAATATGTAATGAATGATTGGTTGAATATATCTAAAAGTGTAAGAGATCAATTCTCATTAATCATAGAAACATGAATGTGAATTTTAGTATGAATACTAATAAGGATATTGGATGTTATGTGATGAAATGATGATTAGATGTATGTGACTTATGGATTTATGTGTTTATATTTACACGGAATTGATATGAATCATAAACCTTAATTTTGGACATATATATCCTCCCTAGTTGTGTATGAAAAATAAGTATGTTATGTTGTAGTTGTTGATATCGGGTCCTAAAAAATATCAATGATATCAATGTTTATCTTGATCCTCTGATTGATGACTTGAAGAAACTCTGGGGAAAAGGTGTGATGATCTATGATGCTTCATGTAGAGAGATATTTTGTTTGCATGCTATGTTGTTTTGCACTATTAGCGACTTTCTAGCATATGGGAATTTGTCTAGATACAATATGAAAGGATCCAAAGCATGTCCTATATGTGAAAAGAGCACTACTTCAATACAACTAAAACATGGTGGTAAGACTATATATAAGAATGATGAAACTAGGATTGTAGGTATAAGAATGACAACATACATGTATTTGTTGGCCTAGAAACCCGTCCAAGATTTACTCATTAGGAGTAAATCTTGGATAGTCCTTGGTTTGGGACGGTTCTTGAACACTTAATCTCACTTAGGTTGTAAGTGTATAATGTGTATTGGGTTTTCAAGAAAATTTCGGTAGCATTTCCCCGTTTGTTCTCTAAGTACATATGTACTTGGAGAACAATGGGGAAATGTTGTCGGAATTTTCTTGAAAACCCAATATACATTATACACTTACTAGTGAGATTAGGTGTTTAAGAATGGGATAAGTGGTATACATTTATTATATATAAGACCTTAAACCCTAAACTTTTAACCATAAACCCTAATATTTTAACCCCATACCCTAACCTTTTAACCCTAAGCCCTAATATATACTTGTTTTCTCTTTGATCATAGAATGGATAGATCATGGATGTCTATTCCAAATCACTGTACCCCGGAGTTTATTTCTGGTCTTGATCAGTTTATTAGATTTTCCGAGGAACATAGGAAACAACCTAGAGATAGGTTATACTATCCATGTAGGCATTGCTATAACAACTTAAAAGTCAACATTGGTGACGAAATCAAAAGTCATGTCATGTGCAATGGGATTGTACAAGGCTATACATAATGGCGCTGGCATGGAGAGTTTTCAAACCTGAAATCAGTTGATGTAGATAGCAATGCTTGTGTGGAAGAAGAAATTGCCTCTGATGACGTAGATGTGAACGAACCAGTTCCAGTAGACATTGTTGATGTGATGCTGGATAGTTGTGTGGTAGAGCACACCGATCCACCTCCCATATTTAGAAACATTGTGCATGATGTTGAGATATCGTTATACACAGGTTGTACTAAGTTTACGAAGCTTAGCGTTGTGTTGAGATTGTATAAGCTGAAAGCTAACAATAGATGGAGTGACAAATGCTTCACGTCATTGTTGTATTTGTTGAAAGAAATTCTTCTTGAAGGAAATGAGCTGCCAATCTCAACATACCAGTTAAAGAAATTGTTGTGCCCAATGGGAATGGAGGCCAAGAAGATACACACATGCCTGAATGATTGTGTATTATTTCAAAAGGACTATGTGGATTTGAAAGATTGTCTAAAATGTTGTGCATCAAGGTATAAATTGACGACTTCAGGGGAGTCCAAAACTGGTTCTCCTGCCAAGGTGATGTAGTATCTACCTATAATATCACAGTTTCAATGCTTGTTTGCCAATCTGATAGATGTGATGAATATGAGGTGGCATGTAGGTGTGAAGTACCTAGTTGGCTTCCAAGAGACCTATACACCTTGTTAGGTCCTAATTGTAAGGGTATGACAGTATCGATAGGCGAACATAAACCAGATTGTCCTATAAAAGTTTCTATTCCAGTGATGATGTAGGTGAATCATACGATAACAATCTATTTATACAAGATATTTTGGAGTTGTTTCATTATGATTGGCTGAATACATCTATGATAGAGCTATGGATATGGTGAGATCTTGTTTATACATCCATATACCTTGTTTTATATACGGTGATCTGGTTTCTTATATATTAATGCATACATAATACATGTTTTGCAGCCACTTACACACAATCTGTAAAGATTTTTTATTTTACCATGTGGGATTTTTAGTTCCATCTTTGATCAGTCTCGTAGAGAAAGATCCTTCATCAGTTACCTCATACTGCTTTTTCACTTTTAATTATTTTGATACAAAAAAGAAGTCGGTGATAATAGCTCCATTCAATGTTGAGTACGTTTACTTTGCTTATAATTTGGACTTAAGAAAATTTCATTTTTATTGTGGATTTTTTAGTTATTAATTTTTAACTTTCTTACCTCTAGTGGTAGATATTGGGAGTTATTGGTTATTATCCCCAAGACGTTCACTGTTTATTATCTAGATCCTGTGGGGAAGGAATTGGATATATTATATGGACACCCAATGAAAAGGCTATTATTCACGTGAGAAATATTTCATATTTTTATATCTGTTAACATTTCTTATTACATTACTATTTAATTATACAATTTAATGTGTTATATTAACATGTAGGGCTTTAAGAGAGTTTTTAAAAGCTGGAGGAAACATCTCCAAGAAAAAGAAACAGTTACTAATTTGGGAGAATGTGAAAATAATTTCTCGACTCCAATGTATATATTATTTATGTGAACTGTGCTTGTTTGTATTTTTGAACATTTTGTATGTTTCAATTTATAGTGTGCTAAACAAGACAACAGTTGGGCATGTGCATACTATGTGATGCGATATATGGACCTAATTACCAAGCATGCTGTAATGGAAATCGATACCACACAACATGTATTATATATAGTCTCATTAGATAATATGAAATATATAAATCTTATTATATATTATTAATTATATATATACATCATTCTCTTTGCATGTTTTTAAAACCAGTGACTTCACTACATGTGAAAAGTTATTAGATGTACATACTCCCTATACGATGGAAGAATTAGATGATGTAAGAGAACAATGGGTAATTAAAGCCTTACAAGTAGTGGGAATTTTTTATTATGATTGAAATACTGATGACGATAATGATGATGATGATGATGATAATAAAGAATGATATTTCTAAACTTTATTCTCATAATTATTTTTGTATTTGATGACATGTGAAACTTTTATATGTACATGTCTGAATGAATTTTTTTGAATTGTAATGCGTGTGAATGTGAAGATGAATACATGAATGTTTCTACATGTGTCTGAATGTGAAAAGAGATGAAATGAATGGAACTGCAGGTTGCTAAATGTGTGTGAAAATGAAGGAAATTTGAAATGGAACTACTGGTTTCTACATGTGTGTGATGAAAAATAATATGAATTAAATGTGATTATACATATGTGTGAATCACATGATCATAAATTGTTGTCTATACTTGTTAATTTTACAGGTATGTGGCCTGTTGTTGGTTGAAATCAAAGGGTGTTGTAAACCTACTTTTCATAACTGAACTGCAGGTTCTGCATCCTGCTGACCAGCCAGACAGCAGGCATGTAAACTGATAAGAAAAAAAATCAGAACATAGGCGTCGGTTATTAGTATAAAACCGATAACAAAACCTTACTGCGTCGGTTATTAGTATAACACCGACGTCTTTATCCCTTTCTGGGGGCTGATTTTTTTTATTCAGGATGAGGTATGGCGTCGGTCATTAGTATAAAGCTGACGTCTTTTAGCAGGTGTTGGCTATTTAGGCTAATGAGTTTCAATCATAAGAATGATCTTTTACTCAACTAGCTATATCCTGCAAGTATACGAGAGTAGTTGTAGTCGAGGTCGAACACAAGGAGCGTTGGTTAGTTAGGCGCAAGAGTTATGATTTTTAATAATCTAGATTGTTGTACACAAGATGATTGGATTAGAACAACTAAATTATAGATTTAAAACAAAATAGTAAATTATCACTTAAGAAAGGTTAAGATTTAGATTTGGAAGGATCTTAGACTTGGGATTTCACTATCACATCATAGCTTATATTAAATACAAATTTAAACATGTTAATTAACTTACAAAGGAGGTTTGTAGTCATCACTCACCTTTCGGTGAAGTGATGATGATTTTAACTCCATACATCACTCTCATGTATGTATTTCATTTCAAATCACAAACCTTGCTCCTCAACATAATCCCAGCCACTCTCATGGTCAAGGACAAGTTGCCAAAAGAGTAACCCCATACTCTCAAACACATCTTCTCATATTATGAAAGAAAGCATAAAACATGCAAGTATGATGGCCAATCACACAAACAAACATTTCAGATCTGAAACAACTCTTGGAACATGCAAGAAACTAACATTTAGTACGAAATTCATGTGTTCATATAAGCTATGACATGGGAGTTACTCTTCCATGCCCAAGAAAAAGAGTTTACTCGTCCATAATGATGTACAACAGAAAATGTGTAGAAATTTCAAAGTTTAGCATGGTTTAGAGTAGGAAAAGCTAAGCAATCCCAAGGTATAACCAAAGAAAGGCAGAATTCTGACTTGAGGATGAAATCCCACTTCTACAGCTGCTCCAAACCAGACAAACTTCCCTCCTGAGAAGCTTTGTAGAGTGAAGAAGCTCTGTTGCACCTCCGGAGAAGAAAATGGAGAAGAAGAGAAGAAGAAATGGCCTCCTTATGCAAGAAACCACCTTAGATCTCTCCAAAATCATCCTCCTTTGTTCTCCTCTATCTCTGGGACAAGAAAAACTTATTAAATGACCGAACATAATCGCCCATTAAGTTCCCACTTCATTTTAAACAAAAATTCATATTTTTCAAAATGTTGAAACTGCCAAGTGCACGTCGTGCAACTTTCCAAAAACTTTCAGTTTGCTCCAGAATGCACTGTGCACGGCATGTGCTGAAGTAATGCATGTCGTGCAACTTTCCAAAAACTTTCAGTTTGCTCCACAATGCACTGCGCACGGCGTCTAACTTTCTAGAAACTTTGGTCTTCTTTGACGCTTCTAGGTGCACGACGTGCACTTTGGGTGCACGGCGTGCATCTGGCTGTTCTGGGCTGTTGTATATTCTGCTCATAACTTTCAGCGTGTAGGTCTGATTTACATGTCGTAAAAAGTGGTATTTGTGCAATTTCGAACCCCAAAACATGTAGATACTTGAAGAGTGATCCAATAAGAGATCATATGATATATTCCTCATAATTTCATTGCAAAATGTAGTACCTACAATCCAAAGAATGAGACAAGTAAGAATAGCTAAAAATATAAAATATAGCATGAATGAGAGTGATAATTGAGTCAAAATAACATGGATATGCAACCAAACATGATACAAAAGATGATATGATTTGTGCACATCAATAGAGATATAGTGTCAGTTGTCAATATAAACTGATGTCTATGGTGCCCTTACTGGCACGTTTTATTGGTGGCAGGAAGGGTTATGGCATCATATATGAAACTGATGCTGAAAGTGTATACTTTTAGCGGCACCCACTTGGGTGTCGCTTGGAAACCAATGCCAAAAGGCTTATATAACTGACACTAAAGGACATTTTTGTACTAGTGAGTAGAACTCAAAGACGTTCAGACCAACAAGAAAACATTGAACTAGTAGATGTACAATAGGAACAAGGAGAATCACAAGTCATTACAAAATCTAAAATTCCTCAAGTAACACAGGAACCTCATAGATCTAGTAGGACACGTCATGAACCTGAAAGATTTGATTATATTGTGACTCAAGACGGCGGTGAGCTGGTCATATATGATGAGCCAACAACCTATCTAACAGCCATTAAGGAACCAGAATCTAAGTAATGGCTTGATGCCATGAGATCTGAGATGGAATTCATGTACACCAACAAGGTATGGACCTTGGTGGATCCACCTGAAGGGGTAAAACCCATAGGGTGAAAATGGGTCTTTGATGCGTTTTCACACACTTGGGATTTAAACATTTATAAGGGGGCCCTAAACTAATACAACCACATAAACCAAAATATATCACCCAAAAGCACACATGATCATATTATAGTGTAGGTGAGAGGCAAGTAAAGGAGTTGATCCGCATAGAGAGAGGGGCATTAGAGCTAGGCTAGAGCGGCTATGTTCCTAATGCGGAAAGTAGTGTTTTAGGGTTTGTTTGATTAAACTAAGGAGGCAAGCAATTAAAGGCAATAAGGAAACTAAATTATCAAAAACCCTAAGTTACCCCTAAACAAGTTAAGTCTGACTAACAAAACAAGACAACTAATTAAGCAAGAGTAAGAAACTACAACTAAGTTACACTAATATAGCAAGTTAAGCCCTAGAGAAATCAAGGACCTACATTACAACTAACTAGCAAGGTCTACACTATCAAGCTCAAAGAGCACTAACTACTCAAGCAAAACCTAACTAGCAAGAACCAAGCAAAAGACTAAGAGGCAACTAAAGACAAGCAATTCACTAGCATAAGCAAGATTAACAAACAATGAGGCTTTTAGAAATGATAAAGATAGGTGGGTCATTTGGGAATGATACTAGCATTCCAATTGCGGGGGAAGATAGAACAAGCAAGATTAATAATTCATTCTAGAATATTGCTAAACTAAACAACTAGTCAAATGCTAAGAAGTCACCCTGCACTATTAGTTAGCCTAAGGTATATGTGAGGTTTCACTAGGATTTGACTAATCTAGGTTTCTAGCATAGGATTTCTTAGTGTACTTGGGAGACAAAGGTTGAATTGGAGTGTAGAGTTGAGGGTATTTCACCCCACATTACTCACCACCTAGCTTTTTGCAAACTCCTAGGCAATTACACCAATCAACCATGTACTAGCTATTTATATCACACACCTAGGAGTAGGAGAAGGACTATATGTAGGGGAAGATGGGGTGTTAGCTAGGGATCCACTAGTTGGACCTAGGAGCAACTCCCAAAATAGCCCCACATATATTCTCTTCTCCTAGATTTAGGTGGCTTCAAGCACACAATCACAAGCGAATCATATTTTTGGATACAAACCACAAGTAGAGGTATGGGAAATGAGATATAAATAGCAAGCAACCATAATAGAATGAAATCATGAAGTTTACAAATTATCTTCCCCCAACATTGTATCAAAGTATCATTTTTATCCTAAACAACCCACCACAAGGGGCTTAGCTACTCATAACTAAACAAAAGAGAAAAAAGAATAAGAAAGAGGTAGAAGATCATGGTAGCTCCTGAAAGACCCTCCTTGCTACAAAAACTCATACACCTCCTTCTAAGGATGGAAATGACATGAATGGAAGTGGTCTGGTGATGAAAACCCTAGAAAACTAGGGTTTTTTAGTGGAAATGGGGTGGAAATGGGCGAAGGGAGGTAGGTGGAAGTCTTGAATGCAAGGTGGGTGGCAATGAATGCTAAGAGCATCTAAGGAGTGAGTGACCTAGTGTTGTGTCCGCCACCCATGTATATATAGGTGGTGGTGGAAGAACTAGGGTAAGTGGGGATAGTATTGGAAATTCAGTGCATAAAAGCTAGGTTTTAGGTGGCAACACAACCGTGGTGGTTGGGGTTCAGAATGCCCGTGGTGGTAGAGAACGGATGTGGTGGGAAGTGGAAAATGTCAGGTTGGAGGTGGTAAAGTGAAGGATGGTAGCACGACTGTGCTGGGTAGCACGACCATGGTGGGGGTTAGGTAGAATAGTCGTGTTAGGTAGCACGTCCGTGGTGGGCGAGATGGAGTGGATGTCATTATCTTCAACATGTTCGTTCTGGTCTTGGGCAACACGACCATTTTGGTGTCTTCTTGGAATGATCATACTTGCTTGCATGGCCTCTCTATTGGAGTTGTTGTAGCTTGGCAAGACTTGAGGTGTTATTGTGATTTTGACATTATAGAGCACAATTGGTCCTTAGCACCACGGATGTGTTGTTGGGGTCTTCAGTATCATTTTGAGCTCCATTCTTTGAAATCCATGGACTTCTTTGCTTGGGTTGATTCTTGGCCACCAAGGGTAGGTTGGGGAAGCTTTGGGGTCTTCTTTGAACCCCTTTATGTCACACATCCATCCAAATGTGGACCAAGTACCTAAAAACATGCAAAGAACATCCATAAGTGCATTTGATAGAAATATGCATGTTGAGGGAATAAACTTGAATTCTAACATTTTTGTATGTGATAATAATGCAAAAAGACATAAGATGAAGCCCTAAAATAGGGTTGCATCACCATTCCAAACATAAAGCATATTTGTCCGTAAGTATGCTCCAACTTAATCTCTCTCTTCAATTTCTTTCAATCAAACTAGAATGATAAATGTATTGCAAAAAATGATTATTGACTAGATGGTCTTAAAAGTGACTAAGTGTGTGTGTTCCACCTCTCTCCTCTCAACTTTCACAATCCAATCATGAAAATATCATTGAGCATACAAACTTTGAATATAGAGGATAGTATACACAAGCTTTTCATATGTCCTTCATGTAATTCTGAGTAAATTATTTCATGATGATGTTAATCAATGATGACTAGGAGTGTTGTTTCACTTTCATGCATTCAATCTTATGCTTCAAACCACACAAAGTGAGCCACGTGGCTATGGAAAAAGGATGAAGTGAGCTAGGTTTTATGTTTTCTATCTCAACGTGTATGAAAATGGAAGAAAAGATTGATGTAAGAGATTGGAGTGCTTTAACACTCATATTTTATTTAGATTCTCTTAAACATGAGCATCTTTTATTTTCTTTTTGCTTTTTATTTTTCTATATTTTTTCTTTTCCCCTTTGTGTAGATGGGGCATATGGTGGTGAGAGTGAAGTGGGGAGATGTAGATATGGCCTCCCCAAACTTTTGGAGGTGGCCAAGGCTAAATGTGTGCACTTAGGCATCCTTTCATGAGGCGGAGGGGTATGAAGATGATGAAAGAAGAGTCGGGTCAAAGAGGAGTCACTATTGTAGTTCTCAACACCAAATCTCATGTATGAAAACTAATCCAACACATCATCAAATAATATCACACCACATGATTGAACAACATGAGATTCATATTTTTATCATATGATTCCATAGGCCCTAAGTGTTCATAACTTGCTCAATTCACAATTCAACCAAAATATTCACAAACATAAGAGAGGTGTTCGACAGTCAAGACCATTTCACAATAAACTCTAAGAATATGACATGCATTTATCAAAGATCAACAACTTTTTGTTCAAAAACCGGAGATTTATGTTGAAACATGCTTTTGGACAAGGAGTTCCAAATTTGGGAAAATTTGGTCAAAATGGTGCCAATTGCACTCAATCACATCCAAATCTAGTTTTAGGGAAAAGAAAACATAAATCAAGAAAATTCTAACTAAAACACAAAAAAATTACCAAAATCTACATGAAAATGCAATGCATGAGATAGAATTGTAAAAAGGGCATTTGTTTTTTGAAAAAATACTCAAAATGCCTGAAAATGAACTATATGTGTACATGAATGCAAATAGAAGGAAATATACACTAGATAGAGTGAGATCAATCAATCAAATATCAGGTGAAACATGCATAAACAAAATAAGTTGAGAAAAGAGGGCATACCGCCCTACCACCCCAAACTTTTGAATCATGTTGTCCTCAACATGAAACTAAAGATTAGGAATGATAGGGTAGATGTCACTACTCTGGTGGTGGTGGATCCTACGGTGGGCCATTCTATGGAGGTGGGTGCTGGTAGTAGTGGCCCCACTAGTCTGCATGTGGAGGCAGGTATGTCTCCTGATATCCTGAAAGGACTCCCTAGAAATCCTCCCCCATTGGGGGCTTCTTTGCACATGCGCATGCTGATATTGGTACATGTGGTTGATCTGATAGTGCATCTATTGTTGATCCAACCACATGTCCTGCGGTGTTTTTTGTGTCACCTCCAACTATGCATGAATGGTTGACATGTCATATGCATTTGTTGGAGGTGGTTGTGCATCAAAATCCTCGTACCTCTTTCTTGTGCCATGTATCCTTATTTGGGGTGATCCTCCTCCTACTATGGTATCAACCCCAAATAATCATTTGGTGGTCTGACATCCATGAGTAAGGGGTTGGTATGATATGGGAGTTCTAAAGTGATACTAGAGTACCCAGGGTTCAAAATATAAAATATCTTATTATTTTTAATGGAGATCATTTGGGATCTAACTAGATAGTATAAACCAACAAGTTTAGTTCCTTCTACCTTAGTAAGTCCCTCTAAATCACATCCTACTACTTTTTCAATTGTGGTGATGATTCCCCCCATGATGAATGGGTTTTTTCTTTTTGAGGGGACTATCTTCACGTGGTCGATTACCATGCTTACAATGTTAAAAAAGACATCACTTTCTACTATAGCCATCACAAACAGATCCTTCTGTGAACAACAGCCTTGATTGTCATAGTGGCAAAAAACAATGTTTGCTAGGAGCTTCTGTAAATATCTCATGAAAGGATTGTACACGTTGATGGTCTTAGATTTTCCCGTAGAGAAAGTTTCTTGACATGTGATAGCTTTCCACATCTTTGAGTAATTTGGTTTTCCATTCTTGTCAAGTCTTCCCTCATCAAATTTCCTTGCCATTTTTGGATTGGGGGAAAATATCCCATTGAGTTGGGGAGTCTCTCAGCATGTGTGTGGAATCAAGTAGTCTGAATCTTATTGCATCTTCACCTCTATGTTGAACCTTCTCTAGTAAACCAAAGAATTCTTGGGTTATCTTGAGGTAGGTTTCTTCAACCTCAGTAAAAATCTTATATAACCCACAATGTTTCAATTGACCTTTGAACATGAAGTTGATCCCTAAGGCATTCATGATTTCCATACATGTATATCTAGTGGGAATCACTCTCCTTGTCAAGCACTCAGTATGGAGAAGCCTGGTTAAAACTCTTCTTGAAGTGCCTATTCTATATGCGGCTCCCTCAGGTTAATTTCCCACCCACTTCATTATATCTGCCTCCAACTTGGATAAGAAGTCCCCAAGCTCATCTTCCATCTCCTCACTCTCAGTATCATCTACCTCCTCCTCCTCATAGGTATGTGACCCCAAACTTGTGTCCAAGTTCAAGGGCACCATCTCAATGGGTGCATCTGTCTTTTTCTTCAATAAAAAATCGGTGTCGAGTGGGTTGTTGAGCGGCATGCGACTGGAATAATGAAGTAGAATGCCTCTTTGGAGTGGGTTGTGGAGGCAAGTGCAAAGATGATGCAACAACTGCTTTCTTGGCTCTTCTTTCTCGGGCCGACGCATCAAGATTGACATAATTGGCAATGTTTTCCAATTCTTCTTCTTCCTCCTCTTCTTTGGGGTTGTTGTAGCTCGGATCCAAGGTGTGGTGGCTTGAGGAGGATCAGAGACGGGAGCCACTCATAGATGCCAACCTTCAGAGAGATTGAGAAATCGAGTTGGACGGAGACGTGTGTGATGGTGGTGTGATGTTTGGACGCCCATTTTGTGTGGCTTGTGCCTTCGGTGAGCATAATCATTGTCTTCTCTACCCCTTTCTTGATTGCCTTTCTCATGCTTTCCATCCTTGTAGTAAGAAATGTGGGAATCGAAGGAACAACTGGGGTTTTCACACCTTGGGTAGGTTGGGGTGAAATCTCCTTGGAGATGAAGAAATGGAGGTGAATGGAGGGTGAATAAAGGAGATGGAGGTAGGGTAAGATGAATGGAGGGTGGGGTAAGCTTGAATCTGAAGTTTGGGAGCAAGGGGAGTTGATTTGGGGAAGGTGGAGGTGCACCCTAGTCGCCCTCTCTCCAGAACGGTGTTCTAGGTCGCACAAATGATGTGGGGGTCGTGATGTGGAGTGAAACCTCGGGTGACTTAAGTGTTGGGCTCGCGCCAGCACGACCGTTCTGGCGAGTTGCCAACACAACCGTGTTGGTCAGAATGGTCATGCTGACCAAGCCCAAAACTTGAGATTTCCATGTAAAAATGATTGTGCCAACACGGCCATTTCGCACCAGCACGACCGTGTTGGTACTTCCAAGTTGACAATTCTTCAAAAATTCTCAAGTTTTCACACACTTGGGATCTTTTGATATTTATAAGGGGGCCCTAAACTAACACAATCACATAAATCAAAATATATCATCCACAATCGCACATGATTGTATTGTAGTGTAGGTGAGAGGAAAGTAAAGGAGTCGATATGTAGGGAGAGAGGGGGCACTAGAGCTAGGTTAGAGTGACTATATTCCTAATGCGGAGAGTAGGGTTTTTAGGGTTTGTTTGATTAAACTAACAAGGCAAGAAATTAAAGTCAAGAAGGAAACTAGATTATAAAAACCCTAAGTTACCCTAAAAAAATAATTCTAACTAACAAAACAAGACAACTAATTAAGAAAGAGCAAGAAACTACAACTAAGTTACACTAATGAAGCAATTTAATCACTAGAGCAATCAAGGACCTAGATTACAACTAACTAGCAAGATCTACACTGTCAAGCTCAAAAGAGCACTAACTACTCAAGCAAAACCTAACTAGCAAGAACCAAGCAAAAGACAAAGAGGCAATGAAAGACAAGCAATTAACTAGCATAAGAAAGATTAATAAATAAGAAGGTTTTTAGAAATTATACAGATAGGTGGCCCGTTTGAGAATGCTACTAGGATTCCAATTGGGGGGAAGATAGAACAAGCATGTTTAATCATTCATTCGAGATCGCTAAACTAAACAACTAGTCAAATGCTAAAAAAATCACCCTACACTATTAGTTAGCCTAAGGTATAGGTGAGATTTCCCTAGGATTTGACTAATATAGGTTTCTAGCATAGGATTGATTAGTTAATTGGGAACATGAGGTAGAATTGGGGAGTAGAGGTGAGGGTATTTCACCCCACATTACTCACCACCTAGCATTTAACAAACTCCTAGGCAATTACACCAATCAACCCTATATTAGCTACTTAGATCACACACCTAGGAGTAGGAGAAGGACTATATGTAGGGGAAGATGGGGTTCTAGATAGGGTACCACTAGTTGGACCTAGGAGTAACTCCCAAAATAGCCCCACATATGTTATATTCACCTAGTCTTAGGTGGCTTCAAGCACACATATTTTTGGATACAAACCACAATTAGAGGCATGGTAGATGAGATATAAATAGTAAGCAACCATCATAGAGAAAAATCATAAAGTTTACAAATTATCTTCCCCCAACATGGTATCAAAGTATCATTTTTACCCCCAAATAGCCCACCACAAGGGGCTTAGCTACTCATAAATAAAAAAAGAGTAAAAAGGAAAGAAGAAAGAGGTAGAAGATCATGGTATCTCGTGGAAGACACTCCTTCTTCACCTCCTTGTTGTAGAAGCTCATGCATCTCCCTTCAAGGATGGAAATGGCATGAATGGAAGTGGTTTGGTAGTGAAAATCCTAGAAAACTAGGGTTTTTGAGTGGAAATGAGGTGGAAATGGGAGATGGGAGGTAGGTGGAGGTCTTGAATGCAAGGAGGGTGGCAATGAATGCTAAGAGTATCTATGGATGGGTGACCTAGTGTTGTGGCTACCACCCATGTATATATAGGTGGTGGTCGAAGCACTAGGGTAAGTGGGATAGTATTTAAAATTCAATGCAGACAAGCAAGGCTTTAGGTGGCAGCACTGTCGTGGTGGGTGGGGGTCAGAACGCCCGTGGTGGCAAAGAATGGCCATGGTGGGAAATGGAAAATGTTAGGTTTGGAGGTGGTAAAATGAAGGCTGATAGCACAGTTGTGGTGGGGGTTAGGTAGAATGATCGTGCTGGGTAGTATGACCATGGTGGGTGAGTTGGAGTGGAGGTTGCTCTCTTCAACATGCCCATTCTAGTCTTCGGCAGCACAGTCGTGTTGGCTAGCACGACTATTTTGGTGTCTTCTTAGAAAGACCGTGTTGGCTTGCATGGCCGCTTTGTTGGAGTTGTTGTAGCTTGTCAAGACTTGAGGTGTTAATGTGATTTTGACATTATTGAGCCCAGTCGTTCCTTGGAACAACAGTCATGTTGGGGTCTTCAATGTCATTTTGAGCTCCATTCTTTAAAATCCATGGATTTCTTTGCTTGGGTCGATTCTTAGCCACCAAGGGTAGGTTGGGGAAGCTTTGGGGTCTTCTTTGGACCCCTCTATCTCACTCATCCATCCAAATGTGGACCAAGTACCTAAAAAACATGCAAAGAATGTCCATAAGTGCATTTGACAATAATATGCATGTTGAGAGAATAAACTTGCATTCTAACATGTTTAGATGTGATAATAGTGCAAAAAGACACAAGATGAAGCCCTAATATTTGTCTGCATCAGTCTCCAAGAAGAAGACTGACATGGACGGTAAAGTACAAACCTATAAGGGAAAATTGGTTGCAAAGGGTTTCAGACAAGTTCAAGGTGTTGACTATGACGAAACCTTTTCTCTAGTTGCCATGGTTAAGTCCATCAGGATAATGCTTGCCATTGCAGCCTATCATGATTATGAGATTTGGTAGATGGATGTTAAAACCACATTCCTTAATGGGAATCTGCTTGAGGATGTGTACATGACACAACTGATGGTTTTATAAATCTAAAGGATGCAAATAAAGTTTGTAATCTACAAAGGTCAATCTATGAATTAAAGCAAGCAACTTGGAGATGGAATCTTTGATTTGACAAAATAGTCAAAGAGTTTGGATTTAGTCAAAATGAATATGAAACATGTGTGTACAAGAAGGTTAGTGGGAGCATGATTGTATTCCTCATATTGCATGTAGATGACATATTGTTGATGGGGAATGACATCCCTAATTTTTAGATGGTAAAGTCCTGGCTTGGAAATACATTCTCTATGAAGGACTTGGGAGAAGCATCCTACATCTTGGGAATCAAGATCTATAGAGATATATCTCAAAAGCTTCTTGGACTAAGTCAGAGTACATATATTGACAAAGTGTTGAAGAGGTTCAATGTGGAGGACTCAAAGAGAGGAAACATGTCCATGCCTCATGGAGTTGCCATTTCTAGAGCCCAATGCCCCAATTCTTGTGAAGAAAGGGAACATAAGAGTAGGACTCCATATGCATCTACAATTGGACCCATCATCTATGCAATGTTATGTACTCGTCCAGATGTCTCATATGCCTTAAGCATGATGAGCGGGTATCAATCAAATCTAGGTGATGCTCACTGGAAAACTATGAATAACATCCTTTAGCACTTGAGAAGAACTAAGGATCAATTCCTTGTCTATGAAGGAGAGGAAGAGTTGGTGGTAAAGGGTTACACCAATGCAAGCTTCCAAACTGACAGAGATGATTATCGATCACAATTAGGATTTGTGTTTTGCCTCAGCAATGGAGCTGTGAGCTGGAAGAGTTCCAAGCAGGAGATAGTTGTGGATTCTACAATAGAGACTGAGTATATAGTTGCATCGAATGCAGTAAAGGAGGTTGTTTGGATCAAAAAGTTCATCTCAAAACTTGGGGTTGTTCTAAGAATCAGTGATGCAATTGAGCTATATTGTGACAATAATGGAGGTATTGCACAAGCTAAGAAACTTAGATTGCATCAGTGCTTCAAGCATATATAAAGGTGGTTCCATCTCATATGAGAGATCGTATAGCTAGGAGATGTGAAGATTTGCAGAGTACCAACCAAGAACAATGTTGTCGACCCCTTGACAGAAACACTTTCACAACATAAGCATGATGGCCATGTTAGATACTTGGGATTAGATTCATGGATGATTGGATCTAAGTGCAAGTGGGAGTCTGTTGGTATGTATGCCTAGAGAGCCAAACATATGATGATTGTAATGGCATAACTTGTAAATGATTTGATTAACAATAAAGGAGTCTTCAAATTTATTCTATTTTATTCAGTTATGAGATAATGTTGTAACATAATAAATGTCTAAAGAATGATATCACTCAATGGCGTATGTCTTCAGGTTGATGACCTGAACAAGGAGATCATACAGATGCTAAGAGTATATACATTCTTCATATGTCTCTAGTCGGATGTTATAGTGGAGGTCTGATAGACGACAATAACACGTAAGACTAGAGTGTGTGTTGGTTGATGATAGAATCTCATCAGTCATGATATGTGATAACAAACCAAACACAGATACTTGCTAGATAACAGTGTATCAAACAGACCCACCATAAGAGTGATACATGGAAACTATAATTGGTAGTCAGAATCAAATCATATAGTATTGGTGATGATTGTGGTTCTTAGATCTGAAGTCACTACAATCATCACATGTCATTCAGTGTGCTTTGATACCATCCACCATATGAATAAGGGTTGCCATATATGTGATGATTGGATGAACTGTGACCCATGGGGATGGTTGTTAGTGATTTAGATGGCATTTGTCCATCCTACAAGAGTATGATATCATGGCCACTTGATTAGTGAAACTGATAAATGCATGGCCATGCACATGTGAGTCAATATGTGATATTGAGCTTAAGTATATCTCAGACAGTCTGCTTTGGTTCAAGGAACATAGATGGAATGATAGAAGAGGATCACTATTCCATGCCTCAAGTTCAATCTGGATATTAGTGACAAAGGAACTATACAAACACCATAACACCAGACACATATTGTAGGTTGAAGTTGTTCTCCAACTTCCACTTACTTGGGTAGCAATGATATGTTGCTAGCTAGCACTTTTTGCTTGTGATGTCATAAACTGGTTATGTAAATTGAAGCCTATAGGGTCACACACATAATATACACTTGGAATAGGAGTTTGTTTGTGAATTATGTTTAATTTGATTACTAAAAGTGTTAATCTATTCAATTTAAACAACAATTGATTGATTGGACTCTGAACCGATCGGTTCAAGGGTTGAACTGACCGGTTGGAGTATCATGTTGATTGGAAATTGCATTGGCTAAATTTTGGATGAACCAATGCAAGAACCAACGAGTTCAGGGTCATGAAACAATTGGATCATGAGATGAGACGTCTGATTCATGGATCAATTCATTTTCATCAAGGATTAGTATTGGCATCATGTTGTGTAATAATTGTATTAGAATTGCCAATACAATTGTGATTGGGAAACATAACAAAACAATCACTTAAAGGGTTGAACTGATTGCCTCGCATGCTAACTGATCATTTCACCCACAAACCAACCATTTTGCTGCTCGTTGGTTGCAAAAAATTGTAAAATTCCGATCCCTTTCACTCCCACACAAACTGGGAACCTTGACCCTAACCCTCCTATAAATAGAGGGGTATTGGGGGATTCCTAGAGACACAACTTAATTTCCTTTGATAGTTGTTGTCTTCCCTAGTTGTGGTAACTGAGAGAACCCAAGTAATTCCTACCTGATAAAGGGAGGGATAGCAAGGGAGAACAATTGTGGGAGAGAAAGTTGATGCTAGTACACCAACATGGAGGGAAAACTCCTTCCTCTTTGTTCTTTTAGAATGACAATAGTTATAGATGATCTGTGTGGACTACTCTAGAGGCATTGAGCTTTTCCCTCTAGGAGGACAATGCCAGACTACTGTCCATGGTGATCAACTAGGAGATGCTACCGACATTGTTTGAGTGCAACTTGAAGAAAGGTGCATAAGATGACAAGGAGATTGTCACTGGACTTGCTCTAAGACCGGGTATATTCTCGAAACTTCCCTTATATAGTTGTTGACGCAATGCTACTGTTATAAGGGGAATATGACAGTTAATTTTTTTTTGGCTGCCTATTCTGTAGCCATATTTCCCAACACTTTTTAGGGAGTCCATCATTAAGAACTCCATATTTAAGTATGCTCGGCTTGGAGTAGCACTAAGACAGGGACCAATCATATAGTTGATCCTAGCTTGCACATTAGCGAGGACAAAGTGCACAATTAAGGCTAGTAGCAATCTGTTGGGCCATTCGTCATTCCTAAAACCTTGCTAGAGCCTCACGCAGTGGGCCTGAGTATTACATATACTTTGTGTCTTATCTTTAAACACCTTAATATAAGAATATGGTACCAACAATTGTTGACCTCTTTGGTCCATGTCATGGATTATTTATTCCTTTGGGATATACACAGATAGCTGATTGATGGAATATCTAGAAAGAAGTGCATGAGATGTCTTCTATTGAAGTATAGATAGGACTCATCTATGTTTTGTAACATCCTAATAATTTCATACTAAAATAAACATGCCCAATAATGCTAAATCATTTAGTTAATTATCTTGTAATTATGTAAAACCCTAATATGACTCCTACATGATGATTCAACCTCATATTGTATTGCATGTGATTTAGTCCTAAATACACAATAACAAATGATGAAGGTTTAAATAGAAATTTACTCCATATTTGATCATGATATATTTTGTTTCTGAGTATTTAATGATATAATATAAATCATCATAAATTTTGGTTTTGTAAATCCACTTTAATAATTATTAATACATGAATTATCCTAAGTACTGATGTCATGAACCACATAATTACATAGCTTAAACCTAAAATATAGTTATATTTTTGGATTCCTCATAGTTGATTTAGCCAACATGCCAAGTTTCATTTAAACTGGATAGTACTAACTATTCCAATTAGTGTTAGGCGGAAAGGAGGGACAATTGTGTATATATAAACCTAGTTATGTAGTCAATGTACTCCATAGATTCCAGATCACCTAATTTCTTACATTTATGTCATTTTGATGTGACACACACTATTACATGTGTTCTATGATATGTCTACATTGTCATGTTGTGATCGGCCGACTTGATACCACATCTTATTCCTCACATCCTCCGTGTCGAGGGCCAATAGTAGCCAACCAGAACACCAAATATTTAGCACCCTCTCTCTCTACCTACACCTCATATTTCCCTTAGATCTCACCACCAATAATCTGAGGAGGTTGTTCTGAGTACGAGGGTTATTCACTCAAACCCAAGTTTCACCCACAAAAGAAATGCCCAAGCTTTTCAGATGTGTCCCCTTCACCGAAAAATCTAGTGGCCTCTCCACAAAATCAGCTGCATCTCCATCATCAACATCCTAAAAAGTCTCATACTCTCACTCATCAATTTCAATAGAGGTCACCCTAAACACTACCATGAAGCCAACTTTCTTCTGCAATGACAATGAGCTTGAGAGAGGAGGTTTGGTCACCTTTGCACCATTTAATTTCCAGTAAGATTCCACACCTCCAATTATTTCTTTTCCTAATGTTTGTGATTAGTGTGTTATAGTTGTGTAGGATCTTTTATCTTGGACGTCATGTTGACAATGAGGGTGGGCACCTCTTCTAGGTATAGACACCTTGGGTTGTATTTCTCCCTTCTCCCACATTCACAATATGGTTGCAAGACCAATGATGTATTTGATATCTATTTTCCCTCACCGAGGCCTTGTCTCCACAATGTGTGCTTAGTTTCTCTACTCCAACTAGCTTCCCATAGTGAGAAGTTATCTACTGAGCGATTGGACCATCATAGGGTCCACTTGAGGATTGTAGTGGTTGGAGAACCTTGGGGGTGTACAAGACTTTTTCTTAAAATTTCATGCCTCTTGATCGAGATTAGTTTTGTAGTTTTGGGTCTTTCCTCCCCCATCACCATCGACAAGTAGAGTTTTTGTTCAGGAAAAACTTGACAGACATTGTATTAAGTTTCCCTTACATCATTTTTATTTTTTTCACACTAACAAGTGTAAATAGGGATTTCATGGTTTTGATTTCATACAAATAGTGCATTGGTTGGAGTTTGATTGTATCTGGTATCACCCCTATCACGCCTAAGGCCATAAAATCATTGTAAGGGCAAGTCGGCCTTTCTTATTTCCCTTGATCGAGATTTCAAAAAAGGTTTTATTTGATTTATCTCAAGTCTAATTGGTTGTTTAGATTTTTAATCTTTAGGAAATAATAGAATTAAGTTGAAACTTAGATGGTGTCAATCTCTATATGATCTTTTATCATCTTTTGGATATCTAGGAAATGAGCTAGGTTAGATGACATCATTTGGCCTTGTTTGCATGAAGATTTAGAGTTAGAATAAATAAGGTTTACAGTCCTAACTAAGAACCTTCAACTTAATACAAGTTTATTAAGGGTTGACATCAAGAGGAATGTAGGTGTTTTGTGTCTAGTGATACAAGTAAGTGGTCTGTACCCATGAGTATTCCGTAAGTATTGTTTTTAGAATGTTTACATGTTCATGTTGTTAACTATGATACTTATTCATGATGTATGCGGTCTTGTGTTTTAATATTTCAATTTAAAGATATGTTTATAAAATTTATCAACAAACTTTATGATTCATGGATTCCAATTCATGCTATGATTTTATATATCATATTTCATTAAGGTTCAAAGCTAAGATTTAAAGATTAAAACCCCACTAAGATTCATGCATTAAGTTTTAAGTTAGGATAAGATTTAATATGTCACAATATCATGGTGTTAGACCTAGGCCCTTAGTGCAGGTCATCTCAAGAGACACGAACCAAGCCCTGAGTGCAGGTCATGAGGCCCATGACCTTAGTGCGGGCTGACTTAGATAAGATGACCCAGACACTAAAGTGTTGGACATGAGACCCATGTACCAGAGTACATATATCTAGTATAAGTTATGTAAAAAGATAAGGACTAAGCCTAAATATAGATTACATGTTCATGTATAAGTTTTCCATATATTTTAAGTTTAGTTATTCATGCATAATGTTTAATAATAATGTACAATTCTTCTTATTCCAATCATTTCATATGTGTTAGAATACTAGTGACACTTACCGATTATCATTTTTCCAATGCATGGTTGGGGATGAGTAGGAGAAAAAGTAGAACCAAAGACTTCAATAATAGGACATAGTGAAGTAGTAGAGTGTGATCGAGTCGGGTGTCATTATCCATAAATGTTTCCTTTCAGGTATTATACTCATTTGTTATGTTTGGGTTATTAATTTATGTCATTAGTTGTAATGGGTTTTCTTATTGTTTAAACATTTGAGAATGAGAAATATGTTGTGTTCTTGTGTTGTCTAAGCTTTCAAGTATTCTTTATGCATGATATTCAATGTGTGTGACACCCCCATCAATATTGTGGTTCAGGAATTTATGCTTATGCTCATGTGGATGTGTGTAAAATTTGGGGTGTTACAACTTGGTATCAGGGCAAAAGGGATAATTGGCCACCAGGAACCCTCATGATTCTCGATTAGTTAGATGTATCTTCAGGTTAACTAGGCACATAACTACTTACACATCATGGTGTGAAGAAATGAAGTCAATAAGTTGGACATGATATCCATATTTTTGGAGGAATGGTTAAAGGTAGAAAACCATGAAATAGAATATAAGTATAGAGATGATGCTAAGACATCTGTAGAGATAGATGCCTGTCTAGTTTAGATTGTGTGTAGTAACCTTCACATGTGACATGTACTTTCTTTTCTCAATGGTTGGATAATCAATTGAGGGATGAAGAGGGCATGACATGAGCATTAAGCCTCATTATGCACCTCTTGCCTTCCTATTATTGTATGTGGTATAGGACATGTGCGCTATTGTTTTGGTGGAGAGTTGCATAATGAAGTTTAACGTCATTAGGTATGTTCCTGATCAACAAATATCTGGGGATGTCACAAAGATGGGTAATATAAAGGACATAAATTAAATACTCACCTAAAATGAATATGATTGGTTGGCAAAAAAGACACTTATGTCAAGTTTAGCTTTCATACACATTTATGATTAAGTTGTGAGGATGAAGAAAGTTAACAAGAATAATTTCAAGGAAGCAGTGTTAATTTGGTGTTCTCTTCAATGTAAATGAGCACTTTGGTGCAATGAGCTCTTGGGAGCAATGGGCACTTTAGTGCAATGAGCATTTGGGTTCAATGAGCTCTTTGGAGCAATGAGCACTTGGATGCAATGAGCTTTATGGATCAATGAGAACTTTGGTGCATGGTTACATGGAGAACTCACCTTAATTGACTTAATGAGTAATAAGATTATGATAATGATAAATGTATACAAGTACTTTTTCAATGGTAGATGATGTAGGCATGGTTTAGTTTCAAAGGTTCATTAGTAGCATATGTACATGTTAGATTGCTTATCATGTTAAGACATACTAAATTTATCTAAATTTGGAAGTTGTATGAAGAACATGTTAGTTCATAACCATAAGAGTTAATGACAAGATTAGGGTGTTAGTGACATATATGCAAAACCCTAAGGTGGGTAGACTATGTCATTACATGAAATTTTTGAGGACAAAATTTCTTTAAGGTGGGTATAATCATAACATCCCAATAAGTCTACACTAAAATAAGCATGTCCAATAATGCTAAATCACCAAGTTAATCTTTGTATAATGATGTAAAACCCTAATATGACTCCTACATGATGATTCAACCTCATATTACATCTTTAAATAATTATTGCACACAACTGAGCCCTAAATTAATCAATGATAAGGTTTAAATAGTAATTTACCACATATATTATCATGATATGTTTCATTTCTAGTATGTGAGAAATTAATGAGATATTAGATATCCCCGTAAATTATGGTAATGTAAATCCACTTTTATAATTATTAATACATGAATTATCCTAAGTACCTAATGTCGTGAATCACATGATTACCTAGATCAAACCTAAAATATGACTATATTTTTGTATTCCTCATAGTTAATTTAGACAACATACCAAGTTTCATTCAAAATTAGATAATCCTAAGTATGTCAACTAGTGTTACGAGGAAAGGAGGGGCAATTTTGTAAATATTAACCTAGTTATGTAGTCAATACACTTGATTAGTCGCCTACGTTTCCACACTTATATACTTTTGCATGTCACACACTATTGTTTGTGCTAAGTGATATATTTGCATTGTCAGATTGTGATCGACTGGCTGGACACCATGTCTTCTTCATCATACATCTTCCATGTCGAGAGCCAGTAGTAGTAAACTAGAACACCAAATCTTTAGCACCCTCTCTCTCTCCCTACACCCCATGTTTCCCTAAAATCTCACCATCATTAACCTGTGGAGGTTGTTATGAGTACAAGGGTTATTCACTCAAACCCTAGATTCACCCACAGAAGAAATGCTTGGATATGTCCCTGCATTGAAAAACGTACTGACCTCTATATGACATGAAAATCAATCACATCTCCATCATTAACCTCCAAAGAAGTCTCGTACTCCTACATAGGTTATTCCATTGTCAATTTTGTCGAAGATCACCCTGAACGCTGCCACAGAGCTGACTTTCTTCCTTATTGATGGAAAGCTCAAGAGAGGAGCTCCAACCATCTTTGTGCAATTAGATATCTAATAAGCTTCCATGCCTACAATTCCTTCTTTCCTAACATTTTTTATTGGTGTGTTATCGTTTCATAAGCTTTTCACTCCTGAGCACCATGCCGACAATGAGGGTGGGTGTCGTCCTGGGTATAGGCACAGTGGGTTGTGTTTCTCCCTTCTCCCATATTCAAAAGATGGCTACAAGATCAATGTTGTGTTTGATTTTAGGTGTCCCTCGTCGATACCTCATTTGCATAGCATGTGCTGAGTTGCTCTATTTTGACTAGCTTCTCATTGTGAGAAGCTATATTGTGAGTGATCAGACCATCGCAGAGTCCCCACGAGGGGTGATAACGAGCAGAGAACCATGGGGGACAAAGCACACGTTTTTCCCTTGAAATTTCATGCTTCTAGATTCAGATGAGTGTTGCACTTTTGGGTTTTCCCCCTCCCATCACCGTCGAAATAGAGTTTTTTTTTTGAAAATATTGATAGTCAGTGTATTGATATGACCTTGATTCATTTTTATTTTTGTCATGCTGAAAAGGGCAAATTGAGGATTTTTTTATTTAATAAAAATAGTGTGTTGGTTGGCGTTTGATTATGAGTTATATCGCCCCTATCATGCCTAAGGTCTAAAAATCATTGGATGGGTGTATTTTATCTTTTTTCTCTCCCTTGGTTGGGATTTCTTGAAAGGTTTTATTCAATATATCTCAACTCTCATTGGTTTTTTAGAGTTAAAGTCTTCAAGAAATCATAGAAATCTAGTTACAACTCAGATGAGGTCAAACTTAACATGATTTCTTATCATCTTTTGGTATATATCCAATGGGCTAGATTTCAGAACATGATTTGGTCTTGTTTTCACAAAGATTTGGAGTTAACATGATTAGGTTTTAGAGTCCAAATTAATAACCTTGAACTTATTACGGGTTGATTAAGGGTTTACATCATGAGAATTGTACGTGTTTTATTCTAGTGGTACGGGTAAGTGGTCCATGCCAATGAGTATTCACTGTTTATTATTTTTAGTATGTTTACATATTCTTGTTGTTAAGTATGATATTCATGATGTATGTGGTCTTATGTTTTAAGATTTATAGTTATAGGTTTGTTTATAAAAAGGTCATGATTTGGGGATTATAGTTGATGCTAAAATTTTATATATCATATTTTGTTAAGATATAAAGCTATTATTTCAAGATAAGAATCCATTAAGATTCATGCATTAAGTAACAAGTTAAGATAAGATTTAAGATGTCACACTATTATGGAGTTACATCCATGCTCGTAGTGCATGTCAACTGAAGAAATATGACCCATGCCCTCAGCGAATGTCATGTGGTCCAGACCCATAGTGCAAGCTATCTCAGATAAGATGACCCAGGCACTAGAGTGTAGGTCATGACACCCAGATATCATAGTACATGTATCCATTATAAGTTACACAAAAATATAAGCACTAAGCCTAAAGAAATATTACATGTTCATGTACAAGTTGAACTCAAAATCCTTTCATGAACTTTAATGTAAAGTGTGGATGTACACATGTTTGTTTATATGTTCTAAATATAAATCATGATGGAAAAAGAAAATTGGTCCAAAAGTTCAAGCTTTTACACAACCAGCTATAACAATTTAAAAAAATCTTACACTTATGAATGATGTCTCACAAATGGCATGGCTCTATCTTTTTCAAACATGTGATGAGGTATTTCTCCTTATCTATGGTGTTCATTAAATTATTACTATTTATTTTTCTATATTCGTTAAGACATGAGCATCAATAACATTGTAGAATACATCCAACACATAGTTTCATGTTCTTGTCGATATATGGGAATGATCCATGAGCATTCTTGTGCCTATTCTTCACACAAAATATATCCCGAAGTTAGAATATGTTAGCTTCATGACATTACATGCTCCCTTACCATTCGTAAAAATCTCCCAAAACATTTTTGGACTCATTTTGTCCTCACATCATGTTTCTTAATTAACTCATAATTGTCCTTGATTCTCTAAAAGTGAACTCCTTTTTTGTTTTGTATATGCAAGACAAACAACTTTCTTTACCACCCCAAATTTTGGATTCATCGCCTTTGTTCATAATTTTGAATCTAACTTTAACAAGATATTTCTTTGTGCAATAAGGATTGTTTTTGTGGGAACTCTTTCTCTCTAAAAAATGATACAAATGTCTTGAACACAAAATTAGTTGTATTTATATCTCAAAATGGCTCTTATCTTCATTGTCTTCACCCTCTGAACCTACACATGACTTGATCTTGCTTCTTAAACCTTCTCCTCCAATCCTATTATCACCGCACTAAGAATCTGATCAATGCATGGAAGTTGATCCCCAACTGGTAGCCTCACCATCATCATCTATTCTTGTTCAATCTGACTTACTAGTCACACTCTGCAAAGGTAAACACTCATGCACCATTAAACATCCAATTTATATAACATGTTGCTTATCTCACCTCTCTCCTACCACTTCTTACCACTATTCAAGATACCACCTTTATTCCCAAATGTCCAACTGACTCTTTGTGATATCTATTGTGGAAATCTGCCATGATTGAAAAGATGTGAGCTCTACATGACAATCATACCTAGGATCTAGTTGATTGTCACCAGGAAAGAACATTATTGGTTGTGGATGGGTGCTCTCAGTCAAACATCATTCTGATGGCTCTATTGAGGCTGGTTGCTAAGAGTTTTACTCAAATCTTTGGTGTGGATTGTTTCAAGACTTTTTCTCTAGTGACAAGGATTGCTTCACTCTACGTTTTTATTTCTTTGGTAGTTCATTCTGATTGGCCACTTTTTCAACTAGATATCAAGAATTCTTTCTTACATGGAGATCTTTTAGAAGAGGTTTATATATAGAACCTCCAGGCTTTGTTAATGAGGGGTCTCTTCTAAAAAAATTTGTCACCTAAGAAGCTCTTTATATGGAGTTAAGCACTCCCCAAGATCTTGGTTCAATAAACTCTATACATTCCTTGAGAAAATGGGGTTCCAAATATCAACCATAGATCATTCATGATTCTCACAAAGTCCTTAAGATGACACATTCTCCCTAATCTATGTGACAATATGATCACAAGTAGTGACCAAACTGGAATCAACAAACTAAAACAATAACTACAAGCCCATTTTCATACAAATGACTTGGGAAATCTGTGAAACTTCCTTAGGATAGAAGTTTTTGCTCCTCCATAAGGACTAGCTTGTCCCAAAGGTGTTTAGTGTTTCACCTAATAAAAGTGACTAGGATGACAAATGCAAACTCAATCTCCACTTCAATGGATTACCACACAAAGGCTCTTGTAACATCTTATGATTTGAGGATTGGGATAAAATGATTTTAAAAGAAATGATTGGACTACACATATCACCATGGTGCACCTCATTTTCATGGATCCCATCACTAAGAACTATGTGGTTGAGCATGCTCATCCCATAGTAGTACTAGGTTGAGTGACCAGTCGAGAAGTTGACCTTGGCTTGTGTGTGAGTGATGACAAAGTGCGTAGTTAAGGCTAGTGGTGGTCTGTAGAATCAATCATCATTCTTGAAACTCTACTAGAGCCCTAGGTAGTGGGATCAGACTATGCAACTCTTCTTGAGGAGTATTTATTTCTGAATCCATAAAAATATCATCAAGTAGCTGAAAAATTGATCTATTTAGCAATTACTTGACCTACTATGGGAGTTTCTAGTTAGCATGTGAGTGCACCACTTCAACAACATTGGGATAACATTCAACATATTATTCAATACCTTAAGACTGACCCAATAAGATGACTAATCTAGAAATAGCCGAAAGAGAAGGTCATTATTGTCTAGATATCCAGATGCATATTGGACATGAGATGCCAAAAATCATTGGTCCTCTGTAGTTTTTGTATCATGTTAGGCAATCGTCTATCCATGTGAAGAAGTAAAAAGTGATTATTGGTTTCTAACTCTAGTATTGAAGTTGAATATGTGTTGTGGCCCAAGAATGTTGTGACCTATAGTAGTTACATTCCATTCTTAATAAGTTTGGAATTCCTATTTAGACTCCAACACTCCTATATTATGACAATCGGGATGTTATCCACAATGCCAATAATATAGTGTTTCATGAACGCACCTGACACATTGGGAAAGATTACCATTTTGTATGATGTATTGTCAAAGCTAAAAGAATTGTGACTCCTCACATAGATATTGGTGATCAAAATTTTGATATCTTGACCAAACCATTTCCTCCAACATTTTTTTTTCAATTTTTGGGTGCTAAGTTGGGGGTATAAATATCTACTCCTCATCTTGAGGGGTGTGAGTGTAAGTGGTTTATTGGTTAATTGGGCTCGGCCCATCATATTTATAATTCATGATATTATGTAAGTGCACTTAAATGAGGATCCATCGACCCACTTAAGTGTACCCATGTATCCCTTTACAAACTACTAAGATTGTTGTTATTACTTTCTACACTTCCTTGTGTCTTTCTTGTGACTACTCTTGTGCTGATCATGCTTCTTCACCTCTGGCCATACATTTTGAAGTGACTCTTTTGACCACATTTATAGTACCTTGAATAAGATGAGGAGGATTTTCCCTTATATGGTTTGAGTTTAATGTACATGGCTTATACATCACTTGGATATGAGTAATCCTCACTTTGACGAGGATGTATATACCACTTTGATCTCATTGAAGTTGCTCATCAGACTGGACATTTCAATCTATGGCTTTATGACATCAAAGTCTACATGGACTTCTTGGCTCCTTATGATGGCTATATTTCTCACACTCAATGTAGTTTCTTCATTCATCCCTATCAAGTACATTGTTCAGTTGAGAACGTTTTATTCCATTGTTGTTGGTGGTGGGTGTCTACATCTCTTTTGATTACTTCCCTCCCGGGAACCTTATGAATATCTAGATTGATATCCATCCCCACAAGGCCCGTGATGTTGGGGCCATCCATTAGAATGACGACCCAAGTCACATAAAGAAAGACTACCTAGATTTCGGCAATTAAAAAGAGACAAAGCCAAGAGGTTATATCACTTTCTAAGAGCTTGAGTTTGAGCTGAGGATTTGAGGCATACCACTCAAATCCAACTGACCATTGCTAAGTTGAAATCAATACCATAAAAGATCAATGGAAGATGCGGACTCCATGATCATCACCAACACTACTCGGTCAACTTGAGTCTGCGACGCAGTGACATATAGTCAAATTGCAAAAATAACAACTTATAGCCGCAACTATGGTCCTGTAAAGATAACAACTCATAGGAAAAGCTATGATCTTGTAAAACAACTAGTCTATCTTGGTACATGGCACAACACTAGAGAATAGGCTCATACATGGTCATTCCATAACAAATATCACACCACTATTTCAACAATTTAAGGATATTGGAAGATACTTCCACCGATACCCCGCATTTCAACAATATGTGCTCTGAATTTCCTTTAGGAGTTGCTTGTTTCACCATCTCGTGAAATACTGACACTGAATATGGATCTATGGTACAAGGAAACTACATGATTAAGGTTTCACTTTATTATTTATGCGGATTGGGTGAATTAAGGCTCCATCATACAAGTGGACATACAAAACCCTAATTCAATCTAGCAAGCATAACTATGAAACAACTTCAGAAGATATAAAATGTATAAAGTGTGAACTTGTCACATCATCTCAGGACAATACTGCATCACCTCCTTAAACAAGGCCATCAACATCATCACTTGTTAACACTGCCATATCAGGTCGATCACTATTATCACATCACTGGGGATATTAATCCATAATCAATCACTAGAGGATGTAACCTCACCCTAGGCATTAAGCCTTCACTAGGTCATAAGACCAATCACATTATTCATGTAACTCACTATTGTCTCATCTTGCCTTATCATGCATATAAGCATCACCTGTATTATAGCAATCATTAGCTATGATAACCATCACATCATGCCTCTTCAGGCATATAAACATCACATGTATCACATCACATATACACCATAGCAATCATTAGCTATGATTATCATCTTTCCTGCAAAATCAACATTATAAAAATAGAGAGAGAATAATCATGATTTTCTTATCATATTAAACACTTTAAGCAATGTAAACAATGCATCATATGTCCCCTCAATTATGGTTAGGTTTTCATGCTTAACCACATAATGTTTTATGGCGTTATTTATTTACCAATCTCTAGCTTCATCACAAGTTGGAGTGTATTAAGGTTAAGCACTACAAATTATAGCTAAGTATGCACATTCACACATTTACAATTGTAGTGCACATCATCAAGGCTCATGACCATCATATAGTATTATTTAATCATATTCATAGCATATACAAGCTATGACACTCAATTAATAATACAAGTTAGAACCATACAAGTAGGAGATAGACAAGTATAATCACATGCTACTCATCCATGCTCGTTCTACAAGTATAACATACAGTAGGATTAGGGTTAGCGTTCACTCACATCGTCATTTAGAGTTCACATTGTAATTATGACACCAAACCCTAAATTGAGTTAGTTCACATTTTAATGGGGCATATTAGGGTTAACCAAACAATCATTCCCGCAACACTATACATGGATCATTACTTGCTTACTCATGCACATGTGTTAACTATATGTTCATGTTTGTGTCTTGACCGTCCATCACATGGGTGTCTCGACCACTCATGAAACAAGTGTCTCGACCAACCTCAAGCAAAGTGTCTCAACCACCTTCATGCAAGGTGTTATGACCACAACATGGCTAGGCATTTCGACCACAATATAATCATATGTCTCGACCTCAAACCAAACATGGTGTCGCGACCTACCATCAACAAGTTGTTTTGACCTACTATCAACAAAGTGTCTCGACTATAATTAACACCATGTGTTACCACTACTAGACATCATGGATCACAACCAACTATAGTTAGGGTTTCAACCATTAACAAAGTATATGCCATGACCATGACAAAACCAACTCAAGGGAGTCTCAATCAAAATACAACTCAAGGACATCACCCTAACACCAAGGTTTATATATATGTCTCGACCAAAATTCAAGAAAAATGTCTCGACCTCAAGGCAAAGCATGGGTGTTACGACCCACATCCATACATGGGTGTTTCGACTTCAACTTCAATGGTAACATATGTCTCGACCGAAACTCAAGACTAATCAGCAAGAATACCAAGACACTATGTACAAAACTTCAGAATCATGATCATTCAAACCCTAGAATAAGTCACCATGATGATCATTAATCAAATCACTTAGGAGAGAGAAGTTGACCTTCAACATATATGAGAAATCATCCATAACTCTATAGACAACATACTAACCAAAACTTAGCACATGGTTTTTAAACCAAAGCTTATGATGCTCATAGATTCATCTAATGTAGCCCTATTTTAGGGCTCCATCCTGTGCCATTTTGTACTTAAGTCACATCTAAACATGTAGATTACAAGCTTTTTACCCCTAATATGCTTATCATCGCAAATATGTTTATGGATGTTCTTTGCACTGTTTTTCAGGTACTTGGACCATGCATAGATGGAAGAGAGAGAGATAGAAGGAGTTCTAGGGTTCCCCCACTCAAGGAGGGACCCAAAGAAGGCCCCAAAGTCTCCCTCAACCTACCTCCAGTGGCCAAGAATCACCCCAAGCAAAGACATCCAAAAATGACAAAGTCAAAAGTGAAATCAAGTCATGCAAGCCTCACCACGGCCGTGGCCACAATGCCATAGTTGTGCCTTTATTAGCAATGAAGTGCCAAGTTCAACAGGGAAATTCCACATAATCCCACGACCGTGGCCATTGAAGACACCACGACGGTGGCCATCAACACGATCATGGTCAGTAGAAGAGAAAACGGTTGTGGCACCCTGCCACGGTCGTGGGAATTAATTGCCAAAAGTTCAACTTGCAACAGGGTTTTTGCCCAAAACGCCACGACCGTGGCCAAGTCACCACGACCGTGGCCGAAGATGATCAAGACAATTGTGGCTCCTCCCACGGTCACCTCCACCTCCTCCAAAACGGTCGTGTTACGCAACACGACCGTGGTGCATGTTACCCACCACGAACGTGGCACTCCGCCACGGCTGTGGCCACTTCCCCACTTAGCATTTCTACCACCCTTAACATACCACGACCGTATTCACCCCCCCACGGCCGTTCCCCACTACCCTCACCACGACCGTGGCACACCCACCACGACCATGGTGATCACCGACCCTACACAACTTTTCTTAAACTGCCCCTACTTACCCTAGTGCTTCCACCACCACCTATATATACATGGGTGGTGTCCATAGCACTAGGTTAGACTCCCCCACAGCTGCTACACTACTCCACCCTCCATTCTTGAGTTCCTTGTGCAAATTCCTTGCATTTTGGCTCACCATCCACCATTTCCACCCTCATTCCACCATGGAATCCTAGTTTCCTAGGTTTTCATCCACCCACCATTTCATGCTCCCCTACACCCTTGGAGGAGGGAGGTCGTCTGCAGCAGCTTGGAGGTGAAAAAGGTCACTTCATCAAGCTTCATGGAGTTTATTCCTCTTCTACCCCTTTCTTTTCTTGTTTTCTTGATCATGTCTAGCTAAGCCCCTAGTGGTGGGTTGTTTGGGGTTAAAATGTGAATTTGATACCATGTTGGGGGAAAGTTGCTTGTAATGAACTTAATTCATATCTATGATGATTGCTTCTTACTTCTATCTCATTTCCTATTTTATTACATGTGGTTTGTGCTTATAACATGGATTTCTTTCTTTGAGATGTTTGATGACACTTAGCTTCTAGGAGGAATTGGAGTGTATGTGGCAATCTTAGGATTGGCTCCTAGGTCCAATTAGTGGATCCCTAGCTAGCCCCCTTTGTTCCTACATACACATGCCTCCTCCTACAAGTGAGTGTGAGATTTAAGTGGCTAGTGTAAGTGAGAGTGATGCAATTGACTAGGGCCTTCTAAAGGCTAGAGTGGCTAGTGGCATGAGGATGAATCTCCTCATCTCCACTCCCATCTCTACCCTCAACCCTCAATTGTCCACTATCACTTACCCTAGAAACCTAGATTTGGCCAATCCCATTAGAATTACACCTAACCCTAGTCTTCTACTAGTAGTATAGGGTATGTTCTAATGGCATTGACCTTATTGTTTAGTTTGGTAATCTAGATATGATTTGAGCACCATGCATGTTTAATGAACTCCCCCAACTAAAATCAAAGTGACATTTCCCAAACGGCCCACCCACCTTAATCACTCTTGCTTAAAACCTTAATTGCTATGTTTGCTTATTAATGCTAGTTTAGTTCAGTTGCTTTGGTTAACTTAGTTAATTGCCTAGTTTTTCTAGCTAGTGTTAATCTAGGTTTGTGATCTAGTTAGTGGTTAATTTAGTTCCTTAGTTGCTAATTGCTTGCTTAGTCTAGTCCATCTTGCCCCTGCCTTAGTTTAGCTAGTTTGTCACCTAGATTGCTAGTTTGGTTTTTGATAACTTAGTTTCAATTGTGTCTTTCATACTCATTCTTTAGTATAATCAAACCATCAAACAACCTTAAAACCCTAAAACCCTAGCTCCATAAAAGGAACATAGCTCACGCCTTCTAACTCTAGTGACCCCTCTATCTCTGTGGTTCGACCCCACATCTTGCCTTTTGCCTATACTACGAAAGTACCCCGTACGCTTGCGGGCGAACTGTTTTAGTTTTAGTGATCGACTCGATTTGGGACCATACAAATTTCGAAAGCGAAGATCCCATATCACGTGCGCTCCGACCTCGTGGGGTGTAAAAGCACCACTAGCGGGGACACACCAAGATTTATGGCGCCGTTGCTGGGGACAGAGGCACTCAGCCTAGTTAGATAGTGTAGCTTAGCCCTTCCTTTTGCCCTCACCATTGCTATTATTTATTCTTTGTATTACTTTTGCATTTTGGTTTGCTAACTTGGTTTCTTGTTGTTTGTGTGTGCCTTGCATATGTGACAGTTGTGCATGTGTAGCACGCATTCTACTTGCACCGACTTGGTGGTATACGACCCCAAGATTGGTAGAAGGAGGCGTCCAGCTCGCTGCAACCTACACCGAGAGGCTGAGATGGCTGAGAACAACCAAGATGCAGATGCTCAGCCACATCCACCGCCACATCGCCCACTTCACGAGTACTTAACGTCGGGGAACTACAACTCCCCCATCGCCACTCTGGTTGACCAGATGCCAGGTCAACAGTTCTCCATCCCGCCGGCACTCCTGGGACTTCTCCCTACATACTTCAGTATGGAGAACGAGAATCCCTACCACCACATAGACACGTTCCTTGAAATGTGCTCTACCTTCCATACTCCAGCCGCCACCGACGAATCAATCAGGAGGACACTCTTTCCTTTCTCCCTCAAGGAGAAAGCCAAGGAGTGGTATGTGACGAAGTCAGAGTTGGTCACGTGGAATGAGGTGAAGAACGAGTTTCTCAAGAAGTTCTTCCCCATAGACAAGTTATCTTATATGAGAAGGTGCATCACGTCGTTTGCCCAAAAAGAGAACGAGCCCTTCCACGAGGCGTGGGAGAGGTTCCAAAAGCTACTTCATGATTGCCCTCATCACGAGGTTCCTCTGTGGCAGCTCGTTCAAGCCTTTGACACTGGGCTTGAAGAGCAAAGCCAAAACAATGTAGACTCTTCCTGGGGGGGCACTTTCATGGCAAAGCCGCCCGAGGAATCATGGCCGTTGTTTGAGCATCTCGCAGAAAATTCCCGCCACCGTGCTTCCACAAAAGGGGGGCATTGTGATCAAAGATACGCTCCTCCACCTTCTTCTGCAGCTCTGAGTCACAATACCAACGACCCCGATATGATGAAGATGATGGCCGATATGATGCGGATGATGAAAAATCAAGTGGGTAGCTCTTCCAGCCAGCCCACAATGGCAGTTGATATTGTAGATGAGGAAGTCAATGCTCTACATTCCTTTGGTGGCTGCAACAACTAGGGCCCAATGTCCAACTCCTACACTCCCGAGTGGAGGAACCACCCAAACTTCTCCTGGAAACAACAGAATGAGGATGGGCAAGGACAGGGGAAGCAAAAGCCACGCTATAGCTCCAAGTTTGAGGAGGAAGTTCTAGGAAGGCTAAGAAGTCTGATGAAGTAAAAAAAGATGTCAATGCACATGGGCAGTCTATTAACCGTCTTGAGCAGAGGTTGGATCAGATTTCTCTCTCTTTGGCTAGAAGGGAAGAAGGTAGATTTCCATCTCAACCAATGCCAAATCTGAACAATGATGGGGCTTTTCTAGGGAACACTTCGAGCGCTTATGTTCCACCATCTTACCAAACCCCACCAAACCCCTATTCTCCTCCACCTCCTCAAGCACCACTCAACTATCAATATGCTCCACCTCCACCTCACACCTACCAACAACCACCTCCGCAATACCACCCCCACCACAACAACAACCACAACCACAGTTCATTCTTCAAAATCCCAACTCCCCTCACCAAAGGCCTCCACCTCTCCAACAGCCACAACCATCTCCACAAGCTCCCTCTCCTACCACCAATGAGCATGTGAAGGCAGTGACTACATTGAGGAGTGGTAGGACTTTGGAGAGCCCCCATGGTACAGTTGTCAGCAGAGATGATACTGAGGCTGAGCAGGTTGATGCTGAGATGCAGATTGATGATACCGTGATAAGAGGCAGCGTTGATATCGTGATTCCGATAGTTGACACCGAGATACTGAATGATGATACCACGATTCCTGTGATACCAGTCGATGATACTGCTGAGATGGACCATTTGGGATCCCAACTCCCCCCTTTCCCCGAGGCTCTTAAGGAGCCTTCTGCCGAGAAAAGAAGGAAAAAGCATACCGAGGACATTCTGGAAACTTTTAAACAAGTGAAGATCAATATCCCTTTGCTTGATACAGTCAAGCAAATTCCTTCATATGCTAAGTTTTTGAAGGATCTTTGTATTTTCAAGAGAAGAACTATGAGGAGAACCCCAAAGAAGGTAAATCTTACCGAGCAAGTGAGATCGATTATGCAGCACACCATTCCAAGAAAGAGGAAGGATCTCGGTGCTCCTATCATATCATGCTACGTTGGGGTGCACCGCATAGACCAAGCTCTCCTAGACTTGGGCTCGAGCATGAACCTCATGCCGTATGATGTTTTTGCAGAATTACAGATGGGACAGTTGGGTCCGGCCCATTGCACTTTGCAGTTAGCTGATAGGTCGGTAAAGACGCCTAGAGGGTGTGTTGATGATGTGCTCGTAAGACTAGATGACGAGACATCTGCTTTCTTTCCTGTTGATTTTATCATCTTGGATATGGAGAAAGACACGAGGAGGGTTCCTACCATCTTGGGGAGACCCTTCCTAGCCACAGCTGATGCGGTCGTTCATGTGAGGACTAGTACAATGTATGTGACATTCATGCACATGAAGATCCAGTTGAACATTTTTAAATCTTCAGCCAAGGCTGAAGTGATAGGTGCAACAGAAGAAGACTGCTATCTAGTTGAGTGTCTAGATGAGATCGTGGAAGAATGCCTACCTTCTTGGATTCAAACTGCCACTCAAGGTAGAGGATTAGATCTGATAGTTGAGTTTCCTGAGGATGACGAGGAAGATGATGAAGAGTGTGAGCTAGCCTTGGTGGCTGCAAGTGAAGACCTCCCTTCCATCTCTGAGCCATTGAAAAACTCTCTTGAAGAGCCCCCCACACTTGAGCTGAAATCACTTCCTGAAGGTTTGAAGTATGCTTTTCTAGGAGCGAATGATACCCTCCTGGTGATCATTTCATCCATACTTTCACCCGAATAAGAGGAGGCTTTGATGAAGGTTCTGAAGAAGAACATCCAAGCTATCAGATGGACCATTGCTGATTTGAGGGGTATTGATCCGTCCATCTGTGTGCACTGAATCTATCTTGAAGAAGACACGAGGCCAACCCGCCAAATGCAAAGGCGACTAAATCAGAAATTGAAAGAAGTGGTGACTCAAGAGGTAGTCAAATTGATTGATGTTGGGATCATCTACCCTATTTCTGACAGCACTTGGGTGAGCCCCATTCAAGTCGTACCCAAGAAGGGTGGAATCACAGTTGCTGAAAATGCCGATGGGGAACTAATGCCAGTGAGAGAACAATCTAAGTGGAGGATGTGTGTGGACTATCGAAAACTCAATGAGAAGACGAAGAAAGACCACTATCCCCTCCCATTCCTTGATCAAATTCTAGAGAGACTGGCTGGGTAGAGTTTCTATTATTTCCTTGATGGGTATTCTAGATACTTTCATATCGTCGTGCACCCCGCCGAACAAGAGAAGACAACATTCACCTGCCCGAGTGGCACATTTGCTTATCGGAGAATGCCATTCGGGTTGCGTAATGCCCCGTCCACATTTCAGAGGTGTGTTAAATCAATCTTTGCAGATATGCTTGATACGTCCTTGGAAGTGTTCATGGATGATTTCTCAGTTTTCGGAAAGACTTTTGATGAATGCTTGCTACACTTGGTTGCCATCCTCGAGAGATGCGTGAAAGTTTGACTAGTTCTATCTTGGGAGAAAAGCCACTTCATGGTGCTTGAAGGCATCGTTCTAGGACACTGAGTCTCTAAAGACGGGATTGAAGTTGACAAGGCCAAAGTGGGCCTCATCTCTACCCTTTCCATTCCTTCCACCGTAAGACACGTCTGATCTTTCTTGGGACATGCTGGTTTCTACCACCATTTTATTAAAGACTTCAGCAAAATTTCAAGACCGCTATGCCACCTGCTTGAAAAATATGTCGAGTTTCACTTTGATGACAAATGCATTGAAGCCTTTAATCACTTGAAGGAGAAGCTAATTTCTGCTCCGATCATGCAGCCCCCAAACTTCTCTTTGCCATTTGAGATCATGACTGATGCATCTGATATGGCAGTGGGGGCTGTGTTGGGTCAAAGGATTGACCGGATTCCTCACGCTATATACTATGCGAGCAAGACTCTAGATGAGGCACAAAGAAACTACACCACTACTGAAAAAGAGTTGCTCGCCGTCATCTTTGCTCTAGATAAATTCTGCTCTTACCTGCTACAAAACAAAGTGGTGATTTATACGGACCATGCTGCACTCAAGTACCTAATGTCTAAGAAAGATTCGAAGTTGAGGTTGATAAGATGGATTCTTTTACTGTAAGAGTTTGACATCGAGATAGTGGAAAAGAAGGGAGTGGAGAACTGCGTAGCTGATCATCTCTCCCGGATTGATCACCCTTTTGATGAGACAAGGTTGATCAAAGAGACCATGCCGCACGAACAACTCTTCCTCCTGTCATCTTCTAAAGGGCCATGGTACCAACACATAGCCAATTTCTTGGCTAGTGGGAGGATACCAAGCATGTGGACAAGGGAGGAGAGTAAAAGATTGTTTGCTATGGTGAAGAACTATGCATGGGACGACCCTCACCTTTTCAAGTATTGCCCCAATCAGCTGGTGAGAAGATGTGTGCCGGAAGTGGAACAACAAGACGTCCTCTCCATGTGCCATTCCGGGATATGTGGAGGACACTTTGGGGGAAAGTGCACTGTGCCAAGGTTCTTCAATGTGGTTTTTATTGGCCGTCATTGTTTAAAGACTCGCATGAATTCTACAAAAGCTGCTTGAAGTGCCAAAGGGTAGGCACTATCACAAAGAGAGACATGATGCATCTATCACCCATTCTAGTGGTAGAGGTGTTTGATGTATGGGGGATTGACTTCATGGGTCCTTTCCCACCCTCTTTTAGATATGTTTACATTTGGTCGCAGTGGACTACATATCAAAATGGATAGAAGCCATTGCCACCTGAACAAATGACCACAAGGTGGTTTGTGACTTTGTAAAATCTAACATCTTCAGTCGGTTTGGCATTCCAATGGCAATGATAAGTGACAGGGGAAGCCATTTCATCCACCGCACCTTTGAGGGACTTCTCAAAAAGCATGGAGTGAACCATAGAGTGGCCACTCCATATCATCCGCAAACTAGTGGCCAAGTTGAGCTAGCCAATTGGGAGATAAAGCTCATTTTGGAGAAGACGGTGAGACCGGACTATAAGGATTGATCACCACCTCAATGAAGCTTTATGGGCGTACAGGACTGCTTACAAAGCCTCGATTGGCACCACACCTTTGTAGCTCATCTACGGCAAAAGCTGCCACTTGCTGGTAGAGATGCAACACAAGGCACTGTGGGCTTTGAAGAATATGGACTTTGATAAAGAGAATGCAACAATGAAAAGAAAGTTCCAACTTAACGAGCTAGAAGAAATGCGCCATGAGGCGTATGAAATGTCGAAGAGCTATAAAGAGAGAACCAAGTTCCTACATGACAAGCTGATCAGGAAGAAGGAGTTTGAGCCTGGGAAGTGGGTATGGCTCTACAATTCTAGAATGAAGTTATTCCCCGGGAAACTCTGATCTAGATGGGAAGGACCATATCTTGTAAAAAAGGTTTACCCATCTAGTGTTGTGGTTATATGTGCAAAAGAATGAGCTAAGGAATTTGCCGTCAATGGGTAAAGGTCAAAATTTGTTGTTGAAGTCGGCTCAGACAAGGCCAATCAAGATTTTGATATTGTTATGCTTGTAGAGGAAGAATCCGATGAAGAAGAATGCTTGGATGAGGATGAGAAAGGAATCTACTACAAGGATCTATTGAAGGTTCCGAAAAAGTGAAAAAGTTCAACAATCAATAAGCATGGCTGAAGGCGTTAAATTTAGCGCTAGTGGGAGGCAACCCACGTGGTTTGAGATTCTCGAAACTTTTGATACTTTTTCTTTATTTTACACAAAAACACACACACACACACACTTGTGCTTTACATTTTTCTTTTGAGTTTTGATGCTATGGCAGGTGATAGACAAGAAAGAGAGAATATAGAAGTTAATCATGGTCGTTCAGTTAGATTTGTGGCCAAAGAACAAATGAAGTTGAAGTACAAGTTTTGAATCTTCAAAAACTGAAGGAACAACAACACCGCGGCCGTGGAGCTCGACCACGACCGTGGCTCATGTGGCCAAACACGACCGTGGCACATGGCCATGGCCGTGGGAATTATTGCATCTAATTGGCCAAAGTTACAGGTTGTTTTGAAGGTTCAGCCATGACCGTGGCAATCTGCCACGACCGTGGCGGGAGGACAAGGCCACGACCATGGTTTCCCACCACGGCCGTGTGAATTAAAGCACCAAGTTGGCCAAAGTAACATCATTTTTGAAGAAACGGCCACGACCGTGGTGAGGTCAAGTCGGGGCTCTCTTCTTCGACAACACGACTGTGGCACCCACCATGGTCGTGCTACCTAACCCTGGCCACAACCGTGGCCAGCCACCACGGCCGTGGCTGAGCCCGGTTCAGAAAAAAAATATAAGTCATAAGCATCCAAACCCGACCCCCTCTTTATTCTATCGTCTTCAAGATCGCACAAAATGACCGTGGCGGTGGAAAATGACTTCGTGCTCCCCCATTCACCCCCTCCAACCCCCAAAAACACCTCTGTTTGATCCCCAATCCATTCCAAATCAATCCCCATCCATCCCTCTATCGTTTCCACCATCCAATCTAGCCCTATCGCTACTCCATCTCCATTTCCATCTCCACTCTTCCCTACAGCTCCCCTACACAAAACCTCCACGAAAACCCTTCCATTCTCGCCCAAATCCACCACAAATCATATACCCACCATCCATACATCACTATCCTTCCATTCCACCAACAAAACCACATCCACACCGCTTTCTCCACCAAAATCTGAAAATCACCACCTTCACCTCCATCTCCACCATGAAAAAGATTGGGAGAGCCATAACCAAAGGGCAAACATCATCTCTGGAGGGAAGCGGCGTTCTAATAATGCTTCCTCTGATGTGTCCATGTCATCCCACACACCTTCACCTACCACCTCCGCCCACCATTCCCTCTGTCGGTCGCAATCGGTGAGCGGATCACACTCTCGCTCATCCGATAGCCACCACATCACAGATGCCACCTACGAGGGAGAGGACGAAGAAGAGGAGTCCATGGGTGTAAGGCCCCTGAACTTTCTTAATGAGTTGAAGGAGCTTAATTACCATAATTGAATGCTTATAACTCTAATATAACCTTTTGATATGTTTTGAAATCATAACGCAAGCTTAAGTTTCAAATTTGGTCCAATTTGGACACTGTTTGAGAAAGTTATGCAATTTTCTGTACATTTCGGACTTTTATGCAATTTACCCAATTGAGGGGTTTTCTTTGCAATTTGTCACATAAATTATGTTCCTTAGTTGTTATATTATCATTCTTGAGATTATTGAACCATGAGGATCCTATTTGAGCCATGGTTTGAAGGTGTTTTTATCAAGGGCATTTTAGGGTTTTTCCCTTCATGGATGAGCTACCTTTAGTAGCTATCAACTAAGGAATTATGTGATTGGCTGAGAATTTCTTCAAAGGCAAACCAAGCAGGTCTAGAGGGACGGTGGGAGAGCTGTGTGTGTGTGTGCTTATGTATTTTTAATAATATAAAGCCATGGATACTTGGATATATACTAGAATTTTAATTTTTTAATTTTTCTTAATATTAAAGTGTTATATACTTATCCAAAAGCCCAAAAACGAGCCATTTGCTCTCCATTATCTCTCTCCTTCTCCCACCCTCGTCCTCCCTCTGTTCAGCTGCGATTTTTGCTGCCCAAGGAAGAAGAAGGTGGGGATCCTCTTGGAAACAAATTCTAGGGTTGAAATTGATTCTCTTTTTGGGTGTATGAAGCTTCCCCCTAGTGATATTGACCTAAAAGTGTAAGTTTTTCCTTATTTCCTCCGTCTAATTCTTTGTTTCTCTTCCTCCTACATCTATCCAGGTCGGAACCATGGTTTTCCATGGTCAAAGTTCCCCTAGAACTCAAAACTCCTTCCTTCTTGTCTCTTTTCTAGGGTTTTGCTTGTTTGTGGAGAGAATTGCATAGTTGGCCAAGTTCAGATCTGAATCAAAGGTTTCCTTGCCCTATTTGCTCGAGATTTTTGCTGTTGTATATCTGAAATACTCTATAGAGGCGAGTTATATAACATTCTTCACTTATATTGCTTATTTGAAGCTTGTTAGTTCATGATTATGCTTGAATGTGATGATCTAAGCATAGTGGAATCATGCTTGTTTAGAATTACGAATTTTGTGGTGTTTCCTATTTTATTCCAGTTCTATATGAACCTGTAAACATGTGTAAAGCCTTTATAAGGTGTAACAGGATTTGGGACAGGTTGATAGCAACAACCTATGGCATTATGTACAAAACAAATGATGGTTCAAATTAGGGTTTTTAAGCTATTTCCTTTCCTATCACATAATTGATTGTTATACCATTCAACAACCAATAGTGTTGCTATCTTAGCAACTTATGTTCGTGATCAAGGGTGTCAAATTTATAGTGACAACCTATGGTTACCACCTTAGTACAAGTTTTGACTCAATTATACATTTAATTATCATCCACTAAGTATTTTAATGATGTTATCAATCGATGATGATATTGGCTTATTATTTGATGATGTTAATTGAATGTATTACTGAACTAGCAACCAATGGTGACCTAATGATCACAATTAATGGTGGATCAGGTCATCACCATATATGATGAATTAGGAATGTAATGGTAGATTTGACTATACCTTGAACCAATGGTTCCTTGGTTCAATTGATCTAATGGTTAGACCTATACTTCAATTGATAACCTTGAACAATGAACCTAATCCAATGAATAATATTGGATGCTTTAACATCCAATGGATTAGAATAAATCGCATGTTATTATATGTGGGTCCTAGTGAAGATGATTCAATGGTTCAATACCATTAATTGGTAGCATTACCTTTGCCATTATATAGTTATATTTGATAAATCACTATAATAAGTGGATGTGTAACTCCCATGTGATCTAGCTTGTTATACCTAACCTTGATGTAATTATTTGATGTTAATTGGTTATAATCAGACCTCTTGAATGATAAATGTGATAATGAATTATACTTTTGTTGTGTTGAAACCACGATGTAGTACTATTTCAATATCACAGTGCCTTTCCATGTTAATATTTACGGACAAACATGTGCTAATGATCTTTTGAGCCTTGTTTAAGGCATGGAATGATGATGATAACCTTACTATGAATAATGTGATGGTCTTAATGACCTTTGGGCTGTTTGAAGCCATGATTGATGTGAAATCCTCTTTATGTTCCTATAAGGGTTAAAACCCTGGAACTTGTAATAAGATATTGGTATCTTGAAATAGTATCATGATAAGTGTGGTCCATTAATTTTCAATGAATGATAGGATGTGGTAATGTGATTAAGATTTATATATCAAATGTTTTATATCCCTTGAAGTCATTATACATATATTCTTGTTAGAAAATAATTAGGGTTTGAATGTCCACTTGTATGATAAAGCCTTAATGCATTCAATTGGCAGTAATTAATCAAGTGTAACCCTAATCATGTAGAGCCATGTGCCATAGATCCATCTGAGTGTCAGGACTTGCCAGATGGTGAAACGAGTATTCCTAAGGGAAACTCAGAGCGCATACTGATGAGTATGCGGGGTGCTTGTCATCCTGAATTCAAGTGTTTAGGGAGGATGACTGTGGTCATACCTAGCCCTCAGTTTGGGAACGACTACGATCGTGTCTCGATGATTATATATGTGATGAGATTGGAGGACAACTATGGTTGTACCTCGGATGGTAGGGTATGCGTACCCACCTCCTTTCACTAGTGTCGTGACCTATACCAAGGACGGACTAGGCTGTTAGCAGTTGACCTTATGTGTCACTGTGGCGGACCCGTACTGACCGGGGGCAGAGAAGATCTTAGGAGTCCGGCTCTTCCTAGATCTTGTATGGCACTGATTTCGACTTAGTAGTGGTCAGTTGGGACTTGAGTGGTATTTCTCAAATCCCTCAGGGCAATGTAATAAAAGAAGTGATATAAGCCGTGTAGTATACTGACTAGGGTTAAATACGTCTCACATTGCTTGATTAGTCTTTAACTAGTCCTTATATTATTCAGTGTTTACAAGATGATATTATATGACATTTGAGTAATTATACTTCTTGTCAAATTAATTTGTTTAATGGCTTAGTATGCTTAACCTATTCAATCTGCTTAAATTGCTTATTCATTTCTATATCTGCTCAGTTCATTTAATGTCAATTAATATGTTATAATCAATATATGTTGGAGAGAGTTATATCTCTCGCTGGGACTGGGTCTCACCCGTGGGTAACCACATTTTTTTAGGTGGTCGCGGGCAACGAGGTCGTGCTATGGAAGAGAACCAACCTGGTGATCAATAGATTCAGAAGGTTGGTTGGTTGTATATGCTAGTTATAGATGTTAGTAGTACAGTCCTAGTGTCGTCCCTGTACTCTCAGGTCCTGGTATGGGATGTGCTTTCTAGACGATATACTTGTATCGACACGAGATTTTGGTCATATGCCAATGTTTGTAAATATATGGCATGTACATGTGAAATATCTTTTGTATGCAAGATGTGACTGAGGTCTTTGGACCCTTATGCAAATGCTTGATACAGTATATGAGAATGGAATGTTGGACATTTTGTAAATGTTCTAAAGTTTGTTTACACCTTTGGAATCGGTTTTAATTATTCCGCATTTTTGACAATGTTATTAATTAGTAGTTGATCGTGTTTTTGAAATGTGATTATATATATCATCATGTCTTATTCAAGCATTAAACTATATCAATCAGGTATAAATGTTTCAGGCATTGGACTATACCAATCCTGATTACACAACCAGGCATTAGACTTTAATCAACCCTAATTATAGGCATTAAGCCTCTGCCAGGTATTTCTAATTATAGAGGCATGGATAGCATGTGAAACATAACTATCAACATGAGATATCTAGCATCATGATTATAATCAACAGTAGCAGTAAAATATCAACATAAGCATGACTATTGTATGTACACATTTACAGTCTTATGCATATCCACAACATAAGTATAATTACTATCTCTTAGTTGCACTAAGCATCATCTTTATGTAAAGAGAACAAACAAGGGTTATCATCCAATGTGAAGCGCCATGTATAACCCTAAACAGATATGCTATACGGCTGTATTACATCTTTTATTATGCCCTGAGGAAATTGAGGATACCACTCAAAATCCAACTGACCACTGCTAAGTCGAAATCAGTGCCATACAAGATCTAGGAAGAGCCGGACTCCTAAGATCTTCTCCGCCCCCGGTCAGTACGGGTCTGCCACAGCGACACAAAAGGTCAAGCTGCTAACAGCCTAGTCCGTCCTTGGTACAGGTCACGACACTAGTGAAAGAGGTGGGTACGCATACCCTACCATCTGAGGCACAACCACAGTTGTCCTCCAATATCATCACACATATAATCACCGAGACACGACCGTAGCCGTTCTCAAACTAAGGGCTAGGTATGACCGCAGTCATCCTCCATAAACACTTGAATTCAGGATGACAAGCACCCCACATACTCATCAGTATGCGCTCCGAGTTTCCCTTAGGAATACTCGTTTCACCATCTGGCAAGTTCTGACACTCAGATGGATCTATGGCACATGGCACTACATGATTAGAGTTGCACTTGATTAGTTATGCCAATTGGGTGAATTAAGGTTGCATCAAACAAGTGGACATACAAACCCTAATTCACTTCTAGCAAGCATATAAATATCAAAACCTGAAAAGATATAAAACATATGAAACATAATTTCTCATCTCATCATCACATGGTAATATTCACTTACCATTCATGAGACTACACCAATCATCATATTATCACAGGATATAAATCCTTTTCACAATATCATAGGGTATCAACCCTTATCAACATAAGAGGAATACACCTCATTCAGGGCTCAACCATGCCCAAAGGTCATTAAGACCATCATACTATCACATGATATAAATCCTTTTCACAATAACACAGGGAATCAACCCTTATCAACACAAGAGGATTACACCTCATTCAGGGCTCAATCATGCCCATGAAACATCTTGTTACCTCTTACTAGGTAACATCTAACAATATGGCTCACAAGGCCATTAAACATCTTGTCACCTCTCACTAGGCAACAATGACATATTAACTCATGTAATATAATATTAACACCACTATTTCCTCCATAGGGTTAGGGTTTACTATTCACATCAATTAGGGTTTCATGTTCATTTTATCAATCCAACCCTAATATATTGTTCCATACATCTAGGAGCATCCATCGACATTCCAAGTATTTAATATTCTTATCATTTATCATTAAATGATCATCAACACAAGGTATGAGTTTATCTCACATCCTTATCATGGTATGATTACATCATACTCATTTTAGCTTACTTATCAAGTATGTTAAACTCATTACATTTCATTGTAACAATTTACATAATACTCTCCTTGTGTATCTGATCCAAAAGTATTGGATTTGAGATGCATCAAGGTATATCAACCTTGAAATGCTAAATGTGATATCTATCATGTATCAATGTATCACTTCCCTCATCACTTCTATCTTACTTGAGTTTATTAACTTATATTATAATAAGGAATCTCACATCTTAATACTTTCATCCACCAAACTATCACCTTTACCATGATGTGCATAAATCACACACAAGGATTGTCCAACTATCTTCAATGATATGGACTCATCTCAAGTTAAGTCATTGCTTATTATAAGGTTTCCTATAGTCAAACACTTGAGATATTTCATCGTTATAGGGTATTATCCATTATTTCATCATTAAGGTTTACTCATATCATTACCAAGACATTAGGGTTATGATTTTTCATCATATTGCCCATGATTAGAATTCCATGCACTATAGCCCAAATTTAGGGTTTCACATAGCTTTACTATGTGTTAGGTTTAAGGTTTCATATGACATCTCCCTCAATTAGGGTTTCACATGGAATCATCCTCAATTAGGGTTTCTCATGGAATCACCCTCAATTAGGGTTTCACTAATCATCCCAATTAGGGTTTCATTCAATTACCCATAAATTAGGGATTCATTATTCATCCCATTAGGATTTGGCATTTCATTACCTTAAATTAGAGTTACCCAAGTCATTACCCTTAATTAAGGTTACACTATTACCCTTAATTAGGGTTACACTATTACCCTTAATTAGGGTTACACTATTACCCTAGATTAGGGTTTTACTCAGAATTTCCCTAAATCAGGGTTAGGGTTCATTAACCTTCTCAATTAGGGTTTCTTGATCTCTTTACTAAGGATCATACCCTAAATCACCATATGAATCATACTCATGTATGAATTCATTTCTATCATTCTCTCCACTTGATTTGGTTACATCAACCATCCGATCAAATACAAACAACTATGTTTGACATAGTATACTGAGTTATTGCTTCCATAAACAATTAGGGTTTACATTCTAGGGATCATTCACAATTGAAACCATTAAGATCAAACCAATTGAACCCATTGGATCAATATCCAATTACATCAGCATATTTCCTCAAACGGTCAACCATTGCAAATGGTTAACCACTCCAAACAGTTTGAAACTGTTTGGTTTCAATCAATTTGTTGAAACCGTTTAACCAATTTCATTGAAATCGATTGGTCCCAAATTTTGAAATTGTTTGCCTAAGATTTTAATTGAGGTGTGTGCTTGTGATGACATCATAATCTTCAATCTACAAACCCACGAAATTTGCTGTGATTTCTATGGTGGTTTCATCAATCAACCAAAATAAATTTCGGAAATGAAGAAAGCATCAACATTTGATAAGGAATTGAATGCAATAACAATATTAAGGGTTCAAGTTATAAAACCCGCCTCCAATTGAGCTTCAAAGCTCCAAGCTCACGTCAACAATGGTGGCTGAAGTTTTTGCAACTCCCCCTAGGTTCGTCCCCAAGCTTTTGGATGAAAAAGTTGGCTAGGGTTGAAGAGGAGATCAAAATAAGAAGAAATCAATGATTTATTTTTTATTTCCACCATGGAATCAAGGAGAACGAAGGTCAAGGACCTTACCAACAGGTTGGGGTCGTCCTCCTGCTCCTCCACATCTCCTTAGTCGTTTTCCAAGCAAGGGGAAAGAAAAGAATCCGAAATAGCCTTTGTTTTGGCTTGGTAAAGGTACTTTTATAAGAAATTCCATGAGAGAGAAAATGCCTTATAAAAATGCATTTAATTCCAAAATTGGTTCCGCCTCTTCCCCCTTTCATTCCTTGGATACAAGGCTATCCCATTTGCCTCTTATTCCTCTCAATTATCCTCAATTTAAAGAAAAGCCAATTAAGCACCTTAGATCATATTATAATAATATTCCAATTTGAGTGGATATTGCTTTTCTTTATAATAATGGTGAGTGGGTTATCCACTTGCTTGAGATATTTTAGTGGCCTAGAAAAGGCACAAATGTGTTCACACTTGAGCAAATTCAACCATCTCGTTTTTGGTTGAAGGCCCTTCAATTATTATATTTGTTTTTACACTAAATTGAATTAGGGTTTCAATTAGGATTAAATCTTGATTATTTTAATATCAAGATTCTCTCTCCTCCAACTTAATTCAAATGAGGCGCCCCTCTCATTTATTTTCTCTACTTGATGCCAAGAAACATTAGGGACCTTATTGAAGTGGTAATTTACATATTACACCATGGGTTTTGGGTAAATTGCACATTACACCAAAACTAGGTTTTCATGCACATACATTGCTTTATCAGCTCTTTCTTGGTATTTAGGCTTCCATAAGCCATACCTCAGCATCATATTTACTCTCATGATTCTTCAACACATGAGGAACATATTATCATGCACAATTTGCACTTAAACCCCTCAACTTGGGTAATTTGCACTTTAGTCCAAAACAGGCAAAACATTGATTTCAACAATGTTCAAAAAGGACTACAATTGCAACATAAGTTCCTATTGAGCCCTAATTACTTTTCACAAGATGAGATTAAACATTTAATCATCTTTCTTAATCAAAACACCTAGGGTTAAAGTATAACCCAGGTCAGGGGTGTTACAAATTTGAAGGCTATTCAATTAAGAAAACCCTAATTGTTTATGGAAGCAATAACTCAGTATACTATGTCAAACATAGTTGTTTGTATTTGATCAGATGGTTGATGTAACCAAATCAAGTGGAGAGAATGATAGAAATGAATTCATACATGAGTATGATTCATATGGTGATTTAGGGTAGGATCCTTAGTAAAGAGATCAAGAAACCCTAATTGAGAAGGTTAACGAACCCTAACCTTGATTTAGGGAAATTCTGAGTAAAACCCTAATCTAGGGTAATAGTGTAACCCTAATTAAGGGTAATAGTGTAACCCTAATTAAGGGTAATGACTTGGGTAACTCTAATTTAAGGTAATGAAATACCAAACCCTAATTGGAGGAATAATGAATCCCTAATTTATGGGTAATTGAATGAAACCCTAATTGGGATGATTAGTGAAACCCTAATTGAGGGTGATTCTCTGAGAAACTCTAATTGAGGATGATTCCATGTGAAACCCTAATTGAGGGTGATGTCATATGAAACCTTAAACCTAACATAGAGTAAAGCTATGTCAAACCCTAAATTTGGGCTATAGTGCATGGAATTCTAATCATGGGCAATATGATGATAAATCATAACCCTAATGTCTGGGTAATGATATGAGTAAACCTTAATGATGAAATAATGAGTAATACCCTATAATGATGAAATATCTCAAGTGGTTGACTATAGGCAACCTTATAACAAGCAATGCCTTAATTTGAGATGAGTCCATATCATTGAAGATAGTTGGACAATCCTTGTGTGTGATCTATGCACATCATGGTAAAGGTGATAGGTTGGTGGATGAAAGTATTAAGATGTGAAATTCCTTATTATAAGATAAGTTAATAAACTCATGTAAGATAGAAGTGATGAGGGAAGTGATACATTGAGACATGATAGATATCACATTTAGCATTTCAGGGTTGATATACCTTGATGCATCTCAAATCCAATATTTTTAGATAAGATACACAAGGAGAGTGTTATGTAAATTGTCACAATGAAATGTAATGAGTTTAACATACTTGATAAGTAAGCTAAAATGAGTATGATGTAATCATACCATGATAATGATGAGAGATAAACTCATACCTTGTGTTGATGATCATTTAATGATAAATGATAAGAATATTAAATACTTGGAATGTCGATGGATGCTCCTAGATGTAAGGAACAATATATTAGGGTTGGATTGATAAAATGAACATGAAACCCTAATTGATGTGAATAGTAAACCCTAACCCTGTGGAGGAAATAGTGGTGTTACTATTATATTACATGAGTTAATATGTTATTGTTGCCTAGTGAGAGGTGACAAGATGTTTAATGGCCTTGTGAGCCATATGGTTAGATGTTACTTAGTAAGAAGTAACAAGATGTTTCATGGGCATGATTGAGCCCTGAATGAGGTGTATTCCTCTTATGTTGATACGGGTTGATACCCTGTAATATTGTGAAAAGGATTTATATCCTGTGATAGCATGATGACTAGTGTAGTCTCATGAATGGCAAGTGAATATTACCATGTGATGATGAGATGAGAAATTATGTTTCATATGTTTTATATCTTTTCAGGTTTTGATATTTATATGCTTGCTAGAAGTGAATTAGGGTTTGTATGTCCACTTGTTTGATGCAGCCTTAATTCACCCAATTGGCATAACTAATCAAGTGCAACTCTAATCATGTAGTGTCCTGTGCCATAGATCCATCTGAGTGTCAGAACTTGCCAGATGGTGAAACGAGTATTCCTAAGGGAAACTCGGAGCGCATACTGATGAGTATGCAGGGTGCTTGTCATCCTGAATTCAAGTGTTTAGGGAGGATGACTGTGGTCATACCTAGCCCTTAGTTTGAGAACGGCTGTGGTCGTGTCTCGGTGATTATATATGTGATGATATTAGAGGACAATTATGGTTGTACCTCAGATGGTAGGGTATGTGTACCCACCTCTTTCACTAGTGTCGTGACCTGTACCAAGGACGGACTAGGCTGTTAGCAGCTTAACCTTTTGTGTCACTGTGGCGGACCCGTACTGACCGGGGGCGGAGAAGATCTTAGGAGTCCGGCTCTTCCTAGATCTTGTATGGCACTGATTTCGACTTAGCAGTGGTCAGTTGGATTTTGAGTGGTATCCTCAATTTCCTCAGGACATAATAAAAGATGTAATACAGCCGTATAACATATCTGTTTAGGGTTATACATGACGCTTCACATTGAATGATAACCCATGTTTGTTCTCTTTACATAAAGATGATGCTTAGTGCAACTAAGAGATAGTAATTATACTTATGTTGTGGATATGCATAAGACTGTAATTGTGTACATACAATGGTCATGCTTATGTTGATATCTTACTGCTACTGTTGATTATAATCATGATGCTAGATATCTCATGTTGATATTTATGTTTCGCATGCTATCCATGCCTCTATAATTAGAAATACCTGACAGAGGCTTAATGCTTGTAATTAGGTTTGGTTAAAGTCCAATGCCTGGATGTGTAATCAGGATTGGTATAGTCCAATGCCTGAAACATTTATACCTGGTTGATATAGTTTAATGCTTGAATAAGACATGATGATTTATATAATCACATGTCTGGCATAAGTGAATACTTGTTTAGCAGATTGGCTAAGGCCAACAAATAGAAACAAGAATGAATCATGGGTGACACATCAGAATAATGAATGACATGAGCAAAGCTTGAGATGTTGAAAATGTATGGTAGATAAATGTTATACATGTTCTTTCTATTTCTTATAAAGAGAATAGATGAATTACTGTTCAATCATAGATAGGTGTAATACTTTAAAAGATGAGAATGATCTAAACTGCTTATCCTCTGCTCAGTTTTATATTAATTAAACTACAATAATGATGTTTCTGGCGGAGAGTTATATCTCTCGCTGGGGCAATTTTCAATTGTCTCACCCCCGTGGGAACCAACATTTTTAGGTGGACGAGTGTGAAAGAGACTGAGAATATCTTTTGGATGAAGAACATCACCAGCTACAAGGACAGCAGTGACAACTCAGGTTGAGTGTGCTGTCTATCGTGTTTGGTAGATAGAAGTCCTATGTGTCGTCTCTATACTCTCAGGTCCTCGGAGTTAGTACTTAGTGCTTTTAATGTATCATTTTGAGATCTTGGCTTGATGCCTCGAGGTTATTATGTTGTTTGTGTTTAGCTTTTAACAAGGCAGTTGATGTTGTAACCCTCGAGAAGAGATGGTATAAGATATATACTTATGAACCATGATGTAAATGTAATACATTGGTTATTGTTGAAAGAGTTTTCTTATGATTGGGTCTCTTTGAAAAAGGTTTAAATTTTTTAGTGATTTTCTGTAATCTTCTGCTTAGTGAACGCTTCCGCATTAGTTAATTATGTTTTTGTTAGTTGGATGCTACAATTAAGTGGTATCAGAGCTCTAGGTTCGTTGAGTCTACAGAGACATAGGACTAAGGTAGTAGAGTTTGTTCTGGTATCATCCAGTGTATCTGATAATGTCTTCTGCTCATATAAGAGAAGAAGAACTTAAAGATGACTGGGTCACATGAGGAGATTGCTGCTGAGAGCAGCAATATTGCACCAAGAAGAGGTGCATGGGAGCAGGCAAGACAGAGACAATTGCCTAAGAGTCTCCTAGTTGATCCATTTATGATAAGAAAATCTTTCTTTAAGTATTACTGTTGGGTAGATTAGAGCAACAGTAATGCATATAGTGGACTGGATACTAGCTTTACGATCTAGGTTATCAGTCCTTAATACAGAAGTTTGAGCTTTAAAAGAGTTCCTAAATGACTTAGTCATGTTGGAACAAGGGAAAGTCATGTGTGTATAATGATATGAAAAGTGAGGAATATGATAGTATACAAAGTGCATACCACTTAATCTCAATATTTATATACCCTGGCCAGGTATACAACTATTGATGATAAAGTGAGTATGGAAACTCTTAGATTGTAATCTCTCTGATTGCCCTAATCAAGCAATCATTCTGATACAATCTAATGAGTATCATGAAATCAGAAATATGGAATGAATAAATGTGTGATATACTAAGTATAAGAAACAGAAGTCTGAGATAATCTCAAATGAGCATGTTGTATGAGGAACTAAAAGTGTACTCCTCATAAGATAAGAGTAAGAATAAGGGAGATGAACCCTGTTCAACAATGCTGCAAGCATAATAGAGATCTTTCCCATAATGAGGAAATGGGAATTGTGATGAGATCATGAGATGATCATAAACATGCTAGATAATAATAAAGAAAGGGATAATGACATGCAATCATCCTTACAAATTTCAATGCTAAAGGCAAGGAACCTAGGATGAGATAAAAAGTAAATGGTTCATGAATAATTGAAAATACATAAATTAATAAGAGGAATATGAATCCTTGTTTTCTTTCCTTTCAGGGACATGGCAATCAAGTGGGTCTTAGGACACTTGATGTGCATAAGATAAATGTGTTCATGTGATGGATACTTAGAAAAGTATCAGTTATCTTGGACTTTGGTCCCAAGATGAGGACATGAAACAATTAATGTTCCAAGATGAAAGGAAGAGATATATATGATGTGTTTCCAACACATGTGATAGATACCAAGGTGAAAGATTCTGGTATCTGAGAGTTATTAGATGGGTTAGGTTGGCTACCTAGAGTGGTCAACTGTGAAATTAGTCTGATTATAATAATATGAACATCATATGTTAGGGGTTTATGCTCTGCATAAACATGATATTAATAAAGAATGTATGATGCTTCTCTGAATAAGAAAAGTGTTATTTGACACAAAGTTGACTCTATAGTCAATGATGAGGGACAGTGGGGCATGTGCCTTGTGTGTTGATTCTATGAGAATCTTATATGGAAACACTTGGTGCTGATCAAAGTTTTATGGTGTCTCCATAATAATGAGATGTTATGTGAAGACTAGATAGTATGATAAATGAAATATATCTGTCCTCCTTTATCTGAATTTTGAGGACGAAATCCTTGTTAGGGGTTTATAATTTGTAACACCCCTGACCTGGGTTATACTTTAACCCTAGGTGTTTTGATTAAGAAAGATGATTAAATGCTTAATCTTATCTTGTGAAAGGTAATTAGGGTTCAAGAGGAACTTATATTGCAATTCTAGTCCTTTTTGAACATTGTTGAAATCAATGTTTTGCCTGTTTTGGACTAAAGTGCAAATTACCCAAGTTGAGGGGTTTAAGTGCAAATTGTGCATGATAATATGTTCCTCATGTGTTGAATCATCATGAGAGTAAAGATGATGCTGAGGTGTGGCTTATGGAAGCCTGAATACCAAGAAAGATCTGATAAAACAATGTATGTGCATGAAAACCTAGTTTTGGTGTAATGTGCAATTTACCCAAAACCTAGGGTTCAATATGCAAATTACCACTTCAATAAGGTCCTTAATGTTCCTTGGCATCATGTAGAGCAAATAAAATGAGAGGGGTGCCTCATTTGAATTAAGTTGGAGGAGAGAGAATCTTGATATTAAAATAATCAAGATTTAATCATAAGTGAAACCCTAATTCAAATTAGGGCAAAAATGAATGTATTAATTAAAGGACCTTCAACCAAAATGTTATTGGTTGATTTTGAATAAGGATTGACGTTCTTTTTCCAAGATAAGGAACGAAAATATCCTAAGAAGGTGAAATTCCACTCACCATTATTATAAGGAAAAGAAAACCCACTCACATATGGATATTAATATAATAAGCATTAAGGTGCTTAATTTGATTTTCTTTAAATGATGGATAATGAAGAGGAATAAGAGGCAATGAAGATAGCCTCGTCCTTAAGGATTTTGAGTGGAATTTTAGGGGGAAGAGGCGGCCATATTTTTTGAATTTAATGCATTTTAATAATGCATTTTCTCTCTCATCAATTTTCTTATAAAAGTACCTTTACCAAGCCTAAACAAAGGCTATTTCGGATTCTTTTCTTTACCCTTGCTTGGAAAATGACTAAGGATCTGTGGAGGAGCAGGAGGAATACCCCAACCTGTTGGTAAGGTCCTTGACCTTCGTTCTCCTTGATTCCATGGTGGAAATCAAAAATAAATCATTGATTTCTTCTTATTTGGATCTCCTCTTCAACCCTAGCCAACTTTTTCATCCAAAAGCTTGAGGACGAGCTTAGGGGGAGTTGCTAGAGCTTCATCCACCATTAATGGCGTGAGCTTGAAGCTTTGGAGCTCAATTGGAGGCGGGTTTTATAACTCAAACCCTTAATCATTGCTATTGCATCAATCAATTATGCTTTGTTGATTGTTTTCTTCAATTTGATACATACTTGTTTCCTTGCTGCAATTTCCATCAAGAACGGTTGCTGTTCTTGGTTGTTAGAAGGAAGGGGATGATGACATCATCCTAGATGCTTATCCAAAGAAAAGTACCAAGCCAAATGGTCTTGATATCTATTCCAAATCGTTTTAAATTGATTGGCTATGCGGTTTCAGCAAACCGTTTTAGGGAAAACGGTTTCAAGACCGTTTGATATGGTTGAACAAGCGTTGACCGTTTGGGAATCTTGTTATTAATTATGTAGGCTAATGACCCTCCAAATTTTAGGGGTTAACTCCAAAGGAATCGTGAGTGGAAGGCCAATCAATTAGATAAATCGAATTGAATTAAATGCTGATTTTCAACCTGATCAACTTGACCTGTTTGGGAAAACGGTTTCAAGACCGTTTGAGTGTGTTGACCAAGCATTGACCGTTTGGGATTCCTGTTTATAATGATGTTGGTTAATGACCCTCCAAATTTTAGGGATTAACTCCCAAGGAATCGTGAGTTGAAACATAATCAATTAGGGAAACCTAATTGAATTAAGTGCTGATATTCAATCTGATTTAATTGACCTTTTTGAGTAAACGGTCTCAAGACCGTTTGAATGCATTGACCAAGGGTTGAATGTTTGGGATTACTGTTCCTAATGATGTGGTCTAATGACTCACCAAATTTGAGGGATTAACTCCCAAGGAATCGTGAGTTGAAGGCTATTCAATTAAGAAAACCCTAATTGTTTATGGAAGCAATAACTCAGTATACTATGTCAAACATAGTTGTTTGTATTTGATCAGATGGTTGATGTAACCAAATCAAGTGGAGAGAATGATAGAAATGAATTCATACATGATTATGATTCATATGGTGATTTAGGGTAGGATCCTTAGTAAAGAGATCAAGAAACCCTAATTGAGAAGGTTAACGAACCCTAACCCTGATTTAGGGAAATTCTGAGTAAAACCCTAATCTAGGGTAATAGTGTAACCCTAATTAAGGGTAATACTGTAACCCTAATTAAGGGTAATGACTTGGGTAACTCTAATTTAAGGTAATGAAATACCAAACCATAATTGGAGGAATAATGAATCCCTAATTTATGGGTAATTGAATGAAACCCTAATTGGGATGATTAGTGAAACCCTAATTGAGGGTGATTCCCTGAGAAACTCTAATTGAGGATGATTCCATGTGAAACCCTAATTGAGGGCGATGTCATATGAAACCTTAAACCTAACACAGATTAAAGCTATGTAAAACCCTAAATTTGGGCTATAGTGCATGGAATTCTAATCATGGGCAATATGATGATAAATCATAACCCTAATGTCTGGGTAATGATATGAGTAAACCTTAATGATGAAATAATGAGTAATACCCTATAATGATGAAATATCTCAAGTGGTTGACTATAGGCAACCTTATAACAAGCAATGCCTTAATTTGAGATGAGTCCATATCATTGAAGATAGTTGGACAATCCTTGTGTGTGATCTATGCACATCATGGTAAAGGTGATAGGTTGGTGGATGAAAGTATTAAGATGTGAAATTCCTTATTATAAGATAAGTTAATAAACTCATGTAAGATAGAAGTGATGAGGGAAGTGATACATTGAGACATGATAGATATCACATTTAGCATTTCAGGGTTGATATACCTTGATGCATCTCAAATCCAATATTTTTAGATAAGATACACAAGGAGAGTGTTATGTAAATTGTCACAATGAAATGTAATGAGTTTAACATACTTGATAAGTAAGCTAAAATGAGTATGATGTAATCATACCATGATAATGATGAGAGATAAACTCATACCTTGTGTTGATGATCATTTAATGATAAATGATAAGAATATTAAATACTTGGAATGTCGATGGATGCTCCTAGATGTATGGAACAATATATTAGGGTTGGATTGATAAAATGAACATGAAACCCTAATTGATGTGAATAGTAAACCCTAACCCTATGGAGGAAATAGTGGTGTTACTATTATATTACATGAGTTAATATGTTATTGTTGCCTAGTGAGAGGTGACAAGATGTTTAATGGCCTTGTGAGCCATATGGTTAGATGTTACTTAGTAAGAAGTAACAAGATGTTTCATGGGCATGATTGAGCCCTGAATGAGGTGTACTCCTATTATGTTGATAAGGGTTGATACCCTGTAATATTGTGAAAAGGATTTATATCCTGTGATAGCATGATGACTAGTGTAGTCTCATGAATGGCAAGTGAATATTACCATGTGATGATGAGATGAGAAATTATGTTTCATATGTTTTATATCTTTTCAGGTTTTGATATTTATATGCTTGCTAGAAGTGAATTAGGGTTTGTATGTCCACTTGTTTGATGCAGCCTTAATTCACCCAATTGGCATAACTAATCAAGTGCAACTCTAATCATGTAGTGTCCTGTGCCATAGATCCATCTGAGTGTCAGAACTTGCCAGATGGTGAAACGAGTATTCCTAAGGGAAACTCGGAGTGCATACTGATGAGTATGCGGGGTGCTTGTCATCCTGAATTCAAGTGTTTAGGGAGGATGACTGTGGTCATACCTAGCCCTTAGTTTGAGAACGGCTGCGGTCGTGTCTCAGTGATTATATATGTGATGATATTAGAGGACAACTATGGTTGTACCTCAGATGGTAGGGTATGCGTACCCACCTCTTTCACTAGCGTCGTGACCTATACCAAGGATGGACTAGGCTGTTAGCAGCTTGACCTTTTGTGTCACTGTGGCAGACCCGTACTGACCGGGGGCGGAGAAGATCTTAGGAGTCCGGCTCTTCCTAGATCTTGTATGGCACTGATTTCGACTTAGCAGTGGTCAGTTGGATTTTGAGTGGTATCCTCAATTTCCTCAGGACATAATAACAGATGTAATACAGCCGTATAACATATCTGTTTAGGGTTATACATGACGCTTCACATTGAATGATAACCCATGTTTGTTCTCTTTACATAAAGATGATGCTTAGTGCAACTAAGAGATAGTAATTATACTTATGTTGTGGATATGCATAAGACTGTAATTGTGTACATACAATGGTCATGCTTATGTTGATATCTTACTGCTACTTTTGATTATAATCATGATGCTAGATATCTCATGTTGATAGTTATGTTTCGCATGCTATCCATGCCTCTATAATTAGAAATACCTGACAGAGGCTTAATGCCTCTAATTAGGTTTGGTTAAAGTCCAATGCCTGGATGTGTAATCAGGATTGGTATAGTCCAATGCCTGAAACATTTATACCTGATTGATATAGTTTAATGCTTGAATAAGACATGATGATTTATATAATCACATGTCTGGCATAAGTGAATACTTGTTTAGCAGATTGGCTAATGCCAACAAATAGAAACAAGAATGAATCATGGGTGACACATCAGAATAATGAATGACATGAGCAAAGCTTGAGATGTTGAAAATGTATGGTAGATAAATGTTATACATGTTCTTTCTATATCTTATAAAGAGAATAGATGAATTACTGTTCAATCATAGATAGGTGTAATACTTTAAAAGATGAGAATGATCTAAACTGCTTATCCTCTGCTCAGTTTTATATTAATTAAACTACAATAATGATGTTTCTGGCGGAGAGTTATATCTCTCGCTGGGGCAATTTTCAATTGTCTCACCCCCGTGGGAGCCAACATTTTTAGGTGGACGAGTGTGAAAGAGACTGAGAATATCTTTTGGATGAAGAACATCAACAGCTACAAGGATAGCAGTGACAACTCAGGTTGAGTGTGCTGTCTGTCGTGTTTGGTAGATAGAAGTCCTATGTGTCGTCTCTATACTCTCAGGTCCTCGGAGTTAGTACTTAGTGCTTTTAATGTATCATTTTGAGATCTTGGCTTGATGCCTCGAGGTTATTATGTTGTCTGTGTTTATCTTTTAAAAAGGCAGTTGATGTTGTAACCCTCGAGAAGAGATGGTATAAGGTATATACTTATGAACCATGATGTAAATGTAATACATTGGTTATTGTTGAAAGAGTTTTCTTATGATTGGGTCTCTTTGAAAAAGGTTTAAATTTTTTTAGTGATTTTCTGTAATCTGCTGCTTAGTGAACGCTTCCGCATTAGTTAATTATGTTTTTGTTAGTTGGATGCTACAATTAAGAAGTTGTAAGGCCCCTGAACTTTCTTAATGAGTTGAAGGAGCTTAATTACCATAATTGAATGCTTATAACTCTAATATAACCTTTTGATATATTTTGAAATCATAACGCAAGCTTAAGTTTCAAATTTGGTCCAATTTGGACACTGTTTGAGAAAGTTATGCAATTTTCTGTACATTTCGGACTTTTCTGCAATTTACCCGATTGAGGGGTTTTCTTTGCAATTTGTCACATAAATTATGTTCCTTAGTTGTTATATTATCATTCTTGAGATTCTTGAATCATGAGGATCCTATTTGAGCCATGGTTTGAAGGTGTTTTTATCAAGGGCATTTTAGGGTGTTTCCCTTCATGGATGAGCTACCTTTAGTAGCTATCAACTAAGGAATTATGTGATTGGATGAGAATTTCTTCAAAGGAAAACCAAGAAGGTCTAGAGGGACGGTGGGAGAGCTGTGTGTGTGTGTGTGTGCTTATGTATTTTTAATAATATAAAGCCATGGATACTTGGATATATACTAGAATTTTAATTTTTTTCTTTTTCTTAATATTAAAGTGTTATATACTTATCCAAAAGCCCACAAACGAGCCATTTGCTCTCCATTCTCTCTCTCCTTCTCCCAGCCTCGTCCTCCCTCTGTTCAGCTGCGATTTTTGCTGCCCAAGGAAGAAGAAGGTGGGGATCCTCTTGGAAACAAATTCTAGGGTTGAAATTGATTATCTTTTTGGATGTATGAAGCTTCCCCCTAGTGATATTGACCTAAAAGTGTAAGTTTTTCCTTATTTCCTCCATCCAATTCTTTGTTTCTCTTCCTCCTACATCTCTCCAGGTCGGAACCATGGTTTTCCATGGTGAAAGTTCCCCTAGAACTCAAAACTCCTTCCTTCTTGTCTCTTTTCTAGGGTTTTGCTTGTTTGTGGAGAGAATTGCATAGTTGGCCAAGTTTAGATCTGAATCCAAGGTTTCCTTGCCCTATTTGCTCGAGATTTTTGCTGTTGGATATCTGAACTACTATATAGAGGCGAGTTATATAACATTCTACACTTATATTGCTTATTTGAAGCTTGTTAGTTCATGATTATGCTTGAATGTGATGATCTAAGCATAGTGGAATCATGCTTGTTTAGAATTACGAATTTTGTGGTGTTCCCTATTTTATTCCAGTTCTATATGAACCTGTAAACATGTGTAAAGCCTTTATAAGGTGTAACATTATTTGGGACAGGTTGATAGCAACAACCTATGGCATTATGTACAAAACAAATGATGGTTCAAATTAGGGTTTTTAAGCTATTTCCTTTCCTATTACATAATTGATTGTTATACCATTCAACAACCAATAGTGTTGATATCTTAGCAACTTATGTTCGTGATCAAGGGTGTCAAATTTATAGTGACAACCTATGGTTACCACCTTAGTACAAGTTTTGACTCAATTATACATTTAATTATCATCCACTAAGTATTTTAATGATGTTATCAATCGATGATGATATTGGCTTATTATTTGATGATGTTAATTGAATGTATTACTGATCTAGCAACCAATGGTGACCTAATGATCACAATTAATGGTGGATCAGGTCATCACCATATATGATGAATTAGGACTGTAATGGTAGATTTGACTATACCTTGAACCAATGGTTCCTCGGTTCAATTGATCTAATGGTTAGACCTATACTTCAATTGATAACCTTGAACAATGAACCTAATCCAATGAATAATATTGGATGCTTTAACATCCAATGGATTAGAATAAATCACATGTTATTATATGTGGGTCCTAGTGAAGATAATTCAATGGTTCAATACCATTAATTGGTAGCATTACCTTTGTCATTATATAGTTATATTTGATAAATCACTATAATAAGTGGATGTGTAACTCCCATGTGATCTAGCTTGTTATACCTAACCTTGATGTAATTATTTGATGTTAATTGGTTATAATCAGACCTCTTGAATTATAAATGTGATAATGAATTATACTCTTTTTGTGTTGAAACCATGATGTAGTACTATTTCAATATCACAGTGCCTTTCCATGTTAATATTTAGAGGACAGACATGTGCTAATGATCTTTTGAGCCTTGTTTAAGGCATGGAATGATGATGATAACCTTACTATGAATAATGTGATGGTCTTAATGACCTTTGGGCTGTTTGAAGTCATGATTGATGTGAAATCCTCTTTATGTTCCTATAAGGGTTAAAACCCTGGAACTCGTAATAAGATATTGGTATCTTGAAATAGTATCATGATAAGTGTGGTCCATTAATTTTCAATGAATGATAGGATGTGGTAAAGTGATTAAGATTTATATATCAAATGTTTTATATCCCTTGAAGTCATTATACATATATTCTTGTTAGAAAATAATTAGGGTTTGAATGTCCACTTGTATGATAAAGCCTTAATGCATTCAATTGGCAGTAATTAATCAAGTGTAACCCTAATCATGTAGAGCCCTGTGCCATAGATCCATCTGAGTGTCAGGACTTTCCAAATGGTGAAACGAGTATTCCTAAGGGAAACTCGGAGCGCATACTGATGAGTATGCGGGGTGCTTGTCATCCTGAATTCAAGTGTTTAGGGAGGATGACTGTGGTCATACCTAGCCCTTAGTTTGGGGACGACTGCGATCGTGTCTCGATGATTATATATGTGATGAGATTGGAGGACAACTATGGTTGTACCTCGGATGGTAGGGTATGCGTACCCACCTCCTTTCACTAGTGTCGTGACCTATACCAAGGACGGACTAGGCTGTTAGCAGTTGACCTTATGTGTCACTGTGGCGGACCCATACTGACCGGGGGAAGAGAAGATCTTAGGAGTCCGGCTCTTCCTAGATCTTGTATGGCACTGATTTCGACTTAGTAGTGGTCAGTTGGGACTTGAGTGGTATTTCTCAAATCCCTCAGGGCAATCTAATAAAAGAAGTGATATAAGCCGTGTAGTATACTGACTAGGGTTAAATATGTCTCACATTGCTTGCTTAGTCTTTAACTAGTCCTTATATTATTCAGTGTTTACAAGATGATATTATATGACATTTGAGTAATTATACTTCTTGTCAAATTAATTTGTTTAATGGCTTAGTATGCTTAACCTATTCAATCTGCTTAAATTGTTTATTCATTTCTATATCTGCTCAGTTCATTTAATGTCAATTAATATGTTATAATCAATATATGTTGGAGAGAGTTATATCTCTCGCTGGGACTGGGTCTCACCCGTGGGTAACCACATTTTTTTAGGTGGTCGCGGGCAACGAGGTCGAGGTCGTGCTGTGGAAGAGAACCAACCTGGTGATCAATAGATTCAGAAGGTTGGTTAGTTGTAGATGCTAGTTATAGATGTTAGTAGTACAGTCCTAGTGTCGTCCCTGTACTCTCAAGTCCTGGTATGGGATATGCTTTCTAGACGATATATTTGTATCGACACGAGATTTTGGTCTTATGCCAATGTTTGTAAATATATGGCATGTACATGTGAAATATCTTTTGTATGCAAGATGTGACTGAGGTCGTTGGACCCTTATGCAAATGCTTGATACAGTATATGAGAATGGAATGATGGACATTTTGTAAATGTTCTAAAGTTTGTTTACACCTTTGGAATCGGTTTTAATTATTCCGCATTTTTGACAATGTGATTAATTAGTAGTTGATCGTGTTTTTGAGTTTTGAGTAATCTCGTTTAGCGTGATGAGGTGTCACAGTTAAGTTGGTATCAGAGCTCTAGGTTTACTGAGTCTACAGGGACATAGGACTTAGGTTTGAGTCTGTTCTTATGTATCCAACATATCTGATCATAGTTTATGCTTATGCAGATATGTCTGGAGGACATGAAGAACATGTTGAGAGTAGTTATGTTGCACCTGGAGGAGGTGTAGTGAGGCAGCCACGTGATGAGAGAGTGCCAGAAGCAGGGCCAGAGCAGCCCACAATGCCTTATCTAGACCCAACAATGATGGCCAATCCTGAGTTTCAACATATGTTTAGACAGATGATGGCCACAATCACACATATCGCTGACAGAGCGCCATCACCTCCAGCTAGGGCAGCCACCTCCAATGTGGAGTCCCAAGGTGTTGGGAAGACATTTGAACGTCTTAGACGTGTTGGGGCAATTGAATATGCAGGTACTTCTGATCCAGCAGACGCTGACATGTGGTTGACTGAGTTGGAAAAAGCTTTCAAAATCCTAAACATCACTGAAGAAGACAAAGTTAAGCATGCAGTATACTTGTTGAAGGGGAGTGCTGGCCACTGGTGGGCCATAGAAGAGGAGAAAAGGCCAGGAGTTGTGATAGGATGGGAGGAGTTTCAGAGGGAATTTGTTAGTCGATATTTTCCAGAGACCTACCTAGATGAGAAAATCTCTCAGTTCGAGAAGATTCGTCAAGGAGCTATGACTATCAATGAGTATGAATCAAAGTTTATGGAACTTCTGAGGTTCTGCCCACACATGGAAGCAACAGACAAGGAAAGGATTCGGAGATTTGAGAAGAGTTTGAGTACAGAGTTGACTACTACAGCATCAGCCTTAGAGAATAGGGAAAGGTTTTCCACCTTTGTGGAATCTGTCAGGAGGATTGAGAGGTCTGCCATAGAGAAGCCTGATGCTAATGCTAAGAAGCGACCTATGCAGTTTCAAGGGCAATCATCTGGAGGCTTTAAGAAGCCAAGATTTTTCCCACCGCTGTCACAACCAAGGTCAACCTTCACTGAACCAAGATCACATGCACCATCACAATGGACCCCGATTCGGGGTAGAGGTCACAGTTTTCCACTGGAAGGAGCTCGCAGTTCATCATCAGTCTCAGTTACAGGGCCGTTTAGACCACATAGTGATAACCGAGTGTGTCATCAATGTGGACAGACAGGGCATATTAGATGGAATTGCCCTATGAAGGTTGAAGAGGTGACTCAGCATCCAAGGCAAAGTCAACAAGGTCCACAACAATGACAGTTTAGTAGTGGTAGTGGCAGAGGACGTGGTCAGGCATCCCATGCAGGATCCTCAGGACAGGCGAGCAGAGGACGTGGACGGCAGCAGGCGACAGCTAGGTTCTATGCCATGACCCATCCAGAAGCAGTGGTCAATCCACGAGTCGTGACAGGTCAGATGGAGTTATTTCATTCTGATATGTCTGCTTCTTTTTTCATATCTGTGTTAGTAGACCCGAGTGCAACATACTCTTTTATCACTAGAGAGGTGATAGATAGTTGTTATCTACCTGTTAGTCTTAGATCTGATATCTGCGATTGGAGACTCCTTTGGTTGATTTTTCTGAGTTGCGAGAAGTGTGCTCTTCTTGTGTTCTTTCTTTTTCTGGACACCACATTCAAGTGGATCTTCTGCCACTTGACATGCATGGTTTTGATGTAATCCTTGGAATGGATACCTTGGAAAAATACAAGGTAGTCTTAGATTGTAGTACTAAGGTGGCGACGTTCCATGATGGAGATGTACAGTGGATTTTTCAGGGTGATAGGAAGATTCTTTCTACATGTTTGATGTCAGCCATGACAGCTGAGCGTTTGATGAGACAAGGATGTGAGGCTTTCTTAGCCCATGTTAAGGATACCAGGTAGTAGGTCCTAGTATCCAGGAGGTACCAGTTGTGCGAGAATTTGAGGATGTCTTTCCTGAGGAATTTCCTAGCGTTCCCCCTCCTAGAGAGATTGAGTTTGAGATCAATCTTGTTCCTAGAACACAACCCATAGCACAGTCAGCATACAGAATGGCACCAGCAGAGATGCAAGAGTTAAAGAAACAGTTACAAGAACTGTTAGAGAAGGGGTTTATCAGGCCGAGCACTTCCCCTTGGGGTTCTCCTGTGTTGTTTGTTAAAAAGAAGGATGGGTCAATGAGGTTGTGTATAGACTATAGACAGTTGAACAAGGTGACAATAAAGAATAAGTATCCTCTGCCAAGGATTGATGATCTTTTTGACCAGTTGAGAGGTTCCACTGTGTTTTCAAAGATAGACCTGAGGTCAGGTTACCATCAGTTGAGAATTAAGGCTGATGACATACCTAAGTCAGCCTTTAGGACTAGGTATGGTCATTATGAGTTTGTGGTTATGCCGTTTGGGCTAACCAATGCACCTATAGCTTTTATGGATCTAATGAATAGGGTGTTTAGACCTTATCTTGATCAGTGTGTTGTCGTGTTCATAGATGATATTTTGATATACTCCAAGGATAGTCATCAACATGAGCAACACCTTCGACATGCATTGACTTTGTTGAGGCAGCACCAACTATATGCTAAGTTCAGCAAGTGTGAATTCTGGTTAGCTGAAATGTCTTTTCTGGGCCATGTTATATCTACAAAAGGCATTTGTGTTGATCCCAAGAAAGTAGAATCTGTACTAGAGTGGGAGCATCCAAAAACACTGACAGAGATCCGTAGCTTCCTAGGTCTGGCAGGCTACTATAGGAGGTTCATCAAAGACTTCAGTTCTATAGCGTTACCCCTAACTAGGTTAACCAGGAAGGATGTTCCTTTTTCTTGGAATGACAAGTGTCAACGTTCTTTCCAGCTTTTGAAGGAAAAGTTGACTAGTGCACCAGTGTTAGTACTTCCAGAGCAAGGGAAAGGTTATATTGTCTTTTGTGACGCTTCAAAGAATGGGTTGGGATGTGTGTTGATGCAAGATAAAAATGTGATTTCTTTTGTTTCGCGACAGCTTAAGAAACATGAGGAGAATTACCCAACACATGATTTGGAGCTTGCAGCAGTGGTCCATGCCTTAAAGATCTGGAGACACTATCTTTATGGTGAAAAGTGTCAGATCTTCACTGACCATAAGAATCTACAGTATATCTTCTCAAAACAGGAGTTGAATATGAGGATGAGGAGATGGATGGAACTGATTAAGGATTATGATTGCAAAATAGACTACCATCCAGGAAAAGCTAATGTGGTAGTTGATGCATTGAGTAGAAAGTCATCTTCATCATCAATGGTAGGTAATGCACAATTAAATTCCTTGATGTGCCATAAGAGAGACATGCTAGTGTCTCTTCGCCAGATGAATGTACATCTAGAAGTTTCTTTGCTTGCATGATTGTTGGCACAGTTACAAGTGAAACCTACCTTGAGACAACAGATTCATGATGCACAACAAAATGACACTGTGATACAGAATATCCGATCAGGGATTGGTAGTGAAAAGTATGATGGTTTTCATGAGGCAGATGATGGTACAATTTGTTACCATAATAGGATAGTAATTCCTAATGTTGATGGGTTGAGGAAGATGGTACTTGAGGAGGCTCACTCCTCCATGTATGTAATGCATCCTGGAAGTACCAAGATGTACCAAAACTTGAAAGACATGTATTGGTGGCCAGGTCTAAAGTGTGATGTGGCAGAGTTCATTGCCAAATGTCTAGTTTGTCAGCAGGTGAAGGCTGAGCACCAGAAAACTACAGGGACATTGCAACCCTTGCCAATACCACAGTGGAAATGGGATCATATTACTATGGACTTTGTGGTTGGTCTTCCTAGGACAACCAAGGGTCATGATTCCATATGGGTGATAGTAGATCGATTGACTAAGTCAGCTCATTTTCTGCCAGTTAAGACAACTTTTACAGCAGAGAAACTGGCACAAATATATGTTGATGAGATAGTCCGTTTGCATGGCATTCCAGTGACTATAGTTTCTGACAGAGGTCCACAATTTACAAGTCATTTTTGGGAGCGTCTGCATTCAGCAATGGGAACACAGTTGAGATTCAGCACAGCTTTTCATCCACAGACTGATGGCCAGTCTGAAAGGACTATTCAGACTTTAGAGGATCTTTTGAGGGCATGTGTGCTGCAATTTCTTGGTAGTTGGGATGTACATCTAACTCTGATAGAGTTTGCGTACAACAATAGCTATCAAAGAAGCATAGATATGGCTCCTTATGAGGCTCTATATGGTAGACGATGTCGATCTCCTCTTTTTTGGTATGAGACAGGTGAATATCAACTTTTGGGTCCTGAGCTAGTACAACAGACTACAGAAAAGATTAAATTGATACAACAACAGTTGAAAGCAGCCCAGGACAGGCAAAAATCTTATGCAGACAACCGACGCAGATCACTTGAATTCCAAGTGGGAGACAGAGTATATCTTAAGGTTTCTCCTTGGAAAGGTGTGTTGAGGTTTGGAAAGAAGGGTAAGTTGGCTCCTAGATTTATGGGACCATACCCTATCCTAGCTCGTATTGGAAAGGTAGCATATAAGTTGGAACTACCACCAGAGCTACATAGATTGCATAATGTCTTTCACATCTCTATGTTGAGGAAATGCCATCCAGATACTGACCAGACAATCCAACCAGTAGAGGTTGAGTTAGATGAGGATATTTCCTATGTTGAGGGTCCTGTGTTGATCCTGGATAGAAGGGTGAAAAAGTTGAAGAGAAAGGATATAATACTAGTGAAAGTTTTGTGGAATCACCGTGGCATTGAGGAATCCACATGGGAACTAGAGAATGAGATGCGTAGAAAATACCCATCTCTTTTTGCGTAGGATTTCGGGGCGAAATCCTTGTTAGGGGTTTATAGTTGTAAGGCCCCTGAACTTTCTTAATGAGTTGAAGGAGATTAATTACCATAATTGAATGCTTATAACTCTAATATAACCTTTTGATATGTTTTGAAATCATAAAGCAAGCTTAAGTTTCAAATTTAGTCCAATTTGGACACTGTTTGAGAAAGTTATGCAATTTTCTGTACATTTCGGACTTTTCTGCAATTTACCCAATTGAGGGGTTTTCTTTGCAATTTGTCACATAAATTATGTTCCTTAGTTGTTATATTATCATTATTGAGATTCTTGAACCATGAGGATCCTATTTGAGCCATGGTTTGAAGGTGTTTTTATCAAGGGCATTTTAGGGTTTTTCCCTTCATGGATGAGCTACCTTTAGTAGCTATCAACTAAGGAATTATGTGATTGGCTGAGAATTTCGTCAAAGGCAAACCAAGCAGGTCTATAGGGACGGTGGGAGAGCTGTGTGTGTGTGTGCTTATGTATTTTTAATAAAATAAAGCCATGGATACTTGGATATATACTAGAATTTTAATTTTTTTTCTTTTTCTTAATATTAAAGTGTTATATACTTATCCAAAAGCCCAAAAACGAGCCATTTTCTCTCCATTCTCTCTCTCCTTCTCCCAGCCTCGTCCTCCCTCTGTTCAGCTGCGATTTTTGCTGCCCAAGGAAGAAGAAGGTGGGGATCCTCTTGAAAACAAATTCTAGGGTTGAAATTGATTCTCTTTTTGGGTGTATGAAGCTTCCCCCTAGTGATATTGACCTAAAAGTGTAAGTTTTTCCTTATTTCCTCCGTCTAATTCTTTGTTTCTCTTCCTCCTACATCTCTCCAGGTCGGAACCATGGTTTTCCATGGTGAAAGTTCCCCTAGAACTCAAAACTCCTTCCTTCTTGTCTCTTTTCTAGGGTTTTGCTTGTTTGTGGAGAGAATTGCATAGTTGGCCAAGTTCAGATCTGAATCAAAGGTTTCCTTGCCCTATTTGCTCGAGATTTTTGCTGTTGGATATCTGAACTACTCTATAGAGGCGAGTTATATAACATTTTTCACTTATATTGCTTATTTGAAGTTTGTTAGTTCATGATTATGCTTGAATGTGATGATCTAAGCATAGTGGAATCATGCTTGTTTAGAATTACGAATTTTGTGGTGTTTCCTATTTTATTCCAGTTCTATATGAACCTGTAAACATGTGTAAAGCCTTTATAAGGTGTAACAGGATTTGGGACAGGTTGATAGCAACAACCTATGGCATTATGTACAAAACAAATGATGGTTCAAATTAGGGTTTTTAAGCTATTTCCTTTCCTATCACATAATTGATTGTTATACCATTCAACAACCAATAGTGTTGCTATCTTAGCAACTTATGTTCGTGATCAAGGGTGTCAAATTTATAGTGACAACATATGGTTACCACCTTAGTACAAGTTTTGACTCAATTATACATTTAATTATCATCCACTAAGTATTTTAATGATGTTATCAATCGATGATGATATTGGCTTATTATTTGATGATGTTAATTGAATGTATTACTGATCTAGCAACCAATGGTGACCTAATGATCACAATTAATGGTGGATCAGGTCATCACCATATATGATGAATTAGGACTGTAATGGTAGATTTGACTATACCTTGAACCAATGGTTCCTTGGTTCAATTGATCTAATGGTTAGACCTATACTTCAATTGATAACCTTGAACAATGAACCTAATCCAAGTAATAATATTGGATGCTTTAACATCCAATGGATTAGAATAAATCACATGTTATTATATGTGGGTCCTAGTGAAGATGATTCAATGGTTCAATACCATTAATTGGTAGCATTACCTTTGCCATTATATAGTTATATTTGATAAATCACTATAATAAGTGGATGTGTAACTCCCATGTGATCTAGCTTGTTATACCTAACCTTGATGTAATTATTTGATGTTAATTGGTTATAATCAGACCTCTTGAATGATAAATGTGATAATGAATTATACTCTTTTTGTGTTGAAACCACGATGTAGTACTATTTCAATATCACAGTGCCTTTCCATGTTAATATTTACGGACAAACATGTGCTAATGATCTTTTGAGCCTTGTTTAAGGCATGGAATGATGATGATAACCTTACTATGAATAATGTGATGGTCTTAATGACCTTTGGGCTGTTTGAATCCATGATTGATGTGAAATCCTCTTTATGTTCCTATAAGGGTTAAAACCCTGGAACTTGTAATAAGATATTGGTATCTTGAAATAGTATCATGATAAGTGTGGTCCATTAATTTTCAATGAATGATAGGATGTGGTAATGTGATTAAGATTTATATATCAAATGTTTTATATCCCTTTAAGTCATTATACATATATTCTTGTTAGAAAATAATTAGGGTTTGAATGTCCACTTGTATGATAAAGCCTTAATGCATTCAATTGGCAGTAATTAATCAAGTGTAACCCTAATCATGTAGAGCCCTGTGCCATAGATCCATCTGAGTGTCAGGACTTGCCAGATGGTGAAACGAGTATTCCTAAGGGAAACTCGGAGCGCATACTGATGAGTATGCGGGGTGCTTGTCATCCTAAATTCAAGTGTTTAGGGAGGATGACTGTGGTCATACCTAGCCCTCAGTTTGGGAACGACTGCGATCGTGTCTCGATGATTATATATGTGATGAGATTGGAGGACAACTATGGTTGTACCTCGGATGGTAGGGTATGCGTATTCACCTCCTTTCACTAGTGCCGTGACCTATACCAAGGACGGACTAGGCTGTTAGCAGTTGACCTTATGTGTCACTGTGGCGGACCCGTACTGACCGGGGGCAGAGAAGATCTTAGGAGTCCGACTCTTCCTAGATCTTGTATGGCACTGATTTCGACTTAGTAGTGGTCAGTTGGGACTTGAGTGGTATTTCTCAAATCCCTTAGGGCAATGTAATAAAAGAAGTGATATAAGCCGTGTAGTATACTGACTAGGGTTAAATACGTCTCACATTGCTTGATTAGTCTTTAACTAGTCCTTATATTATTCAGTGTTTACAAGATGATATTATATGACATTAGAGTAATTATACTTCTTGTCAAATTAATTTGTTTAATGGCTTAGTATGCTTAACCTATTCAATCTGCTTAAATTGCTTATTCATTTCTATATCTGCTCAGTTCATTTAATGTCAATTAATATGTTATAATCAATATATGTTGGATAGAGTTATATCTCTCGCTGGGACTGGGTCTCACCTGTGGGTAACCACATTTTTTTTAGGTGGTTGCGGGCAACGAGGTCGAGGTCGTGTTATGGAAGAGAACCAACCTGGTGATCAATAGATTCAGAAGGTTGGTTGGTTGTAGATGCTAGTTATAGATGTTAGTAGTACAGTCCTAGTGTCGTCCCTGTACTCTCAGGTCCTGGTATGGGATGTACTTTCTAGACGATATACTTGTATCGACACGAGATTTTGGTCATATGCCAATGTTTGTAAATATATGGCATGTACATGTGAAATATCTTTTGTATGCAAGATGTGACTGAGGTCTTTGGACCCTTATGCAAATGCTTGATACAGTATATGAGAATGGAATGATGGACATTTTGTAAATGTTCTAAAGTTTGTTTACACCTTTGGAATCGGTTTTAATTATTCCGCATTTTTGACAATGTTATTAATTAGTAGTTGATCGTGTTTTTGAGTTTTGAGTAATCTCATTTAGTGTGATGAGGTGTCACAATGGGGGTCGACTTGGACGACCTTATTGATGAAATACAACTGTCACCTGCCAAGAAAAATCCAAAAACAAAGACAACACTGTCATCATCCAGGCTGCCTCCAAAGCCCACACCACCCCGCCACTCGACGTCTAGTGCGGTGGCGAGGCGTGATGTGCAGCCGTGACCCACACGAAAACTGCAACAAGATGAGGAGCAGTCATCCCACTGGTACAATCTGGACACCAGCTCGGGGTCGCATTCCTACACGATGGAGGAAGAAGAAGACAACGAGGAGGAAGAGGTAGAGCTTGATCCGGAAGGAGATGATGTTCTGGCACAGTTGGAGGCGGATAGAGAAAAGACCCTGGGCAAAGCACCGATAGGGGTGTCCTATGGTAAAGGACATAGGCAAAAGAAGGTTGATCTTATCTACCCCGAGTGCATGACAAGATGAGTCGTCGCCACCAAGTATGGGTCTGAGAAGGTAATTGAAGATCTCGGGATCAAGGCGGCAGTAGAACAAAACTTGAAGGCAATAGGGTTGTGGAACATCCTTTTCACTCCCCAGCCAACCTATGTAGCTTTGACCCAGGAGTTCTTTGCCACTCTCGAGATGACTAAAGTGAGGGGTTGTGATGCACTCAAATTTTCCATGATGGGCAACATGCACACCCTCACTTCCACGGAACTGAATGGTATCTTTGATGTGAATCCTGAAGAGGTCGTCAAGTTGGATGACGGCTTGTTAGAGAGGGAGAAAGAACTCGATTATGCCTATTTCTAGGAGACAATCATAGGTAGAGGTGTGTACGAGGCAGGAAGATCAAAAAACAGCGGCCATAAGCAACCCAATGATGCGCTATGTGCAAAAGGTCTTGGCAAACACAATTGTGGGGAGGTATGATAATCAAGGCTCCATTTCACAAAAAGATATGTTTGTCTTGATATTGATGCACCTCAAGAAGCACCAAGACCTTGGTGTTCTATTGATTGATCATATGGAGTCCATACCCTACAAGAGCACAAAACCCTTTGTCATGGGTGGGTTTGTGACTTCGATTGCACTAGCGTTGGGATACGATCTCTCGGGGTTACAAGACGCACTTGAGGTAGAGTTTGTTGACCTCAACTACTTAGTGTGCTCGCACACTATAAAGATGAAGGAAAAGAAGATGATCTATCTTACTACTAGTGTGTCGGACTTCGAGCTCGAGCTGCCATACCATGCGGCGCTTCTTCTATCTGCATTGGGAGTTCTTTTCAAATTGAAAGAAAAACTTTTGAAATGGCAGCAAGAACACCCAAGAGAGATGTATACAAGGGGAGCCACTATCGTACATGAAGACATCGTTGAATCTAATGTGCAAGGGTAGGATCAAGAAGATGCAGAACAAAGGCAACCCCAAAGAACAAGAAGGAGGGATGAGGGGACATCCCAACTGCAGCCACCCTCAGGGAATGCCTATGACATGGCCACAATCCAGGCACACCTTGAGAATATTCAGAAGACCCAATGTGACATGTAGCTTGCCCAGCAGCACATGTGGTATGATCAGCAGCAGATGCACTATCAGATCAACCACTTGTATCAATATCACCATGCCCAGGCAGCAAGAAACCCCGAATGGGGTGCAGATTTTTGGGGTGGTTTAGTTGGGTATCCACAGACTTACCCTCCACCCCAGGATGACTACTGGAGGCACTACTACCAGCATCCTCCATCAAGCTCAGCTCCTCCTCTAGATCCTCCGCAGATGCCAGACCAGCCACCGCAACCATGACACTTCCCCTGTCTCCCCTAAGCTATAGTTTCATACTGAGGACAGCATGATTCTAAAGTTTGGGGTGGGTAGGGCGGTATGCACCACTCTATCTCTCATTTTGTCATTTTGATATCACCCCTGCCATCTAGTTTAGTTTTTTTTGTTTTTGTTCTTTTCATTGCATCTTTGCATGGCATGTAGTTGATTTCTGCATTTTTGTGTAATTTTTCAAAATTTTTGCTTTTTCATACCATGCATCGCATCCTCATGAAGTTTTTGTAGTTTCTTATGCATGATAATTAGGATTTGCTGTTTTATGTCTTTAGATTCCCTAAAGTAGGTTTAGATGTGATTTAGTGCAAATTGGCACCATTTTGGCCAATTTTGCCCAAATTTTAAGATTTCTTGTCTAAAAAATATGTTTTGACCCAATCTCTACTATTTTGAGTAAAAATGACGACCTTTGACTAGTGCAAGTGAAATGTCATGCTTTATTGCTAAGTGGTATCAATGTTTGACTTTTTACATGTGCATCACCTCTCTTAGGATTGTGATTGAATTGGTTGAATTGTGAAATTGAGCAAGCTTTGAACGCTTAGTGTTTGTGGAATCACTTGTTTGATATATGGAGTTAAGCACACCCCAAGATCTTGGTTCAATAAACTCTATACATCCCTTGAGAAAATGGGGTTCCAAATATCAACCATAGATCATTCATGATTCTCACAAAGTCCTTAAGATGACACATTCTCCCTAATCTATGTGACAATATGATCACAAGTAGTGACCAAACTGGAATCAACAAACTAAAACAATCACTACAAGCCCATTTTCATACAAATGACTTGGGAAATCTATGAAACTTCCTTAGGATCGAAGTTTTTGCTCCTCCATAAGGACTATCTTGTCCCAAAGGTGTTTTGTGTTTCACCTAATAAAAGTGACTAGGATGACAAATGCAAACTCAATCTCCACTTCAATGGATTACCACACAAAGGCTCTTGTAACATCTTATGATTTAAGGATTGGGATAAAATGATTTTAAAAGAAATGATTGGACTACACATATCACCAAGGTGTACCTCATTTTCATGGATCCCATCACTAAGAACTATGTGGTTGAGCATGCTCATCCCAGAGTAGTACTAGGTTGAGTGACCAGTAGGGAAGTTGACCTTGGCTTGTGTGTGAGTGATGACAAAGTGTGTAGTTAAGGCTAGTGGTGGTATGTAGAATCAATCATCATTCTTGAAACTCTACTAGAGCCATAGGTAGTGGGATCAGACTATGCAACTCTTCTTGAGGAGTATTTATTTCTGAATCCATAAAAATATCATCAAGTAGCTGAAAAATTGATCTATTTAGCAATTACTTGACCTACTATGGGAGTTTGTAGTTAGCATGTGAGTGCACCACTTCAACAACATTGGGATAACATTCAACATATTATTCAATACCTTAAGACTGACACAATAAGATGACTAATCTAGAAATAGCTGAAAGAGAAGGTCATTACTGTCTAGATATCCAATTGCATATTGGACATGAGATGCCAAAAATCGTTGGACCTCTGTAGTTTTTATATCATGTTAGGCAATCGTCTATCCATGTAAAGAAGTAAAAAGTGATTATTGGTTTCTAACTCTAGCATTGAAGTTGAATACGTGTTGTGGCCCATGAATGTTGTGACCTACAGTAGTTACATTCAATTCTTAATAAGTTTGGAATTCTTATTTAGACTCCAACTCTCCTATATTATGACAATCGGGATGTTATCCACATTGCCAATAATATAGTGTTTCATGAACGCACCTGACACATTGGGAAAGATTACCATTTTTTATGATGTATTGTCAAAGCTAAGAGGATTGTGACTCCTCACATAGATATTGGTGATCAAAAATTTTATATATTGACCAAACCATTTCCTCCAACATTTTTTTCAATTTGTGGGTGCTAAGTTGGGGGTATAAATATCTACTCCTCATCTTGAGGGGTGTGAGTGTAAGTGGTTTATTGGTTAATTGGGCTCGGTCCATCATATTTATAATTCATGATATTATGTAAGTGCACTTAAATGAGGATCCATCTACCCACTCAAGTGTACCCATGTATCCCTTTACAAACTACTAAGATTGTTGTTATTACTTTCTACACTTCCTTGTGTCTTTCTTGTGACTACTCTTGTGCCGATCATGCTTCTTCACCTCTGGCCATACATTTTGAAGTGACTCTTTTGACCACATTTATAGTACCTTGAATAATATGAGGAGGACTTTTCCCTTATATGGTTTGAGTTTAATGTACATGGCTTATACATCACTTGGATGTGAGTAATCCTCACTTTGACGAGGATGTATATACCACTTTGATCTCATTGAAGTTGCTCATCAGACTAGACATTTCAATCTATGGCTTTATGACATCAAAGTCTACATGGACTTCTTGGCTCCTTATTGTGGCTATATTTCTCACACTCAATGTAGTTTCTTCATTCATCCCTATCAAGTACATTGTTCAGTTGAGAACGTTTTATTCCATTGTTGTTGGTGGTGGGTGTCTACATCTCTTTTGATTACTTCTCTCTCGGGAACCTTATGAATATCTAGATTGATATCCATCCCCACAAGGCCCGTGATGTTGGGGCCATCCATTAGAACGACGACCCAAGTCGCATAAAGAAAGACTACCTAGATTCCGGAAATTAAAAAGAGACAAAGCCAAAAGGTAATTTCACTTTCTAAGAGCTTGAGTTTGAGTTGAGGATTTGAGGCATACCACTCAAATCCAACTGACCATTGCTAAGTTGAAATCAATACCATAAAAGATCAATGGAAGATGCAGACTCCATGATCATCACCAACACTACTCGGTCAACTTGAGTCTGCGACGCAGTGACATATAGTCAAACTGCAAAAATAACAACTTATAGCCGCAACTATGGTCATATAAAGATAACAACTCATAGGCAAAGCTATGATCTTGTAAAACAACTAGTCTGTCTTGGTACATGGCACAACACTAGAGAATAGGCTCATACATGGTCATTCCATAACAAATATCACACAACTATTTCAAAAATTTAAGGATATTGGAAGATACTTCCACGGATACCCCGCATTTCAACAATATGCACTTTGAATTTCCTTTAGGAGTTACTTGTTTCACCATCTAGTGAAATACTGACACTGAATATGGATCTATGGTACAAGGCAACTACATGATTAAGGTTTCACTTTATTATTTATGCGGATTGGGTGAATTAAGGCTCCATCATACAAGTGGACATACAAAACCCTAATTCAATCTAGCAAGCATAACTATGAAACAACTTCAGAAGATATAAAATGTATAAAGTGTGAACTTGTCACATCATCTCAGGACAATACTGCATCACCTCCTTAAACAAGGCCATCAACATCATCACTTGTTAACATTGCCATATCAGGTCGATCACTATTATCACATCACTGGGGATATTAATCCATAATCAATCACTAGAGGATGTAACTTCACCCTAGGCATTAAGCCTTCACTAGGTCATAAGACCAATCACATTATTCATGTAACTCACTATTATCTCATCTTTCCTTATCAGGCATATAAGCATCACCTGTATTATAGCAATCATTAGCTATGATAACCATCACATCATGCCTCTTCAGGCATATAAACATCACCTATATCACATCACATATACACCATAGCAATCATTAGCTATGATTATCATCTTTCCTACAAAATCAACATTATACAAATCGAGAGAGAATAATCATGATTTTCTTATCATATTAAACACTTTAAGCAATGTAAACAATGCATCATATGTCCCCTCAATTATGGTTAGGTTTTCATGCTTAACCACATAATGTTTTATGGCGTTATTTATTTACCAATCTCTAGCTTCATCACAAGTTGGAGTGTATTAAGGTTAAGCACTACAAATTATAGCTAAGTATGCACATTCACACATTTACAATTGTAGTGCACATCATCAAGGCTCATGACCATCATATAGTATTATTTAATCATATTAATAGCATATACAAGCTATGACACTCAATTAATACTACAAGTTAGAACCATACAAGTAGGAGGTAGAGAAGTATAATCACATGCTACTCATCCATGCTCGTTCTACAAGTATAACATACAGTAGGCTTAGGGTTAGGGTTCACTCACATCGCCATTTAGAGTTCACATTGTACTTATAACACCAAACGCTAAGTTGAGTTAGTTCACATTTTCATGGGGCATATTAGGGTTAACCAAACAATCATTCCCGCAACACTATACATGGATCATTACTTTCTTACTCATGCACATGTGTTAACTATATGTTCATGCCTGTGTCTTGACCGTCCATCACATGGGTGTCTTGACCACTCATGAAACAAGTGTCTCGACCAACCTCAAGCAAAGTGTCTCAACCACCTTCATGCAAGGTGTTATGACCACAACATGGCTAGGCATTTCGACCACAATATAATCATATGTCTCGAACTCAAACCAAACATGGTGTCGCGACCTATCATCAACAAGGTGTTTTGACCTACTATCAACAAAGTGTCTCGACCATAATTAACACCATGTGTTACCACTACTAGACATCATGGATCACAACCAACTATAGTTAGGGTTTCAACCATTAACAAAGTATATGCCATGACCATGAAAAAACCAACTCAAGGGAGTCTCAATCAAAATACAACTCAAGGCCATCACCCTAACACCAAGGTTTATATATATGTCTCGACCAAAATTCAAGAAAGATGTCCCGACCTCAAGGCAAAGCATGGGTGTTACGACCCACATCCATACATGGGTGTTTCGACTTCAACTTCAATGGTAACATATGTCTCGACCGGAACTCAAGACTAATCAGCAAGAATACCAAGACACTATGCCCAAAACTTCAGAATCATGATCATTCAAACCCTAGAATAAGTCACCATGATGATCATTAATCAACTCACTTAGGAGAGAGAAGTTGACCTTCAACATATATGAGAAATCATCCATAACTCTATAGACAACATACTAACCAAAACTTAGCACATGGTTTTTAAACCAAAGCTTATGATGCTCATAGAGTCATCTAATGTAGCCCTATTTTAGGGCTCCATCCTGTGCCATTTTGTACTTAAGTCACATATAAACATGTAGATTACAAGCTTTTTACCCCTAATATGCTTATCATCGCAAATATGCTTATGGATGTTCTTTGCACTGTTTTTCAGGTACTTGGACCATGCATAGATGGAAGAGAGAGAAAGAGAAGGAGTTCTAGGGTTCCCCCACTCAAGGAGGGACCCAAAGAAGGCCCCAAAGTCTCCCTCAACCTACCTCCAGTGGCCAAGAATCACCCCCAAGCAAAGACATCCGAAAATGACAAAGTCAGAAGTGAAATCAAGTCATGCAAGCCTCACCACGGCCGTGGCCACAATGCCACGGTTGTGCCTTTATTAGCAATGAAGTGCCAAGTTCAACAGGGAAATTCCACAGAATCCCACGGCCGTGGCCACCTTCCACGACCGTGGCCATTGAAGACACCACGGTCGTGGCCATCAGCACGGTCGTGGTCAGTAGAAGAGAAAACGGCTGTGGCACCCTGCCACGGTCGTGGGAATTAATTGCCAAAAGTTTAACTTGCAACAGGGTTTTTTCCCAGAACGCCACGACAGTGGCCAAGTCACCACGACTGTGGCCGAAGATGATCAAGACGATCGTGGCTCCTCCCACGGTCACCTCCACCTCCTCCAAAACGTCTGTGTTATGCAACACGGCTGTGGTGCATGTTACCCACCACGACCGTGGCACTCCGCCACGGCCGTGGCCACTTCCCCACTTAGCATTTCTACCACCCTTAACATACCACGACCGTATTCACCCCCCACGGTCGTTCCCCACTACCCTCACCACGTCCGTGGCACACCCACCACGACCGTGGTGATCACCGACCCTACACAACTTTTTCACTGCTTTTCCTAAACTGCCCCTACCTACCCTAGTGCTTTCACCACCACCTATGTATACATGGGTGGTGGCCATAGCACTAGGTTAGACTCCCCCACAGCTACTACACTACTCCACCCTCCATTCTTGAGTTCCTTGTGCAAATTCCTTGCATTTTGGCTCACCATTTCCACCCTCATTCCACCATGGAATCCTAGTTTCCTAGGTTTTCATCCATAATACCCCACCATTTCATGCTCCCCTGCACCCTTGGAGGAGGGAGGTCATCTGCAATAGCTTGGAGGTGAAGAAGAAGGCCACTTCATCAAGCTTCATGGAGTTTCTTCCTCTTCTACCCGTTTCTTTTCTTGTTTTCTTGATCATGTCTAGCTAAGCCCCTAATGGTGGGATGTTTGGGGTTAAAATGTGACTTTGATACCATGTTGGGGGAAAGTTGCTTGTAATGAACTTAATTCATATCTATGATGATTGCTTCTTGCTTCTATCTCATTTCCTATTTTATTGCATGTGGTTTGTGCTTATAACGTGGATTGGTTGCTTTGAGATGTTTGATGACACTTAGCTTCTAGGAGGAATTGGATTGTATGTGGAAATCTTAGGATTGGCTCCTAGGTCCAATTAGTGGATCCCTAGCTAGCCCCCTTTGTTCCTACATACACATCCCTCCTCCTACAAGTGAGTGTGAGATTTAAGTGGCTAGTGTAAGTGAGAGTGATGCAATTGCCTAGGGCCTTATAAAGGCTAGAGTGGCTAGTGGCATGAGGATAAATCCCCTCATCTCCACTCCCATCTCTACCCTCAACCCTCAATTGTCCACTATCACTTAGCCTAGAAACCTAGATTTGGCCAATCCCATTAGAATTACACCTAACCCTAGTCTTCTACTAGTAGTATAGGGTATGTTCTAATGGCATTGACCTTGTTGTTTGGTTTGGTAATCTAGATATGATTTGAGCACCATGCATGTTTAATGAACTCCCCTAACTAAAATCAAAGTGACATTTCCCAAACGGCCCACCCACCTTAATCACTCTTTCTTAAAACCTTAATTGCTTTGTTTGCTTGTTAATTTTAGTGTAGTTCAATTGCTTTGGTTAACTTAGTTAATTGCCTAGTTTTGCTAGCTAGTGTTAATCTAGGTTTGTGGTCTAGTTAGTGGTTAATTCAGTTCCTTAGTTGCTAATTGCTTGCTTAGTCTAGTCCATCTTGCCCCTGCCTTAGTTTAGCTAGTTTGCCACCTAGATTGCTAGTTCGGTTTTTGATAACTTAGTTTCAATTGTGTCTTTCATACTCATTATTTAGTATAATCAAACCATCAAACAACCTTAAAACCCTAAAACCCTAGCTCCGCAAAAGGAACATAGCTCACGCCTTCTAACTCTAGTGCCCCCTCTATCTCTGTGGTTTGACCCCGCATCTTGCCTTTCGCCTATACTATGACAGTACCCCGTACGCTTGCGGGCGAACTGTTTTAGTTTTAGTGATCGACTCGATTTGGGACCATACAAATTTCAAAAGTGAAGATCCCATATCATGTGTGCTCCGACCTCGTGGGGTGTAAAAGCACCACTAGCGGGGACACACCATCATCCTCTCAAGAACACCTTAGAAATCGAACACATGGATTTAGGGTTTAGAAAGAGAGAATCCTACATAAGAATGCTACAAAGTTGTAGTCCTAAACTCATAAGGACCTCATTTACCATCTTAATCATCATGTTAATAACACCAAGTATTGTAATGCTTGTAGTGTCATCACCTCCATCCTCTCTAAACATATCATGACATCCGACCATTAGCTGAACATATACAACTAAAAATACATGTGTAATGACCATCAAGGTCAAACAGACATAAGAGCATATAACATCCTCAAATCAGGGGTGAACCATAACCAAAATAGTAAGTTATCACCAAGGAATGTTCATCACAAATAAAGGGATTATCGCCACCCAATGATGATCATCAACATCTTTTGAGCATGATAGAATTCTACATTATAGAGTCTCATTAAGAGAAATGATTACTCATGTTTATCACCTAACAAATAGTACTAAAACTCATGTTACACTAAGGTATCTGAATCCCCATTCATAAGGATAGAAATCAATAACCAAGGCCAGGAAAAATATCCATTTTGTATTCATTTCAAAACCAGGTACAATAGAAATTAGGGTTTGGAAGATAGAAGCAAATTTTATAGAACTATCACCATGGATCAAACCCTAATTGATGATAACACCTTTTCGCATGTTAAGATCATATTTCAAAGATAGAAATTGCAAAAAAAAGAGCATGATTATGGTGCTAAAATAGAAGAGGGGAAAGTTGTATAACCCACCTTTTGTGGCGATCAAGCTCCAATGATCAAAAGCTCCTAGAGAAGGAAAGAAGCCTCAACTTTGCTTAGCACTTCAGCCACCAAATCACCTCACAAAAGAGGAAAATCATGATTAAGAAGTAGCTCAATAAAGAGGGCAAGAAACCCTAGGCCGAACAAAAAGAAAAAGGGAGAAAGAGAAGGAATCATCCTTTCACTCGGGTTCACCATGTCAAAACATAGTTTATGACCCCTTATGATGAGAAGTTCCTCTCCAACGGCCACCATAGGTGATCTACAATCCACGATCGAGGAAGAAATAGATGATGATGGAGGTTTCATGTGGAAAATGTGATCAAGAAGGTAGAACTACTTACCAAGTGAAGATTTGCCAAAAACCACCACCATAAGAGTTGGTCTAGCACAAATCCTTCTTTAAGCAAGGTTGATCGACCACCATAGCTTTAGGATCTGACTCCTTTGCTCCCAAAGCTCCAAGGTAAGTTACAATGGAGAGGGGAGAAAGTAGGGCTGAAAAAGAGTGCTTGCTAATGAAGATAAATGGATATATACCAAAAGAAGGAGGGAAGTAGGGTTTATGTGAGGTGTCAACATATTAGAACACCAAAGGAACACTTGTCCATTAATAAGATGGACATGCAACCACTTTACGTATGCATGCATGAGATGGTGATATAACCTATGTTGGGTATCAACCTACTTGGGTCCCCAACATGTGGTTTCAGCCACAAAACTTCATGGAGGTCAAAATAAGAGCAAAACATCAAGACTAGGTCAAAACAAGATCATCGCCATCAAAGAGGTTGAAACACAAGAAGACAAACATCTTGGTCGAAACACAACACCCCAAACCATCATGATCATAACAACATCATGCCAAGGCAAGTGTTTCAATCGAAACACATCCAAGACAGCCCCTAGGTCGCTACCATCACCAAGGTTCAATAAGGTTGAAATAAAAGGGTCACCAACATACTAGGTCAAGACATACCACAAGAAGACAACTTGTCTTGACCCCAAACACATCCAAGACCATCTAGGTGAGACAACAACACCAATGGAATGTGTCTTGGCTGAAACACTCCCAAAACATACCATAAGGTCGAAACAAGGGTTGTTATACCCAAGCAACACTACTAGGTTGACACCATCCAAACCCTAGAAACCCTAGCATATCATGTGATACCACCTCATCAATCAAGGTCCCACAAGGCGCCCCATAGCATCATTCTCTCTCTTATTATGCTAAAGCACTAAGGGCGCTCCCAACATGTGACAAATTACAAGATAACCTCTCAACTTGGGTAAATTGCATTTTGGTCCAAAACAAACAATTATAGTTCAGACAACGTTCAAATAGGATCAAACTTGAAACATAAGCTCATCACATGATAACAAAACACCTCAAAGGATTAGAATAGCAAGGTTTTAAACATCTCATTATACAAAGTAAGCACAATTAGCACTAAGCTAGGTCATGGGCCTTACACTAATTGCTTTAGCATTGAGTTGTGCCTTCTTCGTGATTTTTGCATTTCATGTAGTCATCTCTCTATGAGAAACCTTGTAGGGAAGAGCCACAATCACCCACATATCAAAACTTAGTCCTTCTACTTAGGATTTCTCTTCTCTTCCAGTATCAGAGGTTGGTGTCCATGAAGATCACATTACAAGTGGAGAATCTTCCCTCAAGGTTGACAGATCCAAGCAAGTTGCCTCCCATATCCTCTTATCAGTGGGAGTAGTATATCACATAACATAATACCTTTATTTGATACTAACTGTTGTACCTATGGGCTCAAGGGGGGGTTAATTGAGTTATACTCTTAAAGCAATTTTATTAGACCTTCAAAGCTAATTCCAAGATAAATATTATAAGTATCAAAAGAAGATGTAATAACCCTAAAAGTCACACTTATGTAATTTGAGAATCAAATAAGATGCAATTCAAAACCATGGAATTCTATGTATATGTTTTTCAATTTAGTTTGTGAACGCAACTTTTTCAAATTAAAGGGATTATGTGGTCTTGTCTAATTGAATAATGCTTAAGAGTTTTGTTGATTGAAAATAAAAGGAAACCCTACAATTCTAGAATACTCCAAGATTATCATTCAATTGAAAAATGCATACATGAAATACCTCTATTTTGTTTGGATACCAATTTGAGGGTAACCAACAAGTTTTGTTGGGCCCCAACTTTATCCAGATGTGGGATAATGACCGTATGAAGATAATTTCCAAGTTTGAAACAATAACGAATTACATGTGACCTAGGAGATTAAACTAAGTTATACTTGAAAAGGAAAAAGAGTATATTTAACTTTCCTATTTAACATCAAAATTTTCCTAGTCCGAGACAATGTTGAGATAAGAATGCCCTTAAAATCTGGGAACAATGGATGTTTTTAGAGGAATCTATGATTTTTCAAAGATTTGTCTAAAGTGAGATAATAGCAGGATAATTCAATTTGAGTAAAATGTAAATAAATTGCCCCAACCTTAGTTCATATAAAATGGGACTTTGCCTCGTGATATGTTAATGCAAGAAATACTTGGATCTCTTGGATGGAGATCTGATGACTATAGCATCATCTCCTTCCTTGTGACCCAAGTCCCTCTCGAATTCGACTCCTGATTAGATCCTATGTCTCTCACATCTCCACCAATTTTTCTTGGATTTGTTTAGTTGAAATCAAGAGACAAAATTGAATCAAACAAGACAAAATCGACAACTATCGTCGCCTATAGTGATTTCCCAATTCACCGATGACTGTACATAGTTAGATCTAGACCCCAATGCCTCTACTCATTGCCCCATACCATAAATATGAACTTTGTAGCTTCCCCACACCATCTTGAGATGAACCCATCTCTCAATTGGAGACATGCTTTCCTGTGAGATTCCAATTGAGTACCACCATATTCTCCGGTGATGGTGACCTTGCCTCGAGGCTATGCTATTGCTCTGACCAATTCCTTTAGTCACATGCACCACATGAAGATTCCCTAAAGGTCCTAATACTCATGAGCAAGCAAGGAGTCCCCAGTTTCTCTCCACTCTAGACTAGTGTTTGTCATCTATGTTGCTATGCAAACTCAGAGCCTAGTGAAGGTTGGAAACTACTCGAACCAATTCCATGAAGCTTCTCTAAGCCTCAAGTCACTATGAATTGAGGTAATCGTGCTCTCTTTCTCGCATATTTCTTCTTTGACGCATTACACCCCTATCACCCACCTCTAAACACCTTCTCCATGCAATCTTTAGTTGAGACCAATGGAACCCAAAAAAGGAAATGGTATCCTTGGTAGAGATTGTTGTGGTCACCAACGAGGGGTCAACATAGGGTTGGCTCCTTGGTTGTTTGTAGTGTGGGATGACCACATGGAAAACAATCCCAGGTGGGATATGTCTCCTCTTCCCTTAATTTGTGTGACATAATTGTCACAATGCATGGGCAAAGGTGAATCTAAATCTGTTGCTCCATGATCGATAAATTGATATATTATCCAGTGACAACCTCTTATTGGTCAATAATACAAGTAACTTGAGATAATTGTAGTAATTAAACACTAGTTACGATAACACACACACACACACACAAACACACACACACACACACACACACATATATGTGTGTGTGTGTGTGTGTGTGTGTGAAATTGAAGAGGAAAAATGAGAGGAATATGAAAACAAGGTTTCAAATTGTGATTTCATTTTGGATTCTAAAAGTATATGTTAATGCATGGTTTGATAAAATTGAGTACATGAAAACCCTATATTTATGGAATCAATATTCATATCATGTTCTTTTTGATATTGATGCATGAAAGCTGATATAAATTACTTATGGTACATTACAAGGTTCAACCTAAGCATTCAAGTTTCCCACAATGACCAACCATGGTTCATAAACCTTAAAGATTTAATATGTGATATATAGGGTATATGCTATATAACACTAATTCAACCCTAATCTGACCATAAACCCTAACTTAGTACCCGATTTAGACTTAGTTAGTAGTTTGAGGACATAAAGGTGATACTTTGTCGTCATGTTTAGTTACAAGTTGATCTATCTATTTGGCTGGTCTTGCTTGAAATACTTGGACCTTAGGCCACCTATGAAGAAAGATCCATGGTTAATTGTGACTACTCACTCGTTATTGACTTCTGAATTTTGTCAATAGTTTCTTGACGTATTGCAAATTAAACTACTGATTTTTTTACTTCCTATTTTTAAGATAATGCCCTATGTGTATCATCTATAACAAGAATAATTTCATAATGCAATATCTAAGGGGTAGTTGAAGGAGGTAATCATATCAATAAACTAGGAATGAGTCATTGAGGAAGTGACTACCATTAATGAAGGGTGTGGCTAAGTCCATTAATGGATAGTCACCCTAGATCTAATGTTGGATCAAACTTTAGAATCCATTTATGGAGGAAGGGATTAGTGTACCCACTAAGACATGGAAATTATGGTTTAGGACGTTATATAGAAAATAAAATGTTCTAATATTATGAATAATTGATGCTCATGATTGATATGTTCTTACACACATATGTTAGTTGCACCACATACACAGTATAGATATATATATATTGTACCTTGCTTCTATTTTTTGACATATTAGTCTAAGTTGCACTTATTATTTAAAGACATGGATATCAAAAAGGTGTCACCTAAAGAACAAATGGCTAAAGATTATTGGAGGATATAGTTAGATAGTCATATTTCCTTTCAGCATGGCCTTTTATTTTGAATAGTCATGAAACTCCCCTGACGAGAGTTATATTCATTTTGTTATCAGACTATTTTTGTGTAAGGAGTGGCATCCTAGAGGGGAACTGCTCCCCACTATAAATAAAAGGGCTACATACCTTGAACCAAACACCACATAAAATTTCACCAAAGGGATGATAACCAATTCATTCAACATGTATGTATCATAACGCAAAACGTAGTAGCAGAAGAGAAATGCATCTAGCTATTACAAAGCTTGATATCTTGATACATCACTACACCACACAGGTGAGTCAAAGGAAAACTATCTTAACAAATAAGGATCTAGATAAACACCTCTTTCAAGTCTCCCAAAAGCTAGGCTACAACTACTATTGTCCAAGTCCACCTTGCTTATCCTCTCCTTGATCTAAACCTGGGGATGGAAGCATACCCCACAAAAAGGAGAAGAAAAGGAAACATCACTAAAAGTTGGTATGTGCTTACTGAATAGGAAAATTGAGCAATATATGGAATAAAGGACAAAAAAATATAAAAGGCTTCCCATAGAAAAGACAAGGATTACCCAAAAGGGCATAAAAGGTAAGAAAAACAATGAAAGAGTTACTTGCCATAACCAAACAAATAAAATCGTGCCATACTAGCACATATAAAGAATTAGGACATTGTAACATACTGAATACTAAAATTTTATATTTTGACCCTCTTTCCCATCTTTTCCTTTCATTTCTATCCTTATTGGCCTTTCTATTTAATTAATGGAATTTATAGTGATTTAGTGAACATTTATTCACTAATTGTACCAATATAAGGGTTTATACACAAATACCTTAGTGAAAGCTTAATTACCATAATTAAGTTCTCTAAACCTTGATCTAACTTTTTGATATGATTTGAAAACATAAAATGATCCTAAGTTTCAAATTTGGTTCGATTTGGATGTTGTTTGTGCAAGTTATGCAATTATATGTACATTCTGGACTTTTATGCAATTTACCCAATTGAGAGGTTTTTCTTGCAAATTATCACCTGGATTTTAATCCTTAGATATTCCCTTACCATTAACGAGATTTCAAACCATTGGAGAACCTAGTTTCACCTTGGTTTTATGGTATTTCTTTCCAAGGGCATTATATGGATTACCCTCTTTATCAAGGTGCTTATCTTTAAAAGCTATCAACCAATGAGGTTATTTCTTTCTTGAAAAATGGTGGGGATGGCCTATAAGGATCTATGGGCTCTTAGGACCGACTTTTTATATGCATGGAACCTCTATGAGGTGTCCTCTTGCATGTCCATCTAGCCCTAGGCTAAAGACACATGGAAAGTCCCTTAAGACACCTCATGCTTCACCTCTCTCTTTATATAGCCATGTATACCCCTTCCCAACTCACAATTCAAAAACTCTTGCTCTCCTTTTCTTTCCTCTAGATTAGATAATAGTTCCTTCTGTATTTGGCCATGAAGTTGTTGTCCCAAGGTAATAGCGGGAGCCTACCTTGGTGAAGAAGGCTCCTAGGGCTTCCAAATTGCTCTATTAGGGTTTCTAAAGCTCCTCCTTGGTAATTCCGACCAAAACTAGTAAGTTTCCTCCCTTCCTTCCCTATTTTCATACTGTTAGTCTTCCTTACACCTTCGTCTAGGTTGAAACCATGACCATACATGGTAAAACTCCACCTAAAACCCTAAAACACACTAGTACATAATTGGCCTTTAGTGTCGATTTTTAAGCGACACCTATGTGGGTGCTGCTAAAAGCCCAACCGTTACGCGTCGGTTCTCAAACTGATGCCACAACCCTTCGCACACCATCGAAAATGCACTAGTAGGGGGTATAGGTGTCAGTTATTAGCTTTGAAACTGATGCCATATACCTTCGCGCCCCAAAAAGGGCGCCATCTGGGGCACTATCGACGTCGGTTTATTAGTGATAACTGACGCCATCTCACCCACTGCCATGGCCATGCTGGCCAGCACGGCTCTGGTGTCTGGCCTACTGCCATGATCGTGCTGGCCAGCACGGCCGTGGTGTCTGGCCTCATTAGGAAATCGACGTCGGTTACTAGTAGGGCAACCAACACTGTAACCATTTGTCGTCAGTTTTATACAAATAACCGATGCCTATTTTATGTTTTTTTTTCTGTCAGTCTGTAGACCTGCTGTGGATGGTCGCAGGATGAGAAACCTGCAGTTCAGTTATGAACTGCAGGTTTTATGACATCCATTGATATCGGCCAACAACAAGCCACAAACCTGCAAAATTAACAACATAAATGTTCACACATTTAGCAACCTGTATTTCCATTCGATTTTCACACATGTAGAAACATTCATGTAGCAATCTGTAGTTCCATTCATTTTCACATTCACACATATAGAAACATTGATATAGCAACCAACAATTTCATTCATTTTCACTCAGACACATGTAGAAACATTCAGACATGTAGAAACATTCACACATATTATAATTCAGAAATTCATTTACAAAATATCATTCTTTAGTCATTATTCGCTATCAACATCCCAATTATATGTTAAAACCCACACTACTTGTATGGTTATTGATCATTCTTCTCTTACATCATTTAATTCTTTCGTCGTATAGGGAGCATGTACATCTGGTAAGGCCTTTCCTATAGTGTGGTCAGTTTTAAACACCTACAAAGAGAATGATGTATATATAATTAATAATATATAAATAAGAGTGATATATGAACATTTCATATTATCTAATGAGACTATATATAATACCTCAGGAATGATATCGATGTCCACTGCGGCATATTTGATAATCATGTGCATAAATCGCATCACATAGTATGCACATGCCCATCCATTGTCTTGTGTAGAACACTACAAATTGATACAAAATATTAAAAAATACAACTAATTAAGCACTGTTCACATTAATAATATATACATTGTAGTCGGGAACTTACTTCCATGTTTTTCCAAATTATTTGCTAGTTCTTTTTCCTAGGGACCTTTTCTCTAGCCTTTTTGAACTCATCTAAACCCCTACATGTTAATGTAACACAGTACATTGCATAATTAAATAGTAATGTAATAACATATATTGACGGATATGAAAATGAAATATTTCTCACCGGAATAATGCCATTTTCATTTTGTGTCCATATTTTGAATTCAATTTAGTCCCCTTAGGATCTAGATAATAGACAGTGAACGTCTCAGGGACAATAACTAGTAACTCCCAATGCATACCACTAGAGATAAAAATAGTGAAAAATTAATAACTTAAAATCCACAATAAAAATGTAATTTTCTTAAGTCCAAATTATAAGCAAAGTAAACTTACTCCACATTGAATGGAGTTATATCTCCGTCTTGTTATTTTGAGCAAAATTTGCAAAAGCATCACAGTAGTATTGTTGATGACGGAGGGTCTTTAGCTATTAGACTAATCAAAGATGAAATCAAAAATCCTATATGTTCGAATGCAAAATCTGCACATATCTTTTTTAAGTAGCTGCAAAACATGTATTATATATGCATTAATAAATAAGAAACCAGATCACCAGATCCTACACAAGGTATATGGATGTATAAAGAAGATCTCACCTTATCCATAGCTCTATCACATATGTATTCAGCCAATCATATTAAAACAACTCCAAAATATCTTGTATAAATAGGTTGTTTTCGTATGATTGACCTGCAGCATCCGCATCTATAGAAACAGTTATAGGACAATTTATATCATGTTTTCCTAACCATATTGCCATACCCCTATAGTTAGGACCTAACGGGACAGGTAGGTCCTGTGGAACCCAACTTGGTAATGTAGGAGGTGGAGGTGGAGGCCTAGATGTCGTGGGTGTCTTCTTTTTAACCTGTATATATATATATATATATATATATATATATATATATATATATAATTTCAGATCAAGTGACATCATATACACACACTAACAATTTAACGTAATGTAAATTTACCATATAGTTTCAGTATAGAGGACATCCTCTTTTGGCCACAATATCACTCCGCCTTCTGCCTCACCAAGCGTTTCACAATCTGGGTGGGCATATGGCAATAGAAGATCTATCCACTTGGAGAATATACGTAGCGGGCTCACACGAACCCAACCAGCTGGTAATGGAGACCCATGAAACATTTCCCCTAGTAGGGATGGGTAAGTTGACGCCTCTGCAATGACAAATTCTTTACTTTTTAGATGACATGGCTTCAACCCCTACAAATTTTTGTGTAAAGAATGTTATATACATATATACATATCATCTTAAAAATATATCATCTTGAAAAGACTAGTTATTATGTCATAAAAATACTTACAATGGATGTGCTAGGTGGTGGGTCTACAGGATTACTCCCAACCTCTACAGTAGGAGTAGAGCGGGACGCCATAGGTACTGTCTGCTGAGTGGTAATTTGAGATGTCTGCCACTTGCTAAGTGCTTCTTCGAGTTTCCTATCAACTAGCTTATCTACCTATACATGGATAAAAGAAATGTTAGTTTCTGATTATTGAATTCTCTTTTACAGTAACATTATAAATAAAGAATAGGTTACCTCTTTTTGTGAAAGTCCCGCTTTTGAGACACGTTTGTGCTGGAATGGCCCAAAGAACGCTTTGATGCCCACACCAGCGCTTACAGCCCTAACACGTCCAGGATGCTATGGGTTACCCAGAGAAACTGTCAATCCATCCCTTGTGCCCTCAGGAATGAACTTGTCTTGTTTCCTCAGCTCGTGCAACTCCCTCTAATCGCTAAAACCAAAATTTGTAATTAAGTAAACACCACAAATAATCAAAATTTGAACGATTGCTCTAAGAATTGTATTTTACCATTTTTGCAACCACCTCAGCAGTTGCGGGCTTCCTTATTTCTCCCTTCTTATTTTGCCTCCCAGCTATCCAAACATCATGGTGAGGCAGAGGTGTGCTACCTATAGTAGAGGACTCCTAAGTAGCAGTAGACTGAGCAGTAGCCTCAGATTGTAGTCTTTGGCGAATGCATGCATACCCCTTTAGACCCATTGTGCGGTCATGCACATTTAGTGCACACCTTGCTTTTTGCGCCTCACTGAGGGCCTAGTTAGTATGCACATTAATGATTTGGTTAGTAACACTAAATGTTAATCTTGAATAGGTGAATAAAATGTATATTAATTAAATTGGAAGTGACGCCTAATACCTTGAATTCATCAGTTTGTCTTCAAGCAACAAACGTGTCCCATTCTTCTTGGTCCAGGAAGTTCCACTGTTCTGTGGCTGTCTTCTTCCTCTTGTCACCTTCTTTTATGTATTCTCGGGTGAGATTTGTCCTATAGTTCCTTAGGACTCTCCCACAGCATTGCATCACACATTTACGATGCAGCTTTTCATCCAATTCAAATATACTCTGTAAAATAGAATTAATATTAACTAGTATCCAAAAAAATAGTAATCTAACAAATAGAATTGCAAATTAATAATAATTCATGCATAAATCCTTCCATATTACGCCTTTCTTCCCCTTAGGAACTTTATGCCAAGAATTTATCTTACAATCGCAATGGCTACGAGTAACATACTCAAGATATGAAACAAACGAATTGTGATTCACTCCAATTGCAATTCCTGCATTATCAAAATCCACAACAAGTTTGGGTCCATTGCTCCTTTGCTCTATTAACTTCTTCATCATAGTGATGCCCCTTCTCTTTTCAACTTTTTGGTGTTGCTCATCAAGTGCCTCAAGTGCTTCAGAGGGTACATTTGCATCATCAACCTAAAATTTGACAAAATAAACACACTTACAGGATATAACTAGAAATGGACATATAGATATAAATATATGATATATATTTTTAAAACTTACATTGTGAGGTGACGCATTTATGTCCTCACCCTCACGGTAATCATCAGCACGGTCATCAGGAGAATGCTCAGCCATCTGAAAGATCACATTCACATTGTAAAGTTCACATTGTAAAGTAATTCATATTGTAAAGCTCACATTGTAAAGTTCACATTCACATTGTAAAGTAATTCACATTGTAAAATTCACATTGTAAAGTTCACATTCACATTGTAAAGTAATTCACATTGTAAAGCTCACATTGTAAAGTTCACATTCACATTGTAAAGTAATTCACATTGTAAAATTCTCATTGTAAAGTTCACATTCACATTGTAAAGTAATTCACATTGTAAAGTTCACATTCAGAAAAATAAAACATATAAAAAAATATAAACATGCCTCTAATATTGTGATTTTTTATAAATTAACAATCCTTCATTCTCTAAGTACATATGTACTTAGAGAACAAACGGGGAAATGATGTCGAAATTTTCTTGAAAGCTAAATACACATTATACACTTACATCCTAATTGATATTAGGTGTTCAAGAACAGTCCCAAACCGAAGACTATCCACGATTTACTCCTAATGAGTAAATCTTAGATGGGTTTCTAGGCCAACAAATACATGTGTTGTCATTCTTATATACAATAAATGTGTACCACCTATCTCATTCTTGAACACCTAATCTCACTAGTAAGTGTATAATGTGTATTGAGTTTTCAAGAAAATTTCAGCAACATTTCCCCGCTATTCTCCAAGTACATATGTACTTAGAGAACAAACGGGGAAATGCTGCCGAAATTTTCTTGAAAACCCAATACATATTATACACTTACATCCTAAGTGAGATTAGGTGTTCAAGAACAGTCCCAAACCGGGGACTATCTAAGATTTACTCCTAATGAGTAAATCTTAGGACGGATTTCTAGGTCAACAAATACATGTGTTGTCATTCTATAACATTGATTTCAACATTTCGAGTGTCCATGCATGTTCATCATCAAGATAAAGATTACACATAAATTAGTATGACCTAGGGATGGAGAGATTCATAATTGATTTCAAAATTTCAAACTAGCTCATGCATTATCATCAATCTACATCATACAATAGGGATTCATGTAGATGTTAGGGCGACACATCAACACATAACTACAAAATCCGAGATGTAATATTAGGGTTTTAATATCTTACATAGATTGATCACAAGATTTCAGCAATATAGTTAATTCAAGATTATGGTGAAATGTGTATTAGGGTTTTAATATCTTAATTCAACATGCATCAAAATTTACAGAATTAGGTTAAGCATCAGTATTCAATTGCAAATGTATCTTCTTCTTCATGATCCCTCCTTACCAAATGGATAAAAGCAAGGCACGACCTGTGGGCTGGACACAGCGGCTGTGGCTGTGCTGGCCAGCACGGCCGTGCTGGACATCACAACTATGTAGACAGCACGACCGTTCTGGCCAGCGCACAGCCATGGCCGCCGTGTCCAGCCCACATGCAGCTCGTGCCTTGCTTTTATTAATGCATTTTGGTAAAAAGAGAGCAGGAAGAAGAAGAGGTGGAGGAAGAAGAAGAGGTTAGGTTGGAGGTAGGTGATGGTACCTGTGAAAAGCTTAAATGTTGTAGGGAGTTTCCTTGCCGGCGAGAGCAGGAGCAACAAGCAGTTAAGCAGGCGGCGACCAGGTTGGGTTCGGTGACGGTCGTCAGAGCAGACGCGGCCGGAAGGAGCAGGGGAGCGGCGACCAGGGGACCAGAACGGGGGCCCGAGCAGCCGCGGTCAGAAGGAGCAGGGGAGCAGCGACCAGGGGACTAGAGCGGGGGTCGGAGCAGTGACGGCCAGAAGGAGCAGAGGGAGCGACACACAAGGAGCAGGGGAGCGACGACGGCATGCAAGAAGCAGAGGAGGGGAACTGACGGTGGAATCACGAGACCCTAGAGCGGCGGAATCGACAATGAAACAGAGAAGGGGGAAGAGTCGGGCTCTCGCGGGTGCTATTAACTGCACCATAGGCGTCAATTGTATAAAAAACTGACACCCAAGAATGAATGGCGTCGGTTATCTAAAAGCACTGACACCTATGCTCAATGATAGTCGTCAATTTTTACTAGAAAAAACCGACGTCTATCTACATATGCCGATTAAAAAAAAAATTCTCGATTAATTACCATAGTCATCAGTTTCTTTATCAAACCGACGCCCAAGGGGTGTGAAAATTCTCTCGAGAATAGTGCGAGAAAACCCATTGGCGTCAGTTATTGTAGTAAAGCCGACGACCAAAATGTGCCAAATTTCTGTTTCGTGAAAAACCTTTTGTCGTCGGTTTAAGAGTTAATAACCGACGCCATATGTTAAATTTTGGAGGTAATTTTTTTCACTAGAAATTTTGGATTTGACAGTTAATTTTAGGCGTCGGTTTCTTAATAAGGAACCGACACTGAATAAAAGTGATACTTGTGTCTGGTCGCCCTTCACAGATAGATGTCGTTTTTTTTAACCGACGCTTTATGTGTTAGGTGTCGGTGTATTTATACAACCGACGCCTTTAAAAGTGACGTTATAAGTCATTTCTGTAGTAGTACCATCTCATCTACATGCTCTTTTACTAGGGTTTGCACCTCTAAAGTGGAGAAGGTGATCTTTGCTCAAGAAAGGAGCTTTGCTTGGAGCAACCAGACCTTCTAATCTTGGAATCCTTTCTGCTTGAACCTTATTACCTTCCTAGAGGCAAGTTTTGTTAACCCCCTTCTCATATATTTCTTAAGTACATGATTAAAACCCATGCTTCTATGTTGATAATCGATTATTTCCATCTCTTTTTACCACGTTCTTCTAAGGTTTTGGTTTCTTGCTATTTTATCTTCTCTAGAATCTCTAGTTTGGTTATATAAGAAACTTCAAACCTGATCTTGGGTCAAATGGTGTTTTCTCCCTCTCCCTCTCTCTTTAATTATCTCGATTGGTTTGATGATGTGGCAATTTCCTATTGGTCAGTATTGCAAAATTCATATCTTCTAAACCGCTTATCCAAATTTGACAAATAAATATGTTTTGGAATTGAAAAATTAATCTCTATCTAATAAAAATATTTTCAAGGTCTGATTTCATGAAGGGTGATTTTTGTAAAACGAATTTAATGCAGAAAATCCATAAAAATTGCATCTTAATCATCATAGCTCCAAAATTAACATAAAAATATGTTTTCTTGGTTAGGAGAACCTAATAAGTTCATTGGTGATATTTTCAAAAGCTAAATCCGAATTTTGCTAAAAAGCTCTAAAAATAGGGTTTCTATACATTAATGTGCACTATGTACTCTAATACATGTTAATACATTGAAAATAGGCAAAGTGGAACTTGGACTCAATTAAAGTGGTGAAAGTTAGTAATTGATATCAGTAAGAGAGGTATGTGCTATGTATGCGCAATCCCTATGTATGTATGTGCATTCCTTACACCCTATGTTGGGATAATTGTAGCCAAACCCTATATTTCCCTAATGAGGCTTAAATGAACCCTAAATATTCTATTCTTGAATCCTAATGTTGTTCATGCCTCAAATTAGATTATAATTTCTTCTTGTTTGGGTATTATACCCCACTGCAATGCTTATTGAATATTATGACTACTCTTGCCATGACTACTTTTCTAGCATGTGGATTTATGTTCTATTTAATTTAAAGTAACGATACTTATGTACAACCACCCACAGAGGGCATGTAAATAATCACCCTAGGGAATGTCTTATTCTCCCCATAATATTGTAGGTGACTGGGAATGTCTTATTCTCCCCTCACCTAAGGATAGAGGTTTGGTAGATGCCTCAACCCTACTTAGTTAGGTAGGCATAATTATCTTACATGCAAATCCTTTTTATTATGTTTTTTAATGGCAAGCTTCTTTGATATATAGCCTCATACTCTTGTTATCTTCATCATATGATGAACTCTAGCATGTTTTTATTTGCTTTACTTATCTTGATATCCTAGACTAGTTTTGTGACATACTTTTCTTCCCTTTCCCTTTTTGTTGGGCGACTTCCCAACCACCCAGGTGTTGAGCAAGGCGATGGATAAGACAAGGAAGATCTTAGCTTTTGGCTTGGACTCGGTTGATGGAGATGTCACTTGGAGACAAGATTGTAGTAGTCTAGACTTCCCTATATCTAGATCCTGATTGTGTGTCTTGATGTAAACCCTAATGGGAGAATTTGATGTATTGTTGTAAACCTTTTATGAAATTGAATATAGTCAGTTATTTTTTTATTCTGCTGCTTTCTAATGGTCTTTTATATAACAATATTTAATAAATTTGGGAAATTTATGCCCATTCCATCATACCTCTGAGAGTGTTTGGAATGGATGTCAATTCTTCAAATTTTTAGTAAAGGGGTGATTTCACCTATTTACATCAATGGTATCAGAGCCATAACCCCTCTAGTAGGTGGGGCCCACATGGACATGGCATGCCAGTTTTGATCTGTGCGGTCCAGGCATGTAGGAAAGGGATGTCCATGGTTGACGTAGCCACCCTTACGCTGGTATTCCGTGATCGGGAGCTGGGTGTCCATGGGCCATTGTGGGTCTACACTAAATGGGGAAGATATTATGAGGCCTTATAGTTGAGCCTTAACGAGGACGTCAAGAGCTTAAGTGGGGGAGATTGTAACATCCCAGGATTTGAGGCCTCAGATAACATGATCTTAAAAGGAATGATTGGACTACCCATATTACCAAGGTGCACCTCCTTTTCCGGAAGCCCATTACTAAAGAACTCCATAGTTAAGCGTGCTCAGCTTGGAGTAGTACTAGGATGGGTGACCTGTCGGGAAGTTTATCCTGGCATGTGCGTGAGTGTGGACAAAGTACGTAGTTAAGGCTGGTGGTGGTATGTGGGGACAGTCGTCATTTCTGAAACTCTACTAGAGCCTTGGGCAGTGGGCCCAGGCGTTACAAATGGTATTAGAGCCCATTGTAGTCGGAATCTGACTATTTCAATTTTGTCTCCCTAATTAGAATCCCTTCATTACATAGTTCCTTTAGGTGACATGGTTGCCCTAGAGATGATCTATAAATGATGAAATGTTGATTTAGGACCCTATAGTTCCACATTAGTATCATGATGAATAAAACCCTAAAATACTCATAACTAATATATGCATAACTTAATGTTGTTTAGGTTTGCCTTTAGGCAACTATTAGGGCATGAAGTTGAAGCAAAGGTGTCTAGAAAGGATCAAGTTTTGGGGGCTGGCAATATTTTTCTCCACACCACTTGCTTGGCTTACGAGGACTCCTAGATCCATATGATATCGGCCTGGCCTAAGCTGAAATGGATTGTCTGAAATAGTTGCTTTTAGGTAATAGTGACCTTAGACATCTATGTTTTATATCTTTGGGAACCCTAAGTTTTAAGTGTATGATGACTTGTTTGAGGATGGATACCCAATATAGTTCCCTTATGACCCATATAACCACATGTTTGGATAGTTATCCCTAGAACCTAAACTTTGAAGTTTGGTGTTTAGTAAGCAATCAGAGTGCGCAGTGAAGCATGATGTATCTTGTATATGGTCTAGTTTGACTCACCCTTTTACCTCTATATTAGTTTGGCTTGGTAGGTCAAACCATTTAAGGGGTGGAGAATAGTTGGTTTGATGATGTTTGAGTAGTTAGATTTTGAGGATGAAATTCTTTCCAAGGGAATGGAGTCATGTAACATACTGAAATATAGCTACTCTGACTTTAGAAACCCTAACTCCCTAATTCAGAAGATAGTGTGCTTGAATCCTTAGTTTTGACCAAACAAGTTATAGTTGTAACCACATGTTTCTTTATATCCAAAAGAACATATAATGATCATCTAATGAATAGTTCATATATTTGAACCCTAATGAATATCTAATGCACAGAATAAGAGTAACTCGCATTTTAATACTAATAATGGATAGGCATGATGTTGACCATGTCATAAACCAATAAACCCTAAAGAAATGACGAGCAAGATAATTGTAACCTAATCTTGTATTTAATGCATACTAAGAATGTATAGATGAAGAATAATGATCATGTTAACCTAAACCCTAAGTTGTAATCATTTAACCTTAACATATACATCCTTAATGCCTTTCATAATACATTAATGACATTAGGTGTCATAATCAGTTAACATACTATGATACACATAAATGATATATATAATCATCTAATCACATATCAATCAAGTCATCAATATGAAATTCATGGTATGTTACTTTGTTATCTAATACACACACAATTAGTCACTTAATGTGAATCAATTCGTAATATGCCTCACCTTGATCATTAAAATACATGGAGTGGCTTCAATATGAATATGAAGTGATTTGATTCACATAAATTTGCAAACCAATAATATAAATAAATATAAGAAAATGATTAATGATGACATTTATGTGAGAAATAAAGATAATGTGGCAATGAGATAATGTTTAATATAAATATATGTAATTGATGTGACATAATTTGGATTGAATGAAGACTTAATGACAAATTGAATATTTCATGCAAAATAATTATTTATAACTTAATGTGGTGATAGTATAAGGATAATGAAGTCGAAGCTCAAAATATTAAGGATAATGATCAAGTATATTGAGAAAATTTGAGTAACCCATAATTTTGTTAAAATTCTTAGGAAGATAAATGATATATATATATATATATATATATATATATATATATATATATACGATGTTTCATGGATGACAATGAAATATAAATTCCTTGGTAATAAAGTGATTATGACATGACACAATTAAAATCATGGTGATAATGTGATGTCATATTGAATATAATGTTAATGAGCCAAAAATGTAAATAATGTTAAATCTCGTAAAATGATATCTAAATAATGAAACCTAGGTGATCCTTGAGAACCTAACCTATGTCGAGATGATTGTGGAGTATATGTTGATGAGTTGTTTGGTGGAAGTTAAGGTTGGAGAAATAACCTGAAGTTTTGCGATGAGATGTTGCACACTCACCCTTCCCTTCTTGCTTGTGATTTCGGGGACGAAATCCTCTTTAAGGGGTGGAGTGTTGTAACATACCGAATTCTAAAATTTTATATTTTGACCCTCTTTCCCATATTTTCCTTTCATTTCTATCCTTATTGGCCCTTCTATTTAATTAATGGAATTTATAGTGGTTTAGTGAACATTTATTCATTAATTGTACCAATATAAGGGTTTATGCAAAAATACCTCAGTGAAAGCTTAATTACCATAATTAAGTTCTATAAACCTTAATCTAACTTTTTTATATGATTTGAAAACATAAAATGATCCTAAGTTTCAAATTTGGTTCGATTTGGATGTTGTTTGTGCAAGTTATGCAATTATATGTACATTCTGGAATTTATGCAATTTACCCAATTGAGAGGTTTTTCTTGCAAATTATCACCTAGATTTTAATACTTAGATATTCCCTTACCATTAACGAGATTTTAAACCATTGGAGAACCTATTTTCACCTTGGTTTGATGGTATTTCTTTCCAAGGGCATTATAGGGATTACCCTCTTTATCAAGGTGCTTATCTTTAAAAGCTATCAACCAATGAGGTTATTTCTTTCTTGAAAAACGGTGGGGATGGCCTAGAAGGATCTATAGGCTCTTAGGACCGACTTTTGATATGCATGAAGCCTCTATGAGGTCTCCTCTTGCATGGCCATCAAGCCCTAGGCTAAAGACACATGGAAAGTCCCTTAAGACACCTCATGCTTCACATCTCTCTTTATATAGCCATGTATACCCCTTCCCAACTCACAATTCGAAAGCTCTTGCTCTCCTTTTCTTTCCTCTAGATTAGATAATAGTTCCTTCTGTATTTGGCCACGAAGTTGCTGTCCCAAGGTAATAGAGGGAGCCTACCTTGGGGAAGAAGGCTCCTAGGGCTTCCAAATTGCTCTATTAGGGTTTCTAAAGCTCCTCTATGGTAATTTCGACCAAAACTAGTAGGTTTCCTCCCTCCCTTCCCTATTTTCATACTGTTAGTCTTCCTTACACCTTCGTCTAGGTCGGAACCATGACCATAAATGGTAAAACTCCACCTAAAACACTAAAACATCTCATCGACATGCTCTTTTGCTAGGGTTTGCACCTCTAAAGTGGAGAAGGTGATCTTTGCTCAAGAAAGGAGATTGGCTTGGAGCAACCAGACCTTCTAATCTCAAAATCCTTTCTGTTTGAACCTTATTACCTTCTTAGAGGCAAGTTTTGTTAACCCCCTTCTCATATATTGCTTAAGTACATGATTAAAACCCATGCTTCTATGTTGATAATCGACGATTTCCATCTCTTTTTACCATGTTCTTCTAAGGTTTTGGTTTCTTGCTATTTTATCTTCTCTAGAATCTCTAGTTTGGTTATATAAGAAACTTCAAACCTGATCTTGGGTCAAATGGTGTTTTCTCCCTCTCACTCTCTCTTTAATTATCTCGATTGGTTTGATGATGTGGCAATTTCCTATTGGTCAGTATTGCAAAATTCATATCTTCTAAACCGCTTATCCAAATTTGACAAATAAATATGTTTTGTAATTGAAACATTAATCTATATCTAATATTTTTTTTCAAGGTCTGATTTCATGGTTTGACGAAGGGTGATTTTTGTAAAACGAATTTAATGCATAAAATCCATAAAAATTACATATTAATCATCATAACTCCAAAATTAACATAAAAATATGTTTTCTTGATCAGGAGAACCTAATAAGTTCATTGGTGATATCTTGAAAATCTAAATCCGAATTTTGCTAAAAAGCTCTAAAAATAGGGTTTCTATACATTAATGTGCACTATGTACTCTAATACATGTTAATACATTAAAAATAGACAAAGTGGAACTTGGACTCAATTAAAGTGGTGAAAGTTAGTAATTGATATCAGTAAGAGAGGTATGTGCTATGTATGTTCAATCCCTATTTATGTATGTGCATTCCTTACACCCTATTTTGGGATAATTGTATCCAAACACTATATTTCCCTAATGAGGCTTAAATGAACCCTAAATATTCTATTCTTGAGTCCTAATGTTGTTCATGCCTCAAATTAGATTATAATTTCTTCTTATTTGGGTCTTATACCCCACTGCCATGCTTATTGAATATTATGACTACTCTTGTCATGGCTATTTTTCTAGCATGTGGATTTATGTTCTATTTAATTTAAAGTAGTGGTACTTATGTACAACCACCCACAGAGGGCATGTAAATAATCACCCTGGGGAATGTCTTATTCTCCCCATAATATTGTAGGTGACTGGGAATGTCTTATTCTCCCCTCACCTAAGGATAGAGGTCTGGTAGGTGCCTCAACCCTACTTAGTTAGGTAGGCATAATTATCTTACATGCAAATCCTTTTTATTATGTTTGTTAATGGCAAGCTTCTTTGATATATAGCCTCATACTCTTGTTATCTTCATCATATGATGAACCCTAGTCTATTTTTATTTGCTTTACTTATCTTGATATCCTAGACTAGTTTTGTGACACATACTTTTCTTCCCTTTCCCTTTTTGCTGGGTGCCTTCCCAACCACCCAGGTGTTGAGCAAGGCGATGGATAAGACAAGGAAGATCTTAGCTTTTGGCTTGGACTCGACTGATGGAGATGTAACTTGGATACAAGATTGTAGTAGTCTGGACTTCCCTCTATGTAGATCATGATTGTGTGTCTTGATGTAAACCGTAATGGGGGAATTTGATGTATTGTTGTAAACCTTTTATGAAATTGAATATAGTCAGTTATTTTTTTATTCCGCTGCTTTCTAATGGTCTTTCATATACCAATGTTTAATAAATTTGGAAAATTTATGCCCATTCCATCATACTTCTAAGAGTGTTTGGAATGGATGTCAATTCTTCAAATTTTTAGTAAAGGGATGATTTCGCCTCTTTACAGACACACAACCCATAATCATTAACCTACATGCATGTGAGATAAACATAACATTAGAACAATATAAATACAAAGGCGACCAAGCCTCACAAACTTGAAACCTGACAGAGAATGACGTACTGCCAAACTCCCAATATATATAAGTTGGGCCAAGCCTCACAAACTTGAAACTCGGGTATGGGGCACCACTACCTCCATCCCAATAATAAAAGGGGCATAGCTCCTAAAAACCAATGCAATTACACTACTCTAGTTCTACTGATTCACATAGCATGTTTAATAAAGAGGCAAGTAAAAAGGTATAGTCAGATTAAACAAAAGTTGCCATCATACTAATGGACAACATAAACATCCACCATATAAGTGAGCAAAAGATATCACATATCATCAAATGACGTTCCAACATGAACAATGTATAAGAAAGAGGCCAAGAGAATGTCCAAATATGATCATAAGATCATTAACAATGTAAGATACTTCACATGAAGTATATTTTCCAAAAGAACAAGATATAGCGTAGGTTAATGTCCATAGGGCCAAGAGAAAGATAATTTAGGTGAATTTCTCAAAAGAATAATCGGGGATGTAAACATACCTTACTCAAGAATCTAAACGGTCCAAAGTCAGTCCTAGTTCCAAGCCTAGGTCTCCAAAGCACCTATGATGCATATATGTAGAATTAGGGTTAAGCTTTCATTAATTATTCAAAACCCTACAAATTACCTTTTTCTTTATATGTAATTTAGGTTATCAAAACTATACCATATTTTAGGTTACCTTTTTCTGAGTCCAAAACACATTTTATTATATTTTTATGACTTATATATATTTAGTTATGAATTTTGCAAGTTATTACTTTTTTAGATTAATCCATTAAAATCTCATAAATTCAACATTGGATTTAGGTGAAAAAACCAACACCATAAGATATCTCTTATTTTCCTGAACCCAATGAGTATTTATTTGTAATTTTTGGACAAACATGGAATTAGTTATGATTTTTCAAAGCTCGACCAATCACAAAATCTTGAAAAGCCACGTAGGCAAAAATAATTATGCGAGAGGGAGAGAGAGAGTGAGAGACGGGCCAATCTTATGTGGCCCAACCACATGCATCCACATCAAATGGTCAAAGCTCAGCCAAACTCACCCGAAGCAAAAGAAAAATGGGCGAGAAGACAATTATGCCCTTGGCCAGGAAAAAGAAAAGAAACCAACAGTGAGGGTTAAAACCGGGAAAGCACATGGGGTTATCCCCCCTCATCCTTGACTGTTCCATGGATGCAAGTTGCAAGCCAGCAACTGAGAGACAGAATTGGGAAAAAATATTGAAGCGGATAAATGAGAGCTTTGACAACCGTTTCGCGAACTAGAAGGGTCCTAGATGCTAACCGCTAGACAGATTTGGCTGAGGCTGCAAGACAAAGTGCCACGAGACCCAGAATAGGTCCTCCACAACCTGAGTTCTTGGCAGAAGGTTGCAAGGTCTCCAGGATAATTGATGGCGGGGAAAGATTGGTGGAACTAAAGGCATACCTGCCCATATATATAGTTAGGGTTTCAGACACATAGGGGATAACTTCAGGAAGCTTGGGAGAGGTATTTTTGGGAATTTTTATTTGATGGAGGAAAACCAAAAAAATTGGGATAAAAAGATTCAAGATTTCAAGGCGAATCCAATGGAGAAAAACTTGAGTCTAACGGATAAGAAACCAACGAGTTATGAGGCGAGGAAAATTTGGGCCACTGTACCTAGAACGCGATCTCCTACCCTAGGTAGAAGACGATGCGCAGACCGTCAGATGAAAAATCCAACGACTATGATGGATCGCTTCACAAAATAGTCTGCGTGACATAGATGAAATCATAAACATTACTAAATCAAAATATCAAATAAAGTGATGCATTAAATTCATTTCTTTTTTCTCTCTCCTCTTTTGAGGGTGCAAACGAATTCCAAATTTAATGAAATTTTGCACAAAGGCTGATTAAAGCATGTAGATTCTGATTATATAATTAGATTTGCCTTTTGAGAACTTTTCATATGTTAAATAAATCAAATACTATTTTCTCTTTCCTCATGCATTAATGACTTTAAGATTCTCCAAATTTTATGAAATTTCACCCACAAGTCATATTTAATGTGTTGGATACGATTTGTCATTAATTTTACATGTTGGAAAGGTATGTATATTTATTTAATATTTTGAAGGTTCTACACATTTCTCTCTCATGATTTCATATTTTAACCAAACATATTCCAAATTGGATGAAAATCTACCCAAAGGCTATATTTATTATGTAGATTATGAATCCAAGATTATTTTCCTATTTTTTGGGTCATTTAATATTTTATTTGATATCTTGGGGAAAACTCAAATCTTCTCATTCCAAATTTTATTAAATAATTATTATTATGTGAATAATGTGAAACATGACTCCCAAGGCAATTGGGACCCAATGAACACTATTCTTAACTTAGATTCTACTTTTTAGATTTCTTTTAATGAGTTATGTCACTAGATAATATTTGTGGCCATTATTATCACATTATTTCATTATTATCATCATTGCTCATTCCATCATGTTTCATAACTTGATATTATCACCAAAAGAATTGTGTGATTATTTACATGAATTTGTATTACTTCATGTGACATATTTTATGTGTCCATTATTGGCCTAAGATTAATGTGAGAACATTAGGTTACATTAAGATAAATTTATACATGCATTAGCTCATTAAGGTCATACTAAACATCTTTTAGGTCTAACCTCAACCTTGTTTGGCTAAGACCAAAAGGTCAAAGTTCTAGGGTAGGGTTTGAGATCTAGTATGTTACATTTTGTTCACTAAAATTATTGATTATTATTAGTTAGTCTCTAAACTTGGATTATGGAAAGTAGTTAATGGTCCTTGCCCTCTTGGTCCATGAAAATGGGAATAATAGGGGGAGGGTCATTGTAGAGGACATAGTTGAGAATGATAATTGCTTTAGCATTGAGTTGTCTATTCTTCATTATTTCTTCATTTCATGTAGCCACCTCTCCTTATAGAATCTTGTATGGTAGACCCACAATATTCTACATTGTATCTTAGGCCTTGGATGTATTTTCTTTGACATCAGTATACCTTGGATGTTTGATTTCATTCTTGACTTAAAATATTGGAAGTTTGTAGCTTCAGATATCGGAGGAAGGGTGGAGAAGATTCCCTCAAGGCTGAGCAACCAAGCAATTTGTCTCCCATCTTCTTTTACATGTGGGAGTAGTAGATCAGAGAAGACCTTTATCTAATACCAATTGTAGTGCCTATGGGCTCAACAAGGGTGTGTAAATTGAGCTATAAACTCTTAAACTAAATTCATCAGACCCAAAGACATAAATTGCAAGTATTAGAAGCAAGATACATAATGGTTGAAACCACCACAGGGGAAGGCGAAGATTTGTAGTGGTTGTGTCTTTCAGGGACATAGCTCTACTATCCACATAGGTCAATCTCTATGATTTGCGAATGAGAATAAGCTTATACTTCACAAGAAGAGTACACCAAGAGACCTCCCTTTTCATATCAAAGGTAATCAAAACTCTCTTTTCCATACAAGGAAGCCAAAAAACTTACAAGGCATTCTCCTCCTTACCTTTCGCCAACTGTTATTACCTTCACCTTCCTTTGTCAGTTAGGGCTTCAAACCATCACCTTTGGAGGATAGGGATTGAAAGAAAGATGGAGATATTTACATGTAACAAGTAGTGCTAGATCTTTTATAAGATTCCTAATGAAATTTAATTATTGTAGCAAATGACCGAGCTTAATAAGTAACTGGAGGGCTCTCGAAGCACATTCTCTCAACTATAACATAGGAGCATAAAAGGTAACATTGAAGCTAACTCCAATATGTCCTCTTCATAGTTGAGGGTGCTTACTCGCTAGTGGACTCAATTAAAATGAAATACAGTTGCTTTAGAGAGACTTCAACAGATCTACACGTACATTTTAATCCCATATAACGACCATAATGCTTTGCAAAAAGTAACAGGACAATGTGATCGAATTATTTTAGAAACTCATACGATGGCGACGTTTGTCTTGTACCATTTTAATTTTTAATGATATATGTTTCAACAATAACTCAACTAAAACAAGAGTTTTGGAAATTCCAAGAAATGGCCGCAGACCATTTTCCCATAGAGCATACTCAACTGATGCCACATTATGTTTTGGGTTTTCCAGAATTCTTTTAATGCATCTAGAGTTTATTACAATTGACATTGTTACATGTTTGAGCTTAATTACAAGCATAAAATTCATACGAATGATTTATAAAAAACTTGTATCTAGAGTTCTATCTATTGTCAACTTCAAAATTAGTGCTTGTATGACTAGATTTTCTCATTTGTATGTGATCCTCTACTAGTGAGAAATACAAGGCCAATTAGCGTTGAGGAAACAATTTCACGATTGTTAACACCTTATTTTGTTCAATGAACATTCTAATTTGAATACAACAATTTTCTTCATAGACTCATGTATCCCACCAAAGTCATCATAAATGTTTGACGTATAGGCCATAACAAACTTCTACTTGGCGGTAGTTGAAAAAATAAGGATCTATAGTCCTTGTGTACATTGTTAGTGTAGTAACCATGGAGATGACATATAACACACATTCTTCTCATGTACATTCACTTAATTTATCTGTGATAAATTTTATTGCAATCCACACCACCTAGTCAATCTTATAGGCAAAATCACTCTTTGCTTGGCAATAAAAGACAACCAATCACTTGTAGAAATACTTCCCTACATTAACCTATGTGGAATATGTAGTGTGAAAGGAACAATAGTTTCTTCCAAAATGAACATAATAATCTTTGTTCCTTGATATCTAACACATGCTTTATGATTATATATGGCTTTCGTCACCCACACATGTGAAATTGCTTCAACCCTCAAAAGAAAACACTCTACTTGTGCCTTCTCGATATAGGAAGAGAAATCTAGACCCAATGTCGATGGTGTTGAATTGCATGCCCTCTCCTCAATGGATTTAATGTCAACGGGGTCCAATGACAACAAGGCATATGCAATCTCTAGGTATACTGTCTCATGTTTTATATCATACTAAATGGCATTTTACTAGGATCTTTTTGTAAGACATTTGAATCAATGGTAATTTCTCAAAAAGTTGAATAAAAATGGGTTTCCCAAAGTGATCCAATCATGCAAGCATGAAATCCACCAAGTGCATTCTCTTAAATTTGTCTTGAGACATCATCTTCCTATCTCTACCTATACATGTGACTTGGGTCACCACTAATGGTCATATTCTGCTATGCGTGTTTGTCATTGTGTTTTGAGTGAGGCCTTTACGAGTTTCATCTGAGATGCACAATCATTCTTAGATTAATAGTTCAGGCTGTTCCTTTGTTGGCGGGTTAATCCACACAATTTTAGAGGGATGAGGATAACGTTCAATGTGTGAATGATCAACTAGCTGAGTCAATCTGCTCTAAAGGATTCAATGGTTTGCAGGCTCTTGATGATTTCTTTTGCTTGCCAGAAATTTGAAGATCTGGATGATAGTAGTGGACTTTCCTACAGTATTGCCCTTGAGATCTCCAGGATGCTGAAGTGGTGATTCGGCTGCCCATGTTGCCACACTTTCAGAGGATGAGTCTATTGCCAGTGTCGACATGTGTAGATTAGGATGGTCTCCTCAGTTTCTCTGTTATGTGTTTGGGTTAATATTGCGGGTTATACTCCTTTTATCTAGGTAGATGGCTACTGTAAGTAGCTTAGTGTTTAGCTTGCTTTCTTTAGTTGTTCGGATGTTTTCATCCAGGTTTGTAATGGGGGCACAATCTCTTTTTGTACCCAAAGTTTTGGGCACCAAATTTTTTTAGTAACATGTATTTTTACCGAAAAAAAAATGTTGTCCACCATGCCTTCTTCATTTTGCATTATTTCTCTTACTGGGATATGGGCCATTAAAGAATCATTAGTCACTTTTATTGACACACTTTGCTTTTTTCAAATACATTTTTTCCCATTGGATAATTACACAATCATTATTAAAGAAAAACACAAACTTGAAAGGAGAAACCTTAAAGTAGGCTCTAGAATACTTGTTGTTTGAATGCATAAATTTTCATACTTCACTCAGTGACATTTTAAATTTTTCTATATATATCTTGTTATATAATTGACCTATGTGAAAATACATTTGCACTGACTTTATTGGAGTCTCTCCTTTGACTATCAAATTATTCACAACTTCATAAGAACGATGCGGCGTGTGAGATAAATATTTACCATTTATTTTCCTTTATTTTGATTTATTTTTGAGCCTATATGACGACTCAACTTTCTCTTACAAAGCATGTACCATGTCATAAGTAAAAATGTGACGACACCATCGTTAACTTCTTCTCATTCCATCTTTAATTCTTTAGAATTTACCATATAAAAAGGATTAGCTGCTCAATTTGTAGCTCGTCCTTTTACGAAAGGCATTCAAACAGTTGTCGATCTTATTATAAGCTGATAATAATTTTGGTTATTAATGACAATATTTTTTAAATAAAAAAGACAACAATAGAGTTTTATATATGCATAAACCATAAGAAGAATTCACCCGATTACGGGGCAGTATCAATGACCCGCCCAGACTTTGTCCGAGAAGAGGGGGATGATCCACCCATAGGCCGCCTATGGCCGGAGAGAAGTCCGAAACCCTAACCACGCGCACATATAAATAATTGCACACCGAGTAAGTCGCGGTTTCGATAGCCCTAGATAAGCCGTCACTCCAGCAACTAGCGGCGGCGGCGGACGTAGCAGCAGACAAGCAATGGTGCCTGCGATCTCTGGTTCTCATTCAACTCTACAATCCTTCAAGCTAGCTGGTCTCACTTCCTTTTGTTATATGCTCTTTGCAGGGTATCGATCTCGTCGCCGGAGGTAAGAGCAAGAGGGTCAGGCGTACTGCTCCTAGGTCCAATGATGTTTATCTTAAGCTTCTCGTCAAGGTAAAATCGGGATTTCTATATGTTCTTTTACCTCCGCCGCGTCATACTGTTCGTATATATCACATTTGGTATGTCTTTCTGTTCGTTTATGCAGTTGTACCGGTTCTTAGCAAGGAGGACTGGGGGTGGCTTCAACAAGGTCATTCTAAAGAGGCTTTTTATGAGCAAGGTCAACAAGCCGCCGATCTCGCTCTCTCGCCTCATTTCGTACATGAAGGGCAAGGTAAGTTACTTTTTACGCCCTGCTTTTATCGTCCACTTCCTGGGGTAATGTCTAGGGCCTTGTTAATCCGGGTTTCATTTATTTGAGCAGGAGGATCAGATTGCGGTCATTGTTGGTACGGTTACGGATGACACCCGTGTCTATGAAGTGCCGGCCATCAAGGTCACTGCTCTCAGGTTTACGGAGACGGCCAGGGCCAGGATCCTCAAAGCTGGTGGTGAATGCCTGACATTCGACCAGCTCGCTCTTAGGGCACCTCTTGGACAGAACACGGTGAGTCCATTCGTCCATTTCTTACATGGTAGAGCTGTATCCTTTCACCAGGGTGCTGCTCAAATTGTCGTTGACACCACATAATTAAATAAATCCGCTTAAATTTTCATGTGAGATAATTCTCGATGCGTCTACTCAGTGTGTAACACTAAAATAGACTTTTATACAATTGAATTTGTGCTAGTTTCTTACAAATGCTGCGCTAATTATAAACCTCTAGCAAAGCTGTTTATATCCATTTCACCAGGATTAGTTGCTGCTGCTAATGACCTGACGTCCGAGGCATTTAGTAATTAGATTTAAGCCATTTCGACCTTTTTTGGTAATAACAATCAAGCGCTTGCATCCGACTTAAATAGTCAATCTATAGTTTTTGTTGATTGTAGAACTGTGCCGTTTTCCAGTCTAACTCCTTGATACATAAGATAATGGTCCACATAAGTAGGCTAATTTCTCATCATATTCAGGCAGTATAAATCTTTTGTTAATGACGAACATTTTATCATCCCAGTCAAATCTTTGGACGACATTACAATAATGAAATCTATTATTTGTTTTAGGTGAAGTAATCTCATATGGTAATTCTTACATATATTAAATTCTTACTTTTGTTGGGATTTGTTATCAAACTTCTATTAGTAAAATGGTTTCCCTTTGTCTATTAAATTGATCTTGCACTACCTAACATTTCAACCTATTGCTCTTGGTGTGGATACACCATAAATCCGTTTTCCCAGCTCACTAGATTCACAATTTTTTTTAACCGAGATCTATAGCTTCACACGCTTCAAACAAGACTTAAATGATTCAATCTACAATCAAACAGACGCTCCTAGCGCTACCTGTCACTCGGTGAACCAATAGCTGATGAGTTAATTCAAGTAGTATATATAATCTAAATGTCTGATAACTCTCTAGAATGGGCCCTTATTAGGTGTCACATCCATTTATCCCTGTCAGAAGTTTCCATCTATTGGCTTGTATAGTACAAGAAATCATTTAGTTGAAATTGCAACCAGTTCATCCTAAAATATTTACCAGAGTTAGTGAGCTGTTATTTTCGCACCTGTGGAATTATGCATCGCGCCAAGTAGCTATACTTTTTTAACCAACAGATGTTACTCTCCCTCGAAAGATTAATGTTTTCTTTTTCGATTTGTGCATATTCCTAGCATGATGACTTCCTTCAGTATCAATAAAGGCACAGTTTTTTTTATTTACGAATATGACATTGGCTGTTTCAGTGGGATTGTCTACTGTCTCGTTTTGAATCCATTGTCTACTGTTTAATGTTCATTCTCCTGCCAATAAGTTTTCTTGTCTTAATACTGTTTTAGTGGATAAGCAACTCTTGTGATCGAAAGAGTTTTTTTCTCTGAAAAATATTGTTACAGCTAACAACTGGCTTGTATCATTGTATCATGCAAGACCATTGTTGTGTACTGTGCTCACTTTCTTATCGTTAACCAGGTTCTTCTGCGTGGACCCAAGAATTCCCGTGAAGCCGTCAGGCACTTTGGTCCTGCACCTGGTGTGCCTCACAGCCACAGCAAGCCTTATGTGCGTGCTAAGGGTCGCAAGTTTGAGAAGGCTAGAGGTAGAAGGAACAGCAGGGGATTCAAGGTTTAAGTTGGGTTGTTGCCTAGGAATTTTGACTTGGTTCAATAGTTCTCTTTTGTCTATTATCGTATTTGCTCTTTAAGACAATTTTGGACTGGCTTGGAACTTTAAGCTTGTTTCCTTGTATGAGACTCAGTATTATAATCCATGTTATCCATGAAATTTAATGCCATTATATTGATAGTTAGTGAAATACCTTGATATAATCTCAAAATTTAACTAATGGTTTGCTAATATCATCTGAATTCAGTTTGTCCTGTTATTGATTTCTGCTCCAAATGATGGATCCTTATTTTATGTGTTGATTAGTATGGCTTTCTGGTTGTTTATTTACACTTTGATTCTGCGAATGAAGAAAGAATCCGGATTTGCTATTACTATTTTTTAAGGAGTAGGCTACTCCTTTCCATTAGTTTACACGTGTCCATGTCCATTGGAAGGTAGGGTGTATATTTTGTTCATGTAACACTTGGCGTCATCCAGAACTAGGTGCAGCATGCTCTTTGCTTAACGAGGAACAGCAGATCCTGACGGCTGAAGAAAGGGCTACTCGCTAAAAGTTTCACCACTTGTATTCAATACTGTCCATTTAAAATTCGTGTGCTGGGTTTTTGAATTGTATTTGTTGAAGCCGTGACTGATGGGCAATCCTATTTAGTTAATAGGTATCACTCGAATGGATAACAGGAAGGCAAGAACACATCTTTGACTCCGCTATGACCTCTTTAAGTCTATCTTTTAAAAAATGGTTAAGTGGCAAAAAAATTCAAAATTGACCTAGATAGTGGGAGTTTGTGTTCGTTTCTGTTACACTTTTGCTAGCGACAAAATTAAAGTGTACAGAAAAGTGGTGCCTGTTCGGTTAACTTGTTTAGTTCTATGCTGCTACAACCAATCGATATAATCATAATTGCTTACTTGATTGTATACCGGAATCATATATAAATTCAGATTACGCCAGCCAAAATAGGCCTTAGGCCTATCCTAGTTAGGCCGCGGACTTCTTTTAAATTCTGGTATTCATTCTTGGTATTCTGACAGATGGTTTTAGTATGACGTGAGGGGCTGAGCGGTATACGCAGACTTCATTGTCTATCCGTGGAGAAAAAGATGAATGGGGCGCAGAATATTGCGAAGGACAGCATTTATGAGTCCCACTTATAACGTGACACACTATCAATTATTATTCTAATTACCAGGATTTGAGAAATTTTTGGCCAAACTAGGCCTTAACCTTGTATTTAATTCCCAATCCTCATTGAAAGCTACCATTTGGAGCCGGTGGCCGAGATTGGTTCTTGCCATGACTGATGCTTCGGCCACCCAATGAAAACACCAATACGTGATGTTTAACTGTACAAGTAAATTTAATGGGATACTGACGTTTCTTCCTCTTCTGAAATTGAGGTGCAAACGCGGCATATGCTGTCAACAACTGGTTTAGTAATGTGTTGTCAGTAAACGTTGTTGCTGACGGAATCCGAATGCCGAGGTATCATGGCTTGCAGATTCCCATTTCTTACCAGGCGGAACCTTGCCACGAGTCTACTCCATTGACCATACTCGAGGTTTATTATGATATAAACCATTTCTTTAACTCCATACCTGATTCTGAACAAAAGTAGCCATAAAAATTATATATTCCTAGATTTTAGACTTCTCCCTTAAAATACAGTAACCACACTGACGCTGAGGAAGTGGTATTTGATTGCTGCGGTGCGAAGCCATTTCGGTTGAAGTAAATGCCTAGGAGGTTCACCGTAGAGTTAATGATTTAATGATGAGAACATAAGCTTGGTATTGAGCTGGTGTCAATAACACTATCATTGACGGTTACAACAGATATCCGAGATTAGTAGACAGGTCTGACATAATGGACAAGTTAATCAAAATATTGTGTAACCATAGTATCCATTCCGGTTGAGAATAAGGTGTAATAAACTAGCCAGATACCTAGCCATGATGTTGGCATTGAATATTGGGCTATGGAGATTCATGAATGAGAAAGCTATATTTTGACAATGGAACGCAAAAGATAGGCCATGTTAGATTTTTCTATTAAAAAAATTAAAGTGTCAATATCGAGGGGAAGCTTTGAAGGGTGGCTCTAATAAACATGGCATGTATATTGTGGATTAGAAATCACTTTGTTTGAAGGAGTGTCGTCGATTTAATAATAATTGTATGTTGGAAATAGGTAGTCCCATATTAATTTCAAAGTGAGCTAGTTAAGATGGATTCACCAAATTGTGTCGAGGACATGACCCATGAAAAGGGTTAGTTGAAAAGTGAAGGATTCATGTAGTCTAGTCCTACACGATTACGACTAAGACTTAGATGAAAGCTGCATGGAGGTATAAATTAATCTTGGTTAGAGAAGTAATGATATATTAATTACCCATCAAGCCTTCATGAAGAATGCACATCTTTAAAACCTTCTTAAATTATCATTAATGAAATATCCCATTTCAAGTCCTTTTAATTCTTGGTTCAACTATGAGTGGCTGAGAGAAATTTTAATTAGAAGGTAGACTAACAAACACTTTGTAGATTTATCTCTACTGAGACCTTGTTATTCATCTATACAACTCAGTAATTAGGAACATTGAAAAAAATCATTCATCAAGGTCTCTCTTTTATCATTCATAGAAGTCAAATTGATTGTTGAAGAACATCTCCATGTTTTCATTAACCAATAAATTATAATTTGATTGTCAATTAACTGGACTACTCCTTGAGACAAATGGGATCTTGGGAACTAACTTGAACCCTAGATGTTACCTTGGGAAGCTACTTTTAAAACCAAAAGGTTTGATGTCAAGGCACAAGTCTTTGATGTATCTCTCTTAAAATCTCTCTCTAACACACATGCAATGCACAACACGAGGACACATACATGCACACCAACACACATGCGTATGTACGTGCACACACACAATGTAAAGGTTGTAACTAATTAGTAAGTGGACTACCCTTAAGGAGATTGGCAAACTTCTTATAGATGATTAATATTGTCAACATCACTTGCGGATGGAGGGATTGAAGCAACACACTTTAGAGTTTGATGATTGGTATGACTTACCTTGACTTACTGCCTTGGGTGCATATGCCTCTTTATTTTGTGGGGGTTCTAGGGATGAAGTTCTTATTTCAAACTTCACACAATCTTTCTAACACACCAAGTGGTGCTATCTCCATGGATGAACAAAATTAATTTGAGATGAAACTGGAAATAGAGACCCATGACATGTATGTATCCCATTCACATATTGTGCCATTCTTGTTCACAAGATGTATAAGATGTCACAAAAGGGATTAACATCTTGTATTTGAATCAATTGAAGAACTTTGACGCGACCGAGTCCTCATGACCTGATATATGTATTTCATCTAGTTAGGGCTTGTCCATAAGGGTGCAATATAAAGTGTTACATGCTTTTCAAAAGTATTTATAAATATAACAATATTTGGTTGGGTGTATGTTAAAATTGTTGAATTTGTCTTGGTTAGATGTAGATTATAGAATGATCACCACTTATTATATTCGAATAAGATACTCAACTTATCCTTTCATATAGTCAATATACATATATATATATATATATATATATATATATATATATATATATATATATATATATATATGATGCAATTTAATGTCAGGAGTACATAATCCTAACTGGAAAAGATCTTAGTATCGATGATGCCACTGTGATTTACTAAGCGCCTCATGGTTAGTGACACACAAGGTAGAATGTCCATGCTACTATCACTTGCTAATTCCTCCATGATTAGTGATGCATAATGTAGAAATGCAAAAAGCATATACATTATAACAACTAGCGTTCCACTTAAACAAGTTATTATATGTGAAATCATTTCCTAATTCCAATGTCTTGTTAAATTAAGATGCAAATAAATACAATCCATTGTCTTTTGTGAAAGTTCTTGTTGCTATTATGATGGTCTATTGACTTGCAAATGGACATTACAACAACACACCCTCATAATAGCAAATAGACTTCATTGGTAAAGGGGTATAATGGATGGATCCTAGAGCATAATCAAGGTCCTTAAACTAGTGTAGACATTAAAAAACACAAGTGCATTTACATTCATATGTCATGGGGCTATATTGATTATAGAATGGTCCAGATTTAATGTCAAGATTGCTAGAGTAAGTGGCATACTTATGGCATATACATATTAAGCAACTTAGTGAGACAATTTAAAAAAATTGCCTCACGTGATACATGTATTTTAGATAAAATCAACACAATGAACATATCGGCGGGAATGGGTATTCGGGAACTTGTAATACATGCTTCTTGGTAGAACGTGCAATCTCACATATGCTCAGATCAATGAACTCTTTGAGATATACTATACATAGGAATTAACGACCAAGGGGGCGTAACATAATGATCGGCCACAAATAATTTTGGACTTCTATTTTGCGAGACTTCAATGTGTCTTTGACGTATTCTGTTGTCTTACTGGAAAATTTTGTCCTCGGTTGTGTTTCTATGGCTAGTTATCCACATAGGAGATCTCCATACAATAAAAAAATGCAGTTACACACTTTGATGGAGAACAATAGTTACAACAAGTGCATGAACTACTATATTGGAATATTTGAGAATGAGAATATGTGCAAAAAATGTCAGTTAACACTGTCATGGCTACTTGGAATTTGTTTGACGGTATGATACAAAAAATCTCTATAGTGTTTAGAATATTTTGGTTCCAATTTCTTTAAAAAGATATACATGTTTTGTTGTCTAAGTTATATCATATAAAATTCACATAACACATGAGGGAATCGAGCCCTAATCACACACTTCCATCTAAATTTGGTTGCCATAAGCCTTGATATTTTCACGTGCCCACAATGTAGTAGTTACTTTATTTTTTGGAGAGTCTAATATGTTATAACTTTTTCCTTTATTCATTGCCCCTATCATCATCAAAGACTCTATATCAATCACCTCGGTATGCATTAGAAGGAATTTTCTTTTAGTTTGTTTGTCTTGGTTCGTATTATCATTGAAATATAATAAATATCATGATACTTTTTAGAAAGATTTACCCAATTAATCTTAGGATTCTGATTCGAGTAACACAAGCCTATAGGCACGCATGGAGTGAACCCAAATAACTTATCACATATAGAAGTAAAGTAACTCTTAAATTCATAGTTGACTAAAATCAAGTACAAGCCACATTGATGCACGCTATTGGAATCACTAATATGAGTCAAGTAATCAAACCATAATTGAGATTACAAACATCAACTTCCCTATCGAGCAGGAACACTATAGTTAGTATGAGTTTTAATGAAATTTGGGTTCTATGAGAGTATTGCAATTGTATACATATATGTTTATTACCTCATCAACTAAAAAATCATTTTCCACACGTTATTGAATCAAAGTTTTCAATCATTAACCAAAAACCCATACAAACCTTTGTAATATACTCATAACAAGATATAAATTTTGATGGGCATCATGCAAGGTTAGGTTTGGGCATTGGACCTTCAGGGCCTTAAGTATGACAAACAAAATGATTTTTTATTGCTATTATACTTACTTAATTTATAATTAGCTAAGATAACTCTTATATTTTTATGTAACTAAATAAGTCATAACCCGTGAACTAAAATCCCTAGGATCTATTATATAACATTCACATTAAAAAACCCATAAACACATTCCTTATGTTTCTATTTTTTTTACAAATTTATTGAAATTATACTAGTTTCAACACACTTTTATTTATGAGACCCATAAAGCTAACCATTTATGCCAATCAAAAGGCCATATCAACTCACACATAGCCCTCAAAGTACTTGCATCCATACTCATCCTCCTCTTATGCCCCACACCAATGCCACATGGTACTGAATGAAATCATGGTCCATCAGATGGCAATACAAGCTACTCATCTAATTTTCATCCACCAAACCATATGGAATCCCATTAACCATTGGATATTATTTTTAGTGGTTAATTGTATTCAACCTTTTAGACTTCATCAGTCATATCTTTCTACATTTCTCATAGCAGTGAATCCTAGTTTACTCCCAAGAACACAAAAACTACCAATGCCACCAAATTCTCTTACCCATCCACTTGGACCACCTAGGATGTTTGATGGAAAAATAACTGACATTCCATTTTCTCATGATATTCCACCTTCCATTGAGCATGAGATTATGCAGAATGGGAATATATTTTGGGCATGTGCAATCAAAACTGAGGTCCATACTACTAGTTGACTAGAAGAAGTTGACTCACATGCTCTACTAATGGGTGATCTAATTATGAAAGGGTAATAAAAGGTCAATTGTGTTGGGAAGGGAATGAAAATATGGCTAGAGAACAAGCCATTATACCAAAGTCACATATAATTTGACTATAAAGTGTCATGACAAATGTGTGAGGTCAATTTGAAGTATTACATGTGGAGAAATAAATTATAGAAATTGTTATATCACATTACTTCATTTGTCACATCTCTTAACATGAAGAAGTTAAAAAATGGGATTTATGCAATATCTGTACATATTTTGAGATCCATATATCTTGGTTGCATTACTAATATAGGAGAACATATGTAAAATCCTTATTAAGACCTCTATGAAATATGCTTGACCTCATTGATTGAAGTATAGGTTAACTGCATGCTTGGAGTCGATTTTATATGTCTTCATGTCCTCTTCCTCATTTTACTTCTTGCTAGAGTGGTCCATGCAAACCCGAGTTAGTTAAAAACTCCAATGCAAGGGTAGCTTCATATAGCCTCAACATACACAATACTTTTCACAGACTAGACGACATGCCTTACGAGTTTGATTTCACATGCCTACGCTGGTCCCAACACCTATTGTATGTATCTACCTTTGATACCATTTGTAATTCCCACTCCCTAAGGCCAAGTCTCTTATAGAGTTAATTAAAATGAGTAGACCCACTGATCAACTAATGTGCATGCTTTGTCTTATGTAAAGATAGGAGCGTGCACCCACTTTAAAATGCAAAAGATATTAGAAACGATGGTACTTTTGTATCATTATATTATAATTAATTCTGTTCACGTTATATCAAGTATCCTAAAGGGATCATATCTCGAACTGAGTAAACGAATCATAAATAAATCATCAATGAGAATCGTCATGGCTCATCCAAGCAATATCTCATATATATTGGCGTATACATATATCTAAAACCAAGCTACCAAAATAGCCTATAGTATACGTTTGGCCATCTTTACCTACAAATATAAGTATTTATAAGTCCAAGTAATACCCTATGCCAATACGAGTACCGATCTATTAAACATATGCCTGAGTGTTGGGAAGAAGACAAACACATATATCAATCAACAAACACTTGTATGTTATAATTATAAATAATATTTGGACATAAAATAAAGAGGTATGGCAAGAGAAATACTCATAAACATGATTGAAGTATAGTAAGATAATGTATGAAAAGTACAAAAGGAACCGTCTATGGTTTAATAATACAAGTGAAGTGATTATAATTTTAGATGACACCATGATGCAATTATGAGATAACATATCATGAGATATAGAAAAATCTACTTTCATGAAGTAAGTTTGCAGAAATCACATAAATATTAGTACACCCAACCCAAAAAATGACATGTATGATTTTAGTTTGATATATCATGTAATATAGAAAATATCTTAAAAGGGCAGAAAACACAAAAATAATATCTAGAACAATATAAAAAAGTAAATTGGCACATGACCCACATACTTGGTAAAAACACACATCCTAATATCCAAATATATGACACGCGATATGCATACATCCATATAGAAAAACTATATTACTACTCTAAAAATGCTAATCACAATCAACTTGCATATGGTGTAGGACCCTAAACTGTGCTTTCCTTTAGTCACATTTAATGTACCTTTATATCAAGCTTTAGTATTGAATATTTTGATTGTAATTATTTTATTATTCTAAAAGTACTTTGTATAATGCACATAAATGTTTAAAATGACAATAAATACTAGATATAATGAACCTAAATGTTTAAAATGAAAATACATAATAGACCACTTTAGTTAACTAAAATTTAGAAGCATAATTGGGTCATAAGAAATAACACTTGTATCGGTTGATGGGTTCAACCAATTCAAGTGCACCAACCAATGAGTGTAGAGGTGGTTTTGCACAACCCACTATGACCACACTAAGAGATAGATATAGGATGTCTGGGTTGAGGGTTGGGTAAGAATCCTTCTTGGGGCGTATTTTGGGGTGATGCAACTGCATTGGGATGGATGATATATTCATGCAACCACTTCAAGTCATTGGATTGATTTTGCATGTAGGAGGTGCCCAATGTATGTTTGAAGAGGGGAAAGTGCATTTTGGAGCCTGATGTAGGTGCTTATGTCATATTTTAGGACAACTTCAATCGATACGAGGGCCCACAATGACATGTTTTTGGGCTATATACAAATTATTCTCAGTTCAACTTATAAATATGTGACCACTTAGATTCCAAGATTTACTAATGCATTTTTGAGTTTCTAAAATTCTACTGGTGCTAGAGGAGGGTGATGTAGGTGGACAAGGTTGTGAGTATTGGTGTATTGACTAGATTTTTGAAGATCAAAGCCTATAATATTTTCCCTGACCTTGTTTAGCATGAATCAATGCAAATTCTTCAATCTCTTCTCATCTTTTTGTAGTTTTCTCCCATCTCTATCCTCCTTGGACAAAGGCTTTGGCTATCAATTGTAATGAACCAATTTCAACTTAACCATCTAATTAATGTTTACTTGGATGATTACATGCCGTACTTGATTGATTCTAGTTTTATCTTGATTAGTGTTAATAGTTTGTTACATGGTTTTGGACTTTATTATACACTTTAAACATGTTTTTATTTGAATAATTAAAGTTTATAGGTGAAAATCACAATCAATTAAAATTTAGGATTTTGAAGTAAACAAATACATATTTTGATAAATACAATGGGTACTGTAGTACATTGTTTTTAGTATTTTATAGATAACTCATATTTATTTGAAATTGTACATAATTCAGATAAATCAAATATACGAGTGATTACAAATTTTTAGAGTATTTGAATGTTCTCCAAATGTTCTGGTTGTTCAAATTGCAATTCAACTGACCATGTTGTAGACTACATATAGTAGAATGATTTAATATTATTATTGGAGATCTAAAGCTTCATTTCATACAAGATATTATTTTTAATAAATTTATAAGAGATTTTATTTATGACATAGTTTTATCAAGAAAATTTTACGACAAAAAATTACGCTAAAATATAGCAAAATGTAAATGTGGTACTTATTTGTACATGTCCCTAGCACCTTGATTGCTATATATGGGTAACTCAGCACCCTAGTAGCTACCATATTTCGTGAATCATTCCAAAGAAGCAAAATTCTAGAGAGAGGTGGAGAATTAGAGTTTCAATGAGGAAGGAGGTGGAGATGGTGATCTAGAGTTTTACCTTTCAAGGAGTGACGAAAGCAAGTTTACCTTCTTCAGATAGATTTTTATGATGAATCTTCTCTTTCTTGTATGAATTCCTTACCTACTCTAATTTTGATCAAAATGATATCAAATCACCCTCTTTTCTCTTTCTTTCTCTCATGTTCTCCATTTCCTAGGATTCTTGAGTTGCAAAGAAGCAGGGACAGTTTGATCACTCAATTGATATGGAGTCAATGATATCATTTCTTGGGTTATGTTTTTAAGGTGGTTGGCACCTGATGTGAGTGTTTATATCTCCATTAAGCTATGTAATCATGTTGAAATCCTAAGTCTATCCAGGTAGAATAATCAACATACTTGTTTTTTTGTATGTGAGTAGGCAATTGGGAAAATTCTTAGAAATTGAGTTGACAGGTATAGAATCATGTATGCTTAATAAGAATGAGTTCTCAACTGTATTTTTTAGATATTTTCTAGAGTTATATATGGAATAAACATAAGGATCAATATGATCGTCTTAAATGAAATTATTCCATGTCTGGGGTTAGTTTTACTGAACTGACTCAAATGAGCCAATGAATCGATGCATACATATAATTGATGGACCACTTGTGTTGAATGGAAACTAGGGTTTCCATGTGTGTGAATAGAATCAATGATATCCTACACACCATGATGATATTAGTGAAAAGTAAGGTTCTTGTGACGTATTGAACTATGGCAACCTCTTAAAAACCCTAGAAATTGAATGTTAAGTCATAGATTAAAGCCGGAAGTTGTATACAATTTTGTAATGAGAAGAAATGCTCAATTATAGGGGTATTAGTACTTCAATTGAAGATGATAAGTCCTATTATTGTTATTTAAGCCTAACACATCTATTGTAGTATACTTTATGGAATAATGAGTACACCCTACATGAATTCAAGACTGTTATACAAGTCAAGTAATAATTAATTTGGAAGATGACTAATGATTTAAGAGTACGAATAAGAAACCCTAATTTGTGAAACTCCCTAAATTGAGAGTTTTATAAGAAATAGAAGGATTTCTGATTATTGATCAAAATTCCATTAGAAGCCAAGGGGCATGGTACATGTATCTAAATACAAGAAAAGAAATGGACAAGGGCGGATTGAATTGTGATGATAAGTAAGATTGGAATATTAAGGAAACAAGTATGAGGAAGTCTTTCATCTACTTTACTTTAAGTATATGTGGTTTGACTTAAATTGAATAAAATACACTAAATTTAGACTATGAAGGATTTTAATGACAAAGAAACTTTATGCATTATGTAAATTTAGAATGATTGATTCCATGAATAGTAGTGAGCATGATATCAAAATATATGACTAATGATTATGAAATGAAGGAAAAATGAAGAGAATTAATAGTTGCATATGAGAAACTAACTGCATCCCTAATATTGGGAGCTATGTGATAATAATGAATAATACCCTGAGATAAGGGATTGGGCAATGTACATAGTATTGTCTAATTCAATAACAAGATCAAGTTCAAGGATGCAATTTAATGTATAAGAATACATGTTTGGATTGTAATTGTCTGTAGATCACTTGTATTTCAAGAATATAATATGATGGAGTTTTTATTAGATTAGTTATGTGCTAGATAGTAACTTTAACTGAAAAATGGTAAACAATAAAAGAGGATTATTGATGAAGCTTCCACTTACGTGGAATTGCATGCACCAACTAAAAATCCTAAAGATAGTAAGTCTTTAGGTTTAGCCTTGCTTATACTAGATAGAAAACTCCACCCGCGTATGCTAAGATACGTGGAAGTCTTATCGCAATATAGTTAAGGGTCGAATCCACAGGACAACGGTCTTATTGCAAGCAACAAGATGGAAAACGCTAGAACTTCACTTAGTCTCTTAATAGTGGGCACTTAAATCGAAAGGTTGGTTTTGTTGTTTTAAACTACAGACATGTAAAATAAGGCAAGAAAGTAAATTTAAAGAAGTTAAACAATGATAAAAGTCACTAGGGTGTGATCGGTTTTCACCGCCACTACACATGGATCAAGACATGCAAAATAAAACATAACCTGCAACAAGAGTTTAGTCAGCTAGTATCTTTGTAGACTTAGCTTCCTTACAGAGAACTAACTACGAGAAGTGCGGGAATGTTACAAAGTCAGCCATCCCCGAACGAATGGTCAACTACTTTGCACCATTCCCTTCACAAAGCGTGTTCCTCGACTCATCAAGGTTGCACTTTCACACGTCAACTGATTCCATTTCATAGCATGAAAGTACAATGATGGGAGTGAGTGTACTCCACTTCTTGAAAGACACTCCTAGATACCGAAACAGATGCATGGTGGATACATGCACCAAGAACCAACATATAAACGCGTTTCAAATCTAATAGTAAAAACGTAGACAATTCATACTAAAAGATAAAAGATAACACAAGTTGGTGATCAAGCAACAAGCATTCATTAAACGTTTGATGTTGAATTGGAAAGATATAAACTCTATATTACAAACTATGGATTACATTTACATGATATGAAATCATGGGTAGCGGGGATACTCCCCGCACCCTAGTGAGAGAGACTACTCGCTCATAACTAGGACAAAGAAGGAGGCAAGAAGAGAGAGAGAGAGCGTCATCCCCACAAAGGAGAGAGGAAAATCAACCCCTTGGAGAGAGAGAGACGGTCCACCAGCTTCACAGGTTGCTTGATGATGAGATCCCCCTTTCCCACCTTCTTTGGCGGAGAGAGAGAGAGCAACTTCGATATGGAGTGTGGGTCTCAGACCGGCAGCCCTTGGGCAGAGGATGGAAGTCGGATTTGCTCTGGAGTGATTGAGGCAGCCTCTGGACGTCTGAAACTTGATACCCTTTGGAGGACCCTTGGGGTCTTATTTATAGGCCTTAAGTGAAGTCCAAACGGTTTAGAGATCGTTTGGACCTTAAGACCATTTGGGCCTCAAGACCGTTTGGACCTCGAGACCGTTTGGACCTCAAGACCGTTTGGACCTCGGGACCGTTTGGACCTCGAGACCATTTGGACCTCGCGACCGTTTGGACCTCGAGACCGTTTGGATCTCAAGACCGTTTAGATCTCAAGACCGTTTGGATCTCAAGACCGTTTGGCTTCATGCGGTCTCGGGACCGTGTGACTCCATGCGGTCTCGGGACCGATTGGCTTCATGCGGTCTTGGGACCGTGTGACTCCATGCGGTCTCGGGACCGATTGGCTTCATGCGGTCTTGGGACCGATTGGCTTCATGCGGTCTTGGGACCGTGTGACTCCATGCGGTCTCGGGACCGATTGGCTTCATGCGATCTTGGGACCGTGTGACTCCATACGGTCTCGGGACCGATTGGCTTCATGCGGTCTTGGGACCGTGTGACTCCATGCGGTCTCGGGACTGATTGGCTTCATGCTGTCTTGGGACCGTGTGATTCCATGCGGTCTCGGGACCGATTGGCTTCATGCGGTCTTGGGACCGTGTGATTCCATGCGGTCTCGGGACCGATTGGCTTTATGCAATCTTGGGACCGTGTGACTCCATGCGGTCTCGGGACCGATTGGCTTCATGCGGTCTTGAGACCGTTTGAGCCCATGCGGTCTTGAGGCTAGTTGAGTCTTTTATGATTTTTTTTGTCTTTTTCTGCAAATATAAAGGGGAAAAGTTAGTCTAATAGTATATTTACAATAAGAGGGAATATTTAGGTATTATGTATAATTCTAATTAAGAAAGAGTGTGGAAAACTAAAGAAAATACTAAGATAATAATCCCAAAATTGGAGGTTATCACCCCCCCCCTAACTTAGAGTCTAACTTGTCCTCAAGTTAGATAGAGCTGAGGCATGTAATGGCGAGGCGATTTTATTTAGTTAGGGTTTCCATACTCTTGCTTCAATTCTCAACCTGAGTTCTCCTAAGGTCATATCAGGTCTTATTGCTTGCCTTGACTCTTTCAGGTTTTGAGAGTTGCTTGGGTCTCAGGTTCCTTCCGTATCTCGTAGCTTGCATTGGGACCACTTTTATTCTGTGCATGTTGTTGACTCTAATCATCTTTATACCTCTCTGAAGAACCTACTGGAGGCTAGAGTGGGTATGAGGGTTAGCTAAAGGCTTGAAGTGTAACTCCCCCTTCAAGTGGGGGAGGGGTTGTCTATGCTTTTAGAATCTCACTACCGGGCACGACACATCTGCCTTTGTGAGGGTAGCTGAATGTACCGGCCGGGTGAGTCCTTTATAAGCCTTTCATATATTTAGATACCTTAGGGTTTCACTATCAGGCACGACACATCTGTCTTCATGAGGGCAGCTGAATGTGCCGGTCAGGTGAGACCTTCATCGATTCTTTATATAGGTCCTTATTTATGGCACAACTCTCATAATTTTATTCAACTCTCTGGCTTTTATTCGAAGACTCGAAGGCTTGGGTTTTGGGGTTTTTCGGGAAATTGCTTTGGGCAGCCAAGCCTCTTTTATTTGAAGAGAGGAAAGCTGTTCTTAGAGTTTTTCAACATGCACTTATTTGGTTTCTTTTTGTGGTCCACTTACAAGACTTCTTGATTTGGAAGTCGCCTGATGCCCCTCTCCTCCTTGAGAGCTTGGCTTATTTCTGCCTTGATATTGACCTGTGGAGAGTCAGATGTAGAAGTGAAACAAAAGCATGCAAATCAATAGTGGAGGGACATTATTAAGTCGCCATTATATGTCTAAGTGCTATTTACTTTTGAGGACTAACATGATTCTAAAGTTAGCTGAGGGTGACTTTATTCCAAAAGAATTAATTAAAAAAAAAGAATGTGTAAAGGAAAAAAATAAGATATGTACAGATAAAAAGGAAGGAGAGGATGGGAAAAGAGGGGTTAGAAGTGATACCTCGCCCTTGTCTAATGTACCCCCTGACTTATCACTCACTCTGTCCTCAGAGTGTCAAAGTGATAGGTTGAGAAGTACGATGACAAGGGCAGCAGGCTAAGTTAATACGGAGTTTGCCCCTGGTGTTCAAAGTAGATTAGCTACAAACTGTCCACGTAGAGCGTGATAATCCACGTCAGTCATATCCTCTACTGGTCGTTGGAGAGCCATGATGGTGTACATCCAGTAGAGGATGTGGAAGCCGCAATCATTTGATTCCCGGATTTGTTGTGGACATTTGTGGCTGAAGGAAGGGCGATGAAAGTGTTTGTTGCCATAAGCCCTTATATGCTGACTTAAAAAGGTGATTAATTTGTCAGCGCATTCCTTCGCCACTACCTCCGTGGGCGTCTTTGGTGTCACGACATAGTTCTTCTATTGTGGATTGTACTGGCTGTCGGAACTGTTATAAATTGTAGTTGTTCCTTCTGGTAAGTTTGTTGCCAGGAGCATCCAGTGCTCATGATAAAGGAAGGGTAGCATGATGAACTTCGGCATTGTATGTTGGAGAAAGGAGATTAGCGCTTCAGTTGTTCTGAAGTTCTTTAGCTTTAAAAGATCATCCTTCATGTATGGGGACACCATATATGTTGTGGGGTTATTTTGGCCGAGGAGAAATTGATAAGCGGCCATTAAGCTGACGGAGAGAGATCCTTCAAACTGTACAGTTTCTCGAAGCGTGTCTGCCATTATTAGAATGTCACCAGACATGAATACGAGTTCATCCTTCTTGGCAGAAAGCCTTGACATGATGAGGCGTAGTTCAATGTCAGAGAGACCGTTGCAAGCACTGAGGTCAAAGTCCGGGAAAGTCGGTTTTATGGCAGACAAAAGATCTATGTCAATTTTTTTATGCTCGGGAGCTGTGGCTGGCTCCTGGGATTTCTCCAACTCTTTCAAAGTTTGTCAGAATGGTCGCCTCTGCGGACGTTGTATTGCTGAAAAAAGATAACGAGGGACGCCATCTAGTGCCATTGTCGGGTCCTTGAAGAACCTTCTATCGCAAATGAGCTTCATGGCGTAACGCCCTCGCAAGGAGTGAAAATCTTCAACAACGAGATCAGTAAAAGGGATTTCTTGGTTCAGCGCTTGGATGTGACAGATGGTGTAGAAAGCGCAATCCCCAGATCCTTCAGCTGCTTGAACTTATGGATTAATTATTTAGAACCAGGGTTGGCTCCAGTCTTGTCGGAGGGATGGGCGTGCAACCCAAATTAACTTAAGCAGCCGGAAGGGTATACATCTCGCTTCGCCTGCTGCTTCACCAACAAAATTTATTGTACCAACGGGTAGCTCAGTGCCGCAAAAATTATAAACCTTGGCATCCCGAGCCTCGATGTCTACAATCATAAATAGCCAGTGATCCGAAACTTGAAAAGGCACGGTAAGATAACGTGCCCGTCGTGCTAGACCAGCACGCAGCCGCTCGATTGACTTTACTCGTATGTCTTTGTATAAAAGGCCGATAGACAGAGCAGGTGAGGCGTTAAAACTGGCTGCTGCCTCTTAGAACTTCTGTACACCTCTATACAGTTGGCGAGAAGGACACAAAAGATTTCCATTGGCATCGTGGACCGTGGTCACAAGATGTTGCAGAAGTCTTCTCGTGTCAACTAGCGCTTAGTTTTGGTGTTATGGTAGATGATGTCTTCCCCTGCCTTTGCTTTGTCCACAATAGTGTTCAGTATAAAAATGTCCTGAGGATCTAATGTGGAGATGGCCACCATATCTAGATCATGCATTTTGTGAGGTAGAGGTGGTGGCGGGGGAAGCTCCTGTGGAGGGGGGAAGAAGGTTGTTCCAGGACTTCTGCATAGCCTTGCAGATCGTCATCTGAGTCAGAAGCAGAATCAAGTTCTTCATCTGTATCTTATCGCACTCGTTCTGACTCGTCCTGGTCATCGGGGAAAGGCACTGATGTATCAAGTGCGGAGAAAGGTTGAGCGGTTGTTGCGGGTGGGTTTGCGCCGGTTCCTAAAATACAATGGTGGAACTCAGCGAAGGCTGCGTTTTTAACAGACTCCCTAATGGATCCCAGAGTAGAATAATCAAGGAACTGGTCCCCATATGACATGTTTACATTTTCGTTGTGGGGGGACTTGGGGTGATGGCCACCTTCTTGGTGAGATTTTTCGAAACCTTTCTGAGAAGGTTCTGCTGCTTGGCTTGGGTCCTCTCCATCATCAAATTTATCACCTGAAGAGATGGTATCGTTGTTCGAATCAGCAGAGGAGTCAGAGTCGTCTTCATCGTCATTATCGCCATCTTTGTCAGCCGCTGCCTTTTCTGCTGGCTGCTTGTTTGCGGTCTTTTTGCACCGCCGATGGACAACTTGTAACTCATCAAACGCCACTTGCACATGCTCGTGTGTTTTGAGCAGTGCGTCATGTGTTTTTTTGAGGTCGTTGTATCGGCCCTCGGTGGAGATGAGTCGTGCTGTAAGATCTGTTACTTGAGCACATAGTTGCTGGATTTCATTATTTGTTGACTCCTCTTGGCGATTGTTTAGGTGTGTGAGGGTGCTGCTGATGGTGTCCAAGCGCATGCTAAGAGATGCTTGTTGCTGCTTGAGCTCACGGAGAGTCTCGGGTAGAGGCTGAGTCTACGTAGAGATCTCATCGACTTGCTTAGCCATCGCTTCTTACTGGCGCTTCGCTCTAAGGACCAGCTCGGGCAGGTTGTTGTAGTGGCTATTGATGTGATCAACTTGCTTAGCCACCTCATCTTGGCGTTGCTGAAAACCTTGGAGGATGCTGGGCAGGGCGCGGTTCTGCTCGTCAATCATGGCCACATGTTTGGATAATCCCTGCATACAAGAAAAAATAGAATGTAAAATGTTAGAAGGATCGGTGAGGAGGTTTCGAATGACGTCAAATTGACGTCCGAATTCCTCACTGATATTTGAAAAGGGGACCCCAGAGGCGGAAGGGCGGGGTGGCTGGGGTCTGTGTGGGAGGGTGGTAGTGCCTTATGGAAGAGACACTGATTGTGCCGTGAACTGCGTGGTGACTATGGATGGGGTCACCAGCGGTGTCGGGGTGGTGGTGGATGAGAAAGGTGGTGGTATATCTGGTGAAAGTGGTGGGAGTGATAGTGATGGGGGAGAGATTGTGGAGGTGGTGGGGAAAGTGGTAAAGTCGGGCGTATGGGTGGAGAAAGGGGAGCCCGAAGGGAAAAGGGGTGAAGAAGAGGATGCAGGTGGTAGTGTGGTTGTGGGGAAAAAAGGAAGGGTGGTGGATGTTGGAAAGGTGGAGGGTGGTGAGGTGGTGGCGGTTAGCTCAGCATTTAGACTCATAATGAAAGAGTCTAAAGATGAGGTGGTGATGTTTTCTTCGGGGAGGGGTTCGACCTCTAGATGTGGCCTTGATGTCGGTGTCCCCGACAACTGTTGTAACTGCAACTGCCTTATGGAAGGTCGTTTTATAGGTATTTTTGATGATTAAGTTGCCGGGGCTGTGATACTTAGCTCTGTCTGTCCCACTTTTGCTTTCTTTTCGGTTGTTCTAACCGAAGCTAAGAGTTGTGTAAGCTCCTCGTCAGAGAAGAGGAGCTTTTCTGTGTCATAATTTGCGAGCTCCGGAAGTGGGAGGAGAGTTATGGAAGATCTGACTGTAGGGAAGAAGATATAATATAACTTCGCATCCTTTTCCTTGATGATGTAGGAGTTCTTCAAGGTTTGCTCATTGGTTAGGATGTCGCCCTTTATCTGTTTGCATCTTTGTAGAAGTTTATCCATCTTGAGATATTTGATGATGGATGTGATATGACCCCCATGCAAATTTCCTTCCCCAGGGCGTAAGCAGATAATTTTTGGATCATATGTCGTCCAATGTTGACTGACATTCCATTTAGAATGGACCAGAGAACAAAGAGATCCGAGATTATAACATTTCCTCCTTCTGTCCTGGGGAAGAGTGTGCCTGTGAGGATTTTGTGTAAGGTGCGCACTAGTCCAGAATGTATATTCGATGCTTTGCATGTCTTCGCATCATAGGTGGGGAGCCCAGTCATGGACTTCCAAAAGTTATGTCTGTTGAACTGGGAATTCTCAGTTCCAAAAGCTTTGGCTTTCTTGAGCTGCTCCTGGTTGTCTATAAAAATTTCGTTCAGCATGTTTTCTGTGATGACAACCTTGCTGCCAAAGAGTTTAGTGACCAGCCTACGGTCACCGCTGTCCCTTGATCTATCCATGATGCCGACGACTTCTTTAGTAAGGAAGGTGAAGAATTCGGTAGTAGGCTCGATAAAAGAGGATTCGGGGACAAAACATAGTTTTGAAAGATTTGCATTGTCAAGAACTGTGAGGATTCTGTCATAAATCCCCATTTTTAGTAGTACGCTTGAGCAAACGTACTTTGTGGGTTTGACGATTTTGTTAGTGGACTGGATGGTGTGGATGAAAAGGTTTTCTGGTGGTGGTGCGGTGGTGGTGATAATTGAGAAGACGGGGGTAGTGATGGTGGTGGTAGAAGGGGGAGGGGTAATGGTGGTGGTAGTGGTTGGTGGGACATACCCAGCTAGGGTTTGTTCCCTTGTAGTGACAGGATGAACTTGCTTCCTTGCCCGTTTCTTTTGTTTTTGAGTTGTAGCGGCTTCCCGGGCCGTCCGCTTCCCCTTGCTCTTTGTGGTGGGGGATTCCGCCTCAGGAGTCGGCTCATATTTTGAGCCTTCATCATCATCGGAAGAAATTTCTTCCACTTCTTCTTCAGGTGCCTTGGCTAGGCATTTGTTGATGCGGTCAGTTTCGCACACAACTACCATGATTTTGACATTTGGAGGGGCCTTTCCAGTCGTATTGTAGTTGTCTATGATCTTTTGAAGCTTGGCGCGGTCCGCTATGAGTTCCTCTGGTGTCCAGAAGGGAGCATCCTCACATCCGGTGGGTTGCTTTGCTGGTGATGCCATTGTTGAAAGTGGAAAAATTATAAGTAAGAACACTTGCTTAGAAAATAAATGTATTTTTATTTGTATTTATGTGGTTATATATATATATATTTTATGAAAGTTAAACGATGAAGGCCAAATAGTTTGAAGACCGTTTGGTTCCAAACAGTTTCAGGACCGGTTGGTTCCAAACAATTTCAGGACCGTTTGGTTCCAAACGGTTTCAAGACCGTTTGATTCCAAACGGTTTGGAGACCGTTTGGTCCTAAACGGTTTCAAGACCATTTGGTCCCAAACGGTTTCAGGACCGTTTGGTCCCAAATGGTTTCAGGACCGTTTGGTCCCAAACGGTTTCAAGACCATTTGGTTCCAAACGGTTTGAAGACCATTTGGTCCCAAACAGTTTCAGGACCGTTTAGTCCCAAACGGTTTGAAGACCGTTTGGTTCCAAACGGTTTGGAGACCGTTTGGAAGGTGAAACGTCAGGTGAAGCGGCCGGCAAAAGAGACAAAGGTGGCGATGAAAAAGGTGGAGCTGCCGGCAATAAAAGTGATGGTAAAGAGGATCGCGGCGGAGCCGGTGGTGTTAAAGATGAAGGCGGCGATGGGAGGTGCCATGGCAGCGCCGAGGATGCTGACGGAGGTAAAGATAGCTGCGGAAATGAAAAGATCGAATCGGTTGCCGCGGTGGCACATTTGTGCGTCGGCGAGGGCGGGTTTACCTTGCGGTTGATGGTGGAGAAGACGACGGTGGGCGGAGGCACTGAGGTGAGGTTTCCGTGAAAGAACACGGAATTAGGCCGACAGAGGCAGCGAGAACCTGGGTCGCGTGGGAGCAAGACGACGGGAGAAATGGAATAGCTCTTGCACAAGAGTTAGAGAAAGCTCGAGAGTCGAAAGAGAGGAGACGAAGGGGGGAGGGTTTATATGCAAAGTATTCGGGGGGTTGACCTCGCAAAAACCCTAGATCAAACGGTTTAGGAACCATTTGGCTCCAAACAGTTTCAGGACCGTTTGGCTCCAAACGGTTTTAAGACCGTTTGGAAGGGTGAGGGTTGAATGGATTTTTATATTTTTATGTTTGTTTTGGTTATGTGAATTTTTTTATATTTTATTTTGTTATTTTTATGTTTGTTTTGGTTATATGAATTTTTTTTATATTTTGATATGATAAACCTAAGGTAATTAAAAGAACGGAAAAATAAAGGAAGCAACTAAAATCTTGGGTTTCCTTCCAAGTAGCGCCTGGGTTTTACGTCGCTGGCTCGACGAAGCTGTGATGTTGTTATGCGGATGGCGTGGCGTCTCTGATTTCGATGGTCTGTCTTGGCATTTTATCTTCTGGATTGTAATATTTTTTCAAACGATGGTCGTTGACCGTCCTTTCTCCTTTATTGTTGTCGACAATTATGACGGCTCTAGTTGGGTATATATGCTTTATGGTGAAGGGTCCAGACCATTTTGTTCGAAGCTTTCTGAGGAACAACTTGAGCTTAGAGTTGAAAAGGAGTACTTTGTCGCCGATGGCGATGTCTTTCCTCTTAAGATGACCGTCGTGCCACATTTTGGTTTGCTCCTTATAAATCCTGGCACTTTAATAAGCGGTTATTCGGAGCTCCTCTAGCTCCTGTAGCTGGAGTTGTCTATTTTCTCCAGCACTTTTAAGATCAAAATTTAGCTGTTTGATGGCCCACCAAGCTTTGTGTTCCAGCTCTACTGGAAGATGACATGACTTCCTGTATACCAAATGGAACAGGGTTGTCCCGATTGGTGTTTTATAAGCAGTTCGGTATGCCCAAAGGGCATCGGGAAGCTTGGAGGACCAGTCAGTGCGGTTTCTGTTGATTATTTTTTCTAGAATCGACTTTAGTTGTCTATTTGATACCTCAACCTGACCACTGGTCTGTGGATGGTAAGGTGTTGATACTTTGTGGTTGACTCCGTACTTTTTCAGTAGAGCTTCAAAACTTCGTTCCAGGAAATGGGTCCCAACATCTGATATGACAGTTCTGGGGACCCCAAATCTGGGGAATATGATATCTTTGAACAATTTAATAACTGGTTTGGAATCACTGGACACAGTGGGTATAGCTTCGACCCATTTTGAGACATAGTCCACCGCAACCAGGATGTAAGAGAAACCATAGGAAGAAGGAAAGGGGCCCATATAGTCTACCCCCCATACATCAAAAAGTTCAATTTCTTGCCACATTGTGAGGGGCATTTCGTTCCTTTTGGATATGTTGCCAGAAAATTGGCATTTGTTGCAAGATTTCACAAAATCATAGGAGTCCTTTGCAATGGTTGGCCAGAAGAAGTCTAACTACAGAACTTTTATAGCGGTTTTCTTTGCGCTCATGTGCCCCCCTGTGAGTCCTGAATGGTAATGCTCTAGGATGGGGGTAATCTCTTCTTCCGGTAAGCAGCGACGGAAAAGTCCGTCAGCACATAGGTGAAACAGGTAAGGTTCATCCCAATAATATTGCTTTATATCATGGAGAAATTTCCTTTTGTCATGGTGGGAAGTGGAGGGGTGAATGATTCCTGTAGCTAGATAGTTGACAATATCCGTATACCAAGGGAATCCATGAGTAATCTTCATCAGTTGGTCATATGGAAGAGAGTCTCGGATAGGGATTTTATCTTCATCTTCAACTTCAATGCGACTCAGATGGTCGGCTACGACATTATCCACTCCGATTTTATCTTTAATCTCCAAAACAAATTTCAGAAGCATCAACACCCAGCGGATAAGTCTGGGTTTGACATCTTGCTTTTGAATTAGGTATCGAATGGTGGAGTGGTCGGTGTAAACGATAACCTTGGATCCAATCAAATAGGAGCGGAATTTCTCAAATGCATAGATGACAGCTAGGAATTCCTTCTATGTAGTAGTGTAGTTCTTCTGTGCTTCATCTAGCATTTTAAATGCGTAGTAAATTACGTAAAGTTTCTTTTCGATCCGCTGTCCTATCACAGCCCCTATGGCATAATCGCTAGCGTCGCACATGATTTCAAATGGTAGCGACCAATCTGGGGCTCTCAGAATAGGTGCAGAAATTAAAGCATTTTTGAGAGTTGAGAAACTTTGCATGCAATCTTGGTTAAAGATGAACTCAGTATCTTTGGTTAGGAGTTGGGTCATGGGTTTTGCTATTTTTGAGAAGTCTTTAATGAATCTTCTGTAGAACCCCGCATGACCTAAGAAAGCTCTTACTCCTTTTATATCTTTCGGTGGTGACAACTTCGAGATAACATCGATTTTTGCCTTATCGACCTCGATCCCTCTGTCACTCACTCTGTGCCTGAGGATGACACCTTCTGTTACCATGAAATGGCATTTTTGCCAATTTAGAATGAGGTTCGTTTCCTCGCATCGTTGTAAAACTTGTCCAAGGTTGATTAGACAGTTATCGAAAGAATCTCCGTAAACTGAGAAATCATCCATGAATACTTCCATTATGGATTCTGTTAATCCTACGAAAATGGCAGACATACACCTTTAGAAAGTGGCGGGTGCGTTACACAACCCAAAAGGCATTCTTCTAAAAGCATATGTTCCAAAAGGGCAGGTGAAGGTAATTTTCTCTTAGTCTTCCGGGTGTATGGGTATTTGGTAGAATCCGGAATAACCATCGAGGTAGCAAAAGTATTTCTGATGAGCTAAACGCTCTAGGACTTCATCGAGAAAGGGCAGATGGAAGTGATCTTTCCGCGTGGCTTTGTTCAGCTTCCTATAATTGATACACATCCTCCACCCTGTCACCGTCCTAGTGGGTACTAACTCATTTTTGTCGTTAAGCACGACAGTAGTGCCTCCCTTTTTAGGAACTACTTGGACGGGGATGACCCATTGGGAGTCATAGATAGGGTAGATTATACCAGCTTTAAGTAATTTGAGGACCTCTAGGCGAACCACCTCTTTGAGATTAGGGTTCAGCTTCCTTTGGTGTTCGCGTGATGGCTTAAATTATTCAACCATGGGTAGTCTGTGCATGCATAAAGCCGGGTTTATACCCGTCAGGTCAGTTGTCTTATACCCAATGGCCTTTTTATGTTTCTTCAGCTCCTCCAGAAGTCTTTCTTCCTGATTTTCTATTAGGGTGGAACTGATGATAACTGGGCATAATTTTTCCTTGTCCAAGAAGACATGCTTAAGCCCCATGGGCAGAGTCTTCATCTTAGGATCCTTAGGTGGCTCTGTTGCTTCCAAGATGGTGACAGCTTTAAGTTCCTCAAAGGTGGCCGTCGGTGCTTCTTCGGCCTTCTCTAAGTGTTGCAGACACTGTTGAACCAATTCGTTTGCAGAGAATTCAACTTCTGGGTTGGTAAGGACATTCTCTAACTCATCCGCTGGCTCAGATATTTCTAATTGAGACATTTGCTGTATTGCGTCTAGAAGAAAGACCTCCTCTTGGATGCTGGGGCCCATCATGTTGTTGAGGACTCGGAATTGAATTGCTTCTTTTCCGAGTCTTAAAATGATGGTACCAGCTTCAACATCGATAAGTGCCCGGGCAGTGGCGAGGAAAGGTCTGCCGAAAATTATTGGGTATCTCAGGTCTTCCTTAATATCCATGATGACAAAGTCGCACAGGACATAGGCATCCTTGCCTATCCTAACTGGAATATCTTCAATGATTCCGAGAGGTGCGGTGATGGTAGAGTCAGTTAACTGAATAGTCATTGCTGTAGGCAGCAATTCGGTGAAACCTAATCGTTTGCACATAGAATAGGGCATAATGGATATGCTGGCCCCTAGGTCAGCTAATCCCTTTTTGGTTGATGCATTTCCAATGTAGCATTGAATTCCGAAGGAACCTGGGTCCTTCTTCTTTGGCATTTTATTGAGGATGATATCAGAGGTGGTCTGGGCAAGTTTGACAGTTTCTTGCTCCTCAGTGATGTACTTCCTTGATAACAGAGTTTTAAGGTATTTTCCAAGCCGGTACCTCAGCGAGAGCATCGAGGAGCGGGATATCGATGTAAAGTTTCTTCATCGCCTCCTTGAATTTTTGGAACCTGGTATCCATTTTCGTTTCTCGCAGTCTTCCCGGATACGGGATCCTTGGTTTATACTGCAAGATTTGTGGCTCTGTAGATACTTGTTCTTTTCCCTTGCCCTTTGCATTCTCTATGGACTTCTCCATTCCTGGCTTCGGGCTCTCATTTTTCATGAAGGCAGGCATATCATCATCATCAAGAGTGATCCTTGTAGTTTCATGAAGAGTGCGTCCAGATCTCATAGTAACAACATTCAACTATTCAGGCCTATTATGTCCATGTCTAGGATTCGATTCGGGCTGCCCTGCAAATGTGCCTGCTGGAGGTTTTAGTTGTGTAGCAATTTGGGCAAGTTGAGCTTCTACTGCCTTTTGCTGAGCTTGTTGATTAGCGAGCATAGTCTGTTGGGATTGCTGCATCTTCCTAATCAAAGTCATTTCATCTTCCGGTTGAGAAGGAGTATTTTTCTGAGGAAGTTGTTGTTGACCCTGTTGAGGTTGTTGAGGAGGTAGCGCTAACTGAGGTTGCTGCAACTGAGGGTGCAACTGTGGGTGTAGAGGAGGATGAGTGTACTGATAGTAGGGAGATTGGTTCCTGGGGTAGTTGGCTCTCGGGGAGTTATTCCTGGGGTTCCCTTGGTTTTGATTGAAATTGCTTGGGAATCCAGGTGGTAATCTACTGGAGAATCCTCCCTGCGTCTGGTGTTGTGGATTTGTGGTCCCAGCAGGGTTCCCGTACTGAAATCCTGGGTGGTTCCTTGGCTGATTCAGATTATAATAGACTTGTCCAGGAATAAAATGGATAGAATTGACTTGTTCTGGCAGTTGCTCTTCAAATTAGTCAATGATTGGTTCATACTATTGTGGTGGTGGATGCATATCCATCATCACATTGTAAATCATTCCGCATGAAAGGGTTGGATGATCGGATGCATGACAGGCTTCACAGGTTCCTGTAGCAGCCTTGACTTGTTGAAACTGAGGATTTTTCTTCTTGTCAAATTCTTCAAGAGAAGTTTCGAGAGCTTGTTGCTTATGAGCTATGGTTTTCAAGGCTTTAGCAATAGCCTTCATCTCTATTGATTCTTCGGCTTTATAGACCTTGAGGACTCCTTTTCCTGCTGATCATCCCCAGTTGGACTGATTCTCAGCTCCGAGTGTGACTATTTTCCAGGTATCCTCGTAATTCTTTCTCATAAAGTTCCCTCCAGATGAGGAATCTGGAAATTGCTTTATGTCATCACTCACTCCCCTATAGAAGGTTTCTATCAATTGGTTTTGGGAGATGCCGTGATGAGGGAACTTTCGCAGAAGCTCTTTGAACCTTTCCCATGCTTCAGCAAGAGATTCTCCGGGAAGTTGAGAGAAATGATTAATCTTCCCCCTGATCTCGTAAGTTAGTGAAGGGGGAAAGAACTTCTCCAAGAACTTTTCTTCCAGGGGAGCCCATGTGGTGATTATTGGCTCCCTGTCAAGTGAGTTATACCAGCTCAGAGCTCTCCCCGATAGAGTGAAGTGAAATAGATGAAGCATTATTGCATCAAAGGCAACTCCGGCTTGTGGGACCAGTCGACACAGTGCCTTAAACCTCTTCAGATGATCCATGCAGTCATCTCCAGAACCTCCAGAAAATGAGATGCCCTGCATGATCTGGATCCATTGGGTCCGGATCTCAAAGTTAGGAATGTTGATGATCAGAGGTCGGACCGGATGGTTGTCTTCGTAGTTCTTTGGGACAGCATAATCCCTCAGCTGCTTGTTCCTTAGTTCCAACTAAGCAGCTTGATTTGCTACCTCATTTTCAGCTCTGATGCGGGCCTGTTCTTCCGCACGAATCTCTGCTTGAATCTGAGCACGAATATCAACGATGAGTTGTGCTCTTTGAGCGGCGATGGCGGCGTTGACCCTCTCCATCACCAATGCAGCCTGGCATTGATCTTCACCCATTTGCCTAGCTCTTTGGCGATTGAGTCTGATGCGGCGGTGGAAACTTCTCTCTACCTCAGAGTTGTACTCTGGATCAGGGGAGAATATGAGGTTATGCGATGATCGCATACACGTTTTCTACCTGAGTAGAGAAAAGAAAAACACCTTTTAGATGAAGGCAGAGATATAATGAATTCAAGAAGATATGGATTAATGATTAAAATAAAGTGTAAAACCCTAACCAACTAGCAAGATACTAAATGAAATTAAAACGTTCCGTTGTCCCCGACAACGGCGCCAATTTTTGATGAAGCTTCCACTTATGTGGAATTGCGTGCACCAACTAAAAATCCGAAAGATAGTAAGTCTTTAGGTTTAGCCTTGCTTATACTAGATAGAAAACTCCACCCACGTATGCTAAGATACGTGGAAGTCTTATCGCAGTATAGTTAAGGGTCGAATCTATAGGAAAATGGTCTTATTGCAAGCAACAAGATGGAAAACGCTAGAACTTCACTTAGTCTCTTAATAGTGGGCACTTAAATCGAAAGTTTGGTTTTGTTGTTTTAAACTAAGGACATGTAAAAGAAGGCAAGAAAGTAAATTTAAAGAAGTTAAACAATGATAAAAGTCACTAGGGTGTGATCGGTTTTCACCGCCACTACACATGGATCAAGACATGCAAAATAAAACATAACCTGCAACAAGAGTTTAGTCAGCTAGTATCTTTGTAGACTTAGCTTCCTTACAGAGAACTAACTACGAGAAGTGCGGGAATGTTACAAAGTCAGCCATCCCCGAATGAATGGTCAACTACTTTGCACCATTCCCTTCACAAAGCATGTTCCTCGACTCATCAAGGTTGCACTTTCACACGTCAACTGATTCCATTTCATAGCATGAAAGTACAATGATGGGAGTGAATGTACTCCACTTCTTGAAAGACACTCCTAGATACCGAAACAGATGCATGGTGGATACATGCACCAAGAACCAACATACAAATGAGTTTCAAATCTAATAGTACAAACGTAGACAATTCATACTAAAAGATAAAAGATAACACAAGTTGGTGATCAAGCAACAAGCATTCATTAAACGTTTGATGTTGAACTGAAAAGATATAAACTCTATAGTACAAACTATGGATTACATTTACATGATATGAAATCATGGGTAGCGGGGCTACTCCCCGCACCCTAGTGAGAGAGACTACTCGCTCATAACTAGGACAAAGAAGGAGGCAAGAAGAGAGAGAGAGAGCGTAATCCCCACAAAGGAGAGAGGAAAGTCAACCCCTTAGAGAGAGAGACGATCCACCAGCTTCACAGGTTGCTTGATGACGAGATCCCCTCTTCCCACCTTCTTTGGCGGAGAGAGAGAGAGAGAGAAGCTTCGAGATGGAGTGTGGGTCTCAGACCGGCAGCCCCTAGGTGGAGGATGGAAGTCGGATTTGCTCTGGAGTGATTGAGGCAGCCTCTGGACGTCTGAAACTTGATACCCTTTTGAGGACCCTTGGGGTCTTATTTATAGGCCTTAAGTGAAGTCCAAACGGTTTGGAGACCGTTTGGACCTTAAGACCGTTTGGGCCTCAAGACCGTTTGAACCTCGAGACCGTTTGGACCTCAAGACCGTTTGGACCTCGGAACCGTTTGTACCTCGAGACCGTTTGGATCTCGGGACCATTTGGACCTCGAGACCGTTTGGATCTCAAGACCGTTTGGATCTCAAGACCATTTGGATCTCAAGACTGTTTGGCTTCATGCGGTCTCGGGACCGTGTGACTCCATGCGGTCTCAGGACCGATTGGCTTCATGCGGTCTTGGGACCGTGTGACTCCATGCGGTCTCGGGACCGATTGGCTTCATGCGGTCTTGGGACCGTGTGACTCCATGCGGTCTCGGGACCGATTGGCTTCATGCGGTATTGGGACCGTGTGACTCCATGCGGTCTCAGGACCGATTGGATTCATGAGGTCTTGGGACCGTGTGACTCCATGCGGTCTTGGGACCGTGTGACTCTATGCGGTCTCGGGACCGATTGGCTTCATGCGGTCTTGGGACTGTGTGACTCCATGCGGTCTTGGGACCGATTGGCTTCATGCGGTCTTGGGACCGTTTGAGCCCATGCGGTCTTGAGGCTAGTTGAGTCTTTTATGATTTTTTTGTCTTTTTCTACAAATATAAAGGGGAAAAGTTAGTCTAATAGTATATTTACAATAAGAGGGAATATTTAGGTATTATGTCTAATTCTAATTAAGAAAGAGTGTGGAAAACTAAAGAAAATACTAAGATAATCATCCCAAAATTGGAGGTTATCAATTATTAAGTGTGCTATGCAGTTTATGCTTTGAGATTTATCCATATCTATAGAAACTGGATGTAATAAGTACATGTGTATGATAAACCTATTCTAAGCATGATGAATGCCAAAATATGTCTATATGCTTATATTTTTTCTAGTTCTAATGTCTTTGTGAATATATTTTGAGATCTATGATGTGGAATAATCTGATAAGAAATATGTTGGGATTGAATTAACATGCATTGATTACTTTTATGAAACCCTATCTAGGGTAAATGCTGGATAATGTGATTATGATTCGGGCTAATAGCCCACTTATTAAGAAAGAGATGAGATGATGTTAATTGAAAAGAAACATGCATGTCATGAGTTACAGATGTGTTGTGGTGCTTATTTCAACCATTGTCTTTCTTGTTAACCCTAATATGCTTTATATCATTCTAGTTGTGCGAGAATACACACACTTGATAAATTATGATTTGAATTCTTTTAAGATGAGTAAATGGATTAAATAACAAGTGAAATCTTGACACATCTAGTTAGGTGCCCTGAACAATGTGAGTTTCCCTTGAGGTTCATGCTTGGAAAATGAAATAGATCTCCTTGTAGTAATTAGATAATTATGAGAATGATTTCTAGAGTGTGGGTCAACACCTTAAAGGTTAGACCACTGTGATTTAGGAGTAAGTCACACGATGTGATTCTAGTCATAAATCCTCTATTGTGGAAGTATATGTCCATGAGGAATAGAGTGATATAATGAAAATTGTAAACATGTGATATATGAAAATGTGAAATTCAATGATGATATGTAGTATTCTATTATGTTGGTTCTTATATCATGTACCTGAGATGAGGACACATGCCTCTCTAGGCAACCATGCAATGGACCAGGGTTTATGTTGATGTCTTAGGGACCGACTAAACCCTAACATAGTGATAGTGATTCATTGACACGAGAATCAAGTATGGCGACTTCTACTTGGTGAGTATGGGCCAATTAGTTTGAGGGGAATTGAATAAAAGATGACAAGATATGTAGAAAATGGGTTGAATCTTTGTTACATTCCTTTTACTACTACTTGATAAATATACTATTGTTGAATACATTTCTAGTTGTGGAAATTAGTCATTCTTCTATTAATATAATCCTTTGCCTTACTCTTATCTATCTAGTATGGGATCTGATCTTAAATGTTGACAACTATTTGATGTCGTAATTAGTTTTCCACTACAATTATGGTTTGAACTAGTCCTTTGAATAGTCTTGTTTGGTAGGCATATCTAATGTTTACTTCATCTTCAAAACTATAGGTAGTGTTCATGATCCGACTAGTGAAATGTCACAAGTATGATGCTATTGTTATATGTTGATTCTATTTTTTTATACTTAAAATATTACTCATTCTAAAGGGTAGTCATTCCGGAGTAAGTAGCATCCACTGACTTGTTTATAAATATGCTCTTAAAGATCTTTTAGAAGATGGGTTTGGACTAAATGAATACCTTACTAATTGATTAGACTCCTATCACAAGCTAGTTTAAACTAAATGATAGAGTTATATGTTAGATTCTTCAATATCTATAAGTTTCTTTTTAGTTTAGTATACTTTATATGACGTCGATGGATGTACTCAACTTGAGTGGGAGGTATGCATTTGTTACGGCTCTATATGAGTTTCATAAGGTTGTTTCAAATGACTTCAGATATAATGCTGTCCAATGGAGAGGTCATGATAGAGAAGATGTAGATAGAACAATGCAGATTAGAATGTCCCTATATTCTCTCTTTCCCAGATGGGTAGTCTACCAAATTGGTTCTTGTCTGTACATGTAACTAATATAGAGCGAACTGTATACGAGTCATAAGATTTGACTCTATTTTTAATGGAGTTGTATAAGATTTGTGATAATGTGACATTAGTTTATGAGGTTTAATGAGAAAGAAAAATGGAAAATTGTCTATTTTTGTATACTGTATTGATCATGTTTGTCGAGAATGAGGGTTTTCTTTCTTAATTTGGGTTAGATTTAGGGTATATATCTAATTGTTGAAAATTATGCTAATTTAAAGAAAGGTCCAAATGATCTACAATGAATTTATGAATTTAGGTTATTTTTCTCCTAAAACTTCATGTTTTCAACTACTTTGGTCTAGTTGGAGCTAGCGCTTGCCCAAGTGGACCTTTTGAGCTTGAAAGGAGGATTTTTGAGCTATGTTTCCATGCATGCAATTTATGCAAGCACGATAATCACCAAAGGCAAGTGATTTAGCCTCTGATAAGTATTTATTGACATGAAATTGCTTTGATAAGTATTCATTGACATGAAATTGCTACACACGACCACTAAATCGAAGTGATTATATTTGAAATGAGATAAACATGATATTTTTATCATTTTTTGGCTATAGCTTGGGAAATTCAGGATTAACACCCACTTTGCTGCTAATTGCTCTTCTAAAATGAAAATGGCAAACCTTATTTTTCCATGTTACTGAAAATTTGTAAATTTACATGTATCTTTCTCTAAAATGACATGTTCTTTCACGTTTATCACTATTTCCACGTTGGGCTTATACAATAGTTTTTTAGAATTAAATTTTTGTATGATGATTTCTTACTCTTATAAGAAGAGATTCTAGCAAATTAAACTAGTTATCAAGCTTATTTAGGATATTGCCTTTATACAATTTAAATGGTGAAAGTTTAGATATGTATGACGATAATTATGAACTAGGGTTTTATTGCTTATAATGCTTTACTTGTTCATACTATAGTGCTATGTTATTAACTATACCAACTTGATTAATTAAACTTGAGTAGTTGACTTAATTAATCACTAAAACCTGTATTCATATAGTGCCATGTAATCATACAACTTCCAAGTGTTTGGAAGTCAAGGAAGTGAAACATATATATCTATAGCAATGTCAAGATCTTTAGAAGGGACTCAAAGTCATATAATGTGAAGTATATGTGGGATACCAAGAGTTCATATGAGGTATGGCCCCTTGGAACCATGGAAACATCTAATTTTATGAGTGAGATCAAGGTCATATCTCTAGTTGTGAATAATATTCCTTCCAATATGATCAAGAACTGTGATATGATGATTAAAAGGCCATCAAATGAGTACCAAGGATGAGCTTGATGTTTGTATTTAGGTTGTAGGCCCATGCCCCTGCTTGTTGTGTTAGCACTAATCAAGGAATAGAGGGATCTACAAAGATAATATAATACTAAGGTTATCTATGGTGCGCAGAGGACTTCAAAATTACTAGCCACTAGTCTGGGTGGTACACTCCAACTACCCTAGTCTTAATAAGAAAATATGTAATCAACTTAAGTTACCTTACTCGTATAGTTAGCTTACCACTTTCACATTGTATTTCCCTTACTACTCTACTGTGCCTTGTAAATATTGTTTACCTTTACTAACCATATATGTTTTATAGAAGTTGATTTTGAACATAACATTGCTTAATTCATCATATGTAGTAGAATTGCATATAGAATACTATGCATATGCTTTACTTACTGGGACTTTTCTCTCATTCTCACGGTTCACCACCATTTTAAGGTTCTAAGAACGTAACTCAAGACTATTATGGTGAGAACCACCTTCTCTAGGACAACAATGAGAAGAAGGTGGGAGTCTAAGATTTTTTAAGGTCTAGAGTCATTCCAATAAAGCTTGGGTCTAGGTAGGGTGTTTTATGTTATGTTGTATCTATGAATTAGTTTTTGGATTGTATGCTCTATACGTGATGCATATGATGTATATATAAACATGAAGATATTTTGTATAATAGGTGGTGATTTTAGTGACTTATGATGAAGAATGTAAAGTTAGATGTTGGAATATGAATATATGTCTCTTCTGTGTGATCTTATATATGATTGTTGTAATAATTGTTCTTTTATACTTTTCCTTTCCTCCCTGGCTTATTAAAATTAGTTGATACTAAAATATTTCTGGTTTTGAGGTTTTCTTGTGTGGCTTAGTTGACCTAAATTATGTTCTAATCTTGGGGTTTTGTGTCACATTTGGTGGCATTAGAACCTAAATTTCCTAGAGATACAAGGACATATAATGTTGTGTTTGTTCTTATATGTTCTCTATATTTAATCACCATCCATTATGACGTAGATATAACAGATCAAAATGAAGATTATACTGAGAGTAGTTTTGTGCTCCTGACAGAGGAGAGGAGGAGGGAATTGAAGGAAAGAGTGCATGAGGTAGGTCGGTAATGCTAAAACTTTCCATGTAAATGCAAGTGTATGATGCAAGTAATATAGAGTACTAGAGGTCCTAAGTTGTCAAACCCAAGGAGTTGGGCCTCTAGAAACTACTACTAACTACTTCTGGTCAAGTAAGCTTAAAAAGTGTGATTTTGGTTGATTAAATAATAATTAATGTCACAAAACAATAAAATATTTATTTCCAATTGGGAAGAGAATCCTTAAGACACTAACTTTCACTACGATGCTTAATTATCACTAACTCAATTAATTGATTAATATTATAATTTTCTCAATTGGAATAAGAGTTTGCATTATAACACTATGCATTCCCATATTGTAGATTCATATCTAATGAGGTAAAATCCTACTTTCATGGTGTATTATCTAGTTCAACCAATCATGATAATATCAAAAATAGTAATCTATGTACACACATAACTACTCTTGTGTGTTGTGATCTATGTCTATTGAAACAATTCAACAGTTAAAGTGTTTTCTAACCTTAATAACTGCCTTTGTGACATCCCAAAAGATTTCATAACTAATTCAAACATTTCGTGTGCTTTGTCCTAATAAGAGTTGACTAATGATCCTAATGAACCAACCATGGATGAATAGGTTAACAAGTTCATTAAATATGTCACACATGTCACATTGTACATTCATATGAAACTAATGACTTAAATGTGCATAATTATTAATCTAACATGAATGAATTAAATCAATGTTTCATGTGGACAATAATGTGACTGATATATAGTGTGTGATGATAATTGATTTTAAATACAATTGGATACAAGTAGTGTGCCAACATATAAGTAAATCCTGAATTCATGAACTTAAGGGGTGTAAATAATTTAAATTATTAAATTTGTGCAATATAATATATAATGACACTTTTGATGACAATACGAGGACAATTGGAATCTAAATAATATATATTGATAACTAATGTGATGTTTACTTTTATTATTAAGATAATGGAGTTAATCCCTAATTGTATTAGAACCATAAAAGATAATCTTTGAAAACTAATTAAACTCCAAAACCATAAACTATATGATTGAATTAGCTTGGGTTCCAAGTTTAAACCCGATCGAATAACATAGGTTGTCCGAATTTAATTAGAGAAGATAATCCTTAATAATGAAATACAAATTTAAACCAAACTACCTAAATTTGATTTAAATCATTATATCACCCATCACGCCTGTTATCTCTCATTTTTCCTACAATTCAAGTGTCATGCCTTTTTTTACCCATCTTGCATATGGACCTTATATTAGGATTCAAAAGTCAGTAGACTGTCTTATTCCTTAAGCCCCAAGATTCTTAGACTCTACAATCCACTGTTATCCATCTTCCTCTTTTTTCAATTGCTCTATCTTCTATCCACCTCGTCTCTAACTCTTCCCCTCTTGACATTCCACGCATTTTCTCAAACCAGAGAAGCCCTATTTTCACCTACGTTTGTGACCTCCATATCTATCCACAACTATGGGTTCCTTTTCTCCCCATTTTCCTAGTCCTATTAGGGTCCCAACCACCACAAGATACACCCTCTCTATATGATAACCTCTACACCATTCTAGAACCCGTCAAGATTAATCTCAACTGTCCCTTTGGACCCTAAAACCCAACACCTAACCCCCTACTCTGTCTCCCTTGGGCCATCCTGATGTAGCCCTATTTAGGGCCCCATCTTGTGCCATTTTTTACTTAAATCACATCTAGACATGTTAGATTACAAGATAATTACCCCAATATGCTTATCATTGCCAAATGCACTTATGGACATTCTTTGCATTCATTTCAGGTACTTGGACCATGATTAGGATGAATGAGAGAAAAGGAAGGAGTCCTAGGGTTCCTCTACTAATGGAGGGGTCCAAAGAAGGCCCCAAAGCTCCCTCAAACTACCTTCAATGGCCAAGGATCGACATCAAGCAAATAAGTCCTTTGATAATGAAGTTTGAAGCCAATTTTTCCTATGAAGACCCCAACACAGCCACGATGCCACAGAACGGCCGTGCTGGTTGATGCAAAAGTTACAGGTTGACGGTCAAAATTCATAAGATACAACAACTCCACCACCACCGCTGTGATACCCAGCATGATCATTCTACCTAGCCCCCAGCACGGCCGTGCTACCAGCCTTCACTTCACCCTATCCAACCTATGATTTTACACTTCATCAGAATGACCGTTCCCCACTACCAAGGTCATTCTCACCTCCACCCACTACGGCCGTGCTGCCACCCAAAACCTACCACTTTTTGCACTGATTTTCCCACAATACCCCTACTTACCCTATTTCTTCCACCACCACCTATATATACATGGGTGGCGGCCACAACACTAGGTTAGCTACTCCTAGCCACCATTACTCCTCTCCACCCACTCCTTGAGCATTTAGTGCATTCCCCTTGCATTTATGCTCTCCACCCACCATTTCCATCTCCATTTCACCTTAGAAACCTAATTTTCTAGGTTTTCCTCCATAATCCCCCATATCTTCATGCCCATTTGCACCTTTAGAGGAGATAGGAAGTCCCCAAGCAACTAGGAGGTGAAGAAGAAGGCTTCTTCTATGAGATCCATGGAGTTTCTTCCCCTTCTTTCCCATTCTTTTGCCATTTCATTGATTATGTGTAACTAAGCCCCTAGTGGTGGGCTATTTGGGGATAAAATGTGACTTTGATACCATGTTGGGGGGATTTTGGCTTGTAATGAACTTATTTTTATCTATGATGATTGATCCATGCTTTTGTCTCTTATCCCATTACCATGCTTGTGATTTATGCTTTTTGCTATGAACTGCATGTTTGATAGTGCTTGATGATACCATGTTTCTAGGAGAATTGGGATGCATGTGTCAATCTTAGGTATGACTCCTATCTCCCAATAGGGGATCCCTAGATAGCCCCCTTTGTTCCTACATGCCTATCCCCTCTCCTACTACTTGGTATGAGACCTAAGTTACTAGTATAAGTGGGATTGATGTGATTGCCTAGGGTTTTCTAAAGGCTAGAATGGATAGTGGCGTGAGGTCATATACCCTCATCTCTACTCCCATATCTACCCTTGGCCCTCAATTGCATAATATCACTTATCCTATAAACCTAGATTTGGCTAATCCTATTAGAATTACACCTAACCCTAGTCTTCCACTAGTAGTATAGGGTACATTCTAATAGCATTTGCCTTATTGTTTGGTTTGGTAATCTAGATGAAAGATGAGAACCATGCTTGTCCAATAACCTCCCCCAACTAATATCAAAGTTACATCCCCAAATGGCCCACCTACCTTAATCATCTTGTTGAAAACTCAATTTGATTTGCTTGCTTGCTTATGCTAGTATAGTCTAGTTGTTCTTGCTTAACCTAGTCAATTGCTCAATTTTGATAGTTAGGGTTAATTTAGATCTTCTCTTACTTTAGTGGTTAACTTAGCTTTTAATTTTCTCCTTGCTCTCCCAGTGTAGTATAATCTACCTTTGCTCTTTCTTAGTTAGTTGGTTAACCTAGATTGTTAAACTTGCTTGTTTAAGATAACTTTCGTTCAATTCTGCCTTTCTTGCCCGTTCACTTAGATTAATCACAAAACAAACACCTTTTAAACCCTTCAACCCTAGACTCCACATTAGGAATGTAGCCAACACTAGTCTAGCTCTAGCTCCCCCTCTGTCCCTGAGGATCGGCCCCTACACTTGCCCTTCACCTATGCTACAATAGTACCCCGCACGCTTGCGGGTGACCTATTTTGGTAATGTGATTGATTTGGTTAGGGTTAATATAAATTTCAAAAGTTCCTCCCGTGTGTTCGAGTCCCGTGGAGTGCATCTAGTCACCCCTTGTTGGCTAGTGTGTACACCTCTGGCTTGATGCACCACATCCTCACCATGTTGATAGTGCACTATGTCCCACAATAAGCTCCTCTGAGAATCCATGACCCATTAGGAGTGCCTTGCAAAGATTCTCAATGTACCTTTTGTCCAGTTTGAGTCATATATCTATTCCCCTCTTTTCATTTATCTTCTATCTTTTTGAGCAATCTTGGTGTCCCGACCTCCATTTTTACCATATTCACCGCTCGAGTTTTGTAAGAACATGGAAATACCCCTTGATCTTTGGGAAACGAGCTTAGCTGTCTCTACTTTGGTAGTTGGATTTCATCTTCTACGCCCTCTTTCTTAGCTTGCTGGGGTTAAAAGAAGCTGAGGAAACTAATGGGAATATTTATGATGGCTTGTTTGCTAAGGATCAGAACTTTCGGTCAAGGTTTTGGAATACCAACTTGCTGGGCATTGCTACTTGTTTGATAAAAAGATGACCACTAGTTTTCCCATTTTCCCCATCTAGCCTCTTTATTCATGTCATGCCATAATCGACAATTTGGTCTTTGGCATTTGTTTCAATAAGTAAAATCAAATTTTTTGGTTTTAGCAGCCCCAACCTACATGACCAGTCCTAATTGGTCCATCTAGGTAGCCCCCCCCAAAAAATAATGTCTCTTGTTATTCTATTAGTTAACTTCTCAATTTATGATTGGCCTATGATTGAAAATTGTTAATAAACTGTCTATTTAGTAAAAAATTACCCAAAATATGTTTTGTAAAGAAATGTTTTTACAAGGAATTCGAATTTCTAAGTTTCACGCTCTATCTCCCCTTTGATTAAACTCTAATGTTCTAAGATGTAAAATTAGGGTTTAAGATGATGAATATAGTATAATTGATATGAAATTATGTTATGAACATGGTAATTAGGGTTCTTGACCCAAGAATGTGATTAGGGTTTATTCAACCTAAACAAAGTAATTGGATTTTATCCAAGAGAGGTTAGTGGTCCATGTAATCTGAACATAAGTATTGCATGAATGCATGTATGTATATACAATGTACATCAATGCTATGAATGTACTATTTATTATTACAATTGCTTATGAAAATAACAATTAATAGGTCTATAATGAATTTAATGTCATTTTTCTTTTTAATAATTTTTGTACCATCTCTCATGGCCACTAAGAGTAAAATTAAAATAGGATCTAAGAACATGTTAAGATTTTCAAGAGAAAGACAATGATAAAAGATAACTTATATAAGATACTCATTAAGACACTCCTCAATGCAAACTAAGAGGCATTTTGTTGCATAAGAGAAGAGGCACTTCAGTGCAAACCTAAGTAATTTTTATATAGGTCAAGTTAAAATAAACGATCTAAAAGTAATTTTATATTTTATTTAATATCCAATGTTTAAATAATATTTTTCAGTTTAAATGCTATTTTTATATATGATATATTCAGTTCCACTTAAAAATTGTTTGATGGCATAATTCCCACAGATAAGGAGAAAGCATATAGGAGTAGATTCATCTAACATGCAAGGATTAGTTCACAATAAAAGATCTAGTGGGGTGCCATCTATACACAATTTACATTTCTTTCGTTATTATGAAAAACTTATCATGTTTACTTTAGTTTATGTGTGAGTGATGTTGAGTTGAGAATCACAATTTTTATCTTTATCTTGTGATGCATTATATAAGCTTTATTTTTATGTAAAGAATATCATGCTTGTGACACCCCCTTGATGTGAATGTAAAGGTATAACTTGACTCTATGTTGTGAATGTTTAACAAGTGGGGTGTTACATTAATGGTATCTGATCTAAAAACATAGTTGGCGACCAAGATTTTATCAAAATCTCATCTAGTTTATGTATTCTTACACATATGACATAAAAAGAGAGGTTATGATGACAAGATACATATGGGTGAGGATAAAGATGCTTTTCTTAGCATAAGAAACCATTGAGAATATCCACTTAAAGATGTTCACATGGTGCCCTTTGACATCACGACCATGGCCATTTCCACTACCATGGTAAGAGGAGAATACTAGGAAGGAAACCCTAGGATCAACCCTGAACTATACCTAGTTGACTTTTTGAAGATAAAGCTTGAATCATATGCCAAAGAGTAAGAGTTGGATATGGTGGGCAAAGATAAAAGCTGGTTGCAGAACATGGAATAATTATATCGTGATCTACATTGCTTGAACCACTTTAGGATTTATTTTGGGACTCACAAACTCAAGGGTGCATTAATGGGAGAAATAACTAGTATCTCGTGAAGTTAATGCTCCTCCACTCACATGGGAAGAATACTCACAAGCCTTTCAATAGAATTACATATCCAAGGATATGCATGAGAAGAAAGAATAGGAGTTCCTAAACTTTAGACAGATTGGAGGCACCACGATCACACAATACCCCATTAAGTTTAGAATCTTATAGAAGTATGGTCATGGTTATGATGAATGACACAAAGCAAATAAGTTTGTGAGGGGTCTCAAGTTAGACCTTAGCTTTGCATTATATGGATGAGAACACACCACCGTTCATGGTGCTCTAGATGCTTCTTAAGAACTAGAAGACTACCCATGAAGATTTTCAAAAGAAGGACAACCACTACCACATAAAATTCAACCATCATAATGATAGAAAGAGGAAGGATCTAACCAAGGTTGTTGCAAATCAACCTGTAAAGACTTAATGTGCCAAATGTTCCACGTACCATCTAGGAGAATTTAGGTATGGAACTAGAGTGTGTTATGCATGTTGTGAGATAGGCCAAATTTGACCTAACTATCCCACATTTCAAAAGAAATAGGCCAATGTTAATCAAGCACCCAGAGAGAAGAGAAGAGCTATAATCTTCACTGTGGTAGATGAAGATGAAAATGAAAAGATTGAGCAATGTATGGTCTAATTTATGAAATACATTTATGATTAGAGTTGTAGATAGTCTCACCCTATGCGTGGATATATGTAGAGTTGTGAAGTTCCATGATAATCCAAAGATGTTAAACCTTACATGTTAAATATAAGGAAAATCCTATGGTGGATAGTCTTATGAAATATTGAGGATGAAATATAATTAAGGTGGGTAGGATTGTAACATTAAAATTTTCATTACTAAATTCTTTAATGTGGTTTGTCCTAATAAGAGTCGACTAATTGACCTAATGACTTAATGATGGCTGAATATGTAAATAAGTTCATTAAAAATGTCACACATGACACATTGTACATTGATATGCAACTAATGATGATCTACCTTTGCAGCTATGGGAGAAGAATATGTTTGAGAGGATAGGTTCTTATCTAGGAAATATGCATAGAACTGATCAATCTACTCATGATTTTAAGAGGCTAGAGTGAGCCAGAATGTAAGTACCCATTGCTACTGATTCTGAATTTTTAGAAAGTCTGGAGGTTGCTAGTGAAAGTGGCGAATCAAAGAAGATCACATTCGTTTATGAATGGAACCCAAAACTGTGCACCACCTGAAACTTGTTTGGTCATGAATGCTAGGAGAATGGACCTCAGATGCTGAAGAAGAAAGTTTGGGTCCCCAATAATGTCATTCCAAATTTTGAAGGAAACAACATTGTTGGTAATGAAAGCATTGCAATTATCATTGACACATATAAGGGGATTGAGAGAAGCTCATTTTCTACTAATAAGGTTGTCGATACTATGCCATTTGATAGTAATAAGGTGAGAAGTAATTTTGAGGAGACCCATGGAGACTCTGATAAAGAGGTCTTTCATGGTACTAGCCATGGTTTTAAAGATGACAACATTGAGGTAGAAGACTTAGGTGGTTCGAATGTGGTTGATCTCATCACTCCTTCTAATTCTACTAATGTCTCTAAGCTTGTTAATTCAATCTAAGACTCAGATGGTTTTCATCTACCAAAGAAATTAAAGAAATCAAAGACAAGGAATCCAATTCCTACATGTGATTCACCTAGTCCAAGTTCATTCAACAATAGATTTAAGATATAGAGAAGGAGGTGATTTCAGAAGATGATGTTCTGCCCAGTGAAGTACTAGATGAAAATCCTTCTAATGGGTGATTTGAATCTTAGTATTGTCTCCAGGAATGTTAGGGGTCTCAACAATAAGGCCGCCAAAGTATGGGAGGAAATTAATAAGACAAATCCACAAATTATCATACTAAATGAAACTAGAGTCAGAGAGAAGAAAGTGAAGAAAATCCTTACTAGGTATTTTCATGAATACACGTGGATCTTCAATGATTCATCTTATGTTTTTGGGAGAGTTATCATCTTATGGAAAAAAGAGTCATGTCTTATCTCAAAGATTGAAGAAATTGATCAGTGCATTCCTATTAATGTTAGTTCTAATAATCATATGTTTATTCTCACAACTGTTTATGGACATAATGAGGATAGTTACAGAAGCAAGTTATGGGACAAAATTGAAAAGATTTATCCTAGTGTGAGTTCACCCTGGGTGTTGTTGGGTGATTTTAATGCTGTCAAGCTGGAGAGTGAGAAAATAGGGAAGGATCCTCCTACAAAGATGTCGATGGAGGATACTAACAAATGTCTTATTAGTTGTGGTATTTTAGATCTCAATTTTAATGACCCTGTGTTTTCTTGGAACAATCATCAAGGTGGTGATGGATTTTTCACTTCTTGTATTGACATAATTTTATACAACAATATGTTCATGCAAACATTCTCCAATTTAACTGATTTTCATGTTACTAATACTATTAGTGTTCATAAATTTCTGAAGTTGTCGATTGGGGAAAGGAAGAAGATCAACACACCTTTCAGATTTATAAATGTGTGAAATAATAAGGTAAATTTCTCAAATACTATGAGGAAAGCCTGGGCTACTAGTAAAGAGGGTTTTCCTTTATACAATTTCTACTCTAAGATGAGGAATCTGAGAAATAAATTGATTAAGTGGAATAAAGACAATGTTGGGGACTTCATTGATAATGTTTGGGCTGTTGAAATGTTAGCTTATGAGGCTCAAGTTAATTTAGATGCAAACCATGCTAATTTTGACTTGAGGGATGAAGCTGTCATATGTAGGAAGATTTCTCGTGAAGCTTTTAAGCTAGAAGAGTCCTTTGTGATTTCTCGTGAAGCTTTTAAGCTAGAAGAGTCCTTTGTGAGGAAGAAGTTGAGGGTACAATGGCTTAAGGAGGGACATTCCAATGCACAATTTTTCTACTCCTCTCTTAAGGTTATAAGACACATTAATCATATTAGATATCTTGATATAGATGGGAGCTATGAACACTAATGTGGATGATATCAAAGATTACATTCAAGACTTCTATTTGAAGTTATTCAATAATGGTCATAATGCCAAGGTCTCTTGTCTGGATAGTCTTAACTTTGCTAAGATGGATTATGTTTATAGACTCTACTTGGATAGGTTGGTTACCTCATTTGAGATTGAGAATGTTGTCTAGAATCTCAACACTAATAAGTGTCTAGGGCCTGACGACCTTAATGAATTTTTCTTCAAGAACTATTGGAATATTGTTAGCTCTGATGTCCTAGAGGGTATCTGTCATTTTTCTAGAACTGGGATTTTGCTGAGGGAGGAAAACAAGACATTCAATACTTTAATCCCAAAGTCTAGGGATACTCATATCCTCAATAATTGGATACTGATTGCATTGTGCAATGTTTTGTGAAAGATCATCACTAAAGTTATAAGTAACATGCTTCAGTTGATTATGCCTACTATCATAAGTGTCTATCAATGTGCTTTCATTAAGGGGAGAAGTATTCAAGACTCCATTCTTTTATCAAATGAACTTATCATGATTTTAATAGAAAAGGGGGTAAAAATAAGATGTGTATTAAACTTGACATTTCCAAGGCGTATGGCCCTATTTCTTGGGAGGCTCTTCTGTCGTATTATTCCTCTTATGGGATTTCCTCCTTGTTGGAATATTTGGCTTCCGGAAATTTTCTCAACAATTACTTATGAAAACTTAGTAAATGGTGAACCTATGAGTCCATCTAGTCACAACAATGGAGTCAGACAAGGCGACCCCTTGGCACCTTATCTTTTTGTGATGTTTGTGCCAACCTTTTTGCAACTTATGGACAAGGCTATTAAGGAGGGTAAGATCAAACCACTTTTTGCTTTGAATAATATGATGGTATCTCATCTGATATTTCTAGATGATCTTATGGTTTTCATGGAGGCAAATGAGGATAATGCCCAGACCCTGGAGAAGATTCTGTATGATTTTCATGATGCCACTGGCTTGAGGATCAATATTGACAAAAGCTCAATTCTTTTCAGTGTTGGTGCCAATAAAGATCATATCTGTAATATATTGGGTATTAATGAAGTCAAGCTATATCAAAACTACTCGGGCATTGCCTTGTTCATTGGAAAAATATCCAAGAAGAACTACAGTCCGTTATTAGACAAGATTAAAACTAAGTTGGAGGGTTGGAATTCTAAAGAATTGTCGATGGATGGCATATTGGAGTTGGCCTGGTCTACTTTATCCTCTATTCATCTCTACTGGACAAACTACTTTCCTCTCCCCTGTGCGGTTATTGATAATATTGAAAAATTGGTCAGGGATTTCATATGGGGGTCCTATGATAATCATTCTAATGTCCATATGGTCAAATGGGACTCTATGACCAAACCAAAGAAAGAAGGAGGTTTTGGTATTTGATCTATTAGAGATATTAACATGTCATCCATGGTTCTCTAGGAGTGGAACATAGCTATATCTTTGGGTGAAATGGGCGCATGAAAAGTATTTCAACAAAACATCCTTTTGGTTGGTTAATGTGAACAGTAATTTCTCATCATATGAATAAAGTAGTTAAGGATAGAAATATTCTAAAGAAACATATCAAATATTCTATTGGGGATGGTAAAACATCTCCTTCTAGTGTGAACCTTGGGTTCCTAGTAATCAGTTTGTTGTTGATGTCTTGGGAAGACAAAGTACTATTAAATTGGGGTTTCAGGTGGACTGTAAGGTGGGAAACATGATCACCAATGGTGAATGGATCCATGATGATTCCAGACTTCTTAAAGATCTTAATCACCTTTTGAGGAATCTTGATAAGTCGACTGCTCAAGGAGACAAAATTTTGTTCAAAGGTTTTGAGAATATTAAGGTGAAGGATGTGTGGAATGAGATCCTCATTAAGGGCAATTCCAATTCTCTATTTGGCAAGATTTGGAAGTTTAAAGTCCCTAGTAGATTGCTTATTCATGCGTGGAAAGTTGGCCATGGAAGGATTCTATCCACTAATTATATCAGGAAGATGGGTCTCAACACCAAGTGTTACTATTTTCTTTGCAAAGATAGTGAGGAGGATTTCAATGACTACATGTTCACATGCCCATTTTCTACTCAGATATGGTGTGAAGCTATTAAGACTGGTCTACCTGTTTGTCCTATTATTGCTACTAATTTTATGTGTTATAGTGACAAGAGAAGTCATCTCCTTGCTATGTGTATCCTACACTGGATATGGGGAGAGAAAAATGCCATAGTGCATATAAAAAGGGAAAGAATTTGGAGAAAGGTTTGGGAGCTAATCATGAAAGATTTAATCCTCGTTGAAAGTGGATGGTCCTTCTGATATATGTATTGATAATGAAGTTATCTTCTATCATTGACCTTTCTGTTGGAAGATGTTTTATCGTTGGATTTGCTATCTAGAGATTGTTGGTTCCCGTTGAGCCTTTTTCCTATTGATGCTAAAGTATCCTTCTTTGTAATTAGATTTTTTCCATCTTCTGCTGTATAGTTTCCTTATAGGGACTGACTTGTAAATACAAAAACACAAAATAGTAATATGAGAGCTTTAGTTATAGAAAAAGAATATGAGTGAATGTTCATGGGGACAATAATGTGAATTCTATATATATACATATACATATTTAATGATATTTGATGTTTAATACAATTGTAGATAGCTAATGTTCCATAATACAAGAAAATCTTTTATTGATGAACTTATGGGGGGTAAATAAGAAAAGCTATTGAAATTCATGTAATATAAGATATGATAATCCTTTTGATAAGAATATTATGACAATTGTACTCTAAATATTAATAACTAATGTGATGTATAATTATTATTATTAAGATAATGGAGTTAAGACCTAAATGTATTAGAACTCATACACGATAATCTTTAAAACTAAATCCAGCTCTAAGATCATAATGTACATGGTTGAATTATCTCGGGTACCAAGTTTCAACCATATCAGATAATGTTTTCTATCCCAATTTAATTATAGAAGATAATCCTTAATAATTAAATCCCAATTTAAGTTAGACTATATCTAAGCCAGAGTTAATTCATGATATATATGACAAGCCCCACCAAATTTTATTGAGCAAGGGTAGGGGGTCAAGGAGAGGTTCTTTCACGATCTCCTCCAATTCTATTGTACATTTGGAAGGCTGGGATGTCAGGGCATACTCTTTGTAACTTGATAAGAAAGTTCCACATTTACCCCAAGTATTCCCTGACCACATCCATACATCTGTAAGTAAATGCAACATGGAAAATTTCATTGAGAGGAATAAAAATAAAATAAAAGGGTCTATCAAACCTGTAATTTCTTAGTTTTTGTATGTTTCCAGTGTCACATGCCTTTTCTTACCCGAATTCCTTATGGACCTTCAAATGCATATCTAAGGGTCAATGCAGTGTCTTATTCCTTGAGTCCCAGGCTTCTGGGACTCTATAGTTTCATGATTTTCTATCTTCCTCTTCCCTCAAACTATCTCTCTTCTATCCACATCATCTCTGACTCTTCCTCGCTTCTCATTCCTCGCATCTCCCTGAACACAGGAACCCCTATTTTCACCTACATTTGTGACCCCAGAGTTCCCCTCATCTATGGATTTCTCTACTCCCTTGTTCTGGGTCTGATGAGGGTCCCAACTGCCTATTGGTACACCTATTTATATAATGACCTCTAAACCATCCTAGAACCTACAAAGATTACTGTCAACTATCCCTTTGGACCCTAATACCCAACACCTATCTTCCCTTACCCTATCTCCCTTGGTCCATCCTCTCCATACTGAGAATTCACAATGGGATATCGTAAGCTCCTATGAGAATACATAACCCTTTTGGGGTACCTTGCAAACCTTCTTTCACTATTGATTTGTCCAATTTTAGGTATATCCTATTCCCCTCTTTTCATTTATCTTATGTATTCTCAAGCAATCTCAGTGGTCTAAACCTCTAATTTTTCCATTTTCACCGTCTATAGTTTCGTAAGAACACAATGAGATCCTCTAGTTTATTGAAACAAGCTTAGACCTATATAACTTGGTTACTAGATTTTGGATTCTATCCATCCATGATAGAGGAAACTATTTTGGCCTAAAGGCACCTCTACACTCTATGGATTATCTTGTTGGGATTGGACAAAATTGAGGAAACCAATGAGAATATTTCCCATGGCTAGTCCGCTAAGGTCTAGAATTTCAATCAACGTTTTAGACAACTAGATGGCTAGGAACTATTTATTGTCTGATAAACAAGACGACCACCCGTTTTTATGTTTTTCCAATATGGCCTCTTTATTCATGTTACTTCATAATGGGAAGTTTGGTCTTTGGAATTTTGTAATCAGTAAAATCATACATTTCAATTTGAGTAACCCTAAACCTCATGAATAACCCTGATTGGTCCAGCAGGGTAGGGGGCCTCATGAATAATATTTCTCATGTGATTTGAGTTAATTAATTTCTTGTGTTTCTAATTGTCCTATATTGAAATATTCATAATAGATCACCCATTTATTAAAAATTACACAAAATTATTTTTTAGAATGGTTTTTGAACAAGGAATTCAATTTTCCAAGTTTAAGGCTATGTTTTTCCGTAGACAAAAATCTAATTTTCTAAGACGTAACATTAGGGTTTAAGTGATGGCAGATCTCGACAACATTCTTTGGTGGGGCCAAAAATTTCCCATATATAGTTCAAGTCTGTTGAGGCTAGAGGTAATACAATTTTAGTCTTACCATTAAAATTAGTTTACCATCATAAAAGGCTAACTTAAACTTATTTGCATCTTCCTCCTATAGATATGTATTTTTTTATATTTATAATTAAATAGGCATACACAAGACACTAGTACAAAATCTACCTCTAGTGTCGGTTAAAACAACCTTCTATCGTCTATTTTGAATCGACACCTAAGTGGGCGACACTACAGTCAAGTGTCTATGACATTGGTTTATTGGAGACATGTAAACCTACGATAGAGATCCAATCTCAGCTGCTATGATTAATGAAAAAGACACACTTAAGCATCTATATCATCGATATAGATCCAACAACTGACGTCGTACTTCCATACTAGGTCACATTTGTAACTGATAAAGGTCTCTATATCGTCAGTTTCTAACCTAAACTGATGCTGAAATACAACTAATAGGAGGACCGTACTACCCACTACAACCATTTTGGATATCCTATATCATTGATTTCTTCATCAAAACTAACATAGCGCTTCCATACCATGTCACATTTGTAACTGATAAAGGTCTTTGTGTCTTCGATTTCTATCTTAAACTAACATTGAAATATAGTTGGTAGCATGACCGTGCTACCTAGCACGTGCATTTCAATACCCTATATTGTCAATTTCTTTATTAAAATCGGTGATTAAGTGATGCAATGTCAATTTTTTCATTACAACTGACGAGACATTTTTTTTAAAATAGCAGGTCTTTAAGCATGCTGTTCGATTGTTCAACAGGATACATAACTTGTAGTTCAATAAAACTACATATTCCGTCCTATGTTCAACTTAACAACATGCCAACAAACCTGCAACACCTACAATAACAAACACACAATCCACCCACATACACGATCCATTCTCCAATTCCATTCTCAACACATGTACAAATACAATTCTATTAATTCATCTTCACATTCATTCACACACATGATACATCATTCACATATGAACCAATTCCATTCTCATGACATGTAGAAACACTATCGTCATTGATTCATTCATCTTCACATTCACACACTGTGTATATTCATCATTCACATATGCACCAATAATTTACTCGCATTAAATTTAATGTTGCAAGAAGTCATAAGCACCACATGTATATAGAAATAATGACATCAAAGCTTACAAAACTCATTCTTTGTCCCAATAAAATTCAAAGTTCACTTCCTTAACGAAGGCTTGTACCCATTGTTCTCGTATCTCATCTAGATCTTTTGTCATATAGGGCTTTGTCGTGTCAAACAACTGCAAAGAGAATGATAACATTAAAGAGTTTGATATTTTCACATTATCAAATGAGACTATTTACTAATGATGATCAAGATTATATATACACATTACCTTTTGTATGCAGTTGATGTCTAGTGCCCCATATATGACAATCATTTCCATATACTACATCACATTGTATCCACATGCCCAACCATTGTCTTGTACATGGCTGATAAGTTTACCAACATACAAAGCTTTAACAAATAAAAGTAAGCATAGTTTTCATAAATATGCATTGCATTTAGAAAAAGTACATCAACATTCTGCCAACTTATCACTTTATTTTTCTTGTCCACCTTTCCTCCAGCCTTTTTGATTTCTTTTATAGCCCTATATGTTAATGTAACACATTGAACTACATTAGTAAATAGTGATATTAGAATATATGTTAACATATATAAATACAAAAATCTACTCATGTGAATAATGCCTTTTTCATTTTGTGCCCCCAACTGTCTATTTTTTCACCCTTAGGATCTAGATAATATGCAGTTAGCATCTCGTGGACAATTACCACCAACACCCAATGATTATTCTCGAGTGAATAGAAGACAAATAATAGAAAATTCAAAATCCACAATGATATGTAATTCTTAAGTCAAAACTATAAGCAAAGTGACTGAAACTTACTCAACATTGAAAGGAGCTATAATCTCTTTCCTGCATGACCAAAATATTTAAACGCGGTTAGAAGTATTTGCTAACAAATATAGGATCTTTATGTACACGAATAATAAATGATGATACTAGAAGTGCCACATGGGGTAGTGTGAACTTTGTATATATATATATCCTATGTAAGCACTGTACAACGTTTATCATGTATGCAATCATATATAAGAAAACTGATCAACATATATAAAATGAGGTATTTAGCCAATAAGATCTCACCATATCCAAAGTTCTATCACAAATGTATTCAACCAAGCACAACTAAACATCTCCACAACATCTTTTAAAAATATACTAGTATCATGAGGTTGACCTACAATGTCCTCCTTAATATGGACCATCATAGGCGACCCTTCTTCAAAGTTGCCTATCCATACTTCCAACCCCCTACAATTAGGACCTAGCAAGTTGAATAGGTCCTTTGTAAGCCAACCAGGTAATTGAATATCTCAAGGAGGAAGTGGAGGACGAGCTGTAGGGGGTTTCTTAGGCACTTTATCCTGCATATATATATATTCTCATATCAATTATATATATATACAAATACAAATACAACACAATTTTAGCATACATCAGTATAGATAACTCCTACTTTGGGCCACACAATCATGCTGCCTTCTGCATCACCTATCATCTCGTGCTCATGATGGTCTTATGGCAGTGCAGTCTACTTCCAAGCATCGTAGACAAGCCTTGGCATCATGCGAACTGCATCAGTAGGCAATGGAGCACCATGAATCAAGTCAGCTACAAGGTGTGGGTAAGATGCACCCAATGCAATGATAAATCCTTCTAATAAAAGATGGCATGGCCTCAACCCCTACAAATTTGTATAAAGTGTTATATATATACCTAAACTCAAATATATTATAATTTGTTAATGATCAAATTAGTTGTTGCATAACATCTCTTTGTCGGTTGAACTTTTTTATGACCGATAATCTCGATTGAGAATTTCTTTGAATGAAAATGACCCAGAGCTTAAGTATATGCAATGGCTCTTTCCCATTCGTCTAAGTCTTCAACTGAGTGAATTTTGATCAAAATAGACTTCGAATGAGATGGACTCTGAAAGAGGATATGCAAAATGTAGGAAAACCTATTTAATGAGTTTTCCAATAAAACATATTAACCCTTAAGGCTTTATATGAGTGTGTAATAGGGTTTTATTATGTGGGGTTGATCCATAGCTTAATTTTACATGACTTCTAAGTACTTATACATTATACTTTTGTACAAGTGTACTACAAATGAGTACATATGAAAAACTCAAGCATTTGATACAACTTAATTGATCAACCTTTTCCAAGACAGTTCTTTTTACTTGAAACACTTCGATAGCACATTAAATCCACAATTAGGAAATGTTTATCATCATCAAAAGAGAAGATAAGCTAACGTCCAATTTATCCAACAATAACATATTTGAGGGTCATCATAATATTAGTGTATGATTTAAGCATCAAATATCAAAATTTGAAAAATTAGGGTTTCTAATTAGGGGCTTCTTTATAAGATCAAAATTTTGGGATGTTACAACAAGAGGAAAATCTTTGGTGATAATTTCAAAAAAATGGAGGTTGTTCAAAGTATTTGTTAAAATGAGAAAATGGTTCAAAGAGTTTGGAGGCTTACTTCGATCAACGCACGGAGTGTCAAGGACATCAAATCTCTACTTCTCATCATTTAGCAGCTCCTCCCTTTTCTTTTATTTGGTGACGATTGATGCTTCCACGTCCTCTACCCTACTACTTAGTATGTGTGAGTTACTCATGATGGAAAAATAGGGGTGGAAATTGTGAGATAGTGATGAAAGATCATTGCCTTTTATGGAGATGAAGACCTCATCATAGGAGTTCTGTTGGTGGTTTTCCAGTGGACCATTGGTAAAGATCGATGACCAAGAACCAAAGGCTCTTGGGTTGCAATACTAATTGAGGGTAGGTGGAGGCGATTAAGATTTATTTAATCACTAAATCTCTATAAGTTAGTCCTTTTTTAGTAAGTCCTTTAATCAACCCCCTCTTTCTTTTATACTACTAATTCTATCACTATGGTAGGTCCCACGGAGCCTTCGGTTGAGGCTTCTGTCGTTCTAGTACAAGAGTCGACTACTAAAGGTGTGCATGGTAGTGTCTTCCTAAGTTTTTTGCAAGAGAGGTCTTCTGATGCAAGAGACCAATGGAAAGACAAATTTTTCCTTCCAGAGGTTTATGCCAACATAGATCTTTTGGATGTGTTAAAGTGACTCAGGAAACCAAAAAACCCTAAAATCTTTTGAAGGTGCAAATTGATGAGAAGGAGTTTCACACCTACCAAAGCTTGTGCATTGGCTCCATTCCACAGTTTGGTTGGAATTCAAAAACTGATGGAAATCTGAGTTACTGTTCCTTACTTTAAACCAAAGGAAGAGAGGATGTAAACAAATTGATGCTTCAGCAAAGTGAGAACCGAAGGATTTGGTTCTTTGAAACTAATGGTTTCTGTGTGGTCAACTGAAGGAAGTATGTTGGTTGATTCTACCCAACAATCCTAAAATCAATCAGTTCAATCCAATGTCGTCAGTTATATTTTACTCTTTATATACTAAAATTATCAAAATAAAATTTCAGCCAAACAAACAAACAAACAAACTAGAAATAACATATAGAACATATTAATTGAAAACATGCTAAATACCAAATTATGAAAGCTAAGACTCAAAATTGCATAAGGGTTTAGAAATCCTTAGGTTGCCTCCCAAGAAGAACTATATAGTCATTAGCTTGAATGTCTCTGTGATCTTCTTAGTCTTTGGTTGGTGGTGGTTCCTCAAACTGCATTTTGTCTCTCTAGGTGAATGCCCCTCTCTTCATAGTATATTTTCATCCTATGCCCATTGACGGGAAATGTTCTATATTTCTAATTAAACACTTACATCATTTCTTATCGATGAATCTTTATGAATATAAACGGTCCTGACCATATTGAACTCAACTTTCATGGGAACAATCTAATGGTAGATTTGAATAGGAGGACTTTGTCTCCCTCATTAACATCTTTTCTCTAGAGGCGTACATCAATCCGCACCTTGGTCCTTTGCTTGTGAATGTGGGCATTTTCATAGGCACGCGACCCTAACTGTCATGCCTGGGCCCACTGCCCAAGGCTCTAGTAGAGTTTCAGGAATGACGACTGTCCTCACAGACCACCACTAGCCTTAACTACGCGCTTTGTCCTCACTCACGCGCATGCCAGGATCAACTTCCTGACAGGTCACCCATCCCAGTACTACTCCAAGCTGAGCACGCTTAACTATGGATCACGCTTAACTATAGAGTTCTTTAGTGACGGGCTCCTGAAAAAGGAGGTGCACCTTGGTGATATGGGTAGTCCAATCATTCCTTTTAAGATCAACTTATCCGAGGCCTCAAATCCTGGGATGTTACAATCTCCCCCACTTAGACTCTTGACGTCCTCGTCAAGTATCAACTATATGGCCTCATAATCTGGCCCCATTTCAGTGCAAACCCATAATGGCCCATGGACACCCAGCTCCCGATCATGGAATACCAGCACAAGGGTGGCTACGTCAACCATGGACATCCCTTTCCTACATGTCTGGACCGCACGGCTCAAGACTGGCATGTCACATGCCCATGTAGGCCCCACCTACTGGAGGGGTTATGGCTCTGATACCATTTGTCAAGTCCGGGCCCACTGCCCAAGGCTCTAATAGAGTTTTAGAAATGATGAATGGCCCCACAGACCACCACTAGCCTTAACTGTGCACTTTGTCCTCACTCATGCGCAAGCCAGGATCAACTTCCCAACTGGTCACCCATCCTAGTACTACTCCAAACTGAGCATGCTTAACTATAGAGTTCTTTAGTGACGGGCTCTCAGAAAAGGAGGTGCACCTTGGTGATATGGGTAGTCCAATCATTCCTTTTAAGATCAACTTATCTGAGAACTCCTCAAGTTCCTAAATATGCAAAAATTTCTTCTAGGTCCATGTTAAGAAACTTGATTTCTAAAAGGCATTGTGCTCTAGCTCCACCAGGAAATGACATGCTTTTCCATAGATCAACCTACAAGGAGTAGTCCTTATAGGTGTCTTGTATATAGTATGATATGCCCATAAAGCATCATATAAGTCCATTGCCCAATCCTTTCTCATTTGCCCATAGTCTTTTCCAAAATTTGCTTAATTTGTCTGTTGGATATCTCAACTTTCCTTGACGTTTGAGATGGTATGGGGTGGTGACCTTATATTTCACACCATACTTCTTCAAGAGTATTTAAAATTATTTTTCTACAAAGTGAGATCCACCATCACTAATGAAACTCATGGGAACCCTATATCTAGGAAAGATAACATTTTCAAACAACTTCATTGTGACTTTGATTCACAAGTAGGGGTCTCTACCACTTCCACCCACTTGGATACATAATTAATCACAAATATTATTATTGGTCGTCGCATGATGAGGGGAAATGTCCTATGTAGTCGATCCCCCATAAACCAAACATTTGTACTTCTATCCAGTAGAAATCGACATTTCATTTCTCCTTGATATATTTTCTATCCTCTCACATTCGTTTTAAGATTTCACATATGCTTGAGCATCCTTAAACACGGTTGGCAATTAAAACCCTAATTGAAGCACCTTTGTAACAGTCTTATCACCACCTAAATTCTTACCATAAGGTGAAGAAGGACATTCATATAGAATTTGGAGCACCTCTTCCTTAGGAATACACCTCCTATAGATATTGTCAGAACATTTCCTAAACAACAAGGGGTCATCCCACTAGTAATTCTTTAGATCAGAGAACAATTTCTTATTTATGTTATAAGTGATGTCCGAAGGTAGCTATTGAGGATATATAATTACATATTTTGGCATACCAAGGTACAACAAGGTCTATAACTTTGGCCATCATCAAAGCTTCATCCGGGTAGCTGCAATTTATTAGTAGCGTGTGATTCTCCCCATATGTATCCTTAATAAGTGGTCGATCACAACATTTTGACCCTTTCTTATTGATTATTTTGTATCCCTTTTTGTCATCAAATACTTAACCGCTCCATGGTTTGTGTACACAATAATCTTAGATCCCATTATATATCATCATAATTTGTCAAATGCGTATACTACAACCATCATCTCTTTCTAAATAGTTGTGTAGTTGACTTGGTATATGTGTAGGGTCTTGCTTGCATAATATATGAAAAAATGTTTCTTGTCTTTCTTATACTCTAATAAAACACCCACAATATAGTCACTTGCATCACACATTAGCTTGCATGGGAGATCCCAATTTGGTGCTAGATTATCAGAGAGGTAGTATGAGAGTTCTTTAATACATTGAAGGCTTTGAGTCAGTTCTTGTTAAACTAAAAAAGAACATATTTCATGAGAAGGAGGCGGTTTTGTTATAGCCTCAACCTTGATCCCTTTGTCTGAAATGTTGTGTCCCACAACTAACATTCTTACACCATAAAGTGGAACTTCTCCCAATCAAGGACAAGGTGCTTCTCTTCACATCATTTCAAAACAAGATAAAGATTCCTCAGACAGTTATTAAAAGATGTCCCATAAACAAAAAATTCATCCATTAAAACTTCCATGATATCTTCTAGAAAGTTAGATAAAATCAACATCATGCACCCCTAAATGGATGTATGTGTGTCACACAAGCTGAACGACATCCACCTAAAGGCATATGTGCCATAAAAATAGGTGAAAGTAGTCTTTTCCTGGTCGTCAAGATGTGTGAGGACTTGATAGGAATCAAAGTAGCCACCTAGATAACAAAAATATGTTTGATGAGCTTGATGGCCTGAAACTTGGTTGAAAAAGAAATGGGTAAGTTATCTTTCTTTATTGCTACATGGACTTCTTGTAGTCAATACACATCCACCATCATGTCATTGTTATAGTCACTATTTCATCTCTATTATCTCCCTTGACCAATGTCATACCTCATTTTAAAGGTACTATGTGGACTAGGCTCACACATTTGTTGCCGCTGATAGGATATACAATTCTTTCATCTCAAAGCATTATGACTTCCTTCTTTACTACCTCTCTCATGTTTTTATTCAACCTCATTTTTTTCTTGGGATAGAGGTTTTGCATCTAATTCAACGTGAGTGTGATGCATTCAATTGACATGGTTCAACCCTATGATAATGTCCATTGAAAGTGATGACTTTTCTTCTCAATCTTAATTTGATTATAAGTTTATCTTCTTGCTCCTTAGACAGAGTAGAACTTATCATTACATGATTTCATTCTTCATCATCTAGGAACTCACATTTAAGTTCTTTTGATAATCCATTTAACTCGGGCTTTGGTCGCATGGTTTCTTTTTCAATGAGAGTCTTCTCATGGGAAGCATATTTGACTATCTCAATTCAAACTTTTCTTTGGCTTTTATCTTGCTTTCTTCATCATCAAGGTAATCAAGAAGCTTGACCACTTCATGTCTTAAACATATAGGCCTTGGTTAGTCAAGGATCTCATTGAAGGATGAATAATAATAATTTGTTGTTGTATCTCTTTGCAAAATTGGTTCTAACCGTTTGAAATAAGCCGATTCAAAAAGGGAGGGACCTCTCATAGAGTCTTTCACTTTGAAGTCGATATAATCATTTTTCACCCTAATTGTGATGATACCAGCCTGACATCTATAAAATATCTCCATGATGATAGGAAGTGTCTCCTAAATATCATAGTGCAAGTTGGGTCCTCAACACTATCAATCACAACAATACCACATGGGATGAAAAATCTCCAACTCTTATAGGAACACCCTCTGTAATACCAAGTAGTTTAGTGAAGGTGTGTCTATTAGGTGAATCTACATTCCAATCTTAACCATGTCATTGAGACCAAGCCTTTGGGAAAGACTAAGAGGCATTAAACTTATACTGGCTCCAAAATCGGTGAGTCCTTTCCTCTCTTCATTATCCCCTATATTGAATGGGATAATGAATGCTCGTGATTCTGTTTGCTTTTTTGCATCTAGGATTGAATGAAGGCACTTGATTTTTTATCCACTTTAATAGGCTCTACTTCATCACAATGTCTTATATTTATAATTATATATTTAAAGCATTTGTCATAAATTGGCATCTCCTCTACGGAATCTAGGAAATGAATGTCTAGACGAAACTTATTCACCACTTCAATAAACTTCTCTTATATTTTCTTCAACCGTGCCTTGATAATCTTATACAGAAAAGGGTTCTTGGAGCATAAGGGTCTATGTTATCTACTTCTTTTATAGTAGAACCAGGTTCCTTATCTTTGAATGGTTTCCTTCCCATGCTCTTCTCCTTTGCCTTTGTCTTTTTGTGATTGACTTCAGGAGTAGGTTAATGTTCATTTTTGACTACCTCAACATGGGACTGGTGAGCATGAGTTCTCTCATGATGAACTTCAGATGACTGAATCTTCAAAATGGTTCTTGACCTTAGAGTGTCCATCTTTATAGTTTCATACCCTCCAAGATTTTTCTCAGTTTTAGATGGGATCCTCCCATGCATATTATCTATAAGATTCAACAAATTAGCCAATTTCTAGTCAATTATCTTGTTATGAGTTTACATATCAAATATATACCTAGTTATGCATCCCACCTATGATTACCTCATACTCAATATGTTGTTGTTTCTGATTGCACTTTGGTTAAGCTTGTCATTTATACATGCTTGCCTCTTCACAAAAGTGAACATATCTGACATTATATCCTACTTTGTCAGGTTTTAGTTACAATTTGATTGCTATTCTGACCTTGATTCCAACCCTGGTCAGGAAGGTTGTTCTATTTTGTTGAGAAGTTGTGTTGCAGGTGAACCTTCATGATCCAACTCCTCCCCCAAAGCCAGGTGGTATTGGTGACATGTTTTTAGGAACATTTAGCTGGTGTGAATTTCCACAACATTCTTTTTGACATAAGAGAATCTATGATTCTATGGTCTTTTGAAATTTCCATATGAGATGTTTTTAGTTGACCCATCCTGGTTATCTTCCTCTCATGGGTTTAGATAGAGTAAGCAATTACATGGCCACTACCTCCATAGGTTATACAGTTCGTAGTGGTTTCAACATGATTCTTTCCTTTATATATAGTCTCCATCACAGTGCTGTCATCTTTAGCTATTTTGTTAATTTTTGATGTAAGAGCTTCAACTACCTAATAATTAGAGGTAGTCCCCACAACAAAGACATTACTAGCTAGTCCTCTTTCATACCCTAGCCAACTTATAGATCAACAATATTATGGATTGTATTCTTTAACCTTTTCAAGTTATTTCCCATGACTCATGCCCACCGAAAGCATTGAGAGGTGTCCTCTCACTCGGGGCTAATCCATTGTAGAAAGTAGTTACCATGTATCCCTAATCAAAGTTATGATATGCCCATCTCTTTGGTATTCTTGAAATCATTCCCACACTTATCTCAAGTTCTCACCGAGATTCTTTGAGAAACTAGTGATATTATTTCTGCAATGTATGGTAATCTGAATAGGGTAGAACTTAGTGATGAAGGCATCATCTAGGGATTTCCAGCCTTGAAGACTCCTATCCTTTATAAGAAGATACTAGGCGAGGGCCTTGCCCCATAGAGAGAACCCAAAACCTTAAGAATAGATGATCTACTAAGGGACCCTATTAATATTAAGGGTCTCACATATGTTTTTGAATGCATCTAGATGGTGGTAGGGATTATCTTCCAATGAGTTTCCCTTAAAGGTTCACTATTGTATCACTTTTAGAAAGGCTGGTTTCAATTTAAAGTTTGCAACATTAAACCTAGGAAGAATGATTGCTTACCTTGATTCATTGGCCTATGTGGAATCCAAGTACTGGATAGATGGATATTTATTATCTTCAAGTGGAAGATTGTGGGGGGGGGGTTCTGAGCTTCTAGTCCAAGTTTTGGCCCCTCCTCCTCCATGTGTGGTTGGTTATGGGTAGTGATTTCACCATCACAATTTTTGATCTCATGTCCTCTTCCTCTTCCACCTCATCGGGCAGACATGACATCTTTGATGAATGAAGAAAGATTTGGTTAATACTAAGAAATCAAATATGTTAAACAAACTTTCAAGGTATAATGTTATTACATCTAAAAGAGTGTGCAATTAAGTATTTTTCTAGACTTAAGGCATTGGCGTATGCTAAGTAGACCTTAAGTCCTTAACATGTTCTGACTGCCTTGTCCCAGGAAATGACACCAAAAGTTGATTACTTTGATCACGTGTCCAAAATGAAGGTGGATCAAGAGCAATCTGACTTTAAATTTGTAACCCGATACTTAGACGCCCACAACAGTAATACGGGGTACTTTGTAGTATATGGGGTCAAACACATGGATAAGAGGTGACAAGAGTATATGACTTAAGGTCTTATCTTAGTTACATCTAACCAAAAGGAGAGATAGGTGACTCTTACAAAATGTTGGGATCCAAACAAATAAATAAACAACAAAAGCAAAATTAATGTTTATTAATGAATCAAGATAGAACTTAGATATTTTGGTGTGTTCTGAATATATGGTTAAAACTTGGATGGGTTTCACTGTTAAGGTCTCTCACCAATATGTAATACTCATACCCATTGTATACCCTTAGCATGGATTACAAGATATCATCATTAGTGTCTATTACCACCTCTCTCAAGATGGCAAACATACAATCCAAAATACAACCATTTATGATCATTATCTTTAGTATTTTACCATTCTTATGCATTCATACTATCCCATAATTCTAGATATAGGATAACTACTCTTTTGAGGCATTAACAATAAAACAATACAAGATAGTATCAAATCATGAAGTGAAGTATTATAGACCAAGAGTATCAAGATAAACATTGCTAATAGTATATACAACAATGGGCATTAGTATTTACATGTTGGGAGAGCCTTATGGCTATCCCCAACCCAAGAAATTTGTCTAGACATTCATGGTAATGAAAGACAATATAGATTTACAAATGAGAAAATATATAACAAGATGTATGGATAGAAGGAGATGAACAAGATGGGGAAGAAGGAAGAAAACACAACAAATAGTAACCATAAGGGATACTGGTGGTCAGTGTAGACCTCCTTCTTCACTACGTGGGTCATGGGGATGATGGCAAATTTGGATGCAATCATCCTTCTCCTTACAAAGAGGGTCGTCAAAGTTTATGGATTCGAGAGGTGATAGTGGAAGACCTTGCACTCACATCCTTGGTCACTAGAGGTTGAAGGAGGAACCCAGACTCACATCCATGCTCTTCTAAAGGTTGAAGGTGGATGGAGATCCAGGAAACACTTCATTGTCCGAGGCGAAGGTCCTCTTCACATAGTATGTGGTCCCTATTATAGGAATCAATGTAGTGCTTGAGGACTTGTGATTAGACTTTGCTTGCACTCCAAAATTAGTTGGCACATTTGTTGATCACACACTTAATGGTTCATGGTGGCGTGTTGCATGGCATCCTTTGGTAGAAGAAACTATTTCAAACCATTGGTAGGTGAGGTCGAAAAACCATACTTTGGTCGACGAGAGTCTGGTGGTTCTTTGGTAGTTAAGCCCTATCAAACCATCGATAGCTGACCACATACTGAGCCATCTGTGAAGAAGTGCATATGATGATGTTGTGTTGTTCTATTGATATGTACACCCCTGTCCTACATATAGGAGAGGAGGATATTACAAGGAAGCACATAGGAAGCGACTCACCCTAATGGGCCATTGACAACATGCCCATGTAGACAATAGAATAATAACCTATTAACTAAATAGGCTATGTTCTAACACTCCCCCTCAAGTTGGAGCATGGGTGAATGCATGTCCAAGCTTGGAGTTATATGACTCGATTGAACGACAAGAAATAAATGATGAATGAAAGATAGATATGTCACTCTCCATACAAAAATTGTTATTCCCAATCAAACAATACTTCCTAACTAAAAGATATGATGACACCTCTTTGAGATGTGTTCTGTAGGTTGGAGAAGCTCGAGCTTTGAAGGTCTTCTTCTTGAAGTGCATTTGGAATGAAGAATATCTGAAGCAGACGATTATAAATACCACTACTATGCCATCTTCACTGGACAGGATTGTGGAGTGGAATAAGCACACTCAACACATCCAACTTACATAACCCGACATGAATGCAGAGGCACAATGTCAATGTAGCAGTGGAGATGTCTCTGAATTGTCTGAGAAGTGAGCTAAATAGAAGTAGTGTAGATGACCACCAACATGCATAACATGACACAAACACACTGGGTGAGGTGCTGAGGTGTCATCTTAACACATAAAAGAAGCATATGCAACTCAGAGAAGATGTGACAAAGTAGCTTGGTGAAGATCACTCTGGATGAATCCTTGTAGAAATAGTTTTCACATAGGATTGAAGAAGATGAGCTTCGAAGGTGAAGAAGCAACCATCTGGAACACCATCAACGCAACACGGATGATCAACTAGATCATCATCAACACCAAAGGGACTAGAGGCCAGAATATGTGCAACAAGCTCTTATCTTGACATACATAATGCGATATGAATGTAAGGTCTTGGTGTCAATGCTACAACTGTAAGATCCTTCAATGCTGTCTGAAAAGTAATGTAATACCAAGCGGGAATGATGCGCCACAAAGACATCAAGAAAACATATGTGCTAAAAAATATGAAGCTCCATGAAGATAACCTAGAATCTCATCTCATCTCATCTCATGTCTCTCTCCTCTCTCTCTCCTCATATCCTCTCTCTCATGTTCTCTTCATACCCTCCTCTCTCTCTCCCCTCTATTACCCTCCACACACCAAATATAATGAAAGTGAGTAGATGGTGTAAAAGAAGGGAAATATGACCCCTCGTAAGTGGAAAGACACAAACATGATGAATGGGAAGGTGGGGAAGGAAAAGGTTAAATGAGAGGTATAGTATGGAGAGAAGAACAAAAAGTAGACTACCAAAATGGAAGCACCGGTAGAAAGAGGATATACACTATCACAATTTTTCTCAGTAGGGGGATTAGTGGCACTGTCGGAATGGTTTCTCAGCATGACAACAATTGGGTCAAAAAATAATAGTAGGATATGATTATCACAAGTATTGGAGGAGAGATAGACCTTTGGAGGACATCATTACTAAATTTGGAAGTGGTCTGAGTGCTTTGGACATGTCGTGTCTATGATTGGACATGCCGTGTAGATTTTCAGGGGTGAGAAGCAGACTCTTGAAGAAATGCTGTGTAGCGTTGGTGACATGCCATGTAGCTCCTTCGTTGAAAATAGGCTGATTCCTTGCAACAAACTGTATGAAAATGCGACACGCCGTGTCAGATTTTAGAGGTGTGAACTGGATCTCTGTGGACACGCCCTGTTCTAAGTGGACATCCCGTGTCTGATGTCAGAGGTGTAACTCTATTGTCCACCAACACACCCTGTTCGAGAATGACACGTCATGTATGTTGCGATCTGCACTGTCAGGATGAGTTCTAGAACCAAACATGCCATATGTTTTGAGAAAGACGTCGTGTCTTTTGTGTTCTGGATGAAACTCTATGCCATCAGGGTGATTTCTGGAGCACAACATACCACGTTGTTTGGATAACACATCGTATCAGAGGTGATTGATGCACGATCTTGACGAGAATTAGCACCGTCAAGGAGATAAGTGACCCAGAAATTAGCACAATGGTTAAATGAGAATTAGTGCCATATTTTATACTCCTTTGATCATGAACACTGGTGACTCCTTGCTTGAAAACAACCAGATCTGGATGGGAATTAGCACCGTCCAGGGTCTCGAGAGGTGGTGTAGTGGTGGAGTGATGGAGCAGATGGATGCAAATATGATGGATGATGCGACGGCTTGATGTGGAGATGGTAGGGAAATGAGGCAGTGAAGATGATGGTTGCTGGAGCGGAAGGTAGATGTGCTTGGCATGACTGCTTTAGTGGCGGTGGCTGGAGCTGCATGACGAACAAATATCAACAAAGATGATGACTGCTGGATAGATCTGGACGGGAAAGATGGCATTATCCAAAGATTCAAATAGAATGGAAAAGATAGATGGTTACCGAGAAGGATGGCACCGGTGCATAGATGAGAATCTATGTGAATGGGGAAGAAGATGTGACTATAGAGGTTGGGATGTGCCTAACGGGTGGCCGGTCTAAGCAATGGAAGGAGGTGGCAGCCGCTCATATTCAGGATCTCCCCTGATTTCTCTCTCTAGTAGAGGAAGGGGCGACAACTTCTAGGGTTGGATCGGGTGCTGGAGAGAGAAGAGGGAAGGAGGGGTGGCAACTAGGGTTCTTTCCTTATGGCTTTTTCTCTGATACTATGTGAAAAAGTGTATACAAAAGATGTTGTGTTGTTTTATTGATATGTACACCCCTGTCCTATATATAGGAGAGGAGTCTATTACAAGGAAGCACAAAGGAAGCAACTCAACCCTAATGGGCTATGGGAAACATGACCATGTATAATAATAGACTAATAACCTATTAACTAAATAGGCTATATTCTAACACCATCAACAGGCAAGAAGGGGAACCATCTATTGGTTCAAGAGCCACGACCGTCAATTGGTGTTTCTCTATCAATCCATTAATAGGCGTCACTCTACCTAGTCATTGGTAGGTGTTTCTCTCTTGAGCCATCCAAACTTTAGTAGATGAAGGTTTGTTGGGCCATCAATTGGTGAAGCTAGTAAGATTAACATTTGATGATACTCGACCAATGCCCAACTGCAGATCCTTCATTTGGTGCCTGTACTCAAGCCATTGGTTGTTGGCTTGTAGGACCACCAATAGATGGCTATCGATTGTCAGTCTGCATATGGATGATTTCATCAATTGCTGGGTTGTGAACATCAATAATTGAGGCAGGACTGCACAAATGGTAGTTGATGTTTTCTACAAGAAAATGAGTAGTTGTTACTTATTTGACGAAAAAGGGAAATAGAAAAAAGTTGTTATGGATATCTACATAAGCCTATGATAATAATGGAAATGAAGGATAAAGTTAGGCATGTAACATCCTCAAAATTGGATGTTATCAATAACTTTTTATTTGAAATTCGAATTTAGCAATAAAGACATATCGATAGAATCAACTTGTTCTTTGAATTATATTTTAACATGCATTAGAAACATGCAACTTAGGCCAAACATCAATATGATAATCTATGCCAAAATACATGCCAATTAATGCAAAATTATGATAGATCAATCATAAACTAGTTTAATGATATATGAATGGAATGATGTATAATTGTAATCTATATGTCCATTTAATCACACTAAAGTAGCATAGAAATTCATGATTTTCACAGTGCATCAAAACACCCTAAGATTGAACTACCCATTTTGAGAAATTGCCACTATTAGATTTGGTTACAAAATTAAACAAGAAGACAAATCTTATAAAGAACAACACTTCTAAACACTCCCCAATAAATGATCTCAAACCTATCTTTCCAACCACATCACATACAGCTACCAAAAGTGAACAATCAAGAGAATAATAAGAATGTTGGTAGTAAAATCAATAATTTAGACAAAACACGTCAATAGAATGACATATCATGGTTAAGATGAAACATACTAAGTTATGATGATACTAGAATCAAGGAGAACAACAAAAAATAAGGCTAGAAATCCAAACAACCATGTCAATATAAAAAACAAGATAGGAGAAGGAAAAAGAATGAACTAAAAAATTATAAAAAAAATAAGCCAAATAGTAAATTCACAATGTATACAACATGTACCCGATTGAGGGGATTCTTCTCCAATTCACAAGGGTGCCCAAATCACCATGTTGTAGTAACTCTGGTGAGCAATGTCACTCATAGTTGGATGGAACCACTAATGGATATTCAGAACCAATAAACTATGCAAAAGGGTTCCTATTGGTGACATGAGGATGTGGGCTAGGGTACTTGGATGATGATGGTGGTGCTGGTTGGTAATACCCAACTCAAGGACATGCAAAAGTAGACGTATTCTTTATGAGTTTTTGGAGAAGTTTCAAGGCAATTTTCCATGGTATAAGTTTATTAGAGGGGCCAATGATTCCAAAGAACTATTTTTATATAGGTAACTTTAGGCATTTTGGTTTCTAGAAGTAAGGACACAAAAGGGTGAATTAGGGGTTTCTTATAGGAGAATAATTAACAAAGAATTTAGCATTGATGTGCATGAAATATGTTAAAAATTCAATATGAAATAGTTTCCTATGAAGGGTAAAGAGAATGGAGAAAATTTGTAGGGAATATCCTTACTACCACACAAGTGATCATATCTAAAATGTGGAGGTAGTAGATAACTAGTTTGTTATCTGACCAGTTTGAGACTAACACATGGTTGAATACAATCTGTCAGAATGAAACCCTAAAATAAATTCAAGTAAGATGAGATCATGATAGGAATTAAGCACACACTTTTGGTAAAAGATGTTAGTACAAACTATGTAGAAATTATCTTGATTTGTTTACTTAATGCTTCCTTACCTAACATGATTAGAATAGAAAATGAAGTACAATATATATGGAGTTTTACCTTTAGGGTTATTAAGGCATGCATGAACTGATTATCTCATTAGTTTCTACTTTTGAAAATATTCATTAGATCATATAACATAATGGAGTTTAAGGTTATTATTACAATGAATATTATTCTAAGTGATATTTCTCTCTCTTATTTTGAGAAATGATCTATTTATGATTATATTGTAATGAAACACTTGCCTTGGTACTTGTTTCCATCAATATCACTACTACAAAATCTGTTAAAGGCGAAGGATAAATCCTTGACCAATATGTGTGAATCCCTGACCAATAGATGGTGGTCAGGGCTAATGCCTGACCAACGTACCCTCGGCAAAAGCTTGGTGACTAATAGTACTTAGTCAAGTCCTATCCCTGACCAATAGAGATAGAAGCCTTGAGCATCCAATAACAATAAATATAATATCCCTTGTCAACTTCTTGTACACAATAAAAATATAAACCAATTTTGAATGAATGATATATATATATATATGTATATATATATATATATATATGAAGAAAGGACATGACAAATTATTCAATATCTATCACACGACAACAAGGTGAGTTTAAAATTCAATTATCAAATGTACATTTACATTCCAAATACATAGTTGGAGCATAATGTTTGTCCGGAAAATAACTAATATCTTCTAAGATGACTTTGACATAACATTCATACATGTCATATGTTATATAACATAATGTGACCGATGTATCAAACGAAAATACGAACTTCCATGTGACCACTCAAGCAAAATTTTACTTCATGATTTTTTTCTAACATTCCTTTAGCTGCTTTCACGGTGTGGTGCTTACTCTAACATTTAGAACCTTTCTTCTACTTTGTGGAGGTGTCGACAACATCCTGCATCATGAAACAATTTGTGTTATGTTCTTACAAAGATGATATTTCTGTCTAATCAGAGAACATAGTCGACTAGATGTAAACATCCGAGCAAAACTTGGTGGCATCTGAACAATATCTTGTTTCATTGAGCATGCTCACAAAATTTTAGGTGTAGAGCTTGGTAAATTCATAAAGAGATGACAATTCAATCACTTATATTAAATACAAAAAAAAGAAATCAAGAAAAGAGCATACAAGAGAACTAATCTGAATGGCACTGTCCATCATCCCTGTTCCATGTAGATAGAAGCAAGATCTTCATACTCTAGGAATTGGGTTGCTTAATCGCCAAAATAGTTATACATAACTTATCTGCGATTAGTCTTGCATCTCTAAGGATACATATTCAACTATTAGCAAAAAAAAGAAAGTATTTTCCGCTAGCAAGCAAACCCATCACGGGCAAATAATAAAGTAAAAGTGAGATGATACTCACCGTCTTGTTGTCAACGTCTAGATTTCAAGCTACTGACTTTAGATCGTGAAGAGAAGATACCATGAGTGCGTGATTCCGGCCTGGGTAAGGCCACGACCAGCATAATGACCAGCTATGACGAGAGTAAGAGGACAAAGTCTATAGGACGGTGGGGTGTTTTGCTATAGATCAAATAAAGGCGGAACAAATACGAGGGAAAGAGAGGCAAGGGAGTTTGATAGATTCATATGAGGTTCGAAGTGATGGAAGGAGAATTGATTGAAATGGAAGGGGCACGAGTCGGCGCTGAGAATAGAAGAGGCGCGAGTTAGGGATAAGAACGACCACAAGGAAGCCTAGGGCTTTATGGCATACTGTGGCTGGAATTTGAAATGTCAGAAAGGCCTATAAGACTGTAACCAGTATTCCGCTATGTTAGTCAGGGATCGATCATTTATTAGTCAAGGATGGGACTTGAGGGGCGTTACCAGGTTGCTCAGGGGAATTGTCCCTAAGCACATGGCCTTGACTTTTGTTGAATTTTGTCATAGTGTATCCATGATATTATTCAATTTTCCCTTTGGAAAGACTTTTTAAAATGCATTGATCATATTGAATCCAAAACTAAAAGTAATATATTTATTTCTATAGTCATTTTATGTGATTTTATTTCATATTCCATTCCATTTAGTGATTATATAAAGTTATAGAGCATAAGTTTAGCATTTAAACCCACTAGTTAATGACTTTTCACATTAAAGCTCACTTAAATCCTCAAGTTTACTGTCCAAGAGGGGACATCCAGATTGTTAGATTCTTAGTTTATTACCAAGAGATCTCAGGTTCAGTCCATGATGACAACATGAATAGAATAACCATTTTTGTTAAAAACCTCAAGTGTATTAGTTACAATGGGTGAATGGTAAGAGGATCACACTTACTCTCTACCTATTTTTCATGCCTTTTTGGCATAGCTTTATCAACCATATAGTTTGAAACTAGTAAAGAGACATAAAGATTATACTACATAAAGAGATTATACAAAGAACGTACCATTGAAAACATCAAATGTCATTATGGATTTGAATGCAAAACTAGGATCATATAAAGTTAGATATGGCAACTAATTCTAGGATTATGACTAACTACAATCTATATGTCAAGGTCACACTAATATTGATGGAACACCAACCAAAAAGTAAATTAAAATCCATACAACCAATCACACATTACTAGAATGCATATGTCATATCTCCAAGATTTAAAACCATAAGCATGGTAAAAAAATAGTAATAATGAACATCCACCACATTCTTAGTTGTTCTTACTCAAAAAGTAAAAAAACAAAAGTAAGTTTGCCATCTACTACATAATTTGTAATTGATAAATTTATTTATGTACTATTTACATTTACCACAAGTACATCTACACCTAACATGTACATTAAACTTGAGTTGACCAAAAACCCAAAGCAAGTACAACTCATCTCCCAATACATGAGAGTTTAAGGATCAACTTTTACAAATATTATACACGTCTAGATACCTCCTCAAGACAATGATTCCCCTACTTCTACTGGGTACACATTTTGGTGACTTGTTCCTAGATAAGAATGTATAAACAAGAAACCAACTCATATGAGACACACAATCCCATTGAGTGAATAATGCACTTATAAAGAGATAAAATATGTCACATTTACTCAATTGTGCAACTATGAGTAGGTAATATAAATAGACATAATTCAATAGATATAATGAACTTAGTCAATTAATATTATGCATGATTAAAATCAATAACAAGTGTAAAACAATTTAATGGAAGCAAATATAAATGAGTTACAACTATTCCATGTAATCATACTCAACAATTTTATCACATTTATCCTATCATAATTATTTCATATTGCACACACCATGATGCAACTATAAATAGATGAGTGTCTATAACTTATTACTCTGCCTTAGGTTTTCTGGCACACTAATCATCTGATACTACCTCAGTACATATGAGGTTGCAACATAGGAAACAACAACAAAAACCTACAAACACTCAATCCTCTAACTAGAATACTTAGGTAGGTCATCATAAAAAAAAGAAAGCACATGAAATGATTCCAAACATTAAATCTCAAAAGTTAAACAACATAGTTATATAGTCGAATGGGAGCTACAAGTCTCCCAACATGACATAGATTGCCACACTCAAGACATTCTTTCTCAAAGAAAGCCTCGAGCCTACCACAACCGACTGAGGTCCCATAAACTCCCTGCATATCCTCCCAACTAATACTCATGCTCAAATAAATAATATGAAAACCTTACCATGACCCACCAATCATCTAAGAATGAACCCAATTCACTCCCTAAAAATAATTACACTAGGGAAGATCAAAATGCCCAGGGAATCCTAGATATATTAAGAATCAAGCTTTACTTATTTATCACTTTGTAGAACTTTGTTTATAATATTAATATTACAACAACTAGACAACAAATATAATTCAAAAATATTTAAAATTTTCAGGTACGCATAACTTAGTTAATAATTCCAACTGATTTAGTTCTGTGTAAATTTGATGTGTTGACTTAAACAATACGACACAATAAAATAACCTTATTCATCATTGCCAATAATTGAGATTCATTATTTATGAAGGAAACCCTAAGTTATCCATTTTCCTCCATTTTCAATGTTTGCATAATTGTTCAATTTCTACATGTAGTATCATTTCTAATACAAAGTCAAATATTACTAACACATTCAACATTATATTCTACTAATGTTAAGTCACAACATAATTTTCCATTCAAAAGCATTCAAATCTCATCACAAAAAATTAAATAGGTAAAAATGTCAAAATGGGAACATTTCAAGAAAATATAGATGAATTGTTATAAAATAAATGCCAAATAGGTCTTGTGACTACAAAGTTCTACAACCAAGCTTCAATTTTAATTTTAGGCAAACTACAAAATGCGTTCATGATCTCCAAATTTTTCATGTTCATTGGCATTGAGTAAATTAAATAAATTTGAAATGTGGTTACATTCTAAACAAGGTGCAAATTCACTCACCTATATAAGAATCATGTGGAATTTAAGATTAGACAAAAATATTGATTTAAAGTAACTCAAAGTTGGTTTCCACCATGAAAACCCTAGTTATGAATTAGAATAGGTTAGAGATGAAATGGTTGGGGAAGAAGAGGGAAACTTTAATGTTTTCAAAGATTTCTTGAGTATTTTGGTTGGCAGTGACTGAAATACAAAAACAAAAAACCTATTGGTTATGAATGATTCTTACCAAGAATTACCCCAATTAAGATGATGAACCCTAGTCTCATATTTAAATTGGTGGAATCTTCTAAATTCTTTTCCACTTTATGCCACTTCCTTAAAATTTAGGTTTTGGTTGATATGATGGTATATTAAAGGTTCTTAGGTTCATAATAATTCATATACATCATTTAAGGTGATAGAGTTGTTAGCATTTCGTAAATATTTTCCCTATTTTTATCTTTAATAAGTGCACCAACTTCTTAAATGTCAGTCAAACTTTTAAAGAGTGGTCAACATCATAAATCATAGGACAAACATAAGGTCCTTTGTCTTCCTTAGGTTGACCTAATCCAAAGGTGATTTGGCCCTTGAATAGGTCGACTAACCTTTATCCCTATCAGGCAATAATCAAACAACCTTTCACAAAAGACATCAACATGACCTGCAACTAAAAATCAATCCTTCTAACTTCATTCAAGGGTTTCAAACTAACATTAATATATCCCTAAACCTCACCTAAGTATTACTAATTATAATTTAATCATTATTCTACCATTTAACATATATAACAACAAAACAACATTAAAAACCCTAATTCAATAGAATCTAGGGGTCTTCCTCTCCAAACTCTATCTTAAAAACCTAAAGATTTATTAAAGATGTTAATTTGATATATTCATTAACCATAGATCAATCTAGAATGCTACTTATTCTCACTTATGTAGAGTGTTTTGATGGGTAGTTGATGCCATGTGATATATTATACTTACTATATCATTTCTTGTCTATGTGAGCATCACGTAGTAGCTTTCATTGAACATACCTGCTATGATAAGTAAATATGGGTTCCATTGAATCAATGTCAGATCTCTTAGGTTAACTTGAATGTTTTGTTATCCTTTAGTTCATGTAGGTTGATATATTGAGCTTTCTATTGGCTCAACAAGATTGAGATATGACTTGTTGGTCCAATGTTTTGAAATTGCATAATTATCCTTGTCTGGCTAGTGGGATACCCAAGCATATCTAATATATAGTTTAAATGTGTGTGTTCTGAGATGCAAGTTTCAACTGGAGAAGAATTATTAGCTCGTGTTTCCTATTTGTTTTGCTATTGAGTGTTTTGGTGTGTTACTTTAAGATAAAAATTATTTGAGGATTCATATTAATGGGTGTAACAAGGTTTAATAAAAAGTACAATCCTCCTATCATGGATCTTAATAGTTTTCATCTTTGCACACAAATGTGTGTAGGTTTCCTTGTGTATTTTAACTTTCTACAAGTTTCTATCCATTTATTAGATAATTATAGAATCAAAATACCTGCCTTTGTATCCTAGCACGATGCCTCCTCAAAATCTACATAGCCCTCCAAAGTATCTAAACCTCCCCCTCTCCCCCCTCTATTTATCTACCTTTCATGACCCCCATCAACAACACATGGTAGATGATGGCACCACGATCCATTAGATATGATGGTCTCTGTGCCTCAACCAGGTTTGCATATTCCTAACCTTATGGAATGTCATCTTCCATGGAATCTTGAGCCAACGAATGATATCACTCAACCTCACTTGACATTTCTCTCTCTCTCTCTCTATCTGTGAGCAATCATCCTATTATGCTATTAGGTGTTGATTAGAAAAAGAGACTCAACCACTTTAACCACTAGAGCCCTGTAGGAGGTGGTGCAAGTAGTGGAGTCCACAATCCATTGATGATCTTCTACCAATGCCCATCATGGCATTCTGGCACTTGGAAGATCTACAAATTCTCTAGAATTAGTGTTGTGGTCCTTACTATATCTAGGGTACAAAGGGGTCAAACAAAAGGATGAAAAGTTGCATGAGAAAGAGGTGGGAGAAAATAGAATGAGATGTTAGGAAAAGCCATATCTACTAGGAAGGGGTGGGTGGGAATCAGACAACGATGAATGTGCCACATGAGGTAATGGAATCCTTTCGTCAAAGAGGAAGAAATCCATAATAAGAGTTATGGTTCTTTATGGAAATTGGTTAAATATCTCAAACTGCTGTTACATATACTAGCAACACATCTTCCTTTGCTCTTGACCCTCAGATAATGTTGGCGTCTCCTCCTCCCATCAGACAACGGTGGAGGATCCACCAGACCATTAGGATTCTTCTACAATCTCACATTCACACTTAAATTAGCCTTCTCGAATCAAGGGAAAACGTACCCAATGCATAGAAATAACATGAGTCCCCATGTTTATGTTATGAAATGGGAATAGATGGAGAAGGCTAGGGTACAACAAGGATGGTTGCCAAAGGAATTAGAAGGACAAGTATGAACTGAAGGAGGAAATGTACCGAAGTGGATTGGTAGTAGTGATACAAGAAGGAATCAATATGTTTGTCTAAAATGAGGACAACAACATCGTTTGGAGATTGAAGGTGAAGTTCAAAATTGTTGGGAGAAGCTAAAAACTAAGGATGCATCAAAATTTGCATATATGTAAGGAGGGAACCTTAATTGTTTTGGAGAGGAGACAAAGGGTGGATATCTGCTACCATGTGTCGTGTCTACTTTGTTTTTAACACATTGTCCTAGAGTTGTTACAAATCTTGCCAACGGAGGTGACAATCCAAGACATACATGTAAGCTGTTTGTCGTGTCTACTTTGCGTACTGCTTCGTTTGTAAATCAACACCGTCGTTCACCCCACATCAAACCGTGTTTGTTGTGTATGTCTATTCGTTTTCGACCACCTGATGACTCGTCAAGGCCCGAATCGGTGCACAATTTGTGTCTCCCCACACAGGGATTCATTCGTTCATTCATTCCTCAGACGTTTACGAACATACACGTTTGTTCATTTTCTTGCAGGTTTCTTTTCCCTCAGTAAACTAGCCAATCAGTGGTGGACACGTCCAAAATCTGATCAAACAGGAGCAAGCGACGTTGGTCGAGACAGCAACCCGATGACGTTTAGGTTTCGTTACCAAATTAGTGTAAACATGTTATATCGATCCCGATCAGTGATCTAAAGGAAGTCAAGGATCCTGTGTCTGATCTAGTGAGTGACTGTATTGGAATCAGTACCCGAAGCAGAACGACATCAACTAGGAACAACGATTTTTCCTCAGATCTTCTACGAACGATATGACACAGTATATGCAACCGCACCAAGCTTATAGAGTCGCCGTCAGTTGCTAATCTGAGCACCGGCATGGAGATCAAATCACAATCGCTGCCTCCCCCATGTTGAGCAGGCCGGCCGGCAGTCATCCATTCCTCCACCACCAGGTAAAACCTACAGTGGCCACCCAAGAAAGAAGTTGCGTACCCGATAGATACATCACGCGAGGGCGTTAGGCAATAGAAGTGATTTTATGTATAGATACGATCTAGTATTTACAACGGTCTTCTTCTTCTTCTTCCCATTAATTGAGCACATTTATACTTGGACTACAGCAAAGGTTTGGCCAAAAAACCAAAATAGCATGTTTGGACATTTTAATTACCAAAATGACACGATTCAGAACTTAATTCTCAAAATGGTACGTTTCTGAGGCAATACGTTCCCAAAATGGACACATTACTTCTAGTGGGGGATGTATTGTTTTTTTTTTAAATTTTCTTTTTAATTTTTTTTTAAATTATGATACCATACATATTATATATACATATATATGTTAAATTGCTAAATGAATATAATCTACATTAACTTATATACAATTAGTCATATATTTAAAATAATATCTGAAGATAATAAAATAATAACAGAATATTATATTTATTAAAACATAATATTTATAAATGTAGATAAAAATATATAAAATTAATGGATATAATACTAAAATTATATAATAAAATTTAAAATTATAGAAATAAAGAAAATATATACATGTATTATTTGTAAACTTAGAAAAAAAACTAATATAACAATAAAAATAAGAAAATACTAAAATTAAAACTAATATGTTAGTATATAAGACACGTTGGTGAACATAAAATACACACACATAGACACACACACACACGCACACACACACGCACACACACACACACACACACACACACATATATATATATACATATATATATATATATATATATATATATATATATATATATATATATATATATATATATATTAAAGGTATGATACATAATATTAAAAAATAAAAATAAAATGTCAACTATATAAAGTAAATATACATGATCAATAACAATAGATAATCAAAATAAAATATATGATACATATGATCATAAATGTAACACATAAAAAATTGTAATATATTATGAAGCAAACTTTTTTATTATGTTTAAAAAATAATATATTAACATAAATCATAATAACATAATAATATTTGTAACTTTTTATCATGTTCAGAGACAAATATAATTTGATAAAATCAAATATATAATATTTTTTATTTAATTTAAAATTATATGTATCATATATTTTAATTTGATTGTTCATTGTTGTTGTTCTAGTATATTTTACTTTGCGTAATTGACATGTTTATATTTTTTGATATTATATTTCGTGGCTTTGATATATATATATATATACATATTATATATATATATATATATATATATATATATATATATATATATATATATATATATATATATATATATATATATATATATATATATATATATATATTATGCATATCAACGTGTGCTATATGTTGCTATATTAGTTTTCTTTTTCTTTTTTCTAAGTTTACAAATAAATATATACATGTATATGTATATATGTATATTTTTTTATTTCTATAGTTTTAAACGTTACTATATAATTTAGTATTATATCCATTAATTTTAAATACTTCTATCTACATTTATAAATATTATATATTAATGAAATATAATATTATGTTATTATTTTATTATGTTCAAGTATTATTTAAAATATATGGTAATTGTATATAAGTTAATGTAGATGATGTTCATTTAGCAATTTAACATATATATATATATGTATTTATATAACGTACATGGTATCATAATTTAAAAAAAATAAATAAATAAAAAAAGCAATACGTTCTCATTGGGGACGCATTACTCTGCTGGAGGTAATGCGTCTCCACTAGGGATGTATGAGCAATACGTCCTTTTTGAAGACGTATTGCCTCATAAATGTGCCATTTTGGGAATTAAATTCGGAATTATACCATTTTAGTAATTAAAATACCAAATATGCCATTTTTGTTTTTTGGCCAAAAGGTTTTAGTTGTGTGGTGTAGCTGTACATCGAAAGTGATGGGTGGCACTGGTATGGTAGCTGGGTGGGTGCTCCGTGACACCGCGACATATATTCAGGTCCGTCTCCAGAGGAAGGAGTGATGGTGGCTGGAGACCTGTTGGAGATCACATACTTAGTTTTCCTTGTCTGCCCCGTTTTATGGTATTGATACCTTGTTCACTGCTGCGCCAATTGCTAAATATGGCGGGAGAATGGAAGGTATGGATGGGGTTGCGTGCGTCGTTCCCATGAGATGAGATGGGGGCGCGCGCGCACGAGCTAGGTAGATGGATGCTACTATATCTCTCTAGCTAGCTACTAGTCGTCTCTCTCTCGCTCTCTCTGTACTACACCCTTAGTATGATCTTAGGCTTGTTGCTCTAGACTCACACAGCCAGAGCTTGGTCCAATAGCAGCATCCCGGCGACCGCATCTTCATCCGTGCTGTCACCCGCACCAGACTCAGCCGGTCCAACTAGCGCCCTGGCCTTGTACGACTCTCTGTCCCAGTCAGTACGGTAGATGACAACGGCGATAGACAGAGCGCACGCGGCCTGCGCGCCAAGCAGCCCGTAGCACAGCCCTGCCAATCCCATCCCTAAAGGGAACGCCAGAATCGCCGCGAGCGGCGCGCCAACGAGGTAGAACGAATACAGGTTGATCCCCGCCGCCACAGTCGGCCGCGCACATCCCCGCAGCACGCCACACCCGGTTGTCTGCGGGCAGTTCCCTAGCTCGCAGAGGCCGATCAGCGGCAGCACCACGGCCGCCAGCTTCAACACCGCCGGGTCGCTCGTGAACACTCCGGCCCACGAGCGGCAGAAGACCGTCGCGAACATTAGGCAGACGCAGGACACCGCCGTGGCGGCCCCCATGGCCGTCAGCGCAGCGACACGCGCGGCTTGAGGACGGGCCGCACCCAGCTCGTTGCCCACACGAGATGACACGGACGAGGCCAGCGCGATCGGGAAGCAGTACATGAGTGAGGTTGTCTGGATGACGATGGCGGATGTTCCCAGCGCGACGTGTGGCTGGGGCAAGTACCCTGATGCCAGAGTCATCAGTTCGTACCACCACCACTCCAGGCACACGCCTAAGCAGCTCGGGATGGCCAGTCGGAGCAGAGACCGCCACTCGTCGTCGACGCAGCTGGCGAGTCTGCCTGTGCTGCTGGTAATCACGTCGCAGCTGGTGTCGCTGATGCTGCAGCTGGTGGCTGCAGCTGCTGTAGGTGTACTTGTCCTGGAACTGGAGGACGTGCTGCTTCGGTTACTACTTGAATCCGACGACGACGATGCGCTGTCGCTGGGACTGATGGTGCCGAGGTTGCTCATCCAGCAGCAGGTTGGAGGTGGCGGCGGGCATATAGTCAAGGACGGATTGTGATTAGTAGCTGTACTACGATCAGCAGCAACAGTAGTAGTACGTGCTCGATTGACGACGAACATATGGAGAAGCAGGAACAGCAGCGTGTTGAAGTTGGCGGCGGACGTCGCGAGCCCGACACCAGGAACGCCCAGCCGCAGCCCGAAGCAGAGCAAGGGCGTGAGCACGATGTGTAACAGCACGGCGAGCGCCGTGCAACACATGAGCGGGACGGTCTCACCCTTGCACCGCAGGTACACACGCACGGGGCAGAGAAGACTGGTTGCGATCAGGTCCGGAACCGCGAAGAGACAGTACCTTCCGGCTATGCGGGCCACGTCGGGATCCTGCCTCAACCAGCCCATGACGACGGGGAGGTTTACCCACAGCAGCGCGACGGGCGTCGAGGCCGCGAGGAGCATGATGACGGTGCGTCGGAGGGCGCGAGATACCAGCGAGCTGTTCCCTGACCCCAGCCCCTGGCTGCATAAGGGTTCCATCCCCGACGCCAAGCCGGAGAGGATGGAGTACCCCGTGATGTTGGTGAACCCCACGGCCAGCGCTCCCCCTGCAAGCTCCATCTCGCCGAGACGGCCCAGGCAAGCGACAGAGACCATACCTCGAAGGTATGATGCAATATTCATGGCGGCCACGGGTACGGCAATCTCTCCCAGTTTCTTGAGCTCATCGAGAACCTGCGCACAGATTGTGATACATGCAGGTCAGATATCTGATGATGTAAATTCCGGCATAACAACAACATATGTAATTCATTCAGGTCAGATCAGTTATAGTGGTTTATCACTCTAGATAGCAAAACAGTAAGTTGGTTGACGTTTCCATGTCTTGATTCTTGTTATGATGACATACGGATAGATATAGCTATGTACCTCTGCCACAGTGAGGTGTTTGTGTGGCATGTTGCTGGGTTACAACAATCAAGCAGCTCTAGGGTTTCAAAAGGCACAGATTCTTCGATTGCTTGCTTGTAGCTTCTGTGACAGTAATATGAATGGAATGGAGGTCTGCAGACCAATGATCTCTTCCTTAGTTGTCTGTCTCTAGATCAGTCAGTCCAAGAATATGGGAGCTTGGAACTTAGCCTAACAACCCGCATGCAGAACTACCAGCTCGCTACTATAGGTGCTTTTGTGTGGAGTTGGGGGAGCGAGGAAATGGGAGTGGTGAACTGGGTATATATATAGAGATTACTTGGCTCAAAGCAAGTTTTTTTTTTTTACCACCTAGCTAGGCTATATAGGCCACTGGCCTAGCCTTTATAGATTTCTACTTTTTGCCGGTTGGTTGGGGCGGGTTTTCATTTGGGCTCAGAGGACTAGTCCGGTCGGCCCATGCAACAGACAGAGTGTGCCAAATGCCCAGTCCATCCTAGACCTGTCAAATTGGGTCAAAATCCGTGGGTGCCCATGGGTCGACCCGTTTAAGTTGGGTTTGGGTCCTAAAATTTACCACCCACTGGAAAATACCCAGACCCATACCCACCCGTTTAACTAGCGGGTTTCATGGGCAATCCGCGGGCACCCGCGGGTGACCCGCTTTATTACACTGATTTTATTAATAAAAATAATTATATAAGATTTAGTTATCAGTAAAAAAAATACACACATTTCATATATGAAACTTCCCGCTTGCGTGCGTTTGCGTCCAAGCCACTACCACTTGGTAGTAATAGGTAATATATATAATTTTTTTTGAAGTCTAGTAATAGTTAATATTAAATATGTCTTGTACTCTTATCTCAAATTTTAAACCACAACTAAGTTAACAAAACACATAGATTGGTTTATAATATTTTTTACTCATTAAATAGTTTGTAAAATTTATTCTTTTGTATTATTTTGTGAGAATGGGAGGCATACATAAGGTTGTGTCATCGTCATACTACAAATTAAAAGGGTGTGGAGTTGTTGGTTGTATCATATTCATATTGAAAATTAAAAAGGGCGTCGAGTTATTGGTTGTCATCTTCATACTGCATAATAAAAGAATGTGGAGTTGATGTTTGGAACATGCCAAAGTTTTAGTCTTTTTTCAGTTCTCCGATTTATACCCCATCTTATTTGGATGCCTCCTTCATAATATACGTTGTTCAGTTAATGTTTAGTTATTTGGTATAGGTGGTCCTCGCTATTTAAAAGATGTATGCTTTTGAGTTAAGCTTCTAAAATCTGTATTATATTTGTTGTTCTAGCATCTATACAATACTGGTAATTAATTCAGCCATTCGGAGGTTTTTCTTTACTAGCATGTAGCATCTCTGCCCATGGGTGTATTGTTGTTTGATGCTCTTCTTATAGAAAAAATTTGGACAAATGAAAAAGGTTTACATGTCAATGTGATTGTTTTGTGCCATATCTTATGTAAACAAACATTAGCATGGTAATTTTTTTTTTTATTTTATATGGGCACCCACGGGCAACCCGCAACCCGCTGGGTCGGGTTTGGATTTATCTTTCTTCCACCCATTTAGAACTGGGTCTTTTTTACCCGCACCCGCGAGACCCAAACCCGCAACGACCCAACCCAAACCCAACCCACCCACCCGTTTGACAGGTCTAGTCCATCCTAAGCAACCTGGGGGGATCCCAGTGATGTGTGAGAGTAAAGAGGTTGGTCGTTGGTCTTCTCGTATACGATCAGCAATAGCCAACTGGTCATCCTCTCCACCAATCAACTGAACTCGCCATCTCTACCAGTGAAGCTACGTCTACAAACTAGGCAAAAAAACCTAAATGGCACATTTGCCAATTTTAATTACCTAAATGGCACGTTCTTGAACTTGTTGCCCAAAATGGCACATTTTGGAGCAATACGTCCCCTGTTGGGACGCATTGCTCTCCCGCGAGGCAATGCGTCCCGGCCGGGGACGCATTGGTCCCACAGGAGGGCAATGCGTCCCGAGCCGTGACGCATTGCTCTGTTGTGGGACCAATGCGTCCCCTGCCGGGACGCATTGCTCCAATGCGTCCCAGCAGGAGACGCATTGATCCTACAACAGAACAATGCGTCCCGGACCAGGACGCATTGTCCTTCTGTGGGACCAATGCGTCTCCTGGCGGGACGCATTGCTCAATGAGTCTCCATGCAGGACGCATCGGAGCAATGCGTCCCCATGCAGGACACATTGCTTTTTTTAATCATATTTTTGCAGTCACTGATATTGTTTCATGGTTATTGATATGTATATTAACAATATTGATTATATTTATACATTTATAATTTGTTCACTTATATTTGGATGTCTATAATATACTCAATTATTATAAATTTGTCAATTTCAATAGGTCGTAACATGCATATGGAATATATAAGTGTATTGCAACCAACATTGGTTGGTTCCTAATTGATTATATAATACGAACTTAATCCAAAAAAATGAGATAGCAATTAAAAACAAGGTTAAAATGTGAACCAACATGACGAGAAAATAATACACAACAAAACAATATGATAGATCCACAACAACATGATCCAAAATGAACCAATGTGATATCATAATATGATAGATCCACTTACAATAGATGTCCTCACAAAGGCATACATACAAAACTGTACAATATATAAAAAACTAAGTATGTCGTCCTTGCCCACGACGTCCTCGCCCACGTCCCTCTACATCAGGATCCTCTGTACCGATGTCATCTGGAGACGGCTGAACTGGGGACAACTGTGCAGGAGGCTGCTGGCGAGCATTAGGGAAGAAATGAAAAGGTGGAGGTGGGGTGAGGGGTCTAGGAAAACCAGGATAGGATGCATCAGGTGGGGTGCATCCTGAGAAATCAAACAGAGTAGGTGAATATGTGACATAAGATGGTGGTCGGCTCTCGGGAATAATTGCTGGTGGGAATGGAGTGTATGGAGAAGAAGAAGAACTTGCTCCATGGTATGATGGTGGTTGAGGTGGGGTGATGAATGAGGAATATGAAGCAGCTCCTGAAAAATATGGTCCTGTCGGTCCCCATGACATGAACTGAGAAGTGGGAGTGGGAGTGGGCTCAACAGTAGGAGTAGGAGTAGGAGTAGGAGTGGGCTCAGGGGCTGTGGTATGAGTGGGTATGGGATCCCACGGCCGAGCATAGTCTGGAAGACTATCAAAGTAACTCCCCTGGATGTTATAGATGCTGTCTCTGATCTGTGCAGGGGCGTGCTCTACTGCCGCTCGGATCGCCACCTGTGTTTGTACCTGTAAAATAAAGTATGTACACATAATAAAGACCAATTACATATATTACAAATAAAAAAGATAAATAATAACAATTTATAAAAGAAAATAATAATGATACTCACAAATTCCTGCTGACGATAACTTTGCGGGTAGTATATGCTTGGAGGCATAGCTGGAGGGGGCACGATATATTGTGGATGATACCATGCATAGTGAACCTGATGACTGAAGAATGTATCAGTTGGTGGAGCGGGAACTAAGCTCTCACGTCTTTTGTTCTACATCTGCACCTCCTGCCTATAATGAAGCATCCAATCCTCAGCCGCATGACCCCTCCCATCTATCCGGCTAAGCTTTGGCACACTACTACAGAAATGGCTTATAAAGCCACTTTTCAAGGTGTCGGTTTTATACAAAAACTGACACCTAAAGTCTACAGTGTCGGTTGATAACATAAACCGACATCCAATCTACGAAGGTCGACCAGACACGGGTACCACTTTTATTAAGTGTCGGTTAATTAATAAACAACCGACACCTAAACTCAACCGCCAAACCCAAAATTCCAGCGAAAAAAATTGGCTCTAAAATTTTACATATGGCGTCGGTCATAACTAAATAACCGACGACTAAAGCAAACAAGAATAGTTATCGGTTGTCTTTTACTTAAAAACCGACGACTATAATGTAGTATAGGTGTCAGTTTTTGGTAAAGAACCGACACTGTAGGTTTAGTTGTCGGTTATTTTAAATAACCGACACTTATTGTCAACTTAATAGCTGACCAGCCCGACCGATTCTTCCCCTTTCCCTGTTTCATTCCTGATTTCCCTAGCTCCGGCGATTTCCAGTGCTCCGTTCTCCGTTACCGTGCTCCTGCTGCCGTGCTCCTGCTCACCGGCGGCCGTCCGTCCCCTAGCTGCTGCTACATCCGCCGCTGCTCCTCTGGCTCCACGCTGCTTCGTTCTTCTTCCTTCTTCTTTCTCCGGTAGGCCCTCCGTTCTTCTTCTTCTTCCTTCTCCTTATCTTCTTCTTCCTTCTCCCTCTCCTTACCAACAGCAACCACGGCCGTGTGGGCTGGCACGGCCGTGGTTGTGTTGGCCGACCACACGGCCATGCTACCCAGCATGGCCGTGTGGTTGGCCAACACAGCCACGACCGTGCCAGCCCACACGACCGTGGTTGTTGTTGGTAAGGAGGGAGAAGGAAGAACAAGAATATATATATATATATACTAAAATGAAATCAATTATGAGTTTGTGATTAAATAAATTATATGATGAAATCCCTATTGCATGATGAAACCCTAACATCTGGCCGAGTTGCATGATGAAACCCTAACATCTACATGAATCCCTGTTGCATAATGAAACCCTAACATCTACATACTCTATATGATACCTAAAATTGTGATGAAACCCTAACATCAATTGTGATGAAAGTTGGATTGTAGGTATTGGAATGACAATATACATGTATTGGGACTGTTATTGAACACCTAATCTGACTTAGGATATTTTGTTTGATTTAAACATGATTGGGCATTATTGCATGTTTGAAACTATTGAGTTCTTGATTTATTATATAGTAATGCTCTAATTGTGAGTGATGCAATGTAAGTGAGCAAATACATGTAGTGGATATGTACTCATTAGCCTAGAACCCCGTCCAAGATTTACTCATTAGGAGTAAATCTTGGATAGTCCCCGGTTTGGGACTGTTCTTGAACACCTAATCTCACTTAAGGATGTAAGTGTATAATGTGTATTGGGTTTTCAAGAAAATTTCGGTAGCATTTCCCCGTTTGTTCTCTAAGTACATATGTACTTGGAGAACAGCGGGGAAATGCTGCTGAAATTTTTTCGAAAACCCAATACACATTATACACTTACTAGTGAGATTAGGTGTTCAAGAATGGGATAGGTGGTACACATTTATTATATATAAGAATGACATCACATGTATTTGTTGGCCTAAAGTTTTGAATGTGAATGTGAACTTTACAATGTGAGCTTTAGAATTTGAATTACTTTACAATGTGAACTTTAGAATTTGAATTACTTTACAATGTGAGCTTTACAATTTGAATTACTTTACAATGTGAGCTTTACAATTTGAATTACTTTACAATGTGAGCTTTACACTTTGAATTACTACTTTACAATGTGAACTTTACAATTTGAATGTGAATTTGCAGATGGCTGACCATTCTCCTGATGACCGTGCTGATGACTACCGTGAGGGTGAGGACATCAATGCGCCACCTCACAATGTAAGTTTTAAAAATATATCATATATTTATATCTATATGTCCATTTATAGTTATATCTTGTAAATGTGAATTATTTTGTCAAATTTTAGGTTGATGATGCACAGGTACCATCTGAAGCACTTGAGGCACTTGATCAACAACACCAAAAAGTTGACAAGAGAAGGGGCATCACTATGATGAAGAAGTTAATTGTGCAAAAGGGCAATGGACCCAAACTTGTGGATTTTGATAATGCAGGAAATGCATGTGGTGTGAATCGCAATTCATTTATTTCATATCTTGGGTTTGTTACTCGTAGCCATTGCGGTTGTCGCTTAGATTCTTGGCATAAAGTTTCTAACGAGAAGAAAGATTTAATATGGAGGGATTTATGCATGAGTTATTATTAATTTGCAATTCTATTTTTTAGATTACTAAATTTTTGGATACTAGTTAATAGCAATTCTATTTTGCAGAGTATATTTGAATTGGATGAAAAGCTGCATCGTAAATGCGTGATGCAACGCTGTGGGAGAGTCCTAAGGAACTATAGGACAAATCTCACCAGAGAATACATAAAAGAAGCCGACAAGAGGAAGAAGACAACCACTGAACAGTGAAACTTCCTAGACAAAGAAGAATGGGACGCGTTTGTCGCTTCAAGACAAACTGATGAATTCAAGGTATTAGGCGTCAATCTCAATCTCATTAATTAATATATGTTTTATTCACTTATTCAAGATTAACATTTAGTGTTACTAACCAAATCATTAATTTTCATACTAACTAGGCCCTCAGTGAGGCACAAAGATCAAGGCGTGCACTGAATGTGCATGACCACAAAATGGGTCCAAAGGGGTATGCAGGCGTTCGCCAAAGACTACAGGCTGAGGCTACTACTGCTCAGTCTGCTACTACATAGGAGTCCTCTACCATAGGTAGCACACCTCTGCCTCGCCATGATGTCTGGATAGCTGGGAGGAAAAATAAGAAGGGAGAAATAACTAAGGCCACAACTGCTGAGGCGGCTGCAAAAATGGTAAAATACAACTCTTACATCAATCATTCGAATATTGATTATTTGTGTTGTTTACTTAAGTACAATTTTTTTTTGTCGATTAGCGGGAGCTGCACGAGCTGAGGAAACAAGGAAAGTTCATCCTTGAGGGAACAAAGGATGAATTGACAGTTGCTCTGGGTAACCCAGAGCATCCTGGACGTGTTAGGGCTACAGGCGCTGGTGTGGGCATCAAATCTTTTTTTGGGTCATCCCAGCACAAACATATCCCAAAAGCGGGACTTTCACAAGAAGAGGTAGCATATTCTCTCTTTATAATGTTACTGTAAAAGAAAATTCAAAAATTAGAATTTGACGTTTCTTTTATCCATGTATAGGTGGATAAGCTATTTGACAGGAAACTCGAAGAAGCAATGAAAAAGTGGCAGGCATCTCAGACTGCCACTTACCAGACAATACCTACTGTAGACTCTACTCCTACTCCTACTGCAGAGGTTGGGAGTAATCATGTAGAACCACCACCTAGCACATCCACTGTAAGTATTTTTATGACATAGTAACTAGTTTTTTAATTCAAGATGAAACGTATATATGAAATTGTAGTCGTTTAAAAAAAGATGATATGTATATAACATTCTTTACACAAAAATTTGTAGGGGTTGAAGCCATGCCGTCTAAAAAGTAAAGAATATGTCGTGGAAGAGGCGTCGACTTACCCATCCCTACCAGGGGAAATGTGTCACGGGTCTCCAGTACCAGCTGGTTGGATTCGGGTGAGCCCGATACATATATTCCCCAAGTGGATGGATCTTCCACTGCCATATGCCCACCCAGATTGTGAAACGCTTGGTGAGGCAGTAGGCGGAGTGATATTGTGGCTAAAAGCAGATGTCTTCTTTATTGATAAGGTATGGTAAATTTACATTACGTTCAATTGTTAGTGTGTGTATATGCTGGCAATTGATCTGAAATTATATATATATATATACAGGTTAAAAAGAAGACACCCACAGCATCTAGGCCTCCACTTCCACCTCCTGCATTACCTAGTTGGGTTCCACAGGACCTACCTGTCCCGTTAGGTCCTAACTGTAGGGGTATGGCAATATGGTTAGGGGAACATGATATAAAGTCCCCTATAACTATTTCTTCCGATTCAGATTCTACAGGTCAGTCATACGAAACAAAACTATTTATAGAAGATATTTTGGAGTTGTTTCGATATGATTGGCTAAATACATATGTGATAGAACTATGGATAAGGTGAGATATTCTTTATACATCCATATACCTTGTGTATGATCTGGTGATCTGGTTTCTTATTTATTAATGCATGCGTAATTAATACATATTTTGCAGCCACTTAGACAACATATGTGCAGATTTTGGATTCGAACATGTAGGGTTTTTGATTCCATCTTTGATTAGTCTAGTAGCTAAAGACCCTACATCAGTTCAACAATACTGCTGTGAGGCTTTTTCAAATTTTGCTATAAAAAAGAAGACGGTGATAATGGCTCCATTCAATGTACAGTAAGTTTACTTTGCTTATTATAATTTGGACTTAAGAAAATTATATTTTATTGTGGATTTTGAGTTATTAATTTTTAACTTTTTTCCCTCTAGTGGTAGGCATTGGGAGTTACTGGTTATTGCCCCCGAGACGTTCACTGTGTATTATCTAGATCATAAGGGGGGTAAATTGAATACAAGATTTAGACACATAATGAAAATGGCAATATTCCGGTGAGAAATATTACATTTTTGCATATCCGTTAACATATGTTATTACATTACTATTTAATTACAATGTTCTGTGTTACATTAACATGTAGGGGTTTTGAGGAGTACAAAAAGGCTGGAGGAAATGTCCCCACGAAAAAGAACCAGCCAATAATTTGGAAGAACGTGAAAGTAAGTTCCCGACTGCAATATATGTATATATTATTTATGTGAACAATGCTTAATTAGTTGTATTTTTTAATATTTTGTATGTTTGAATTTATAGTGTGCTACACAAGACAACGGATGGGCATGTGGATACTATGTCATGCGATATATGCACATGATTATCAAACATGGCGCACTGGATATCGAGTGTATTGCTCAGGTATTATATAGTCTCATTAGATAATATGATCGAAATATATCAATCTTATTTATAGCTCATTAATTATATATATACATCATTCTCTTTACAGGTGTTTAAAGCTGACCCCATTACAGGAAAGGACTTACCAAATGTTAATGCTCCCTATACAATGGGAGAATTGAATGAAGTAAGAGAAGAATGGGAAACAACCATACAATTAGTGGGGGCTTTAAAATATAATTGGGATCCTGATAGCGAATAATGACTAAACAATGATACTTTGTAAATGAATTTCTGAATTATAATATATGTGTGAATGTTTCTACATGTCTGGATGTTTCTACATGTGTCTGAGTGAAAATGAATGAAAGTGTTGGTTGCTATATGAATATTTCTACATGTGTGAATGTGAATGAATGGAACTACAGATTGCTAGCATGTGTGAATGTTTATAAATGTGTGAAAATAATATGGAACTGCAGGTTGCATTGCTAAATGCATGTGCTACTTTTTTATTGTTAATTTTGCAGGTTTGCGGCCTATTGTCGGCTGATATCAATGGATGTCGTAAAACCGGCAGTTCATAACTGAACTGAATAGGTTTCTCATCCTGCGACCAGCCACAGCAGGTCTGCAGACTGACAGGAAAAAAAAACCAATAGGCATCGGTTATTTGTAAATAACTAACACATAATGATATAGTGTTGATGTTCCTACAATAAACCGACGTCTATGTCCTTAACACCACGGCCGTGCTGGACAGCACGGCCGTGGGGCGAAGATATATGGTGTCAGTTTTTTTACTTATAACCGACACTGATAGTGCTCAAGATGGCACCCTTTCTGTGGCGCGAAGGGTTTGGGCGTCAGTTTTTAACTAATAACCGACGCCTATAGTCCCATGATGGCGCATTTTCGGTGGCGCACGAAGAGTTTGGGTGTCGGTTTCTTATCTAATAACCGACGCCTATAGTCCCCTGATGGCGCGCTTTTGGTGGCGCGCGAAGAGTTTGGGCGTCGGTTTTGGAACTGACGCCTAATGGGTGGACTTTTAGTGTCGCCCACATAGGTGTCGCTTAGAAACCGACACTAAAGGCTTTAAATAACCGACACTAAAGGTAGGTTCTGTAGTAGTGGCAACTCAAGAGTAGGTTATACTTGAACAAAGCCGAACTGTCCAAGTACTATGTCGGGAAAGTGCCACTCCACTATTGTGTAGCACAACAGAGGCACTCGTGCCAACCAAATATCACTACCATCTCTACAAATGGCAGGAAATCTCTCGAGAACCTCAGCAGTGTAAGGAGTCAACTCTATCTGTTATTCGTATAAACAACGTGTATCATATAAAATGGAGTAAATTGTAAATAAATAAAACATACCATACAACAGAGGTAAGTAAGTTATACCTGTGAGGGAAAAATCTGGTCAAATGCTGAATCGTAAAACTGAATTGTTCCCCTGATAGTTTGACTCCTTTGGACAAAGGTAGGCCACATATTAAATTGACAAACTAAATTTAGATAAACACTACATAATATTTGGACAAATAAAAAAATTAATTGCGTTGATCTTTAACCTGTACGCATTGCAATTGTACCTGGGCGTCCAATTCCCAACATCTCCCAACACCACAGCTGTAATAGGCACACACAACCTGATAGATGGGATGTTCTCCTAGACCGGGTGGTTGCCTTATAAAACTCCCTATATAAGAAAGCTAGAGTTGCAGCACCCCAAGATAGAGTGCCACAACGTTCAAAATCGGACACAAGAGGGAGGTACCTAACATGAACTCTGTGCCCTGTACTATCTGGGATAAGGTAACTACCTAAGAAATATAAGAGATATGCTCTAGTATACCTTGTCCTCATTTCTACTTGTTGTTCTTCATCACCCGCTGTAAGATCCATATCCTTGAAGGTCTCACACAACCAAATCAAGGAGATATGCCCCTTAGTCATCCCATCTGCTGCATCTCCTAAGAAATTCTCACAAAGGTGAGTCCATGAAGAAAATTGCCCCTCATCTACACCTAAAGGATATGAAGCTATAACCGGTGGGCCATCAATCCTCAGGCCTAAAAGAACTGCAACATCCTGAAGAGTGACACTCATCTCAAAAGGGGGAAGCCTAAAAGTATTGCTAGAGTTGTCCCACCTGTTAACTAATGTAGTGATTAAAGTAGGGTCAAGATGGATACATGGTAGCCTATGAACAAGCCCAAAACCAGCTATGGAAATATTGTCTAAAACATCCTGGTCAGTAATATGCCATTGTGCCAACATAATGTGGTGCTGGGAGAGTCGGTAGGTTTGTTGTCTAGGAGCCATATCTATGAAAAGTGAAAATATTACATTAAATGAAAAGTGCAAATAGTGTACAACATTTAAGATTGTCAAGATTCTTCATTAGATAAGATGAAATTACAACATGAACAACATGAATTACATGAACAAACAATATAAAAATACAACATGAACTACATGAAATTACTGCATTTGATTCAGTATCTCATCTAGAGGTTCATAAAATGGCCACACTTGATGTACCACTCGATGTATCTCTGGATGTGATACAACTAACTGGTTTTTTACTTGTTCATTGATTGGCATTGCTTTCTGTTTTGTGTGATCCCAATACCAACCAGGTAGCTCAAGAAGTTCTTCATACATGTGAAACATTTGCTTTAAAAATTGCCAATGAAATTTTTCTTGTTCTTTTGTCACTATAAATCCTAACTTGTTGTGCAACAAATCTGGTACGTCATTCCAGTCATCATCCAATAGAGTTTGATGAGCCATTTTTCCCTGTAGGCACTTCGTAGCTATTATTTGGATTAACTCTACGGACATATGAAATGTCCATGTCCTTCGATGAGCCATCTATAGAAAAACCATTATAAATTCATTGTTTTAGTAAAATTGAAATTGCAAACATTACATGACTTTAGTGAAATTGAAATTACAAACATTACATGAATTTAGTGAAATTGAAACTGCAAATATTACATCACTTGAGTAAATTGAAATTGCAAACATTACATAACCAGCCATCATATGACATTAGGACAAGTGCGTCTATTATGGCCCTTTCTGCCACACTTATGACAGTGATATGTATACTGATTTGGATCAACATCCATAGTTGAATGCCTTCTCTTTTTCTTTGGTCTTCCAGCTTGCCTTTGTTTCCTAGGGGGTAATAAGGGATAAATACCTCTACTTTCATCAAATTGAGGCCAATACCTCTTGTCGGGAATGCCACGAAATTCGGTTATGTATGCATTTAGATAAGCCTCATTTGTATAATATGCACTCACAAGTGCATCAAGATCCCAATTGACAGAGTCTGCAACTACCCAAACATGAGAGCATGGAAAATGCCATTGTTGTGGAAAACCACAGCTGCATTGACTGCCACCATTTGGACGCACTATTACTTGAAATTTATATCCATCCATGTCACCAACAAGCCATTCATCATTGTTCACACGGATGTGTATTGTCAAATTTTTTGCATCCTCTCGAACATTATAAAGCTTATCATGAAATTTAAAGGGCCATTTAAATCCATCTTGTGCACGTTTATTTGCGAGATTACGCTTATACAGCCACATGGTCACAGAGCGATAGTATGTGGCAACAATTAACGCTTGTATTGGCAAACCTCTAACACCTTTTAAGACTCCATTACACCCTTCAACATGATTGGTAGTCAATGACCCATACCTGCAACCTCTGTCATATGCGAGAGCCCAATGTACTGGATTTTGGCCTAATAAATACGACTTCGCTGCTGGTTCTATGGTTTCTATAACAGTCATATGACGATCAAATTCATGTGTATTAGTTGTGGATCCCACCTTCCACATAAGGTCCCTCAACTCCTTGGACTTGAACTGCTTATGGAAGTTCTCCTGAAGATGTCGAAGACAATAACGATGTTGAGCCCAATGAAATTTTGATTGAAGGGCTGGAAAAATCCCACTCATTCGATCAGAAATAATACACAAGTCTGTACGTCGTGGAATGATTGGAATACAAGTTTGTAGAGAACCAAAGAACCACTCCCAGGAGTCCTTATTTTCTTTCTCGACAACAACAAAAGCAAGTGGAAATAGACCATTATCAACATCTATGCCACATGCAAGGAGAAGTATGCCAGTATATTTTCCTGTTAAAAATGTGCCATCAACAGTAAGAACATGCCTACAATAGGCCCAACCCCTCACAGCTGGACCAAATGCCCAAAACACCCGCTTGAATCTACGAGTGCCTTCAGTTTGAAGGGTATAATCATCAATAAGGTGGGCATATATAGTTCTTGGAATATATTATGTCAGAGAAATCAGGAACGGCAACAGACTATGATATGATGATTCCCAGTCTCCAAATATTTTACAAACAGCCTTCCTCCTCGCTAGATATGCCTTCTTGTAAGATATATTGAGCCTTAGTTCAGCATTCACCTTGTCATGAATTTCTCGTGTCGACATATCCAATCGTGATACTAGGATTGACATTATCATTCGAGCAATATAAGATGCTGTGAGTTGGTGATGATCATGATTCATAACAGTTAATTCACAATTGTGGCCTGCTTTACAACGTTTTATCTTCCACATGCCACCTGCTTTTTTGGACTGGCAAGCGGTCAATCTCCAAGGACATCGTTCATCATGGATACAAGCAAGTTTAAGATGACGATTATTTGAGCGTAATGTACGGTACTGGACATTCTTTTGTACCGACCATTTTTGGAGTGTCTCAACCAGTACAACTTTAGATGCAAATAAAGCACCCTCATATATAACAGCACTGGAAGGATTGTAATTGAGACGAAATTCATGACAAAAATCTTCCACCCAGTCATCATCTTGAAAAGCTTCATAGTTGGAATCAATGTGTTCATGTTGGGGCCATTGGTTGTCAAATATGGATGGAATATAACTCAATGCTGCAATAGAGTCAGGGAATGGATGTGTGTGCTCATCATCGGTTTCAGTCAATGACTCATCCTCAGGTGGTTCACTGTTATTACCACCTTCAATGTCACTATTGTTATCACCTTCATGATCACTATCATTATCATCTTCATGATCAATATCATTATCTCCCTCCTCAACCTCAACACCAATATTCTCAGTAGTAAGATTTTGAGAAAATTCAGGTGGTTGACTCCACTCAGCAGTTAAATTGCTAAGACTGAATTGAGGTGTAGGACTGAATTGAGGTGGCTGACTCCATTCATTAGTTAAATGACTTTGAAAGAATTGAGGTGGTTGACTCCGAGAGAATTGAGATTGAACAATAGACTCATTAAACAAGGTTGTTGGTGGATATATGTTTTTTCAAGAAACATATCAATGTAGGCATCAGCTGAAAGTGATAACAAGGTTCCATATGCATCATCATCATCAACTTGTACGAGCATATGATTTTCTCCAGGGAAAAGATAGGATATTTTGATAGAGAAGTGGTTGGGATTGATGTCAAGTGTTGTATAGATATATGATTTTAGTTCAGATAAGGTATTAATAAGTGAAATGTTTATGAGTCTAACATATCGACTAGAATAAGACCCATCAGAGAGAAATTGCCCATCATATCGCATCTTCACAATTCGTGAATTTGAACTAGATGCCATGTTCCTATATTTTAGAATATTATATTAACATCAGAAAGAAATTCATATTTTATGACATTATATCAACATAAATTAATATTTTAGAGCAGTGACATCAATTTGGAATTAAATTAGTTGGACTACTTAACAGTGAACAACAATTAAGAACAACAATTTTGCTATTTTTTTCAGTAAAATTAACTAACATTTCATAACAAAAATTTTGCTAATTTTTTAGTAACACTAACATTTCAAAATAACAATTTTGCAATTTCGAACAATAATTTTTCAGGTATTAAGTAGCCTTCAATTGTCATTTTCTACATCATTATTTCAGTAATGTGCAATTAAAGAGTAACAATACAATTATTTCAGTTGTAATATTTCGTACTAAAGTTAAGTTCATATTTTGAAAATTAAAATTTTGGTAGAATAAATACCTGAAATGGAGAGTTATGTGTTGACAATCGAAGAATAGAAGAACAGAAAGAAGAAGCTCAAAATAGTCTCCGAGCAGTAGAAGATATCAGCTCCAAGATCGCCCGAAATAAGTTAGAAATCACCCAAAGCAATAGCAATCCGAGAAAAAGCTCCAGAGCAATGGGAGTATAGAGCTAGATGAAGGAAATGAAGAATGGTGTGAGTTTGGGGGTTGTTTTCAGCCAATATATATAGGGGAGCAATGCGTCCCGGTTGGGGACGCATTGCGCCCACGTGGCACCGCCCGGCGCCGCGCGGCGGCCCCAACGGCAAAATAGCCGTTGCCCTGGGAGCAATGCGTCCCCGTCCCAGACGCATTGCCCACGTGGCAATTTCTAGCCGTTGGGCGCGTTGCGGGGCGCGACGCATTGGTCCCACAAAGGGCAATGCGTCCCGAGCCGTGACGCATTGCACTCCTGTGGGGTCAATGCGTCCCCTGCTAGGACGCATTGCTCTCCCGCGAGGCAATGCGTCCCGGCGGGGGACGCATTGGTCCCACAACAGAGCAATGCGTCACGGCTCGGGACACATTGCCCTCCTGTGGGACCAATGCGTCCCCCGCCGGGACGCATTGCCTCGCGGGAGAGCAATGCGTCCCAGCAGGGGACGCTACGCATTGTTCCAGAAATGTGCCATTTTGGGCAATAAGTTCAAAATTTGCCATTTAGATAATTAAAATTGGCAAATGTGTCATTTAGATTTTTTGGCTACAAACTAGTAGCACGACACCAGCAGACCCTTCCGACCGATCAGGCATCCGCAAGTCACGACTGCATGTGTGAGATGGCCACATACAGCTGTTCCCTCCTCTCTGGAACAGATGTTTGGGTTCCTCCATAGCCACACACATATATAGGAAAGTAGTAGGCTCCCCCACTACCTCTTCTCACATGAAAAGGCGGCAAATCCGTGTACGCACACAATACAAAGAGTAGTTCCTGTCCATCCTGTTAACTTTCCCTCATGTTCTATATCCAAGGTCATGTCGGTTTTGACTGGTATCTCTGCAAGAGTAAGCGATTCACGTCAGGGGCGGAATTAGAAATTTAGAATAGGGGGGCTGAATTGTATCTATTATCTATTAGTTATAATAGGGGGGCCTGAGTCTAATATAACCGTCTTTTTTTTTGAAAAAATTTGCATTGAATGGGATTTGAACCCGGATCTACAGACTATACGGACGCTGCTTATCTAGTATGCGCAAAACTTTTATACGTACTATTTCTGCTTATGATATAAGCTGTATTCACGTACACGAATCTTGGTGTTCGTGACAATGCTACACGTTCAATACAAGTAAAGTTTTAGTTGAGTGGAATACACTACCGAAAGCGGCACATCTGTCTGTAATTATAAGCGCAACAATGCATCGTTCACGTAATCTCCTTGCTTCTAAGGGGGCCGGACACCACTCTTATATTTTACTCACACACTGTCTTTTTTTGTATAACACTCTTTTCGGGATTTTGGATATGGTTGTGGAACTGGAGATGCGATCCCTCTTTCCGACTTGTCTGAGCAAAGATCTTCTTGATGATGATGATATATATTTTACGGCTTAGGGTCAATTTGATGAAGTTTGCAATGTCTTGCTATGAGAATGGCACAGCAACATGACGATTCTTTACATATTGAAATATCCTTACTCGTTTCCTCTTAAACAAAATTGCATACATGGAACTTGGAGAACATGCGGACCGAGATTTAGGAGTGTTGAAAAACATCCTTTTTCCTATCAGAACTGTCCATTCTATCAAAATTTATCCAAGGAAAAGTAAAAGCTTTGTTAAAAAAACAAAACTATACCTCCCTCAACCGACTACACCCCAACTTATAATGCACTCTATCCTCAGAGTGTCAAAGTGAGAGAATGTACACATATGAGATTTCAAACAACTAAAAGGTAGATTTCTTCACCCGCCTGTTGAGAGCTTGACACACACAAACTATGCATGTAAAATACAAGTATACATGTCAAAGTAATATTGTATTTTGAGTTGTGGGTGTTGGACTCAGAAAATTCTCAAGTTAGAAACTACCACATAATCAAATTATCTACACCGAAAGAAATAATTGATTTGGCTTGGTTATAAAATACAACAACCAAACTTAACAAAGTGATTAAGAAATTGGTTGTGAAATCAGAGTAGTGGTTTCTCTACGATAATCGATTTCACCATATTGCAATTTAAACTTCTTTTCTTCCATGAAATTCATATGAATTATTAATTATTTTGCTCTAAACACATAAAAGAAAGTAGCTAAGTTTACATGAGAGACCACAAATGCACTTACCTAGATTACACTAGTAAAAACACTACCTTTTTTTAGTAGCAACACATTATAACCCATTACCCTTAGTTGTTACTTAAAACAAAAGAAAAACTACTAAGCTATCGAATGAATCTAGTCTATAAAATCTTAGGTCTAAATCATCATAGCATATATCCTTTTTAGACCATCATTGTCATTGCCAAAACAAAAGAATGCTCTTCACAGAAGGCCTATCCAGTATCCTTGTCATCCATTTCAAGCATTGTCGTTAGCATAAGATTGCATAGTCCTAACTACTTAGGTGCTTAATATGATGTCATCTTCATACTACCAGAAGTATCACAAACATCTAAGCCCATTTTCCTTGTAGAAATATGTACAACTTCAACATGTCCCAGCCTATCAAAAAATTGGACCATTATTTTCCTCTTTATTTGGTAACAATAAGTCACTCAGATGACCCCTCTCCATATATGATGAGTTTATAATATCCTCATCACCTGCAGGGTCTACAATAGTGTGCATCTAATCTTCTTCCATCATTTAAAATTCATCAAGAGTCTATTCACACTATATGCTATTATAATCCTCCAAATTTCCATCTATGTTTTACTTTAATACTTGTGCTTTCTGAGATGGGATGCTCTTGGATGGTTTCTTAGAGGGTTGCTTCTACTTCCTTGGCCGATTCTTTTCCACATGTACTGTATGGATATTATCACTAGCAACCAAAATTCCTCAGAGATTTCGATATCCATCCTGTCTATTTGAGAAGAAGGTGACACTTTAGAAATCATATTTGATTAATCCAAAAATTGCAAATCCATATCACCATAAGTCTATAAGGCTTTAAACACTTTTGTATGAGTAATGGTTTCTATGTCATAGGACCAGAGTTATCATGTTGTCTGTGACCATGTCTTATGCAATGTATATCTTTGTAGTGAAGAAGTAAAAGATGAAATGATTCAAGATCTCTCTCTAGATATTTAACCTCACAATTATTAGACCACTATTGCAATGCATTATTAATCTTGTTAATAATAATTAACTCACTTTCATAGAGAACAAACATCCAAAGCATGAACACGATGATCAATCATGAACATGTAAAAATAAATCATACTATCATTAAAACTATAAAGGGACAAAATTTATTCCTACATAAATATTATCAAGTACACACTAACACCGGGTTACTCTAGAGTTTTGAGAGAGTGGATTCACATATTTAAAATGATATGATAGTATATTTTGGAGGAAAAGGAAAATATGAAAACAATTAGACAGAATCAAAGAAAAGTGGATAGTGAAGACCCCCTTCAAAGATGAGCGTGAACGGATGATGTTTCAACCTCCAAATTTCTCCTTAAAGGTGTAGGGATGCTCTCCTCCACATTCCCACATTTTCCTCTCTCATACTTCTAGTCTAGGGCCAAATACCCACCACTCTATGATGTGTCAATGACATTCAATATACCTTATATTTTATAGAACCCCAAGTGACCAAGAAAAGATCTAGATTGTTGATATTAGGGTTGATATTGTGGTCATCTATATTTTTACATTGATGACACTAACTGGCTTGAATCCTTATTCATTTTGGATTTTGTCAGTGGCACCAAGAAGTTAAAGATGTTTTTTTGGTCCTCTCTCCATGAAGTGAGGAATTATCTTGGTTCTATCGACTTTATGGTGATAGTTTCCTTACTTTGATGCATGTTGGTGCACTGAATAAATGCCGGCTTTATCGACTTTGACTGAATATGACCCTTGAACCTAAAATTCAAAGAGATTTCATTAAATCAAGAGGAAATATGATAAACTCATATAAAATATATGAAAAAGATGAAAAAAGGGTTTCAAAGGATAGTTTTGTGCATTATAGATGATAACAAAGATTTCTAAAAACAATTGTAATAAAAACCATATAAATTTGAACATAAAATCACAAAAAGATAATGTTCCTCAAAATATATAAAGATTAATGTTGGTTGTCCTTGATTAAAACTACTTTTGTGTTTGGTTGAGAAAACTTAGCAAGAATATAAACCAAATGAAATTACTTTTCCTAGCCACCCTCCACCAACTGGTCTCAACTAGCCCTCACCAACTCCATAACAAGTAACTAATGTGCTAATAAAAGATGTCAATAATAAGAGTAATGAAATCACAATTAACTTAGAACATCATGGCCAGTAGGATGCACACTTGGCACACTATGTGATTTCCCCATCTACATTGATCTCATTAAATAATATTCTATATATTGGAAACAATCCTTCATAAAAATACAGAGGAGAGAAAAATCACAACAATGCCTAGCTTGTAGATAAATGAGTGAAATGAAATAAATGACGTAAGAAATATGTTTATCTAGAATAATCCAAATTGTTTATGCAAGGAATAAAATATGATGTTCCTAAATAATGAATATAATTCAAATGTATACCTTCTACTACCTATTTTCCTTTTTGGTAATATGTTGCATGCAAAGGATGTCTCATTCTAATTATGAGTATAGGTAGAAAGGTGTATATTAAAGAAATTTCCACTTTATCCTTCTTTATTTCTTAGAGAGATATGATAGTCAATATGAAAATCCTTCTCAATAAATAGTTCATACTATGCCTTTTTATTGAGTCAGGCTAGTGTACACTCGAGTGTACTGGAGGCACCGTACACCTCAGTCATTTTTGAAGATGCAGTAAAGTTTTGAAAAATTTAAACCATTGATATTCTTAATTATCATAAGACCATACTATATAATAAATTTTAGCTCATTTGGACACTTATAGGTCGTGCATCTAAAGGAGGCAAAAATCATGTATTTCAAATTAGTTTTGTGCGTTGATTTTGTTGTCCTTGGATGAGTGACTTACACTCATCCAAATGAGTTCAAATTTTGTATGTGACCTATTATTATTGTAAACATGAAGATCAATGGATTAGATTTTGGAAAAACATGGTCTAGATAGGCAAACACCATTGGGGTGTATGACGTGATCTATACACTCGAGTGTATTCTAGCCTGACTCTCTCTCTCTCTCTCTATATATATATATATATATATATATATAGAGAGAGAGAGAGAGAGTTAGAGTAGGCTATAATTCTTTCTATTAGAGAACAAACAAAACTCATTTTTTTACCATATTGAATTGATTATATATAAAATCCAACTGTAGGATCTCATTCTTCACCTCATGAAAATAACTAGAAATTAATTTTTAACTCTTTTGGATACTTTTAGGTCATCTATCTAATGTGTTAAAAAAGCAACATTTTAACTTTTTTAGGCCTTCAATTTTTGTTAAGTTAAGATGCAAGGGGTATACATATCGAAATGAGATGAAGTTTTTTTGGAGTGTCTACCTCATTAGCATAAATCAACAATATAAATTTACTCATGCAATATATTTATTCTCTCTTATTAATTACTCGCTATATTCCTATCATGCCATATAATGCAACAATGAGGAAAATAATTTGGATTAAAGCTTGCTCATCCAATAGTGGTGAATGAAGATGCATGGAGGTCAATGAAATCACATGACTAAGAGACCATGTATTTCTCCACCTTGGTATGTCCCTATTCTATTAAGTTGAGTAATAGAGTAACATTAAATTCCATTTCTTAAAGTCTATTTTTAAAATTAACTATTGCATTATCATGATTTGCATTTTTACTCACCCAAGGTTGACATTACAAAAAGGGATAACACAATATAGGCTTTTGTAAAGGACCACATACTGAGGGAAACTTGACAATATCAACTATCATGGAAGATAAACAATTTCCCTCTGAGGCATCTTCTGTAGCACGTCAACTCCTGGGTGATTTGGGAACAACAATGTATAAATGGGAGAAATAAAAGAAAGTCTGGTATATTTGCAAGTAAATAAATATTTGGACATTATGAAGTAAGAAAAATGAAACATTGTTCCCAATCAAGGAGAGGGGAAGTAAGCAAAAAGGTGAAAATGAAGATCTTATCTTTTAAATCATTTCACAGCCACAACCAATACAAAAATTCATGTAGATTACAAGTAGACTATGCCTATCTCAAAGTAGGGTCATAGCGTTACAACATTATGAGCTTTAGGAATGAGGTGAGGAGAACCTCAATACATTGTATATGTATGTGAATTAGGTGAGAGAACATATGTCTATGGGTGATAACCAACAACAAATTAAAGATACTTGTGAATTGGGTCAAAATCCCAGAACACTCTATTACAATTATATAGTAATACTACAAAAACCTAACATGAATATAACAGAGTTACAATATGCAATATTTTTAGTCTTGTATCAATTTAAAATAGGAAAGAGAATATACAAGTTCAAGCATAGAATCTGAGGTCAAGGAGCCAAAGTAAGTACAACACTTTAAGTAGTTCAAAAATAAAGTAAAATGATTTTGAATTTTGAAGGAGTTCTCAAAACATTTCAAGAGGGGTTTAAGTTGCAAATTCATACCTACTTATAATAAAGAAGGTTTTATCCATTGAATGCCCACACAAGAATAAGATGACATATTTACCGCATATTTGGCCAACACACATCTATTGTCAAACCACAGAGTCCAAGATCAATATTACGGAACACCCAACAACATTTTTGTGACAACCTTTGTTGCACAAACGAGATTACTCAAAACAAAGCGCGGAATTATCACTAATAATAAAATTATCACAAAATATGGTAAATTAAAATCGATCTCATAACATGATTTCTAGTTGAACCACTCCCAATTGAAGCCATACAATATTTCTACTTGTATTCCATTAATATCAAAAGTAATACACACATTGCTCAGTGATAATCTAGCCACCACATGTTACATGTAATATCTGCTCATGTATACAAAACATGTCTGTACCACTATGGCATACAACCAAAAACTAAAAGTGATGTACAATATTTACAAAACAACCCCAAGGACTTGAGTGTATAGGGATGACACATAGGACTCTATTACTAGACACCAGTTGCACACCCATGATTCAACAACCACAACTTCACTTGTTATAAGTCTCAGTCACATGAACTCTATCTCATCGTGCACGCCCACCTAACATGATGTGGAACCCATGGGGTGAGACCAAATGTCCCAATGAGAGGTATAACTCTCTACCACCATCTATTATAAGCACATATAACTAAAATAAGAAATTTTACTATTAACTGATAAGCATATTCAGTCCAATGATATAAATAGGGAAATTATCACAACTTAAGCAATTAGCACATCTATACTAAATAGTAGATCATCTTATGCTTTGAGAAGCAATATGAAGAAAATATATAACCATCATGAAACAAACACTATAAGAAACACAATGAGGGGGGTCATCCAATGTTATTTGTATGTGACCCTAGAAATAATACTACACGACTATGTTACATTTTTAATTATTATGCCCTGAGGATTTGAGGCATACCACTCAAATCCAAATGACCATTGCTAAGTCAAAATCACACCATACAAGATCAATGGAAGAGCCAGACTCCGTGATCATCACCAACACTACTAGGCCAACACGAGTATGCAACACAGTGACATATAGTCAAACTACAAAGACAACAACTTATAGTCACAACAATAGTTCTGTAAAGACAACAAATCATAGTCAAAGATATGGTCATGTAAAACAACTAGCCTGCCTTGGTACATGGCACATCACTAGAGAATAGGCTCACACATGGTCATTCTATAATAATCATCATATCACTATTTAAACGATTTAAGGATATAGAGAGATACCTCCACTGATGCCCCTCATATTCAACAATATGCGCTTTCAGTTTCCCATAGGAGTTACTCATTTCACCATCCAACTAAATGCTGATACTGAAGATGGATCTTATGGTGTAGGTAAACTACATGATTAAGTTTACACTTTATTAGTTATTCCAATTGGGTAAATTAAGGCTCCATCATACAAATGGACATATAAAAACCCAATTCAATGTAGTAAGCATAACTTGTTAAACAACTTTAGAAGATATAAAATGTATAAGGTGTGAGTTTGTCACATCTTCTCAAAGAAACACTATCTCACTACCTCAAACAAGGCCATCAACATCACCACTTGTTAACACTTCCATATCAGGCTAATTACTATTATCACATCACTGGGGATAATAATCCCTTTTCACATTATTGGAGGATATAACCTCACACTGGGCATCAAGCCTTCACTAGGTCATAAGATCAATCAAATTATTCTTGTGACTCATTATTGTTTCATCATGCCTCCTTAGGCATATAAGCATCACCTGCATCACATCACATAAACACCATAACAATTATTTGGTATGATAATCATCTCACCTTAAACATCAATATTATGCAAATAAGAGAAAATTCTCATTGTTATCTCATTATTTTAAACACTTTAGGCAATATCAATAATGAATTATATGTCCCCTCAAATTTAGGGTTAGTGCTTCATACTTAACCTCGTAAGGTTCCATGATACTATTAACTTACCAACCTCTAATCTCATTACCCCCCACAAGTTTGGAGTGTATTAGGTTAAACACTATAATTTATGACTAAGCGTGCACATTCACATATTTACAATTCTAATGCACTTCTTCAAGGCTCATGGAAATCATTTAGTATCATTTAATCATATTCATAGAATGCACAAGCTATGACACTCAATTAATCCTATAAGATAAAACTATCTAAGTAGAAGAGAGAAAGTATATATTCACATGCTATTCATCTAAATATGTTTAACAAGTATATCATACCCTAGAATTAGGGTTAGGGTTCAATCACATAGCCATCAAGAGTTTATATCATGATTTTTGCACCAAACCCTAATCATGTCACTTCCAACCTTCTTGAAGCATATTAGGGTTAAAGGACATGCTTAGGGTTTAACATCACTGGTTGAACATGAGTTGGTCATGATGTCTACAATGCTATGAATCATCATTATTTACATATGTAAGTGTACCATCTCAATATGTCAAGCATGTGTCACAACCATGCTTCATATGAATATATCAACCATTCACCAACATGGTATTGAGACCCACTATCAACAAGGTGTCTCATCATTACATGACACTTGTATTAATGCCTCTTACAAGGGCATTAATCAGCTCACTTTGGATATCAATCCCTCAATCATATCTCTAGATAACTTCACCTCATATTGTGCTCAAGACACTTAGTAGTTTATTAGACCCATTCGTATAAATCCTGTACAAATGATAACACATTATATCTCAACAACGCTCATAATCACCACCCTATATCACATAAGGTTCACCTTAGCATTCACATGGCTATGCTATTCATCTTACTTTCAAGGTCAGGATTACATAACCAGGAAAGAGAATACTATTATGGAATACAACCTTCAAGTAGAGTGAGCACATGTATCATGTGGTCACATGATTAGGCTTAGGGTTTGTACTTAGTCAATTAGGGTTTTGTGATGTCATTCAACCCCTACACCCTAATTCCATCACTTCCCATATGTTTTGAGGGTATTAAGGTTAAAAAACATCATTAATAATTAGCCATGTATATTTTTTTCATCATATGTAAACCATTACACTGTACCAACTTTATGTACACACTCAAGTGTATTAACTTTGCTCACTCTTACAACCTAAGGTTGTAACTTTCAACATGTGTATGCTGACTCTTGCTGCAACACATGTAAAGGGAGGGGGTGTGTCACGGCTTGTGACACACACCGTTCTCACTCGCCCGCAACACACTCTTTGCCCACCTACGACACACACCTTGCTTTCCTGTGACACACACAACTCACTTTCCCATGACACACACCTTTCTTGCCCACAACACACACATCTCATCATTTTTCTATGACACACACATCGCATGTCACACCCACGATGTGTGTAGGGTCTCGACACGTGCAGGGTCATGACTACAACATTGCATTACACTCAGTCTAGCGTGCAATAGCCATACTTGAGGTTGTTAAGGTCTGAAATCACGACCTATACATGGTATGAATCCTAAGGGGAGACCAAGGGGAGTCTCAACCCCATGTTTACCCAATGTACTATTGGTTATGTATGCCCAGAGAGCCAATCATGTGACGATTGTAGTGGCATATCATGTAAACGATTCGATTATTAATCAAAGGCAAGCTTCCAATTTATTCTGTTTAATTCAGTTTTGAGATAATGATGTAACATTATGAATTTTAGAGAATAATATTACTCAATAATGTATGTATTCAAGTGCATGACTTGGAAGAAATGATATCATGTGGATGTTAAGAGTACATATTTACATTCTCATTATGTCCCTGATTGGCTGTTACTATGGAAGGTTGATAGACAAACATTAACACATAAAATTAGAGTGTGGGTTCGTTGATGATTGAGTCTCATTCGTCATGATATGGCGATATCAAACCAATCACACATATACATGTTAGAGAATAGTGTATCTGACAGACCCACCATGAGATTGACACATGGAAGCCATCATCATGGAAGTCATAGTCATCTCTCACACTAATGGTGGTGGTTGTGGTTCTTAGACTTAAAATCACTACACTCAACACATGTTGTTGGGTACACTTTGACATCATCAAACACAAACCTGAAAAATGGGTTGTTATAACAGTGATGATTGGGTGACTTTAACACATGGGGATTGACTGTGAGTGATAGACATGGGATTTGTCCCTCATAATGGAGTGTGATGTCCTAGGCCTCTTGATTAGCTAGACTGAGAAAAACATGGCCATGCACATGTGAGTTAATATGTGATATTGAGCTTACATATATCTCAGACAGTCTACTCTTGGTTCAAGAAACAAGATTGAATAATAATGAGGATGAGTGCTTCATGCCTCTAGTTCAATCTGAACATCACTGACAAAGGAACTATACAAACACTACAACACCATACATAGATTGTAGGTTGAAGTTGTTCCCCAACTTTTCCATTTACTTGGGTAGCAATGATGTGTGACTAGGTACCACTATTTTCTTGTGATGTCATAAGTTGTTATGGACATTCATTGCCAACGTAATATGGGACCTACACAGTCACACACATAGGTCTTGACCTAGAAGAGGAGTTCATATCTCGAATGACAGTTGAATTAAGTGCTAAAGTATTTAGGAATTTGATTCAGGCAACAAATAGGCTGACAACACTGCCAAATGCCAATCTCAAGTGTTGGGACGACTGCCTGGAAGTGCCAAACGGCCGTCTCAAGAGTTGAGATGGGTGTCTGGGTGTCAGGCCTGGTTATGAGTTGAAATTGGCAATGGAGCGAACTGACACAACCAAACAGGCTTGACTCTGGTCACCAGATGACCATTTGGGTGAACCGATACGGCCGTCTCGCATGGGTGAGATGGTCCATCTCAGTCAGGGAAGGTTCTATCTGTTTCCCAATTTTTTTCACTTGAGAATTACTTCTTGTACAAGGAAATCAATGTCTAACATTGATGGGAATTGATTTTCCAAATTTGTACACAACTAGAAACTACAAAATGGCTGTCTCGCATGCGAGACGACCATCTGGCTTAGCCAAATAGCCATTTTGGATGTTGTAGGTTGTGCAATTTCCAGAATTGTTGCAAAAATTTGAGTTCTTTAGATCCTTTCCACTCCCGCAAATTAATCCCACATTGGATAGCAACTGGGAACCTTGACCCTGACCTCTACTATATATAGAGGGGTATTGGGGACTTCCCAAAGTACAATAAAGACCACTGAGAGTCAGTTCCTATGACAACTATTATCCTCTCTGGTTGTGGTAACCATGAGATACCAGACAAGTTCCACCCGTCAAGGGAGGGATAACCACGGGAGAGAAAAACTGAGAGTTGTCATTGTGGGAGAGCAAGTCGATGATTAGTACATCAACAGAGAGGGACAAATCCTTCTTATCTAGTGCAACCTTACGATAAGAGTTCTAGACGGTTTGTGTGGACTACCATAGAGGCAGAAAGTTGTTGCTTGCCGCTTGGAGGACAATGTCAACCAGCAGTCCATGATAAGAGGAGGTACTGAAGAAGACAACATTTGTAGCTGCAGTCTATGGTGCAGACTAGAAGGTGCAATAGTCATACATGTACCAGTACAACTAGGATTCAGAGTTTCACATCTACAACGACGAGGATTGTTGCTAGACTTTCTCCAGAACTAGATATATCCCATAAACCATCCTTCCTGCATTATATTTATTGACACAATCAACTATTTATGAGAATATGGTAATACAATTTAAAATTCTGCTGCCTGCTCTGTACCATATTTCCCAACAGTGGTATCAGACTCAACGTCAATTTACTAAAGTACATGATAATCGATATGATCAGATTTTGGTTTTGTCGTTCTATTATTACATGTGATGCAAATAATATCTTATCAGATCCAAACACCATGATAATCCCAAACTAATATATATATATATATATGATATATATATGCAATTTACATGCATCGCCCTAAAATGGTTTTTATGTCAGATGTGTAGCATGGTTATGGCCAATAACCCCTATCTATGCATGGTGGTATGTGGATGGTTTATCCTGTTATCTCGGTCTGTGTATCGAGCCTCTATCTTATCTTTCCAATGTAAAGTAAATTCTCTTCTACGTTTGCTCCCCTTGAATGTAACTCAAGGTTTCCCTATAATCATGTAAAAGTAGGATAGTTTACTTTACTGTTATGACAAAGATAAAGGACCTTGGAGGACATGGAGGAAAAGCTAGACCGATCGCCTGGTGGACCCAACTGATCCGCTGGAGGAGCCAGCCGATGGTGGACATAAGGACTAAGAGACCGATGAGATGATCTAACAACTAGCCATCAGTCGAGCCCATCGGTTCAAGGGTTGAACCAATCAAACTAGATTAGCAAGCACAAATTTTCATTAACAACATGTTTCTGCATGTGATGTAGACCTAGATGACCGTAATTCCTTGTGGGTCCAAGGGATAACATTAGGACTGGCCATAACCATCTCTTTCATTTATTGCATATTTTTTGTGGGATATAACATGTATATGATACGTATATATATGCGGTGATTGGATAAAGTATATGTATTTATACAAACTCCCTCAAACTAAAATATTAAGTCTTAGATGCCTTCCATTAGCAATTCACATGAAAAACTTGATTGACTAAGTGTAGATTTGCACAAAGCATGGTGCACCATCTATCTCGTGGAAGTGTGATGGTAGATATGTAGATTTGCACAAAGCATGGTACATATCTATTGTGTTGGTTATTGGGTTAGGCTTAACTGGTGATTTGGAGAGCCCAAGCCCAGAGGCATGCAGATGATCATGGCAATGTGTTACACTACACAAATCATCTATCCAAGAGTTGCATATGATGCAATTGGCATGATGGCCTACCTAAATAGCAGGTTGTGGGCGATCACAAAAAGCCAACTCATGACTTGATGAAATATGGATCTTGGCCCACTAGATTATTGTATGCTAAAATATTTTGAATTGATATTGAGGGTTATCAATTCAAATAAAATCATGTGAGTGATAATAATTAAAGACCTAATTAATATTTCCAATTTTTCAAATCAAATCAAATCAAAAATGGTTTTTGACAAATGCAAATTTTCTCTTGTAGAATCAATGACGAACAAATCTGATTTGCGATTGGTCCTGAAGAAGGATAAACTTGAAGGGAAAAATTTCCACGAATGGTTTTGGACTTTGAGAAGGGATCTCAATGAAGAGTGCAAGCTCTATGTCCTTGACAAACCAGTGCCTAAAATACCTCCTCCTGATGCACCTAGGGCAGAAGTGGATGCTTACTGGAAGCATGCCAATTATGCCTTAGAGATAAAGTACCTTATGCTAAGCTGCATGAACTATGAGTTGCATGAGCAATGTGAGGACATGAGTGTTATTGAGATGATGATACATCTTGGAAAGGTAATACTTGGTCTTGACAGGCAAGAAAGGAACACTATCTTAAAGGTGATACATGAGTCAAAGCTGACAGAGGGAACCTCGGTAGAAAAACATGTGCTTACTATGATTGGACATGTGTATCATCTTGAAGAGCTGGGAATTACCTTGAGCCAAGAGTTGGCTGTTGATATAATTCAAAAGACTATGCCAAAATCATATAGCCATTTTACTGCATGCCAACATGTGAGTGATTCAGCTGGACAGATGTCAGAATTGCTTGCCATGTTAATTCATGCTGAAGCAAAAGTGAAGAAGGACAAGCCCGTGATGGTGATCAGTGAGGCTGAGTCCAAGGAGCAAAGCAAGACCGAGAAGAGTTTTGTGGTCAAGCTTAAGCCCAATTCTTCAGCACTCAAGATAAGGAGAAAGAAAAGTATAAGAGGAACTCATCCTTTGTACTTGAAGGCTTTAAGGAAGCAAAAGATGGGGATGGTGATATCCACTTTAGGTATATATGTTATTGAGATAAATCTATCTACTTCATCATCTTGGGTATTAGATACCAGAAGTGGATCTCACATATGTTCTCATATGTGTGATCTGAAGGGAAGTAGGCCTTTAGGAAAAGGCGAGGTGGAACTGTGAGTTGCTAATGGTGCAAGAGTTGCAGTCAACGTAGTTGGAACCTATAGTATATCTCTGCCCATGGGACTTGTAATAGAGTTAAAAAACTGCTATTATGTAGCTGGTATAAATAGAAACATCATATCTGTATCTTATTTGGACAATGATGCATTTGAATTCCATACTAAAAGTGGTCGATGTTCTATTTCAAAAGATGGGATCTTTTAGGACAGTGCCCCTATGTATTATGGTTTTTACTTGTTAGATATAAAGACAAATATAAATAACATTAATACCAAAAGGCTAAAACTCAACGACTCAAACAAAAAATACCTTTGGAATTGTCATCTAGGGCACATAAATGAGAATTGTATATCTAGACTCCATAAGGATGGTTATCTAGACTCTTTTGATTTTGAATCATTTGAGACATGTGAATCTTGTTTGTTGGGAAAGATGGCTAAGACCCCTTTCACTGGAAACAATGAGAGGGCTAATGATCTATTAGGACTCATACATACTGATGTATGTGGACCTTTTAGAACACATACTAGAGGTGGGTTCAAGTACTTCATTACCTTCACTGATGACTTCAGTAGGTATGGCTATGTTTATTTGATGAAACATAAGTCAAAAGCTCTTAAAAAGTTCAAGGAGTTTATGAATGAAGTACAAAACCAACTTGGTAAAAGTATTAAGGCACTTTGTTCTGATCGAGGTGGAGAATACTTAAACTAGGAGTTTGAGGATCTTCTTAGAGCCCATGGGATTGTATCCCAGTGGACTCTTCTTGGAACACCTCAGCATAATGGTGTATCAGACAGAAGAAATCACACATTACTGGATATGGTGCAATCTATGATGAGTATAGCTGAGCTTCCAACTACCTTCTGGGGGTATGCTATAGAAATTGCCACGTTTACACTAAACTGAGTACCATATAAGTCAATTCAAAAGATACCATATGAGATATGGACTGGGAAGCATCCCAAAATGTCTTTTATGAGGATTTGGGGTTGTGAAGCTTATGTCAAGAAAATGTTTCTTGAAAAGCTTGGCCCTAGATCTGAAAAATGTTACTTTGTTGGATATCCCAAGGAAATTGTGGGATACTACTTGTATAGTCCATCTGACAACAAAGTGTTTGTTGCCAGAGATATTGCATTCCTAGAAAAGGAATTTATTTCCAAAGGAATCAGTGGGACACAAGTAGAACTCAAAGAGGCTCGAGACCAACAAGAAACCATTGAACCATTAGATGAACAAGAGGAACCAAAAGATTCACAAGGTGTTGTGGAATCTCAAATTCCTCAAGTAACACATGAACCTCATAGATCTAATAAGGCACACCTTGAAAATGAGAGATTTGGATATCTTGTGACTTAGGAAGGCAGTGAATTGGTCATATATGATGAGCCAAGAACCTATAAAGTTGCAATAGAGGGACCATAGTCTGAGAAATGGCTTGAGGCCATGAGATCTGAGATTGAATCCATGTATACAAAAAAATATGGACTTTGATGGATCTACCTGAAGGGGTAAAACTCATAGGGTGCAAGTGGGTCCTTAAGAAGAAGACTGACATGGATGGAAAGGTCCAAACCTATAAGGGCAGATTGGATGCAAAGGGTTTCAGACAAGTTCAAGGTGTTGACTATGATGAAACCTTTTTTCCAGTGGCCATGGTTAAATCCATCAGGATCATGCTTGCTATTACATCTTATCATGACTATGAGATTTGGAAAATGGATGTTAAAACCACATTCCTTAATGGGAATATGTTGGAGGATGTGTATATGACACAACCTGAGGGGTTTATAGATCCAAAGTTTGCTAATAAAGTCTGTAAGCTACAAAGGTCAATCTATGGATTGAAGCGAGCATCTCAGAGCTAGAATATTTGTTTTGATGTGACAGTCAAAGGGTTTGTCTTTGCTCAAAATGAAGATGAACCTTATGCGTAAAAGAAGGTTAGTGGGAGCATAGTGACATTCCTCATATTATATGTAGATGACATACTATTGATGGGGAATGACATCCCTATTTTACAAAGGGTAAAGGAATGGCTTGGAAATACATTCTCTATGAAAGACTTGGGAGAAGCATCCTACATATTGGGGATAAAGATCTATAGAGATAGATCCAGAAGATTTCTTAGACTAAGTTAGAGCACATACATTGACAAAGTGTTGAAGCAATTCATCATGGAGAACTCAAAGAGAGGAAATTTGCCTGTACGCCATGGTGTTCCCATCTCTGGAGCTCAATGTCCCAATTCTTGTGAAGAAAGGGAACACATGATTGTGATTTCATATGCCTCAGAAATTGGATCAATAATGTATGTAATGTTATGTACCCATCCATACATCTCGTATGCTTTAAGAAAGATGAGCAGATATCAGTCAGATCCAGGTGATGATCACTGGATATCCGTAAAGAACATCCGAAAGTACTTGAGAAGCACTAAGGATCAGTTCTTGGTCTACAGTGGAGAGGAAGAGTTGGTGGTAAAAGGTTACACCGATGCAAGCTTCCAGACTGATAAAGATGATTACAAGTCATAATCCAGATTCGTGTTATGTCTCAATAATGGAGCTGTAAGCTGGAAGAGTTCCAAGTAAGAAATAATTGTTGATTCTACAACAAAGGCCGAGTATATTGCTACATCAAGTGCAGCAAAGGAGGCTGTATGGATCAAGAAGTTCATCACAGAAGTTGGGGTTGTTCCAAGCATCAAAGATGCAATTGAGCTATATTGTGACAACAATGGAGCTATTGCACAAGCTAAGGAACCTGGATCACATCAACACTCAAAGCATATACAAAGGCGGTATCATCTCATATGAGAAATCATATAGTGTGGAAATGTAAAGATTTGTAAAGTACCAAATGAAAGCAACATTGTCGATCCCTTGATGAAAGCACTTTCACAGAAGAAGCATGATGGTAATGTAATGCCACTCAAAATAAGATTTGTGGGTGATTGGCTCTAAGTGCAAGTGGGAGTCTGTTGGTTATGTATGCCTAGAGAGCCAATCATGTGATGATTGTAGTGGCATATCATGTAAATGATTTGATTATTAATAAAAGGCAAGCTTCCAATTTATTCTATTTAATTTAGTTATGAGATAATGATGTAACATTATAAATATCTAGAGAATAATATTACTCAATAACATATGTCTTCAGGTACATGACTTGGAAGAAATGAGATCATGTGGATGTTGAGAGTACATATTTACATTCTCATTATGTACCTGATCAGTTGTTACTGTGGAAGGTTGATAGACAACAATAACACATAAGATTAGAGTGTGAGTTGGTTGATGAATGGGTCTCATTGGTCATGATATGGCGACGTCAAACCAATCACACTGATACATGTTAGAGAACAGTGTATCAGATAGACCCACTATGAGACTGACACATGGAAGCCATCATCATGGAAGTCATAGTTAGCTCTCACAGTGATGGTGGTGTTTGTGGTTCTAGACCTGAAATCACTACACTCAACACATGTTGTTGGGTACAATTTGACATCATCAAACACAGTACTAAAACATGGGTTATAACAGTGATGATTGGGTGGATTTAACACATGGGGATTGACTGTGAGTGATAGACATGTGATTTGTCCATCATACTGGAGTGTGATGTCCTAGGCCTCTTGATTAGCGAGACTGAGAAAAGCATGGCCATGCACATGTGAGTCATTATGTGATATTGAGCTTACATATATCTCAGAAAGTCTGCTCTTGGTTCAAGAAACAAGATTAAATAATAATGAGGATGAGTGCTTCATTCCTCTAGTTCAATCGGGACATCACTGACAAAGGAACTATACAAACACTACAACACCATACACAGATTGTAGGTTGAAGTTGTTCCCCAACTTTTCCATTTATTTGGGTAACAATGATGAGTGACTAGGAACCACTCTTTGCTTGTGATGTCATAAGTTGTTATGGACATTCATTGCCAACGTAATATGGGACCTAACAGTCACACACATAGGTCTTGACCTAGAAGAGGAGTTCAAATTTTCAATGACAATTGAATTAAGTGCTTAAGTGTTTAGGCATTTGATTAGTGTAATGAACAGGCTGACAACACTGCCAAACACCAATCTCAAGTGTTGAGACGGCCGTCTGGAAGTGCCAAACGGTCGTCTCAAGAGTTGAGATGGGCGTCTGGGTGTCATGCCTAGTTGTGAGTTGAAACTGGCAATGGAGCGAACTGACACGGCCAAACAGGCTCGACTCTGGTCACCAGACGACTATCTGGGTGAACCGAGATGGCCGTCTTGCATGGGTGAGATGGTCCATCTCAGTCGCGGAAGGTTCTAGTTGTTTTCCAATCTGTTTCGCTTGAGCAATACTTGTTGTACAAGGAAATCAATGTCTAACATTGATGGGAATTGATTTTCCAAATTCATACACAATTGAAACTATGAAATGGCCGTCTCGCAGTGTGAGATGACCGTCTTGCATGTGAGATGACCGTATGGCTCAGCCAAATGGCCATTTCATCTATCACAGGTTGTGCAATTTCCAGAATTGTTGTGAACATTCAAGTTCCTCGGGTCCTTCACACTGCCACACATTAATCCCACATTGGATAGCAACTGGGAACCTTGACCCTAGCCTCAACTATATAGAGGGGTATTGGGGGTCTCTCAGAGTACAACATAGACAACTTAGAATCAGTTCCTCTGACAATTGTTGTCCTCTCTGGTTGTAGTAACTATAAGAGCTCAGGCAAGTTCCATCCGTCAAGGGAGGGATAGCTATGAGAGAGAATAATTGAGAGTTGTCATTGTGGGAGAGCAAGTCGGTGACTAGTACACTAACAGAGAGGGACAACTCCATCCTATCCGGTCCAATAAGACGATAAGAGTTCTAGGCAGTCTGTGTGGACTACCATAGAGGCGGGAAGCCATTATTTGTCACTTGAAGGACAACGTCAACCAGTAGTCCATGACAAGAGGAGCCTCCGAAGAAGATGACATTCATAGCTGCAGTCTGTGGTGCAGACTAAAAGGAGAAGCAGTCAGACGTGTCCTGGTGCAACTAGGATTCAGATTTGTACATCTACAATGACGAGGATTGTCACTGGACTTGCTCCAAGACCAGGTATATCCTATAAACCATCCTTCCTGCATTATAGTTATTGACACAATATACTTTTTATGGGAATATGGTAATAAAATTTTAAATTCCGCCGCCCACTCTATACCATATTTTCCAATATGCACAACACCTAAACATATTGAAATAGGTCAAGAGAGGGGTTAACACTAGAGAATACCAAACATCAATAACACATAGATCCTCCATTTAAAACAATATTAGGTACAAGATTGTTAGGAAAGAAAATCTTCTCAAGAATACTTCACTAATTAAACCCTAAAGCATAGTATTCCCTCTATCATCAAAAATATATTTTAATCAGATAGAACAACAAAGTATGATTAGATTTAAGATGCTAATGATATATGGGAAAAGAGTTATAAAACCCACATGTTCTTGAAGAGAAGTTATCTCCTAAGATCTCAAGCTCCAAAAGCTTCAACCATGTTTCAACTTCGACCAAGGGATCACCTCAAAAAGAGAAAGAAACTATGGTCATCATAGAGTTCAAGAAAGGAGGAAAACAGTTCTTGGTCTAACCAAGAAAGAAAAGATAAAGAGAAGAGATCGTCCTCTCACTAGTTGCCACCATGTCAAAACACAGTCTAAGGCATTTATGAAGAGGAAATATCCAAGAAGAACCAACATGGATGATCCAAGACCATGGAGGAGGAAGAAGATGATGGGGAATTCAAAAGATAAACATGATCTAGAAAAGAAGATCACTTACCAAGAGAAGATTAACCAAGGTCTACCATCAAAATTTGATCCTAGCACAAGATCTTCAACATGCACAGAGGATCCGTCACCCTAGGTTCAAGTTCTGATCCTTCTTGTTCCTGAATCTCTAAGCTGATCTGAAGTTAGAAGCATAAGTGTAGGGATGAAAATATTGCTCTCTTGTGATGAGGATGTGTTATATACCTCATAGGAGGAGGGAAGTAAATATCTTTGAGGTGTCAACACATTAGATCATCAAAGGACACTTGTTATTCAAAGGGTTAACCTTATTTCCTTTGCTTATAAATATATGAAATATCCATGTTTATCTAGAAAAGTGTCATGACCTACTAAGGTTGGTTGACCCTATGTCGTGGTCGAGGCACTCCATCCATCTTTGTCTTGTTCGAGACACTTTAGGGTTGAAACCCTAGGTCTCATATGTGCATAGGTCATGACAGTAGAAGACAAGGTGTTTCGACCCACCTTTACAAGGTTTTCTTAGTTGTGACCATGCATCCCAAGCACGTGTCTCAGTCATGACCCTCACCAAAAGGTGGTGTAGTGATCATGACATCAAACCCTAGCATAGTCACCATATCAAGCAAACCCTAAAATCACCATGGAATGTCATATCACCATACACGATTCCAACCAAGTGCCCCATTGCATCAACTTCTCCCTCATGCTGATTAGGTATAAGAAACACTCTCTTCATGTGACAATCACAAGGGTAACCCTCACTTTTTGGGTAAATTATAACATGGTCCAAAACATGTACAATATAACAAGAATAGCTCAAACATTATTCATATTGGTCCCAATTTAGAATGAAAACATGCCACACGATATTAAAACATTTCAAAAGATTAAATTAAGGTTTAAGAATCATATTACACAAAGAAATCACAATTGATCATAAAGCTAGGTCTTGGGTCTTCCAACTATAAACCCCTAATAGGGATTTTGCCCCCGAAATCCTGCAAAAATAGATAGATACTTCTCAAACATCACATCCTCAAATGCACACATGCCATCCTCTATGTAATAGTGATGCCATTAAAATTTAACTAAAATGATGTCCTTTATCTGAGATTAACACATGATCTATTACAATACACACCCTTAATAATCTCTACCACTACTAGATGTAGAGTCAACTCTATATCAAGTAGCACTTCCTTAATATATAAACATTGTTCATACATGTACAACTTAGATGACAAGTTTTGATCTATAAGTTACCTTCTCAACTTGTAACATTACAAGATAAGGTTCACAAATATACAAATTTATCATATCTATCTAAAGGAAAAGGTAAGACTACAAGTTTAAGGGCATTGACCATCAATTTCTCATTATTAGAACCAAGACTTTATACCATAGTCTTTATTATAAACCATTAGATGCTATAACATTCATTCACAACTATTGGATTTGTTTTAACATTTCAAAACCAGGGACATATAAGTTTAACTCTTGGATCATAGAACCAAAGAAACTATTAGTTTAGAGATTAATTAAAGCAACTCATGATACCTAGTCACCATCATGTGGTAACCTAAATCACAATTTCTTGTGAAGCATCATGTCATCATGGGATGATGGGGCCAATACTACCATCATTGAACACCCTCAGATGTTGAGCCTAAAGTCATCATTGGTTCATGCCATCTTTAAGGCACACTAAAGAATACACTCATGTCTGCTTAGCATGGTGACAAGGAATATTTTCTACTTAAGGTATCTGTAACCAAAATCATTCCTTGATGTTTCACATTATATATATAACTCTTTTGCCAAGCAGATCTTGCATCTGTCTATTTAATTTTTGCCTCTTTACTGACCATTCTATGCGATAAATAAACCCCTAACATGTGATGTTCGTATTATAGGTTGGGTACCTATAACTAGATTGATCTCAAAGTCAATCTTTCTAGGAAGCAAAACACTTATTGTCTTATTAGGAAGCATTTTCTTGATCTTACACACTACTGGTACCTCTTAGATACTAGGATTCCTCACAGACATGTTCAATCAGCTTTTCAGTTGTCACTATCAATACCAAACATGTTAGAAGAATATTCCTATCATTTTGGAAGATCCACAAAACATAATCATTCATAGATATCACCATTTTGGAACTAAAGTCCAAGCCCAAGTGACACTTTTCAAAGTATCCCTCTCAAGGTCACGTCAAAACCATTCACATCAGGTGATATAAGACTCACTTGAATGGCACATCCCTAGAAAGAAAGAACACAAAGGGATTATACTTCCCTTATCACCACAACAACACCCAATGATGGCTAACAAGGAGAAGGAGATTACCATGTCCCTTTTGTTATTACACAGGTCTACCACTACTCATGTGTTATTGTAACCTAATCATCGTAGTTTCTTTGCCATCAACATAGGAATTTTAAAGATGAACACATATTATTACTCCTTCTTTATTGTTTATTCATCATTTTCATGTATATCCCAATATGTTACCATGTTTTACACTTCACATCAAGATATAGATCATTATTTTTCACATGTCCTATATTGAGTGGGGATTATATTCCTTATTTTCTCCCATGTTTTATGAAGACTGCACCTTATACTTTCTTATATACATAGGTTGGTATGAGATTAACTTAGGTTCCACTTTATTCATTCTTTATTTGTTCTTATATGTCTCCTCACTTCATACTTATCTCAGGAGTTCTCTCCAATATACATGGATTTTACACCTTAACTTAGCTTATTAGCACATATTTGTATGTCTCTTGTTTCATACATTTCTCAAGGTTACAACTTCAAGAACCTCTCATAGCTTACTTGAGGACACGTCTAAGTTTTATGGTGTCATATCTCTCTTTTAATCACCAAACATTTAACGTTTGGATATATTATGATGTGGTCCTCATATTCTTTAGAGTAAGTTGAAGGTATTAGCACCATGATTCCTGATCTATTATGATCTATAGATCGTTTCAAAATGACTACTTGATCAGAGTAATCATAAAGAAATCAACCTAAGAGTTCCATACTTACCTTTCCTTCAACATTTGAATACATGTCCAGGGTACTCAAGTACTAAGGTTAAACAATATGAGCCATGCTTTATATTATATTTTCACTTAGACATCATCCTAGTCCTAGTTCTAGTCCTAGTCCTAGTCCTAGTATCCCTATAGACTCAACAAACTTATATCTATGATACCACCAAATGTGACAACCTTTGTCACAGAAATGAGACTACTCAAAACAAAGCATGGAATTATCACTAATAACAATATTATCAAAAAATAGGGTAAATTAAAACCAATCTCATATTAAGATTCCTAGTTCAACCACTCCCAATTGAAGCCATAAAATATTTCTACTCATGTTCCATTCATATCAAAAGTATTACACAACATTTTTCATGGGCTATCTAGCCACCACCTGTTACATGTAATCATCTTCTCATGTATACAAAACATGTTTGTACCACTATGGCATACAACTAAAAACTCAAAGTGATGTATAATATTTACAAAACAAACCCAAGGACCTGAGTGTACATGGACGACACATAGGACTCTATTACTAGACACTAGTTGCACATCCATGATTCAACATCCACAACTTCACTTGTTATTAGTCTCAGTCACACAAACTCTATCTCATCATTCACGTCCACATAAAATGATGTAAAACCCATGGGGTGAGACCGAACATCCCAATGAGAGAGATAACATTTTGCCACCATCTATTATAAGAATAGATAACTCAAACAAGACATTTTACTATAAATTGATAATCAGATTTAGTTCAATGATATAAATAGGGCAATTATCACAACTTAAGAAATTAGCACATCTATATTATACAATATATCATCTTATGCATTGAGACGGAATATGAAGAAAATGTATAACTGTTATGAAATAAACAATATAAGAAATACAGTGGGGGGTCATCCAATGTTATTCGTATGTGACCCTAGCAATAATACTACACGGTTGTGCTACATCTTTAATTATTATGCCCTGAGGATTTGAGGCATACCATTCAAATCCAACTGACCACTACTAAGTCAAAATCAATACCATACAAGATCAATGGAAGAGTCGGACTCCATGATCATCACCAACGCTACTTGGTCAGCATGAGTCTACAACACAGTGGCATATAATCAAACTACATAGACAACAACTTATAGCCGCAACTATAGTTTTGTAAAGACAACAAATCATAGTCAAATATATGGTCTTGTAAAACAACTAGCCTGCCTTGGTACATGGTACAATGATAAATACACATTCAACCATCTTTTTACATATTTTTCTTAGTCATTTTCATTAGATTTTCTCTTTTTAGTAATTTTTGGATTAAATTGCAATTTACCCATTTCTTGATTTACTTTTGCAAATATGTATCCATTTTCTCAAAATTTTTAGGGATTTTTTCGAAAGTTTATTGTGACCCACTGATCCAGTGAGATGACTGTCTCACTGAGCCCAGACAGTCGACTTACTCCATGAAGACCCCTCGTTTCAAAGCCAAACGACTACCTTAGCCTCAACTCAATCAACCAACTCTACATGCCAAATGGTCATCTCACTTCAGCGAGATGGTCATCTCATGGAGTCATATGAGCACCCAACCGAGCCCAGACAACTAGGTCAACTTGACCTAGAATCACATCGATGCTTAAGCGTGCCACCACTTGATTAGGGTTCCAACCCTTTGATTACGTGTATGGCTGCGTGAGATGGACACCTCAGTTTACCCAAACAACTGTCTTGAGGTCTTACTTCGAGACCAAGAAATGAAAGCAAGGGCACCACCATTCACTTGATTAGGGTTCAGTTGCTACTCTAAGGCCACACCATGTCACATTCGAAATGGGCGTTCTACATACCCCAGACGACCGTCTGGGACTTTGCTTCGAGCCCAAGTCTACTCTCAAATTGCACCACCACAACCCTCTTTAGGGTTTCTAGCCGAACGTTCTAGACTCGTGCCAAGTCATCACCAGAGGACAATGTCGCTTAGAAAGACTGCCGTTTTGTGGCGCTCAAACAATGCATTTTAGCAACCACCACTCATCTGTTCTCTTCCCCCCTCTCAGGGTTTCTACCCCTCCTTCCCCTATAAAAGGAGTGGGGACTCCACTAAGAACCAGCCCCAAAATTTTCTACTCATTTTATAGTGAAACTCTATCAATTTCCATTTTAGTTAATTTTTACATTCAAGAAATAAAGTTAGTTTCTTTCTTCTGCATCTGGATCTCTTTTATTCTCATTCTTTCTTCTCAATTTTCTTATTGGAGTGGGAGATAAAGTAATTAAGCCATTTTATTGTCACCACCTTTGTCTCCTCAGAGATTCCGAATTTGTGGTCTATGGATTTCTTTCTTTCTCTCCTTGTTTCTCCCTTCCTCACTATGAGTAGCGAGTAGTCTCCTTATCGAGACAAGGGGAATAGCCCCTTGGCCATTGTGTTGATCAAATATGGACGACTTTTGGTTTAGAAAATCTCCTATTTAATCAAAGTGATCTCTTATTTTTATTTTGAGTTAATTCTGGTGGATGTGACCATGGAACCCAAAATTTAGAATGACTAAACTAGTTGCACGGGGATGTGGATCCACCTATGAAAAAATCCCCATTGGGATGATGAACTATGAAGCATGAACGCCAAGACAGATGGGTTCATGTGGAGTTTGCCTTTTGCATTTTGTTTATGAATGATTTGCATAACCACTTCTACATTTAAATATCGTATATAATTATGTCTTGTCTTCACTTTGGCTAAGGTGGTGAAAACCCCTAAGCCTTGATGTTTTCCCCATATGATTTCAACTATTTCCTTTTAACATTTATTTCAAGCACTTCCTTTTAATTTTTGTAATTTGTTTGCAGTCTTAGATAATCTTTTATTTTGTAATAACCATCTTATTCCTTTATTATTATTGCTTGGTCTAATATTTCCATTTCCTTACTTAGTGTAATATTTTATTTGCTTACACTTTGATTTCTTGCATTAGTTAAATCGAAACCCCTCAAAATTAGATTTTACTTTCAGTCGATCTTTCAAAAATACCAAAAAGAAATAATTAAAAAAACAATTGGGATAAAAAGAAAATGAATCTTACAAAGAATGTCCTGTGAGATTGACCCTTCTATGCTAGCCTTAACTAAAAGTAAAAAGGGATTAAACTCTAGGATAATTATTCTTGTGAATTGGTGTGCAAACGACGCGTATCAATTTTAGAGCAGTTGCCGAGGACAACATATCATTTTCTCAAACTCCCATTTTTTTTGAAAAAATTCTTTTTATTTTTTACCTTCCAAGTAACATTATAGAAGTGCTATCTCCTCTTTCTGTTGAGTTTCCATTCCAATAGTACTTTTTTTTTACACTCAAATATATATGTATAACTTTGCATGCTTCGCCAGCCAAACGATTCTATGCCGCCAGTTTTTGATCCCGACCTAGAGAGAACCTTCCATCACGTAAATTGACAAAAAAAACTTAGGATGGACGAAGAGTAGGTTGCCCATAGGATTGAGCAGGCACTTGCCACTCAAAGAGAGCTTATGATGGCTGAACTCACTGCCCAAGAAGCCAATTTGTATGCAACTTATATCTCCGAGCAAGAGGCTGTAGAAGCCGCTCAGAGGGAGGCTGAGAGACAAAAACAATTAAAAGAATTTTCCACTCTAAAAATAGGATATGCACAACACCTAGTTGTGCCACCAGCAATTATCACCCCCCAATTTGAGATCCGCACATAGTGGATCACCATGCTCTAGGCCAACCTATTTTCTGGGAACAAGGGTGATATTTGTCAATATCACCTCCAACATTTTACCGACCTTAATTCCTTGACCAAGATCCCATGCACGTCTGAAGACGCTATTAGACTTAGGATTTTCAAAGACTCTCTCTCAGAGCCAACCAACAGTTGGTATAATTCCATGGAGAGTGAAAACTTGATCACCACTTGGGTAGTACTTCAAACAAAGTTCTTGGATAAATACTTCCCTCTTTCCCTTACTTATGAGATCAGGGGAAAAATCCTACTCTTTTTAGTGGTCCCTGAGGAAACTTTAGGAGAAGCTTGGGAAAAAGATTTAGGGAACTCCTTTGTCATTTCCCCCATCACTACATATCACAATATCAACTCATTGAGATATTTTACTGTGGTATTGATGATGACACCAAGAAGTTCCTTGATTCCTCATTTGGAGGAAATTTCATGCTTCAAAACCTAGGAAGCACATGGGAGGTGGTTAAAAGAGCCTCTGAGACTCAAGCTAGATGAGGAGCTGATGGGGCCCTTAAGGTTGCTAAGGATGAAGTAAACCTAGACATCCATACCATTTATGAAGCCCTTTAATTGATCACCTTAAAACAAGACTTCCTGAAATCATCCTTTAATGCCTATGAAAGGCAACCTCAATAAGTGAGGGTTGCTGAATCTCAATGTGGGATATGCCAAGGGTATGATCATGCTACCCTCCAATGTCAATAATTCTATAACACTTCTATACATCCTAATGTTGTTCAACAAGTGGAGAATCTTAATTTAATCCATAGTATCCTGGTCTAGGCTTACTACAATCCAAACCAAGCTAGAAATCATCCTAGATTTCAATATGAAAATCTTTTAGGAGCAGAACACTCATCTCAACTTCCCCCTCCACAATGACCCCTACTACCCCAAGCCAACTACCATCCACCACCATGCTTTCCCTATAATAATAATCAAAGGGATTTTGGGAACCAAGGGAACTATAGGGGTAATATCCCAAATCGTGGACCCACCAAGGTCAACAATATCAAAACCTTCATCAACCACCAACGCAATAGAATGTTTCCACTCCTATAACTGATGATAGGATTTCGGCCTTAGAGAAAATTGTAATTGCACATCAGAGTCCACCGATGCTCAATTTTTCTATCTCTTTGCCCAACAAAAACCCCCCGTAGGTACCTTTACTAGACAATTTGAGAACAAACAAAAACATCATGAACAACTTAAGGTTATGTCCACCCATTTGGGGATGACTCATACCCCCCTTCATGAGAAACCCATCGTTGTACCTTTGGACTTTGAGAATGATGGTACTGTGGTAATTGAAAGTCCCCCTTCACCCACTCTCATCATTCCCACTCCTACCATCCCTTCTCCTATGATCACACCTGTGAAAATTGATGAGCTAAAAATTCCTATCTACAAGCCTCGTCCACCTTTCCAGGCCTACCTTAAGCAAACTAGGCTTGATACTCATTTTATGAAATTTAAGTAAGCCATGAAAAAGTTGCATGTGAATATCCCTTTTCTTGATGCATTAGCTGATGTGCCGACCTGATCCAAGTACATGAAATCTCTCTTGACCAGGAAATACCACACTGATGAGCATGAGACAATCTAGCTTGCTAGGACCACCTATGATATCATCTGAAACAAGAACCCTGAAAAGAAGAAAGACCCTGGTTCCTTTGGGATTGGGTGCTACCTAGGTGATATGCTTGCAGGAAGGGTCTTGCAGATTTGGGTGCTAGTATTTCTATCATGCCCTATAGTCTATACAGGAGGTTAGGCTTTGTTGACATGCTTCCTACCACCATGACCATCCAATTGGCTAACTCATCCATGACAAAACCCATGGGTATCATTGAAGACATACATGTAAGGGTTGGGAAAAATGCTTATATCCCATGTGACTTTGTCATCATGGACATAAAGGAAGACCTAAGGTACCCCATCATCTTTAGCCACCCCTTTTTGGCCACCACTCATGCCTTAATTGATGTTGAGGCTGGAATTATTTTCTTGTGCTTAGGAAAACAAATCCTAAAGTTTTAAGTTTTCAAAAGAATGCACAGACCAAGCCTCCAAGAAGAGGTCTATCTTATTGATTGTATTGAGAAGATGCAACAATTAAGACAAGAATGGGAACTAGTTGAGAATCCACTCCAAAATGCCCTTGTGACCCCTATGGATTATGGATTTGAAGATGAGAAATTGAAGCAATTTAGACACCATCTTGACACCTTTGAGGAGATCCATGAGGAAGAGTTTGAAGATCTAAAAATGGTCTCTGTTGTAGATGCAAAACCTAAAATTCTCAAGGCACCCCACATGAAACCCCTCCCTGAAGGTCTTAAGTATGTTTTCCTTGATATGAGAAAAAACGTTATCCTGCTATCATTAATTTTGATCTCACCCATGAATAGGAAACCAAGCTAATGACTTATCTTAGGAAGAGGAAATTTGCCTTTGGATACAAAATGGTTTATTTGATAGGAATAGATCAAGACATTTGCATGCATAAAATTCCTATGGTACAAAAGTACAAACCTTCTAGAGACCCTTAAAGGAAACTGAGTTATAACATGAAGGAGGTTGTGCATCTAGAGGTTATCAAGCTTTTACATTTAGGAATCATCTACCTCATCTATGACTCTCCCTGGGTTAGTCCTATTCATGTTGTTCCCAAGAAAGGGGGTATTACTATTGTGAAAAATGACAATGATGAGCTCATACCCACCCACACTGTCACAAGGTGGAGGATGTGTATTGACTGTAGAAAACTAAATAAGACTACTAGGAAATATCATTTCCCCCATCCCTTTCTGAATCAAATACTAGAGTGCCTCGCCCATCAACAATATTTTTTTATCTTGATGGCTATTCAGGTTTCTATAAAATCCGCATTCATTCAGACGACCAAGACAAAACAAACTTCATTTGTCCATTTGGCACTTGCATTCAGGAGAATGCCATTCGTGTTCTGTAATGCTCCAGTCACTTTTCAGCTGTGTATGATATTTTTGTTAGATTGACCGAGACCATTATGGAAGTGTTTATGGATGATTTCTCCATCTATGGAGATAATTTTGATTCTCACCTCCATCATTTATCTCTTGTTTTGGAAAAATGTGAGGAAGCTCACTTGATCCTCAATTGGAAAAAATATAACTTTATGGTGACTGAAGGAACTGTATTAGGCCATAGGGTGAGAAATTTTGGCATTGATCCATGATTGAGGTCATCTCAAAACTTCCACCCCCTTCTTCTGTTAACGATGTTCGTGCCTTCCTTGGGCATGCATGCTTTTATAGGCATTTCATCCGTGAATTTTCTAAGATCACCAAACCCTTGAATAATCTCCTCCAAAAAGACACCCCTTTTGGGCTTGATAAAGCTTGCTTGGCCAATTTTCTTTGTTTAAAGAATGATCTCATTACTACTCCCATCATTAGGGCCCCTGACTGATCCTTACCTTTTTATTTAATGTGTGATGTGAGTGATTTTTTCATTGGTGCTATTCTTGGACAATGTGTTGATAAAAATCACCATGTAATCTACTATGCATCCAAAACTGTTGATGATGCCCAGTGGAACTACACCATGATTGAAAAGGAAATGCTAGCCATAGTATATGCATTTGACAAATTCTGCTCATATTTGGTAGGGTCCAAAGTCATTGTTTACCCAGACCATGTGGCCATTAGATATTTGATGACTAAAAAGGATGGCAAACCTCGTCCTATTCATTAGATCTTCTTACTTTAGGAATTTAACCTAGAATTCTTAGACAAAAAGGGTTGTGAGAATGTTGTTTCCGACCATCATAGTCACCTTGATTTTTTCGATGATGATGGCATCCCCAAAAATGATTTTTTTGCTGATGATAAATTGTTGAAAATGGAATCCCAATATCCTGAGTTTGCTGATTATGTAAATTTTTCTAGCTACATGTGTGTAACACTCTAAGTACAAGGGACATTCAAAGGCTAATTTTTTTTCATGATGTGAAACAATATTATTGGGATGGCTCATATCTTTTTAGATTATGTTCAGATGGACTTTACCGTAGGTGTGTCACTGAGGAAGAGGCTCATGACATACTTGAGAAGTGCCACTCTAGCCCCAATGGAGGGCACATGAGTTCTCAGAAAACTGCTAGGAAAGCATTACAATCTCGTTTTTTTCTTTTCTTTTGGCCTACTATTTTCAAAGATTCCTATCATTTTGTCTTTGCTTGTGATGAATGTCAAAGGACCAGAAATATATCCAAGAGAGACCAAATGCCCATGACTTCTTGGAAGGAGATTGGAATTTTTGATGTGTAGGGAGTAGATTATATGTGCCCATTTCCTTCCTCTTGTAGGTATAAATATATCTTCGTGGTTGTTGACTACATTTCCAAATGGGTCGAAGCCATCCCCACCAAAACTTGTGATTCCAAACCCATAAAGAAACTCTTCAAAGATATTATTTTTCCTTGATTTGGGGTACCTCAGACCGTTATTTCTAATGGATGTTCCCATTTTCTAGAGAAGAGTTTTGAGTTTTTGTAAAAATAGTATGGAGTCCATCACAAGGTTTCCACAACTTACCACCCTTAGACTAGTGGTTAAGTTGAGGTGCCAAATAGGCAAATCAAGTTCATCCTAGAGAAAATAGTAAATCACACTAGGACCGATTGGGTTTTGAAACTCATTGATGCCTCGTGGGCATACAAGATCACCTATAAAACCCCATAAGCACCACCCCATTCAAATTGATTTATGAACTCATGTCGTCTGCCCATAGAATTAGAGCATAAGGCCAATTAGGTTATCGAAAATCTTAATTTTGACTTAACTACTGTAGGTGAAAACTTATTTTTGCAAATGCAAGAGTTAGATGAGCTCTGGACAATGACCTATGAAAATGATAAAATTTACAAAGACAAAGCCAAAATATGGCATGATGGTCATATTAGGCGAAAAGACATTAGGGAGGGCAACCAAATTTTAATATACAATTCTAGGTTGATGTTTTTTCTTGGAAAACTTAAATCTAGATGGTATATAGGCCCTACCTTTTCAAACGTGCCTACCCTCATGGAACTTTTCTTCTTTGGGATAAGGTATTAGGGGAGTTTAAGGTTAATGGACATAGTCTTACTTATGAGGAACATCAACTCTCTTTACTTGAAGATATTAACCTGCACAAACCCCACCCCTCCTCCTGAGCCTGAAACAGATCCATGATCCAACTTTGTCGAGCCTTCAACATTAAACTAGACACTTATTGGGAGGCAACCCAATCATTTAATTTTTGCAAATTTTCCTATATATTTGTTTTAGCTAACCCTTATTGTTCAATTTCAGACTAGTTATTTTCTTTTACAAAAAAGGGATGTTCAAGTGGCCGCATCAATGAATGCGGGTAGGGTAATCCACCTAGCTAGACGATCGTCTTGTATAGGAGAGACACCCATCTTAGCCTTTAAGATAGCCACAATAACAACGTAATCGTTTTATTTTTGTAATCAGAAAAGGAACCCTCAATTTCCAGATGACCATTTGGAGTTCATGAGCTGGTCGTATCACTCACCTTGAGGTGCTTTCAAACACATTCAAAATCCCTACTGGTTCAACATTTGTAGTGCTGTTTGACCATTCAATGCCCCCAAACGGTCATTTGGAGAACAGCAGACGATCGTCTCGCATACTCTGGGGCTTATATAACAAGTGGATGGGGAGGAGCCACTTCACACTCAATCCTCCATCTCCTCCCTGAGCCCTCGTATTCTCTAGTGATATCGCCATCACCATCAGACGACTGCCTCATCGATGACATTGATCATTAGAGGATCATCTCGACACCACCCCTTGCATCTAGGCAACCATCTTGAACCAGCTGTCCACCTTGATAGACTCGACCTTGATGGATCAACTACCTTCTTAGAGCTAGATGGCTGCCCCACTCCTCCTCGATGCTCGGCTGGTCCTGCTCCTTCTTTTCCTCCCCATCATCTCGTTCGTCTCGATGACTGACACTCCAATGCTAGCGGGCCATCCCTCCGCCACTGACCGCCATCTCGTTGGTGGCAAAACTCTTCCTCCTCATCTCCACCACCACCATTGTTGTCGCCACACCATCCCTTTTTTGAGTCATTCATCTACAGTCTCGCTGACACCATATGAGCGTCTCAGTCATTGAGACGACCGCCTTATGACCAGGCACCCAACAACAACTGCTAGCACCACACAAGTAACTGTGGCCAAACGATCATTTGGTTTTCTCAACTAACCATATCGATAGTCTTGACGAGTGTCTCAAGGTTTCCAAATGCCCGTCTTGCCACCTCTAGCATGAAAAAAGTTCAACCACTTCTGAAAGAACAAGGGGAAGTTCCCCGCTTCCTCCTCGTGTGAGCCACCTCACCACTCCCACTCTGCACAGGCATTCAGAACTGGGATCCTACCGGTGAATCTTCTCCTGAGGCGGCTAAGGAGATGCTCCATGATATCCATGAGGTGGACAGACTCATCCAGGAGACTATAGGTGGATGGTCCTCATCCCGCCATGTCCCCCATTTCACTACTCCTCAACCACCTCATATCACTCCACATCCTAGCACTTACGTCTAGTTTGTTAGTGATGAGCACTCTGTCAGATTCATGTGATTATCTTCGGTTGACATCTCCCTCCAAGATGGGCATGTGTCTCTACTTTAACTTCACTTGGAAACAAAATAGTAGTTGACAACATTCTTCGATGCAACCATATTATGACCTTCGTCTATCACATCCGTCTAGTGTATAGTGATCTCACCCTTGAGTTCATGTCCACTTTTCGGCATTACCACTACTCCCAAGGGAATTCTAGCTATAAAATTTGGATATTTGGGGAACGTCTGGAGATCTCAGCCCACCAGTTCACCTCCATCATCATCGATGAAGGTGAGTTCGATGGCCTATGTCAATGCATGAGTTCCCACCATGACGACTATCCTGACTCCTACAACATGGAGAAATTTCAGACAGAAATTATGGGCCTCCCACCCAAGATACCTAGTGGTGCCAAATCATCCATCATCACTAATCCCATGGTGCACTATCTTCATCATGTCCTCGCATGCACTATTTTTAGCAAGGAGGGATCACAAGGAGCAATTACCCACCTTGACCTTTACACTTTGTGGTGTATGCTAAATAATGAGCCTTTCAATTGGGGGAATGCTATGATTTCACATCTCAACTATCAAGCTACTGACAACACCTCCTCCTCACTATGTATTGGCCCTTGTTATCACTCTGGTGGCCAAATTCTTAGGCTTCACTCACATCCCTTTTCCATCTTTTGAGCATGTGCATCATATGATGGATCTTGCATATTTGAATGAGTGAAAGTTCATCCACTATGGAGAAGCTAGGGATGTCTATTACTTGACATTCAAAGGCATCACCCTTGGTTTAGAGCTTCCTCAACATTCCAGGTTTGTAGCTACAAATCCGGTGTTTGATCTAACAGACCTACTAGGACATATTCAATGTTTCCTCCAAGAGTATCCCGATCCCACTAACATCCCTGAGCCCATAGCTCATAGGAGGAGCGTCTCCATGGAGGCACATGATGATGAGACTGGACCACCACCTCCGCCTTCACAATGCTTCACTAGGATACACTTAGGCAATGCAGAAGGCCCCAAGGAGCCTTATGGCTTCTACAAGATCAGAGACCAGTTGGAGGATATCCAACATGAGAAGCAACATCAAGGTCATCAACTCAACCATATGTATTTGATGTAGCACTCCCATGAGTCTTGGAATGTGCAGCAGACCACTACAACACTAGCAGACCTCAGTATGAGGAGTATGGGGACCGTCAGGGCTACCATACCCCAACTCCCCTTATTGAGGAAACTGCTACTACAACCCTCCATTGTCTTCACACTTTCCTTCGTAAGAGTGATTTTCTTCCCTCCATCTCTGTTTTAGGTTTTTCTTGGTACGCAAAAGTCTAAGTCCAGAGTGGAGGTGTGAGATATGATTCTTTTCCACTCCCAATCTTTTCCCTTATTTTCTTTATCTTGCCTTTTTATGTTTTGCATGTATTTTCTTTAGTTTATGGCTCTTATCTAGTTAGCCATCCTTTTCTATTTTACTTAGATGTAAATGCCATTATCTAGTCATCCCATTGAGTAGACATCTATCACTATACCCCCTTGAATTTAGTAAAACTTTTTGCAAAAATCTATTACAAATTGTCATGTCTGAATCTATTGTGTCACCTAGGACGCCTAGTAACATCACTCCTTGTAATAGTTGTCAAGTCATAAGGAATCAATCAACCAAGAATAATTTTCCCCACTTTTTAACAAATGTATTCTCATGTTATAAAACTTGTATGATGTGAATTATAGGAATATTCTAACTTGAGCAATGCCACTCTCTAAAAAAGAAATAAATATACATAATGTTGAAAGCACAAGAACATCTCTTCCTTCCCTCTAATTTTCTTCTAAAAAAGAGAAGCAAAGAATCACCACCAAAAAAAAATCAAGTCCGGGGTGGCATTCTTTCCAAAATGAAAATTCCATACCCCACAAAGGGGCGTACCATAAAAAAGATGCCAAAAGTACACAAGAAAAAAAATTGTGAACAATGTAGCCACAACTCTACAAAATCCAAATCCTGAGTCAAATAGAGGAGGGGTAATTTTTTTTACCACTTCCTTCTTTGTTTTCACACCCCTCCTTCATCATGTTCTTGTGCAATAACTTACAAAAAAACTAGAAATTGAGAGTGTCAAAGCAACAGTAAAAGGAAACCTAATTTTCTTCTAATTCTCATTTTAGAAGCAAAATTTGGTAATTGTTTTGATAGGGAATATAAAACTTTATGAAATGTGGCTCTAGGAGATTGGGTCACTTGACCACGATTTGGAGGTGAGGACCATAGTGATGTTACAAAGATGACATTTTGGGAGTATAAACTGGAATTTATTTGTAATTAAATTTTCTCAGGACGAGCAAAGATTCAAGTCTAGGGTATTTTGATGAATGCATATTCATCCATCTTTTGGCATATTTTTCTTAGTCATTTTCACTAGGTTTTCTCCTTTTTAGTAATTTTTGGACTAAATTGAAATTCACCCATTTCTTGATTTACTTTTGCAAATACTTATCCATTTTCTCAAATTTTGTAGGGATTTTATCCAAAGTTTATTCTGACCCACTGAGCCAGTGAGACGGCCGTCTCACTGAGCCCAGAAAATCAATTCACTCCTTGAAGATCCCTCATTTTATAGCCAAATGACTACCTTGGCCTAAACTCAATTAGCCAACTCTGCACGCCAAACGGTCATCTCGCTTCAATGAGATGGTCATCTCATGGAGCCAGATGAGCTCCCAATCGAACCCAGATGGCTAGGTTAACTTTACCTAGAATCATATCGATGCTAAAGCATGCCACCACTTGATTAGGGTTCCAACCCTTTGATTACATGCACAAAGGTGTAAGACGGGTGCCTTATTTTACCCAAACGACTGTTTTGAGGTCTTACTTCGAGACCAAGAAATGGAAGAAAGTGCGCCACCATTCACTCGATTAGGGTTCAACCACTACTCAAAGGCCACACCACGTCACATTCGAAACAGGAATTCTACAGACCCTAGACGACCGTCTGGGAATTTTCTTTGAGCCCAAGTCTACTCTCACATGACGCCACTACTACCCACTTTTTGGTTTCAAGCCAAACGTTCTAGACCCACACCAAGTCATTGCCAGAGGACCGTCTCTCTTAAGTTTATGGAAGTTGTGAAGAAGTTGCACCTAGACATTCCATTTTTGGATGCTATCAAAAAAATGCCCACCTAGGAAAAGTTTTTAAAGGATCTAATTACGTAAAGTAGATGGGGGGACCATATGGAGATAGTGCAACTAGATAAAATGTAAAGTTCCTTTATTCAAGCTAAAATTCCCATGAATAAGAAGGATCATGCATCGTTCACAATTCCTTTCAATGTCAGTGACAACAAAGTAAGACAAGGACTTGAAAATTTGGGCACAAGCATCAATCTCCTGTCTATTACTCGAGATCATAGATTTGGACTCACTAACATGGTAAAAACAAGATTTGTTCTAATTGACACTGTAGAGGATCCGAAGTGTCCCATGATTTTTGGGAGACCTTTTCTATCCATTGGGAGAGCTTTGATTGATGTACAAGCATGGATCATCACACTTCAAATAGGGAATGATCACATCAAATTTCACATCCAAGATGCCATGAGGGGACCCTCCATATTCGAGTCGGTCTACTTCATCGATACAAGAGGATAACACAATTGTTCATCTGCTTATGCAAGCACTCTAAAACCTTGAACCCAACATCGAGGACTAGAAGTCATAGAGATTCTTCACTATCTAAATCAGATAGAGGAATGCAATAGTGATGAGGAGGAAACCATAGAAACTGAAAAGTACGCCTCACTGAAATATGTGCAGGAAGAAATAGAAGCAACTAAGCCCAAGAAAAAATTGAAACAACTCCCCAAGACATGAAGTACGAATTTCTAGATGATGAGGAAAGAAATACTATTATAATAAATTCCACCATGACAAAAGATCAAGAATAGAAGTTGAAAAACAAGATTAAGAAACAAAAAAAAGCAATAGAATAATTAGAGGAAGAAATTAAAGGTTTGAGTCTAGCTGTCTGCATGCACATGATAAACTTGGAAGAAACAACCAAGCCTCTAGCCCAATCACAAAGGTAGTTAAATCAAATGCTCAAGGAGGTTGTCAAGAAGCAAGTAATAAAGTTGTTTGATGCAAGTTTCATATACCCCACCAGTGATAGTAACTGGGTTAGCCCCACATGTTGTGCCTAAGGAAGGAGGTATGACAATAATTAGGGGAGAAAATGGGGATGAGGTGGAAACACAAACCACCACAGGTTTGGCACATGTGTATCAACTACATAAAAATAATTACTGTGACCAAGATGGATAATTTCCCCTTACCTTTCATTGGTTAAGTGTTGGAATGTTTGGCTCACCGTGCATAATTTTGCTTTCTGGATGGATACTCGAGATTCTATCAAGTCCCCATTCACCCAGATGATCAAGAAAAGATGACTTTCACTTGTTTCTATGACACCTATGCTTTTAGAATAATCCCATTTGGACTCTACAACACAACATCAAGATTTCAAAGGTGCGTGATCTCCATATATTTAGAATTCCTAGAAGACATTATGGAAGTCTTCATGGAAGATTTCTCTATCTTTGGAGATGATTTTGACATCTGCTTGAAGATTTTTTCTAGAGTACTAGAATAATGTAAAGAAAAACAACTAGTCCTAAACTGAAAGAAATGCCATTTCATGGTCCGAGAAGGAATCATGCTCAGACATAAGGTTTCTGAGAAATGAATCGAGGTGGATGTGATCAAAGTGGAGGCCATATAAAAAATTCCACCTCCTAAGTCTTTTACAAGGGTGAGGAGTTTCCTTGGACATGTAGGATATTATTGGAGATTCATAATAGATTTTTCCAAGATAGCAAAGGCCTTGTCTAGTCTACTAGTGAAGGATGTAGTTTTTGAATTATCAGATGATTGTGACAAGGCTTTTAAAATATTACTAGATGCCCTTACAATGAAACATATACTCCAAGATCCAAATTTTTTGTTTGAAATAATGTGCGATGCTAGCGATTTCACAATTGGTGCTGTGATGGGATAAAAGAAAGAAAATAAGCATCATGTGATATACTATGCCATCAAGACTCTAGACAAAGCACAAGTGAACAACACAATGACAAAAAAGGAAATGCCAGTGGTTGTGTTTGCTTTCCATAAGTTTAGATCCTACCTGATAGGATCTAAGGTCAAGGTGTATACAAACATGGAGCTATCAAATACCTGATGCAGAAAAAGGACACTAGGAACAAACTCCTACGATGGACTCTGCTATTACAAGTGTTTGACCATGAGATTATAGATAAGAAATGAATTAAAAATATAGTGGCAGATCATCTATCAAGGATTGTTGTAGACAATGACGACCACCTACTAGATGATAACTATCCTGATGAGGCACTTATGATGGCCCTGGTTGTGGAACCTAAGGTACCATGGTTTGCGAATATATGCAACTACCTGGCTTTCCATCAATTTCCACCCAAGATCACATAAAATGAAAATAAGAAGTTATTCTCATATATGAAGAATTATTACTGGGACGAACCCCTCTTCTTCAAGAGACGTGCTGCCAATTTGTATCAATGTTCAATACCAGAGGAGGAAGTGCCACAAATTCTTAAGAAATGTCACTCTTCATCTTATGGAGGACATCTAGGCAAAGATAAGACTGTAGCAAAAATCCTACAATCTGGATTTTACTGGATGACTCTCTTCAAGGATGCCTAAGCCTTTGTGAAGACTTGTAAGGAGTGCCAACTGATTGGAAATATTTTAAGAAGAAATGAGATGTCAATGTCTGATTGGATAGAGGTGGAAATATTTAACGTATGGGGGATAGACTACATGGGACCATTTCCATATTCCAGATGTAACCAATATATTCTTATTTCTATTGAATATGTGTCAAAATGGGTGGAAGCGATAGCCACCTCATCATCTGATTTGAAACATGTAATCAAGATGTTCAAGTAGATCATTTTCCCAAGATTTGGAGTCCCACACACCATCATCAATGATGGGGGATCCCATTTCTCTAGAAGATAGTTTGTATCCTAATCAAGAAATATGGAGTGACACACAAGGTTTCCACACCCTACCACCCTCAGACATCTGGTCAAGTGGAGGTGTCTAATAAAAAAATAAAGAAAGTTTTAGGGAAGATAGTCTGGAGAACTAAAAAGAATTGGTCTATGAAGTTGGATGATGCCCTATGGGCATATCACACAGCTTACAAGATCCCATTAGGAACTACCTCGTACATACTGATATATAAAAAGGCATGTCACCTACCTATTGAATTGAAACACAAGTCGTTATGGGTGATCAAGTTTTTAAACATGGACCCAAAATTAGCAAGGAAGAAAAGATTCTTGCAGCTACAAGAACTGGAGGAGCTTTGGTTTCACACATATGAAAATGAAAGGATCTACAAACAAATCACTAAGTTCTGACATGACACCCACATGAAGAGAAAAGATGTCTCTAAGGGGGATAAAATTCTTAAATTTAACTCAAGAGTCAAACTGTTTCCTAGAAAGCTAAAGTCAAGGTGGTATGGTCCCTTTACCGTATCAAAGATATATCCATCGGGGATGATGGATATCGACAATGAGAAGACATGGACTTTCAAGGTGAACAAACATCATTTAAAAAGGTACTACCAAGATGAAGCATTTGTGAAGAGATCATAACTTCAATTGGATGAACCCCAGCCTGCACCATGATAAATGTGTATTTATCCATTTTTTAAATTTATTTAGATATCTCTTTAGTATTGTTCTATTGATTATTTTATTAGTCCTAGAATTAATTATTCTCATTTAGAACTTTTTTCTTTAATTGGAGTTCTAATTGTATTTGCTTGAGTTTTTGTAGGAAATAATATAAATACTCTTGGAACATAATTTCATAATTTGTAGTAGTCCTGACATTCATGTATACCCGACACCAAAAGTTCCATAATGTTTGCGTCAGAACTCCTAATTTAGTGTACAAGTATTCGTTGAAAAGATTATTTAATTTCCTAAAATATATCCTATTATTAGGACCATTTTTGAGTGTTTGATGAGAGTGATATCCACTTGAATTGATACTTCAAAAATTTGTATTAAAGAGAGTTACATGGTCACAATAATTAAAAACAATCAACAATTTTCTCTATTGACCAGATCCAAAAAGTTTCAACCGTCGCCTCCCTCATTTCACTCCCCTCCTTTTAGGGTTTCTACCCGTCCTTCCCCTATAAATGGAGGGGGGACTCTACAAAGAGTAGCATCCCAAATTTTTTACTGGTATCTTTATTTTAAGCATTTTTATTCCATTTCCAAGCGTTGTAATCTTCTATTTCTTCAGTAAAGTAGTTCGTTCTCAATATTTCATTCTCGTTCTTATTTTTTCTAGTCTTACTTGGGATCAAGGACCTGAGAGCGAAGGTAGTTTAATTGTCACTAGAAAAAGATCCTTTTTAGATTCTATATTTTAGTCTATGACCCTCTCTTCCTTCCATTGCCTCTCCTCTAATCTTTATGAATAATGAGTAGACTCTTCTCGGGTAAGGCAACTAACCCTATAACATGCTATTATATTTTGTAGTCAATTCCTTATTTCAATATAAGAATGATCCTTCTCCATTTCTACTTTGATTATTAGATAGATTGATATATTATTGTCAGGTGATATTACCGTGGATCCCCTCAAGAACAAACCCATAGTCCCTTAACTGCAATTACCATATTTATGTCTTAGATTTTGTACTTATTTTTATGATAGAATAATTATATTCCTTTGGGGGTGCCGAGACCTAGGGCTCTTAGAGGAACAAACCCATAATCTATTGACGCGACCACCTGATTTAGATTATGATTTTTGTATTTGTTTAACATGTTTGTTTTAGCTCATGGTGACGTGACCACCTGATCCATGGGTTCAAACATCAGATCGGAATCAATTATATCTCAATAAGACATCAAAAAATTATGTGTTGGATGTTTGGATGGGCATTTGTAAATGTTGAGATCAACATGTTTATGAGAAGTCTAAAATTTGTGAGATTTTTCTCTGCAAGGACATAGCCACATGATCTTAATTTGATTATTGAGATCTAGGAGTTGATTTGTTAAGTTTTAACATGACTTTTGGTGATGATCCCTCAAACCCCTAGTTCTTTTATTTTTGACCTTAACTAAATTTTATTTCATGAATTTTATTTCTATTCTTAGTTCTTAATCAACTCTCCCAAATTAGAATTTTGTTTCTCATTTTCACAATCGTATTTGAACCTCAACCATCTTTTTTACCGTCCTTTGGATTGGTACCTATCTATACTAAGTTGACTTGTTGTTCACAACAAGTTGACAACCTAGTTAAAAGGTTAAACTCTAGGACCTTTCCTAGTGATTTTTGTGTGCCCAATGACACACTTCACACCACCAAAAAGAATATAAAGAGACAACTATGATAGTCAAGCTAAGGACTATAAATTAACACTTCTTGGGAGACAATCCAAGGATTACCCCACTTTATTTAACTTTTAAGTTTTTCTCTTTTGTTATTGGAATCTTGATAATATCTTATTTCTATCCTTAGCTTTAGTTTGCTTAGGTTTCCAGTAATCAAAATTTACTAATCTTGTTTCATTTCTTATCTTAGGTTTTAGCAATTTCTGCTTTGTTTGGTAATTTTTAGTGTATTTAGAATAAAATTAAAGTTTTCTTTATGTGTTCCCTTAATCATTAAGCATTATTAATCCTCTAGACTTTAGTCTCTGGTTTTTTACATATTTGTTTTTTTCTTAAATCTCTAAGTGTATATATAATAAAAATACAAAATAAAATGCACAAAAATACTTCAACTCCTAGAGGTGTAATCTAGACTTATTGGTCAATGAAGGTTAAAAGTTTTAGAGATAGTTGAGGATTAAAGTCTTAATTGACCGTTGAGGATTAAAGTCTTAAGAGAACACTTAGATTATTATAACCTTAGTGACCATTGATGTAGAAAACCCTCGTCAATGCTCTTTAGCAACTGATGGGGGTTTCACCAGTCTTGGCGACCATTGAGACTGCTAACCAAAAGAGCATAAGAACCACAGGTTTATGTGTTTCCCTCTCCCCTAAACGACTTCAAGTGGAAAAGCCCTGGAAAAATATAGAGAGGACAGAAGGGTTGTGCGCTCTCAACTGATGATGAAGAGAAGACAGAGCCCTACCACTAGGGAACTCTCAACCACTGCTGACACCATCCAAGCCTACCACAGCTTCCATTATTGTTTCCAAACTCTCATCTCTTTCCACCTATTTTCTTCAACTATTGGAAGGTAAACCCTTCACCATTTGCTTCATCCATCACACCGTCATTATCCTTGAGGTGGAAAACCTTCACCAATGTTCATTTCCCCTTCCACCCCTTGCATGAATGTTTTGTGATTTGAAACCCTATTTGCCACCAAGGAGGCTAACCCACGTTTCACACACAATCACCGACCATCTCTAGTCTCACAAGAACTAATGATTTTTGATCTTTGGTGATCATGAATCTCAGTTGATTCAAGTTCTTAGAGACTGTTGGATTTTTTTAAATAATAGCTTGAACTCTAGTTTTGATGACTGCTGTGATTTCTTGACTACCATAGGTCTTACTTTTAGTGACCACTTTTACAACTTTTTTCATCGATCACCGATATTCAGTAATTTTCTATAGTTAATGAACACTCTAATATCTTGAAAACTGTTGAGGTTTTGGTAATCATAGCAACCACCATAATAGAATAAGATAGTAACCATTCTTAGAAACCATTGAGATTATTGAGATCACAGTGGCGACTGAGAACTACTGACTTTCTTGGCAATAACTGAGATTATTAAGATATCAACGACCTTTAAGAATCACTAACTTGTTTAAATCTATTACCTACTTCTCTCTGTCCTCTTCTCACCCTATCCCTTGTTGTAGTGAGTTGAGTAGGATAAGTTTTCTTCTACTGATAGGCTAAATTCTATTCAAATTGCAGAATATCGGCAACAACCTCTAATTCCCTGGATAGACATGCCACTTCACTGATGGAAATAGAAAATGCAATCTAAATGATTGATAGGTTTATAGATGAGAATCCCAACATGTCCAAGGAGAAAAGGATACAACTATTATTGCACAAAGAACTATATGAAATCCTACTTGGGCACAAGTATTTGACGACTGAAGATGAGTCACAAGGAACTGAAGCAACAAATACATATGAAATTCTATCATCTTAAGAAGAAACAATGTTGAAAGGAAAGCATAAGGGATCATGATCAGGTCTGGATGCACCAATAGCTAAGAAGAAGAAGGTAGATGTAAAAGCAAGGACACATACTATGGGAGCAGGGATGGTGAGCATGCCAGCAGACTCAACAGTGAGAAAGATGCCAGAATCCACTAATGCATTCTAGAATCAAACATCAACAATTGAGGAACACAAGGTGGTGTTCAGACCTCAAGACCAGGAACACCAGGAAAAGTACAACATGTTCATGAGAACAAAGACATTCAAAATGACGAGATATATGGATAGACAAGACTTCAGAGTGTTAGGGCTCTACGAACGAGTTGTGGAGTTCCTGAGGGGGGAAAATTTGTATGTACTATGCTTGGAGGCCCAAAGTTCTTTCACAAACCTGACTGCAAAGTTCATGTCTTCACTTATTAAGGTACCTGTCAAAGTCATAGAGAAGGATGAGGTAGGAGGGATGCACAAATTGCAAGTTTGGATGGGAGGCAAAGACTTCTATATGATGGAGAGCATTCTTAATGGGATCTTTAATTCGATGAAATAGGAGGCCAACACATGTATGATGACAAAATACAATAAGGAGGCTGTAGGATTTAGCAGTCATAAGACCCAATAAAGGCTGACAGGGGAGACCAAACACATCCCAGGAAAATCCAAGGTGACCCGAATACCCTATTGTTTCATCAAAGTGATCTAGAAAATCACTTCTAACATAATGTTTGCATGATATGAAATAAGAAACATGTCTAGGGGGCACCTATTCTTAATTCGGTATATGATAGAGAAGTGACCGATCAACATCAGGAGACTTCCTTTTGACATACTATCAACAGATGTGGGCCAAGATAGTAAGCAAAAAACGAAGGAGTTCTACATGAGAGGCCAAATAGCTCGCATCGCATCCTACTTCCTTGATCTCAACATACTCTGGAAACATGAGGTGACTGAATGATACACTCAGATAGACATAAAGTACCTCATAACGACTGAGATACTCACACAAAAAGGGGATAAACTCTACTACAGACACATCAGGTCTAATAAGCTGCCCCCTCTCCTCGAAATGGCACATTATGACATGAATAAGCTGAGGCCAACCTTGCATGATATAGACAACATGCTATCTAGAACGATTAAGAGGGCTAAAGACCTACCTTCACCCGCCGTCATTCTACAAAAACAAGAAGAACCAAAGCAAGCAAAAAAACTAACTAGGCCCCAAAAAGAGGTAGGAACTACCGGTCAAGGTCTACAAGGCTGTCTCCAAGATACCAATGTCATATCTTCAACTGACTCAACCACAACCAAGTGTGGCACAAGGTGCAGAACAAACAACCTCAATATAAAAAGATTCCTTTAATAACAAAGGATTTGATGCTACCCACACCACCCCACCATCACCATCAATAGATAGAACAATATTGGAAGCACCTATCATAAGGATAAATGGCATATCAAGGACTTCAGACGATGCACATGTGAGAAGATACAAAAAGACCCTATGCTTCCAGTGCAGCCAGAGGAGGAAACAACATGTCAACAAGTGGAGCTTTACAACCAAATCCACCTCAACTAGATTTAAGGGAGGTGGAACCACCATCAACTACTGAGGCACCATCTGTAACATCAACAACCTCACAGGAATAACGACCGTCTAGCTTCGATGAGGAATTAGGGCGTCAATTTGACACAATTTGTGAGAAAGTGCAAAACTCTTCTTCCAACACACTACCAATATCTTATAGCTGGCAAGCACTAATAATACAAGTAATACACATAGAAAAGAGGACAAAACACTTCCTGAGTTCATGCATGACGTCCTCCTCAACCAATGCACAATGATGCAAATAGTTCAAGATATGACGGAAGGAATGATGGAGCGTAGGAAGGAGAGGGATGGGATGTGTAGAGAGAGGATAATATGTCCAAAGAATGAGAATAATTCATCAAGGCCTATGATGATAGAAAAAGTATGAGAACGAGCACCATATCAGGAAGCGGAGAAAGAAAGTCTTCATCCCTTCCCCCTCAAAGGTGTCCTCAATCCCCTCAAACCTAGATGAACAAAAGGACAAAGAAGATCAAAGATTACCTATAGAACTAAGAATAGAACCAACCCGGGAAGAAGAACACCCACAAGATGTAGAGTCATTTGTAACCAACGTCATGGTCATGGTGCAAGAGTTTGATCTAAACTCTTCATCCACAGGAATACCCATAATTGGAGAACCATCCTACAAAACAATCTACCAAGTAGGAATGAGTAGAAGAACCTAGGATAATGAGAAGCTAGCACTGATAAGTCTGTGTCTTATGATGAGACACCACTCACAAACTACTTGGATGAATTGAAGATAGGTATGGACATCTGTGATGTCTACCTACAGGTTCCAGAACATAACGGGTGAAGTGATGCCACATACAGTGGAAAGATAGTAGCCACTCTTGTTTCCCTAAACACAACAATGCTTGAGACAACCTTAGAAGAGGTAACACAACCAACAGTTGTTGTAGTAGCAAAAAAAAATGCCACCTAAACCAGAAATCTTGGTGTTACATGCACAAGATAAGGTTCTAACAGCAACAACAACAACAATTGAAGAAGGGATGTTAGACACACATGAAGGTTTCCTTGCCTCTTTATTTGTAGGGGCATCACCAAGAGAATAGAGGCCACAGTATAAAGAAGAACCAAGAGGGTTGACGCCTTCCTCATTTTCCCTATAAACTAATAGGAATGGACATGGCAACAATGTCACACATTTCTTGCAGGAGTGTTCACGTGTTGGAGGATATCCTGGATGATAGTTTACGTGGGAAAATGGATAAACAATCGAGGGAGCACACTGACCAGAGAGCACTTAAGAGGAATATTCCTGCATAAAGCACAAGTACATAGAAGACTATTCAAGGTGTTATGTGCAACATTACTAAAGGAATTCCTCGATGCTGACAAAGTGAAACCTATTTTGAATGGAACAACCACCCAAGCAAGGCGGCTGTGTGAAGAGAAATATGATTCAGATTCTGTCAAGGAGCTGCAACGTGCTGCTACAAGGGTAAAAACCTAAATTCTCATTACTTATCATAAATGTGAAGCACTAGGTGCTTATAGTCATAAATATCTACAATCGACACATTACAATCTTCAACTACTGTAGTGATGAGCTACCCATCACATCTTTAGTATTCAAGAACAAGGAGGCATGAGACATTCTAAAAGTATCAATTCATCTCCAACGCATTGTCTAGAATGCAAGATCCCACTAGAGCTCATACTGGAAGAATTTCACTATTAAAATAAGGGTCCCATAAGAAGAAATGGGATTAGGTGACTACACTTTCATTGTGCTACGTCTGGTTGAGGTAGTCAACAAAGGCATACCCTTTGAAAATCTCTTCCATGAAGACTTGCATGGAGTATGTGGTGTCTTTGTGATGGAGGTCATCTATGACTGTTGGTTGTTCAATGACTTGGTGATGCCCCCTAATGTGGTACCTCATAGACTACATAAGGGGGTGCCATTACCTAAAAAGAAGCCATGGTGGGAGAAACTTAAAACCATATGGAAAGACCCCTCTAAATTAGGATGACATTATAGTGAAAGGCCAGGTGGCAGAAAGGAAAATCTCAAGATAAGGGTGGGCCCAAGAGTAGGAGGATGAAAAACAAACACCACCACCTAATGAACAACCAAAAACAACTATTCATGAATAAGGAGAGATCCAATAAAAAAACCTCCAAGAAGTAAGGCTGGATGGGCCAAATAGGACAAAAGATACTAGCTTCCTAGACTTCCACAGATGGTCATGTGAAGACCTATCTATAGATTTGCTATAGATAATCATGAAGAACTTGAAAGAAGATGAAAAACTAGGGGAAGTGATCTTTGAATGAGAAGGGATTTGTGTCCTAATGGATGATTAGTAAGACACATTTTGACCTAATGGCTATATGGCTATAAGCATGATGACATCATACCAATCCCTTCTAGGAGATAGCATGCTAACACACATATGACCTACTTCATGCTAGTAGACGACATCATTCACAACATGGACTTTGGCAAAAAGGAGAAACTATAACATCGCTTACATAGTTCATTACCTAAGTTCATTTTCCTACCCATTCTATACAACAATCACTGGACACTCCTGGAAATAAAAAATGTTACAGTTCTGATGTATAGTTCACTCTGATGAAGTACAGGAATGAAACAACACCACAAATCATCATAGAGAAGAAAGCGCAAGCCTGTGCAAAAGTAATAATTGAGATGATACAAATTCATGACTGAGGATACAACTACAACCTTTCTAAGGACATCAAGAAACCATAATTTAACCACATAATTCCTCAATAGATACAATAGTCAAACAATTATGGTTTCCATTGCCTCTCCTAGATGATAGCCTTAGATGAGAGGGGAGTTAAGATAGAGTATGCAGTAGGAGTGGTACCATGTGCTCTGGGGTGTCTATGGAGAGATGCTATTGGATGAAGTGCATGATAAGTTTGGGGGGAGTCATAAACAGACGTGAAAGGTACCTCTCTTGTATGATCTTCTCAATTAATTCCCCTACCTAATTTTGTAATCAACTTCACAATATAGTGAACTCATATTTTAAACGTACTAAACATACTTTCCCCTCCCCTTTATATGAGAATTTTTATATCTTTTTTGAAATTTTGAGCATAATCTACGATTATCTTTAAAAGAAAATAAAATAGGAACAACCTTGGGATCCAATTTTCTTGGATTTAGTCATTCCTCTCATTCTTAGACTTGCTTGTATTTGGGCTAACTCTTAGTGTAATCATTTCAAAAATGACAGATTTAGGCTACTTAATTTACCTAAAAACTCGAATATGATAATGTTTTAACACCAGCCTTACCCCAAGATAATGTAAAATGCAAAGAGTAGTATGTTACGACAAGATAAACCCTCAAGTTGAGGAGGACTCAGCCTAACACACTCATGTTTGATCACCCTACCTCCAAGTATAGATGAAAGCACATAACCCATGCAAAGAGGAAACAACTACCCCTTCTAATGCAACCCCCCCCCCCCCCCCCAACACTTTGGGATATAAAGTGGCTTGGCGGCCCAAAACATCCTTAAAATCCTATCCTCCAAAATCCTGTGAGCAAGAATAAAATCCAAATGGAATATAATCATGCGAGTTGTTCCCGATAAGATGCCAAAAATCTTCACCCACTGGAGTATTGCTACACTTAAGAATGCAAATATGTCATTCTTGATAGTGGAGATTGGAAGCCAAACCTTTTACACACCTACCTTTCAAAGGGAACCCACACAACCACCTGACATTACATCAGGACCTAATCGACAAACACTGTCATTACATCAGTAAACATAGTTGAGCAAACCTGAGAAAAGCAGGAGACACACCGTCTTCAACCTACCCCAACACAATAGATAGGATATCCAAAGAAATAAAAGTTGTGTGTGAAAGCTACCTCAACTGGAACCTTGTGAATGTATGGCTCGACAAGGAGTCATTGACATATCAAGATAGATAAATCTTTCCTAAAAGGTCATAGCAGGCAGAATGAGTATCACAACTCCGAGTCTGAGGGAGAGAGTGTGGGGGTTGATAACTCCTAGCCAAGATGCATATGCCTTGACTTAAGACTGACATTATGACATTATTCACACTCACTAAAAACAATAATTAAATAAATCCCTCTGAAGTTGGTCGATGCTTTATTTCTATTTGTTAGGCTAAGAACATGCTGGTCTCTAAGTTGGGGGGGTGGGGTTGATAACCTCCAATTTTGTGGATATTTCATATTGTCATTTCACAATGCTTTATGTAGAGAAACCTAGTTATTTTGGTCAAGTTTACTATAGACACCTTAACTCACCCCTTCTATTGTTTTGCACAGAATACAAACCATAGCGGTCACCAAGCCTTGATCCAAGTGGTTGTTATAATGCTGACACCTTGATGACTGATGGAGATTTCATTAATACAAACAGTCACTGACTTCAAAACTTCAGTGACTGCCAAACCTTCATCACCTTAGCGACTGACATGATCTACACCACCTCTACAATTAATGAACTTGGCATCTCTATGTCTGAAGGATAATCCATTTCAACAATTGATGAGGTCATCTCTTCAACGGTCACTCTCATAGGCCATCCTCAACAACCATAAGAGTTGAGCACCCTCTGCGAGTGTCTCACTTAAATGACCATTTTGCCCACAACTTTGGTGACCAATGAAGGCCCATAACCTCATTGACCACTAAGGATCTTGAGTCGGTTACCAACACCTATAAACAGAGACCCATTGCATCCATGAAGTGGGTCACGATGTGTGGGGGATGACAAAGTGCTGCTGAACTATAGAGCCTTCATCCAACCATCCCACCAATCCTAGATCTTTGAAGAAGGCCTTTAGGAGAGAGAGGATCCATGCCTTCACCATCATTGTTGGCTTATCTTTCAAAGAAGGACTAGCCACTCCTCTTCTCCCATTCTTGATCTAGATCTAAGGGAGAATTGTACCAACCTTGGCTATTTATGGTCACAATTGGTGTATCCCCCTTCTTCTCCTCTAGATTTGTTCATCTACCTTCATCTAATTCATTCCATTTCATTATACTCTCTCATGTCTCACTATACTTGTAAATCCGTACGCTTCTCATTACCATGAGTGGCGAAAAATATTTATTGGGTTGGGAGTAGCCACTTTTCTCTCCCAACATGTATATGCTTACGTCCATGTGAATATATATATATATATATATATATACATATATATACATATATATACATATACATATATATATATATATATATAGATATATACATATATATACACATATGTATACATATATATACATATATATATACAGACATATATATATATATACATATATATATAAATATACATATATATACATATATAAATAAATAAATAAATAAATAAAATATAAATAAATATATATATATATATATATATATGTATATATATAGAGTCAGGCTAGAATACACTCGAGTGTACGGATCGCACGAATACACTCAAATGTGTTTCCATATCAAGACTATTTTTTACAAAATGTAAACCGTTGATCTTCACCGTCATACTATAACTTGGCTACATACAAATTTTGAGCCCATTTGGATGAGTGTAAGTCACTCATCCAAGGGCAACAAAATCGATGCGCGAAACTAATTTGAAATGCATAATTTTTGCGGTCTTCATAACATGAGCTATACATATCCAAATGTGCTCAAAGTTTGCGTATGAGTTGTTCACAAGATGTTTAAGAAGATCAACGGATTATATTTTAAAAAAAAATTGCATCATGAAAAACTACTTGAGTGTATTCCGCTCCGGATACACTCGAGTGTATTCTAGCCTGACTCTATATATATATATATATATATATATATATATATATATATATATATATATATATATATATATATATATATATATATATATATATATATATATATGCTCCTAGCAATGGTTATATCCACACACTTGTTCTTATTTCTCACTTGCATGATTAGATAACATCTTGTGATGTTTGAGTGTTAGTGCCTCAAAAGAGTAGTGCTAACCTTATCTAAGTGATATGGAGTTGCATGAGAATGTTGGAATGCTTAAGGTAATGATCATATGGTTTTTTTACTGTTAGTTTTCCATCTTGAGAGAGAGAGATAAACTTATAATCTAGATCTATCCTAAGCTCGAGAGAGGAGGGAATTTCCATATATGATGATTGCTTGTAATCATGCTAGGGGTATACAATGGGTGTGGTTATTGCATGTTGGTGAGAGATCTTAGTTGGTGAAACCTGATCCAAGTTCCCTTCGATACTTGTTTTATTACTCCTTGTTTTTACTCATTCTCTTGTTTTATTTCTTGCTTTGTTTTACTTCTTTTGCTTATTCATTGATTGGAGTATCATCGTTCTGCAAGGAACACCAAACTTAATCTACCCTCTTGATTGGTGTAATTGAACTAAGGTTCTACGTGCTTTGCACTTACCAACCTTGTCCCTATGGATCAACCCTGATTTACTACATCAGACCCTATATAATAGTCGCAAGGGCTTGAGTGTCGGGTTATAAATTTAAGGGTCTGACTAATCTAGATCTGCTCCTTTGTGAACGTGCAATTTAGGCCGGTCAATCACTTGTAATTTTATTGTCGAGTTATTAGATCTAGTATAAGTGGGAAACTGTTAGTCACTTGTCTTGAGGATATAATGTGACAATTGTCAAAGTGATGACTTGTATATGATTTGATTATTGATAAATGTTAGTTCTATTATTTTGTTTGTTTTAGTATCAAGATGATTAATAAATATAATATTTTCCCATGAATGTTTTGAATTGATGACATATGGTTTGGATGGAAAATTGAAGAGCATTCATTCCTATACTGTCCCTATTCAGTTATTATCATGGATATTATAGGAGAACAATGTACATAAGACTAGTGCATACAGTGAACGATGACCATGTCTCTTAATCATGATATCAGATATCAATTCAGATCTGTGTAAATGTTAAAGAACAACTTGTACTGGATAGACCCACTTTGAGGATGTCACATGGAAGCCATGTCATATAAGTTAGATTCATTTCTCAATGTGAAAATGGGGATTTGATCACATGTTATTAAGTGCTTCAATACCACCCAATATGAATTTGATTAAGGGTTTCCATACATGTAATGATTCAGTGCACTATGACACTTGTGGATTGTTGTGAATGATGTAGATGGAATTCATCCCTCTTATGGATTGATATCCAAGCCACATCATAAGTAAGACTATAAAATGCATGACCATGCTTACGTGAGTGATATTGAGGTCATACAATCTCAATAGAATTTTATGGTTCAAGAAACAAGGATTAAATTTTAATATGATTACAACTACATGAGTAGATTTGAATTTGGATATTTGTGATAAGGGAATTACTTGGTCATGGAAACTTGATCACTTACATACAAATAAATTTGTGAAAAGAAAATCTCTTCTCCCCCTTTTTTTCGAAATTTGTTTCTAGATACCACTCTTTGCTTGTGACATATTTGACATCTCTATAAAGGTAACATCGAACCTACTAGGTCACATGGATACATAAGGAAAGTGAATCATGTACATACTGATTTCCTACCCAATCTATCATGACTAGGAAAGTTAGTCATTTGACTAGATTGCTTGAGCCAATGGGTTGATTGATGGTCAAACAATTGATTGATCATTGCTTTGGTAAAGTAGCCAATCTGTTGGTTGGGTACCCTATTTGTCAGTTGGATAGAAGTCATGAAAGAACAAGGAATATGAGACCTACCCAATTGGAACTATATTGGTAGATGGTATGATATTGGAGTTTCATGATCTATCTAGTTGACCGATTGTGAGTCCCAATCAACCAATTGGGTCATTGTATGATATTTTGTAGTTTGATTCTTTATTGATTTGTAATTGTGAATGTAACTAGACGTTTGGGAAATATACGCCTATGAATCTCTTATATAGAGGGTGGATATCCATGGGGAGAAAAAAACACCTTGAAACGTATTTTGGAACAAGATTTTAAGAGTTATTTTTCTTAGAGAGAGAGAAAAACTCATCCCAAGGATGACAAACCACTATAGGAGGAGAAAGAGGGAGAGTGATGCTAGCACATTGATGACTTAGAGCTCCTTTTCCTCTTGTAAACTGAGGTGGTACACCAAGAGTTCCCACATCTTCGTGGACAATGTAAATGCCAATTACCTTAAGTAGAGGTTTAAGGACATGCTACTTTCAAGTAGAAGATAAGGTGTTACTGTGATGACAAGGTGGGAACAACAACCATTTTGTATATGCATCTGAAAGTGAAAGTTCTACATCAACATAAGATGAGTCTTATTGTTGAATAACTAGCGTGCAAAAATATACTTGATATCTATTCTATGTCTTTAGTTTACCGACTATTTGGGGATACAAAAATTCGCCAGATGAGAGTTATGTTAGGAAAATTTTTGTATTTCTATCGCACCCCCTTCCCTAAAGTAATCATAAGGGTTCCTATATGAACCCATAGATCACTGCACCACACCTCAACCCCCCTAGAACTCATCAGTAGATCCTCCACTTATCGACCAACAAGGAGGAGTAGGGTAAGGATTCTAGGTTAAAAACTCACAGGAAAACAACAACCTATGATGAATTCTATTATGTACAAAGGCTTCAAGCATGAGTAATTGAATTCCATTGGATTGTACATATGACATTGGTCTAATTAAGGCAATATGGAAGGTGAGGTTGGTCGAGAGGATCTAGTCATGCAAGAGAGAAATTGGTTCAAGTAAGTAAACAACTTTAAGAGATAGGTATGGTGTGTGGAAACATATATGGATGGAGATTAGGTTACAACCTTATACTAAAATTGACAAAGAAGAAAAGGGGCCAAAAATTTCGGTTTTGCATTATATTTAAAGATGGGGTTTGTGATTAGGATCCAATTGACCGGAAGCACAAGGAAGTCACTGTTAGATATATTGGGTGGAACTGAGGAGATAGGAGAGAAATATCCACAAGAAAAAATCTTATTTACATTAGCATTAGAGAGAAACTAGTCAGAGGTAGGAAATAAACCTCACACCCTCTCATTTAGATCGTGTGAGCTATAATGGATCCTTCATGTACCAAGATTTAGGTTTCAATAAATCATGCTGTGAAAATGAAAAAAAATCCAAAAATAAGATTTACCTATGTAAAATCATTTCCTTAATATCTATTCATACTACATTTCTTCTCTACTTTGTTTAAGTATCTACCATACTCCAATTAAATTGAAAATTCACATATAGACTAACAAGGGTATGTAGAATGAAAAAATCATATTAGTTTCTAGTTTTAGGAATGTACATTTGATTAATGAATTCTAATCCTTCTAGCATTATTTAAAAATTATTAATAATATTCAAGTTTTTTTTCCATATTTGGTATGCATAATAATCTGATTATTTTATTTATAGAAGAATATTTTTCATTTAATGAATTGTTTACAATTCCTAGTTTCACACAATTATCCAACTAGTCCACTAAATGAAAATTTCTTTATATAATAATAGCTCTAAATATTCTAACTAGAACTAAAAGCCCATATATTATGTATTTATATTTTTAAGCATGTCCAACTAATAATTCATGTCTAGGAACACTTATTGATATCCACATCTTATCTTATATTTATGAAATGTATTTAATTTTCTATGTGACATATAATATTATGTAACTATTTTTATTTAGAAATTAGAGCTAAATATATTGTCAAACAATATCTTAATGTTCCCCCCAATATAATTAAAAAGGGTCACATTATTTATAAAAAGGGTTACATGAACATTAATATCAAAGTTTCCTCCCATTATGTTATATAACCAACTTAAGTACATTAATTGATTTTGAAAACATTTGGTTAATTATGGAATATCTATTATTCACTAGTCCTATTCTTTCCTATTTATGGAACCAAGATTCCCATGGCATTATTATTGGTTTCAGTATGTTGTAACTTCTAGCTTCATCACTCCATCCACTTGTAAAACCTCAAGTGACCGAATCTGGCTAGGAAATCATTCAAGGTCCCAATAACTTGACGTAGTTTTTCAAGGGCCAATTTTGTTTGTTTTCAGAAAATATAAAATGAAGAGTGGCCCAAATAGGGCGAAGATCAAGTGTGGGTCTAAAATCTGAGAGGCTAATTGGGCCATGGGTAGGCATATTTGGAATCCTCTTCAAGAGAGTTTTTGGATTCCAAGCAAACCATAAATGGTTCCTAATTCCCCAAAATGGGTCTTGGTCCCGAGAAGCAACCTAGTGCAAATTGGGGTATTCGTCTACAATCCTCAAGAGAGGTATTGGGAAAAAGTTAGGGCTTCAGTACCACCTCCAAAGAGAGAGAGTGATGGCCCTATAGTAGCCACTATATTTCATTCTGTACATGAGTTTTATTTTCTTACTTAGGTCCAAAGATTTTCTACGCCTAAGGACGCGATGCATGTAAAAAATCTAATATGTGATTTACATGGATTGTACCTCCTTCACTCATGTTAGTAGAATTTCCAGACCTATAGTTTACTTTCATTTTTTTTGTTTCTAATTTTGTTTTAATTTCATAATTCTTTTCTATTTAGAATTGTTAATATCAATAAGAATAAAGTATTAGATGTATTATAGGCTAGGTCCCTATATTCCACCATGACTACTATTCTAACCCATACACTTGCGTGTATTTAAGAGTTTTAGGTTATAAATTATTCAAACTTCATGTGAGAAGGTTTTGAATTTATACGAAAGCTTATATATCACACATTCATTCCCTCATGTCAGAAACTTGCTCGCTAGTGGAAAGATCTAGGTGACCTTATGCACCTTGGCTAGTTGAATAAATAAAACTAGGCTAGTGACGCATACAATTATCATCTAACTAACTACAATTTGATTTTCTAAGAAGGGAGAGAGGTTTTGAGATGAGAATTAGAAGGAAATAACACGTGGCTAGAAGAAAAAAAGAATAGAGTGAGCTTTTTATGCATGAAAAGGGAGAGAGGAAGAGCCTCAAGGGAATGAGAAGTTGTTGTGGACGGAGAGAAGGGGGAGGAGGAGTGGTGTAAGTGGGGTTGTGGGTATTAATATCACATCCTTGGAGGGTTTGGTCTTCTTGAAAATCAAGAAATGTGTGGACTTAAGTGATTATCAATATGAATATTATTGTAGATAAGAGATGAACTATCTACTATTTATGGAAAAGACAAGAGGGAGAAGAATAGACATACAAAGAATTTTCTTACAAATTTTAAGGAAGCATGCAATTATGAAGTACAATCATATGTTTACTGGTAGAAGTAATTAATGAAAAGAAATAGAGAAAAGGTAAAATGACAACCCAATATTTTTAGGTGGAATTAAGAAAAATGAGGAGCCGTTCTAATCAAAGCATGTAAAATGGAGAGATACTTACAACTCAACTAAATATGATAGATGGATTGAGGATTCTATATAGAAATTAAGAAAATACACTCACTTTTTATAGTAATAACATAATTGTATAGTATATATGTTTTGCTTATTCCTTTGAAAGGTGTTTATATATATGTATGTATAATACTTTTTGTATGAAATATAAAGAAAACATTAGTGACATAAAACAATAGACATGTCTTGCACATATTATGCAAGCGGCAATTTTAATGAGTGCAATTAAGGGAAAGGAGAAATAAACATGATAGTGGGGACAGAGACTCCAAGAAAGCACATGCAATCAAGGGCAATAAACTCTTGGGATGTGTAATAAAGGGAAAACATACATCAATTTTTAGTAAGGGCACTTAAGGAAACACAAAGATAAGAAATTTGTGAGTTCGTTATAGTTAGAGCCTATATAATAGGAAAGATAAAAATAAGTAAAATAATGGGAGATATCCTACGTCTAGGATGATATTGTTCCAATGAAAAAACATGCACTAGTTGGTGATAGAGACTTTAGGAACTATTTTGTATTGAATGTTGTTGTTTGTTGAGGGCACATGGAGGTTAAGATTTCATTTCTACGTGAGAGACTTCAGGAATTAATTTATGTAAGATGATGTTTTATTAAATGATCGAAAGACCATTACAGGGGAAAGTGACTCAAGCTAATGTTTTAGATAAGATGATATTGTTAATTGTGAAATAATTTATTGTTTGAATGAAAAAAACATGTAGTTCATACAGGAATAGTAAGAAAAATTAACATGAAATGTGAGTGATGGGTGACAAGAAGAGAAAATGAGTGAAAAGAGAGATGTGTGACAAAAAGAGAAAATGAGTGAAAAAATTGTGAGAAGAGTGAGCATTAAGGAGGACGCATCAAACATTACTTGGAGGTGATTTGGTGTAACTGTAATTGTAGTACCAAGGTTGTGGTAAATATGTTTGAACAATAATAATTTCACTTAAATTTTGTTGAGTAACTTAATTATAATGCCCATTTGGATATTACATCCTTGACTTCTCTTTACATATATGTGTATTTTTTTGGGTTATCAAATGGCTACGCTTAATTTCATGACTTATTGACGTAATCATTTTTTATGATACATTATTAGATTCCACAAAATTATATAGTGTTTTGTAAAAATATGAAAACAAATGATGAAAAATCGATAAGCCAATTTTATTATGTATAGAAAAGCCCACAACCAAGTAAAAAAAATACAAATTTAGTGACCTACAAAATTAAAGAAATGCCTTCGTAGAGGTACACGTTACAAATTAGGCAGTCAAACCTTTTTGAAAGGCAAACCCCAATGATCTAAAGATTAAATAATAAGACGAGGATGATGACATCATTACATTCTTATTATGGTGTTGGATAACTCGTGAAAGGAAACAAAATCATTAGTTAAAAAGCCGAATATATCAAAGACAAACGGATGGAATGATGGCGGTTAGTTTCACATAAGGCACTATGTTTATGTACTTTTTTGTTGCTCCATCACAAGCTGCTTGGCCTTCCTTGAAGTGCTGAAAATTACGTGTCATTGAGATACCCCAGTTTGATCAACTCAAGTGTGGTTTTCTACAAATCAATCATATAACAAGATGTCACTAAACCTTTGGGTGTGAAAACCATCACAACGTGTCTCAAGAAAACTGATCGATACTCAACTTATGTCTTAGATAATCCAAGGCAGTCAATAGGAATAGTAAGTAGAAAATTTTACGCATGGTCGCTGTGTAGAGAAGCTAGACTGACTTGTTGACGTTGAGATAACCCATATGCCTGAAAGCGCCGGAAGATCATGCTGTAGTAGGCGTCTGCTAGAAGAAACTGTCTTTGAGATGGCAGAAGATATACATGACAATTTAAACCAACAAATGGATGGTAGATGACCATCGTATGGAACCATAAACATTGTCAAACAGGGCACCGACATTAATATGACCAACTTCACAAAAAAATATGATTATGAAAATTTATGGTGTGAACTGGAAAGACAACATAAGCAAAGTGAACTACGTGTTGGGCTGTAGTAATATGCAACCCTCCGAGATGCATAGGTAGGATACCGCCATTAGAGATCGCGATCTTCACCACAACAATGCGCGACAAACAAAGAAAATGACGTTCAATTGTTGGTTAACTGTTAAAAATAAGACGCATTGGCTGTGTTGTTTTGTGACCGTAATCGGGAAACCAGATTAGATATCACTCACTTTCCGTCTCCCTCACAATACAACAAAATTAGGAAACATGACGTGGCATTTGAACATTTCTGTGCTGGCCGGGATTAAAGGTAGTATCGTGTCCACGAACTTGTCCCGATCAGCCTCTGTTTCCATCAGATCACCCCTACACATGGGTAGAGGTAGGTGAGGAATCCAGCCCAAACGAGAGCACCCTCATTCATATCTACACCTACAAATTCTGATAAGGGGAGACGGTTTCCTTACCTGGAAAGGACATGTTACCTCTCTGATTTGTACCCCTTTTATGAACGTCCCCCGCGCCCAAAACCCCGTTCCTCACCTCTGAATAAGTAATCCTTGCTGCTTTTCACTTCTCAGGCCTCTGGTCAGACTTCCCTCCGATAGTTGATCCAACGACGGCATTACCAGCCCATTTCAAATTTTCACATCTGCGGTCACTCCGATTACCAATACAAACCCCTCATCTTCGACTTCTCTCTTCCCCTACTTGGCGTTGTTTCCTTATCTTCGAGCAAACTGTAGCCATGGGTTTTATACTAGCCTATACTATATGTGTACAAGGAAGTGTAGGCAGAGTGCTTTTACCAGTTTCACAACTTCCTACACCATGTCCGATATATCCCAAATGCCCGGTAGATACGGCGAACTATGAACCCTACATCTAAACTTTTGCTTCCTCTTAAGGACCCTGAGTACATTCACTCACTGAGCGAAGCCCTACGACCTATTTCATGGGCTCGATAAATTTTCTTCTTCCTATACATATCTGTCCACACCTAGTGCAAGTAGGGCCACCCCAGAAACCACCTCTTCCAGCTGTGAGGTGTGTAACGTTGCGTAGGTGATCAGGGACCAAGCCGTCTCTAGTGGAGTTCCAGTCGAAGACTCACGCGGTCTGTTGCGCACAGGAATATGTAGGAGGGCAGTGGGAACATGGATTTATTAAATATTCTATTTATAATTTTGAAAGTTGATTCTATAATGATGCTTTAATTTTATGAAAATGATAAAAATTAAAGCATGAAGGTTGTGCGTTTGCATTCAAGCCGCAAACTAAAAAACGCAATAGCCTATTGATTTAAATAATAATCAATGACAACCCTATTAATTAAGTTATTACCTTGTAGAACAACAAATAAATTTAAACAAAATATGATTTTGTTTGTGGATTTGAGACCGTTAATTTATTTTTAAAAGGGCATGAGTTGAAGACCAAGAAAAGGGCGTTCAACTTACCCATCTAATTCTATATTAATAGTAGCAAGATGAGAGTATAACGAAAGGAGTACTGAAAGGTCAATGCGAGTGGACTTTTCTAGCGGTCTAGAGAAACTAGTTATGTTTTAATTAATGATTGCTTTAAGAGAAGCTTTTTTTTTGAAGTTACTTAAGAAAGATTTAAATTCAAAATAAGAAATTTATTTGTACTTAAGTTGCTCTTTAAGCAAGAGCAACTTAAGTAAAGTAACCTTCTTATTGTGAATCTAACTGTTTCTTATAATGAGACAACGATAATATGGAAATAACTATGATATTTTGTGGCTATTAGTCTCTCCTAGAGGCCTAGAAAAATTATTTCTCTAACATAGATGTTAACTACACACATCATTGGAGTTTTGATTTTACCATAGAAATATGCCTTTTTTATGTTGAAAGTCGGTCATACAAAAATAACCCCTAAATTTTGATAACCTTTGGGGTTACAATTATGAATAGAAATCACAGTTGTTGCTCTCTTAATAAACAAAATAGAGTTTGGATGTATGGGCCACTTCTTTCTTTTGGGTTGTTTATAATTTTTCTCACCATTACATGGACAAGCTTGGACAAGCCATTTTTGGAATATCATTTTGATAGCATGAATTATGAAATGAGAAAATTTATTTTAAGAAAGAATTTGTTAGTTGATGATTGCAGACTAAGGTTGATTGACAATTATCATCCATGTATTAATAATAACCAAACCCATAGTTAACCATAGGGAACACCAGATAATAACATTGTGAATGGGCACCCACTGATTCGAGTTCTGCAACTTATGAATCATCTTCTACCTCCATTCAATTAAGGAAATAAGGGATAACATCACTGAGATTTGTTGGATCTAAGGGCTATAGGGGGGGTGAATAGAGCTTCAAACCTTACACAAAACTTGTTAGACCTTCAAGTTACTTCAAATAATCTTAATTGCAAATAGTGAGTTTGATGGCAATTGAAACATACAAAACAATGATGACAAAGATTGAATCAACTAAGATAACAAACTATTTCAGAGTGGTTCCACTCTCCAAACTAGGAGAGAGTCAGTCCACTACCTATACATGTCAAGTTCTAGGATTTCTAAGATGTCTACTCCTTATATTCACTAATAAGAGTTACAACATATGGCCTTCCTTTTCCGGGACAAGGATACCCAACTTCCCTTTTAGGCCAAAGGAGCCAACAACCTTACAATCAAGGGCTTACCTATCCAAGATCTAGTCTTCTTCCTCACAAAGGTCTTACCCACTCTTGCAATCAGCTGGATGTCTTCACCAAAGTCCTCCCCTTCATGCAACAAGTCTTCGGCCTTGAGGCTTTACCCACCAAGCTTCTTGGATCTTCTACCTTGATCTTCTCCTTCACCCGGAGTAGCCTTGAACACCTTCTTCTCCAACTGAAGATGTTTCCTCCTTCTCCTTCTCTAGGAGGAGCTTTCACCAATGGAGTCTTCAAGAAAGGGGATTGGAGAAAAAGGGTTCTTGAGAGCCTCACAAGTGTTCAATTAAGTTGCTCTCTCACATGAATCCTATCTCACTAATAGTGAACGAGTGAGTTGTAATCAAGAGAGAGAAAGGGACTCAGGTGGACTAAAAGCACTCAACTATAGCAAGGACCTTTAATAGCATGAATGAAAAAACTTGGAATGAACTCCAAGAGGTCCTATTTATAGCTGGGGGTGTCCACTAGAATGTGGGATCACTTATACATGTTTACTAGCTGTTTGGAGGGATGCAATGGATATAATTTTGAGTTTTTCACCCCTCCAACAGTTAAAATCACTTTTTCTACATTTTCTGACCAGTGCATTGTAAAGATAACTTGACTGATCACACTATGTGACAAAGTCAATTTAAGCCATCGGTCGAGTTTATCTTGGTGGCAACTCGACCGATCACTTAACTTGATTTTTCTCTATAGAGGGATCGATCGAGTTCTGTGAATATGAAACTCGACCAATCAACATTCATTCTCAAAATCCATTAAGGATCGATTGAGTTGGAAACTTGACTGATGAAGTTATTGTGATGAATTTTACAAAATGAATTTTAAGTGATCAGACATTGGTATTAAGTGACCCTGATTTTTTTTCATCTTAGTTACAAGTCATATCATCATTATAAATGATTACAAAAATATTCCAAGGTGGTTTAGATTGTTATCCACAAAAGTGCATTTGCATTGCTTTTGACATGAACTAAGCCAAGCTAGGGCTTGAGCGATTTGATCCTTTTCATGTACCTAGGGCCAGAAATCAATCTTAAACAAACATATTAGATACATATGAATGGAATGGTTAAGTCATTATAAAAATATGGACAATGTTAAACACTTAGGTCAACATTCTCCCCCTTTTGACAATGAAAAACCATTCCTTAACATATTGAAAAGGATATGAAAGTTTAAGATTTACCTTTAAAAAGGGATATGAAAGTTAATCCTTTACCTTGTGAATTGCAAGGGGATACATGATTGAACAATGTGAATTGATCCCCCTCAATTTATTCTTACCTAGACCTGCTTGGTTAGCCTTTCCATACAATAACCAAAGCACATATACATACTATATGATCCTCTAGTAAGTCAGATGATATGAGATAATAGACAAGAAAAGGATCATACAAGTGATGAAACAATATGGCTGAGGTCATTTCTCCCCCTTTGTCATATCACAAAGATAGGAGGTAAAAAGAGATAAAACACATTTCTTCTCTACAAACACGAGATGAAGAAACCAATCACATAACACACATCAAATAGAGACGAGGTAAAGTGAATCAAGAAATCCAATGTCATAATCAAAATATTATAACATACCACAAACTCATGAGATACTGTCAACCAGAGAGTAAGGATACATATGATTAAGATTACAACACTAAAACATGTCCTCACTACAAAAACCATAAACCAACAAGAAAACAACAGAAAGATAAAATAGTACATCTCAAGTACATGTGTCCAAACGTCTCAGTATAGAAGAGTCTAAAAATATATATCTAATCAACACCTAAAAGACTAAGAAACTAATACATCAAGCTACATCTAAGCTATCTATGTCCACGACATCATCATCCACATCATCCTCATCAGCTTCAAGATCGTAGTCCTCATATCCATCAAAAGGTGCAGTAGAGACGACAACAACTTCATCACCAGAAGCACCGAAAAAGCCATCAGAACCAACATCTGAGCCATCATCCTCAGTGGCCTCCTCATCATTAGGAACATCCTCATCAGCCTGGTTGGGCATCTCCTCATTGGTAGAAGGACCAAAATCGTGACCGGGCCACATGACATTCTTCTCATCCCAAGACATGCCAATATCATGTAGCTCCTTGGTCTGAGGGAAAGAGGGAGCAGAACTACCAATGTTGGCAAGTAGAGTAGCAAGAGGGCTAGCAGGAAGAGGAAGAACTCTAAGGGTGTGTACAGTTCCACCAACAACAGAAGATGTGACGGTGGAAGTAGCAGGTGAAGGGGATGAGTAGAAGTGACTATATGCATAGGAAGCATAGTCACCAATTGGGTAGGGCTGGTAGGAGGGGTAAAGGCGGCTACATGACAAGTTCATGGTAAACATGATTTGGCACAAGTCCTTATGGAGATGCTCCTGGACCCAAAGGTTGTATGCCTACTGATGCATCATATATCCCGTAAGGGTTTCATTTGATACATTGAATGAGGCGCGGGCAGGTCAGGATGATGGTGGAAGTGGGGTTCTTGGGTGGAGGTAGAGGTAGAGGCTCTAGGTGTAGTGGAATAGGTAGGAAAGAAGGTCTTCTTGATTGTGGTTTAACTAATACAAACTCCTTTCCACCTAGGTTTCTAGTTAATATCATGGAAAAGAGAATCTGGGTAGAAAAAGTAAACAAACCACACATCAAGGCAGGTTAGGATGGTAGGTACCGCATGTATTCTTCCTTGAGTCAAAATAGGTCATGTGATGTAAGACATATCCAGACCATTTGACTCCAACACTCTTTAGAAGACAGTATAAAATCACAACATTGTTCTCTACAATTTCTATTTGATTCTTCTTTGGATGGACATTATATTTAACAACTAGTGTGAGCAGTCTGTTCTTAAGATTGAGGGAAGATGATGGTATGGCCGACTTATTCCTATAGGGTACCTAAGGGTATGGTCGACTTCTTCCTATAGGGTGCATGAGGCTTCTTCAAGAACTTGTGGATGTCAGGAAGAGTAAGATCAAATTACTTGTATAAGGCCTCAATGTTTAAAAGGTCAAAATAGTCAGGATAATCCTTTCTCCATGTACCAGTGACCTCTGTTCCATTGAAAAAGATGTTTAAGGAATCTATAAAGATTTTGAATTTGATTTCGACAATCATGGAGGTGAGGATGACCTGGCTATTGGGTGGTGGAATTAATGTATTGTAGTTCCATGTGAGATTCACATAGAATTCATGGACTTCCTTGGTGCTTGTGATGGAATTATGAAAGCACCAGAGTTCTACACACAGGGCTCCTAAGTGATGGGTATAGAAAAGCTCATGATTCTCATTAATGACAACCTTTGTTTTGAGAAGAGGCTCAAACAAGGCTCTAAAAGGAAAGGGGTTCCTAGGAAGGAGCTCCTTGTAGTGACTAAGAGCTTCGAAAGAGACAAAGGAGGTGTCATCAAAGGAGATTAAGTGAAGTTTGGCTGAGGTTGAGGGACACCACCTAGGGTAGATCTCTTTCTTTGGTTTGATGCCATGAGAATAGATTGGAGAGGCAAACAACAACCAAAATGAGAGAGAACCACACAAACATGACGTCTAACCACCTAGAAGGGTGCGGGAAGAGGCAAGGAAGGCTAGGTTTGATAAGGGAGAGGATGGTCATACTTAGGGTTGAGGTCAAGAGGGGCTAGGTCTTAAGAATCAGTTGACTTTTCTCTAGTTGAGAGAGAGAAATGTTGACCAAAACCTATTTTAGGTTTGGTCCAGCTCGACAGTCGGTCAAGTTTGTCCTGGGGAAACTCGACCGTTCAAGAGAAAAACCCTTGACCTCGGCCTGGGATCGGTCGAGTTGGCAACTCGAATAACAGGTAACATGTCAAAAACAATGAAATCTTAGATTCTAGACTCTAGGATGCTAATAAATTTTATTTCTTTAGCCTATTATGTATTTTATACATATTAAGGCATATTTCACTCATCACAGGGTAATATTTTGTGATAGAACACATGTTTGCAAAAAATACCCAAAAACAACAAAACAAGACAAGAAACAAACCAATTGTAGCACATTCAAACAAGAGACAATCAAAATTGAGCAAGAAACATATAGGTAAGATAACAACTAGCTAGAAGGCATGTCAACATCGTCAAGAGAAGTTATAAGCGATGTTGATCTAATGAAAGTAAATTGCTCTCTAGCTAGAGGTTTAGTGAAAATGTCTGCTAACTGATTCTCTGTATCCACATGCGTGATATACACATCCTTCTTTGCAATGTGGTCACAAAGAAAATGATGATGGACCTCTATATGTTTAGCTCTACTATGCAATATAGGATTATAAGACAAGTTAATTGCACTAGTATTATCACAAAAGATAGAAGATTCATAAAAATAAATGTTAAAGTCTTGGAGGATTTGATTCATCCATAGGACTTGGGCACAACAAATTCCATCTGCAATGTATTCAACCTTGGTAGTTGATAAAGCCACAATGCTTTGCTTCTTGGAGAACCATGAAACTAGGCAAGCTAGGTCCAAGGAAGAAGCAAGTGCCACTTGTGCACTTTCTATCAATCAAGCATCCTGTGTAATCTGCATCACTATAGGCCATAAGAGTAAAGTCCCTGGACTTAGGATACCATATACCAAATGGTTTTGTCTAGATAAATCAAAATCCTCTTAACCACTATGATATGTGATTTCCTAGGACTTGATTGAAAGCAAGAACACAAGACAACACTAAACATTGTGTCAAGTCTAGAGGCAGTTAAACAAAATTTCCAACAATACCTCTATAGAGATTCTCATTTTCCTTTTCACCTTCTTCATCTCTATCAAGCTTGGTGGTGTTTGACATGGGGGTGTCCATTGGCTTGGTGTTCTCCATCCCAAAGAACTTAATTGGATGACTTGTGTACTTGGCTTGGTTGATGAAGTTCCCATTCTTTGTTTGCTTGATTGGAAATTGAAGGAAGAATTTAAGCTCCCCCATCATGCTCATCTCAAGCTCACTCTGCATAAGATCACTAAACTCCTTGCAAAGAGAAAGATTAGTTCAGCTAGAAATGATATCATCAATATAAATTTGAATGATAAGAAAATTGTTAGAAGTGTTCTTTGAAAACAACGTAGAATCTACTTTACCCATGATATAGCCATGATCTAACAAAACGTTCTTTAGTTTCTCATACTAATATCGAGGTGCTTGTTTGAGACCATAGAGAACTTTTTGCAACAACTAAACATAGTTAGGTAGGTTATCATGTTCAAAGCCCGGGGGTTGGGAAACATACAATTCCTCCTCAATTGTACCATTCAAAAACACACTTTTAACATCCATTTGATAAAGAAGAAAATTCTTGTGACTGGAAAAACAAGAAATATTCTAATTGACTCAAGTCTTGCTACATGGGCATATGTTTCATCGAAATCTATACCTTCTTGTTGATTGTAGCCTTGATCAACTAACCTTTCTTTGTTTCTTACCATTTTTCCGCTTTCATCCAACTTGTTGTGGTAGACCCATTTGGTGCCAGTGATCTTTCTATCACTTGGTCTTGACACAAGAGTCCACACTTTGTTTATTTCGAACTACTCCAACTCTTCTTTCATGTCATGGATCCATTCATCATCTTTAGAGCTTCTTTGACATCTTTTGGCTCCATTTGAGAGATGAAGGAACTTTCTACTTGTTCTTTGTTGAGTGCAGCCCGCTTCTTCACCCTTCCAAAAGGATCACCTATGATGAGCTCAATTGGATAATTCTTTGTAAAGAGGGGAGTTGGATCCTTCTTTTCTTCATTCTTCTATTCTTCTTCAACAAATACCTCCTTTCGTTTATCACTGATGTTGATCTATTTTAATAGAGGAATCACCTCACCTGCAACATCATCATGTTGAATAATATCTTTGGAAATAGAGGGGTTAGTCTCAACAAATCTAACATTTATAGATTCTTCTACTTTACATAGTTCTATATTATATACTCTATATGCCTTGTTGGTAGTGCTATAGCAAAGAAAGAAAGCCTTATAAGACTTCAGATCAAACTTGTTAAGAGAATCCTTGGTCTTCAAAACAAAACAAGGACACAAAAAGACATGAAAGAAAGAAATGGAAGACTTTCTACCACATCATAGCTCATAGGGGGTTTTCTTAAGAAAAGGATGAGTAAAAACCTAGTTTTTCACAAAACATGAAGTACCAACAGCTTCGGTCCAAAACTTATTTGGAGTGTTGTACTCTAGAAGCATAATCTTTGACATCTCTTGTAGTGAAATATTCTTCCTCTCTACAACCCCATTTTGTTGAGGAGTTCAAGGTGAAGAAAAATTATGTGCATAGCTGAATTCCTCACAAAAGCATTCAAACAAATCACTTTCAAATTCTCCCCCATGATCACTGTGAATAGAAACAATCTGGCAAGAAGCTTTGTTTTCAACCCGTTCGCAAAAAGTCGAGAAAACATCGAGAGTATCACTTTTTGAAATGAGAAAGAAGGTCCAAGGTGAAGAAGATCAAGAGCTCTCATGGTGCCAAGGACTCCTTTGGATTTGAAGGACTTGGTATTCTTTTCTTGGGTACAATACTATCATTCCTCATCCTTTTCAAAATCCAATATGGGAAGTCCCTTCACCAAGTCGTTTTTGCTCAACTTCTTCATTTAATGCATATTTACATGACCAAGCCTACGGTGCCATAATGAAATATCATTTAAAATGGCAGCAAGACATCTTTCCAACAATAGGCTTTATAGAGTCAAGCACAATGGTATAAAGATTACCATTTCTAGTTCTCTTATATGTGACATTGTAGAAGAGGGAATCTAGAAGCAATCGTTCTACATAAGTAAATAGAAGAAGGTAACCATTATCACAAAGTTAACTAACACTTATTAAATAGTGATGTAGGCCATCCACAAGAAGCACATTCTTGATACAAAGTGAATTTCCCACATCACCCTAACATATTACCTTACCCTTGTTGTTATCCCCAAAAGTCACCTATCCACCTTTCTTCTTTGTGAATTGCTTGAAGAGGTTGATTTCACTAGTTATATGTTTATAACATCCACTATCAACAATCTATTGACCTTTAACCTATAATAAAGAAAGATAATCGGTGCCCAATTCAAACTTTGGGATCCGGGGTTAGCTTGGAGACCCACTTCATCTTGGGGTTGGTCCCCTTCTCCCTATAAGGACAATAAGTAGAATAATGATCATCACTCTTACAATGAGAACAAACCATAGGGTTATTTGAGCTAGATGTCTGTCCATGGAAGATTGTAGGCTCCTTGCTCTTATTCTTCTTACCCTTACCTTGGCTTTTTGAAGCACCCTCATATCTAAGACCACTCTTACCACTATGTTTGGTGGAGTGATCCAATAATTCATTAAGGGACTTCTTCTGTGATGGAGTGGACTTTTGGAATCCTAAATGTCCAATGACACAAGTGAAATCATATGGTTGAGTTATATTGAGAGTTCCAAGCCTTTGATAAAGTTGGTGTGTTGATTTGATATTGATATCATGTTTTGGATCCCTAGATTTAATGGCCTTTGAGGAATTTAGTTGAGTGGTCAAACAGCTGAGTTTTGACACAAAACTCATGTGCAAGGTAGCTTGAGTTGTGAGGAAGCTAAGATTAGAATTTGATGGAAATTGGGTATTCCTAGAAAAAGTAATTTAGGTTTGGAATCGGTTAAATTATTGATGCATTTCAATAGTTTGGACCAAGGTATTCATCATTTACCTAAGTTTTAATACAACTCATTGTCACGTCCACATGGATATATGGCCACAATTGGACCAGGAAGAGGCCATGAATCAAGCTTTGGTATCCCTTAGATGTAGTAGATTTGACGACTCTAGACTCATCTTGCTTATGGCAGTTTCCATGACGGTTGGGTGAGGGTTGTGCACGACATGGTGGCATAGAGGACGTGGGATGAGAGGGAAGAGTACAACTGTGGATGCCCACCCTATCTCAAGCCGATCGTTTTGACCTCCCTCCAATTTCTGTCTATTTAGTGTGCATTGAGTACGAGCCCTGCACACCCGTAGGCTTGCCACCACTAAGAGGAGATGGTGGTCAGATCTAGCAGTGAACTTCAAGGAGGAGAAGGAATGTGAAGTAGTAGCAACTTCCCCTACTATCTCCACTATAGTTACAGAAGGATGGTGAGGGATGCGGCGCTGGAGAAACATGTCAGAGGTGAGGTGCCTAATAACCCCCCCCCCTCTTGTCCTCACGGCACAGGTGCAGGAGAGCTCCGCTGAGCCATGTCTCCAACGACCATTGATGCTCCTTGAGGAGCTAGAACGGTGAGCCACGACGGCACGTGAGGATGTAGCGGAAGCATGGTGGAACCTGTGAGAACCAAAGGAAATAGATACAACAGTGATGGCAGTGGCGGGCTGCAGCACAACCATCTCATCCGAAGGACTTGGAGGACGTCACAGGTTTCAAGAGGCTATCCTTCCTCACCGGAGATCCAAGACTAGAGGGTCAAGACTAGCCAGTGGTTGCGTGTCGGCATCTCAGGAACGGAGGAGAGCAGGCTCATGTGGAGACAACTTGGAAGAGACCGCCGACCTATCGTGCACCGGCGATTGGAGATATGTGGTCGAGCCCTGAGCAGGCCGCACGGCGGCTGCTCTGTTCTTGAGTCCGCTGGAACACGATCACGAGGAAGAGGAAGCGGGTGGTCCAGATAGGTGAACCCCGGTCTAGTCACCCAAAACCGAGCCAAACCAGGAGATGAACCAGCCACAACAAGCAAAGGATGTGCACCAGCCATAAGGCCACATGGCAGTTTGCGATAGGCCGAAAAAAAGGTAAATGCCCTATATATATCCAGATGTTTGATAATTCATAGTAATTTGCTCGAGCATCAGAAAAATACAAATAATATACTGAAACGTTTAGAAAAATGAGTAGAACACAATATAATGATAATATCAGGATTTTGAGGCATTAATAATAGTGATATCATGTAGGATGTGTAATGCTCATTTGATGGATAATAAATATCAAACGATGTTCTAAAGTTATGATAGCATGTTAGTAAGTCTATAATCATGTTTATATTGCATATTATGTCATATATGGTCATGTTGATGCACCAAAGCTTATAAATTGATTAATATGGCTAATTAGGGCTAATAACACTAAAGATGATGCTATTAATACATACACACTCAATAAATAGTGAAATTTATAGAGTAACTTCCTATCAGTAATCTGAAGATAATATGTAACTCAGATATTATCTACATGCATATAATTCATATTAAACGAAGATGACCCTTAATACATGGGATGAAACTCTATTTTGTATAATACATGTAACCTAGGTTTAATATATATAAAGGATGATACAAAACCTAATATTCAGATTATGTATCCTAATCTAGAATATGAGATCATTAAGATAATTTCCAAGTCATGAACATGACAACAAGATGATAAGACAAGAATACAAGTAATCATGAGAATATCCTAATGAGATAAGTAAAACCCTAATGAACACAATAGGGGTTAATATGAGATGTAGGATGATGAGAACCTGATAGTGATATGTTGTCTTGTCTTGATCAGGTTTAACAAAGATATAGATGACATCAGGAGTATATGTGATTAGGATGTCGCTTTGGAAGGTACTCCATTACCTCTTACTTGGCTTATTATACAATTTGATTGTGTTATATGCATAGTAAAATACTTGGCATATGGTATTGATTAAAATGATTGTCTTGTATGGTATGTTGCTTGAATTTCCATACTTATGGCTATGAACACTTGCAAACATAATATAAATGTTCCATCATAAGATAGCTCATAAACCACTTGGTGGTAGAGTGCATGCATAATGATCACAAACCACTTGGTGGTAGATCATATGATGTTTGTATAATGATCACAAACCACTTGGTGGTAGATCATAAGGCCTAAAGACGTGAAAGCCACTTGGTGGTAGACGCACATGATGATATGATGGAAATGTGCTTAAAATATGTGTTCTCTTTTGTTAATGAACATCTTTGTGCAAGTATACACTTTTCTTATATTCTTCTGTTACTGCCAAGTATTAGTTTTATCTTATTGCCAAGATATGATGAGAGGTATATAAAAGACACGTAGGCGTACTCAGTATAATATTCTTGAATATTGTGCTGACGTGTACCACGTGTAATCTTTTGTTTAGGTTGTGGTTATGCTCTTGAAGATCCAAGATAGTTGAGAGTTGTATGGCGAGCTGATGTACAGGTGGACCTGTTGTCTTAAGATCCTGTAGTTTAGTGGTAGTACATGTATATGTATAAGTTTGTTGTTCAATATGTAATATCAAATGTTGTAACAATTCATGATGTAATTATATGTTTTATGGTGAGCATTTGTGTATGGTTTTATTATTGTTCATGTATATGTGCTACTGTGTTTCCTTCTGACTCCCTTGATTTTCTTCTTCTTAGCCTAGTATGGGATGTTTAAATTGGAATTCTCACTGAGGTGAGGTTTCAATTTGGACGTCTCACATCAGATTAAGTTTTAGAAAATCTGGGGACGTCACAGGTGGTATCAGAGCCTGAACAATAGCAAAGCCTGACATTTGCTCATTATGCAACTCAAACTAAAGAACCTTGAACTTAAAACAAATCTTTTAGGGTTAGATTAGTCATCTTTTAGAGACTAGATCTGACCTAGCCTCTAGGTTAGCACCTAGATGTCTGAGAACTAGGTCTAGACTGGTGCTTGTTGAGTAGCAAGTCCTTAGATGTCGTTCTTTCCTTGTAGTGCAGCGGTATGGGACGTTGCACTATTTGGAAATGACGTGCATCAAGGGAAGAGAAACCCTAGACATATTGCGCATGTTGTCTAGAGTAGCTACACTAGTCTACCCCTTGTTCTCACCCTTTTCACTAGTTTTCATGACACTGTACTCTCTACTATGTGTGGGACACTCGTTTTCTAGATTTGGTTTCTGATTCCAATCGAATCGAACCTTGATAGTTTTCTCTGACGCTTGTTTTATCAGAGAAAAACTATATAATATTTTATTATGTATATGTATTACAAAAATGTGTCCCCACACAAGTGTGAGTAGGTGGTGGTCATGCAACCTAAGTGAAAGTGATGACATCAGTCTAGAAGAGAGAGTAGTTCTAGATTAGATGTCTAGAGCCTTGTTGGAATATGTGATAGATAGAATAGATGAAATAAGTTTTGATGATATGATGTAAGCCTTATATAGATGACATAAGATGGTTATGATGATCTATGTTTTTCTTCGAGGACTTAAGTTCATTTTTGAGATTTTTTGATAAGTTTTGATGATGCAAGTAAATAGGCTTTTATGAGATAAGATATGTTAAGTTAAGACAAGTTGTGAGTCAGCACGAGCCTCAATCTCTTTTACGAAGGAGGACCTCTAGTGTTAGGACCAATTTTAGGGTTCACTCTAGAGAGAGTGAGACCCATTGGGAGAAGGTCAGAGAACCTAAACTCAAAGATATGAGAATTATGAGATATGTGATATGATATGTCCTAAACTAGAATACTCCCGAGTGGTTGAGTTGAGTTGCTTTATGCATGATACCTATAGTCTTCTTGAACCCTAGATGTCCTTGGGAGGACTAAACCCTAGAATCAGAGAGAGGCTAGTTACATATGTGCATGTGAGTATGAATACAAGTGCCTTCCATCTTGGTGAGGGAGAGAGCCCAAGACCCTGGAGGAGGTAGCTATGTTAGTTTTTATACAGCCTCATTCTCGGGTTGGTGGTTCCCATATAGGAATCTTGTGACATGTATATAAGAGAAGGAGAGTTGAGAAATAGATGTTTCATGGGTAAAGACCTATGAAGAGAATGTCATAGCATGTTTTGGTTTGTGCTTATGTGGCTAGAGCTTGTAAAGCCATCACTAGTGCCAATGAGACTGACCTGATAACCCTAAACTAGAGAGGGAAGATAAGTTTTTGTAGATGAGATACTCATAGAGTTGAGTTAGCTTAGAGATACTGAGCATGACACTACCCTCATGATATGGGTCAGGAGAACCTCAATTGGACTAGATAAAGTTTTGATATATGTAATAATGTGATCAAATTTTTGAGAGTTGACATATAGACATGATATAATGGAAAACTAGAGACAGTTTGATAGATATCAATGTATAAATGATTAACCATATACATGAATAATGATAATAATATGAATATGTGGCTAATCTTGTGATGAAATCTCTAGTAAATGTTGAAATTTATTATGAGTAATGAAATAAGATCATATGAATGAAACATGCTACACGAGGTGTTAATCTTAGTGCTTAATAAAGATGAACTATATAGTTCGACAGTTAGCACAACATAACGTTTATGACATTATGATATGATCTAGATGGATATGGTGGGTTAACTTTAATTAACTCCCTCCTAAAAGGCATATGTTAATCTTCAACCTGTTCTAACAATGACCTCCATAAAATGTTGATGACACCTTAATATAATGGGTTAACTTTAGTTAACTCCTTTTAAACATGATAATATGACGTGGGAACCATAATTCATGTACAAAGATAAGGATGCAACCCTAACATATGAGATATGTAATGACATAACCTAAGCTCCTAAACCTTGAATTCAACCTTGAATGAAGTGTTTGTGCACCCAAGATGGTTGTAAACTGCCTAATAGTGCTTTGGATACATGTTTTTGGTAACCTTTGTGGATATGTTACCCATAGAATAGTGCCTACGTGTGGATGAGAGCAAGATAAGGTCTTCCATGGAACTATGAGTATGGTGTACTTTCGAGGACAAAAGTTCCTTTAAGATGTATATGATGTGAAAGATTGGATTTCTGGCTTAATTCTGAGGACGGAATTTCTTTTAAGGTGTGTAGGATGTGATGGAGTGGACTTTTGGAATCCTAAATGTCCAATGACATATGTGAAATCATATGGTTGAGTTATATTGAGAGTTCCAAGCCTTTGATAAAGTTGGTGTGTTGATTTGATGTTGATATCATGTTTTGGATCCCTAGATTTAATGGCCTTTGAGGAATTTAGTTGAGTGGTCAAATAGCTGAGTTTTGACACAAAACTCATGTGCAAGGTAGCTTGAGTTGTGGGGAAGCTAAGATTAGAATTTGATGGAAATTGGGTATTCCTAGAAAAAGTAATTTAGGTTTGGAATTAGTTAAATTATTGATGCATTTCAATAGTTTGGACCAAGGTATTGATCATTTACCTAAGTTTTAATACAACTCGTTGTCACGTCCACATAGATATATGGCCACAGTTGGACTAGGAAGAGGTCATGAATCAAGCTTTGGTATCCCTTAGATGTAGTAGATATGACGACTCCAGACTCATCTTGCTTATGGCAGTTTCCATGATGGTTGGGTGAGGGTTGTGCACGACATGGTGGCATAGAGGACGTGGGGTGCGAGGGAAGAGTAGAACCGTGGATGCTCACCCCATCTCAAGCCGATAGTTTTGACCTCCCTCCAGTTTTTGTCTATTTAGTGTGCACTGAGTGCGAGCCCTGCACACCCGCAGGCTTGCCACCACTGGAGGAGATGGTGGTCAGATCTAGCAGTGAACTTCAAGGAGGAGAAGGAATGTGAAGTAGTAGCAGATTCCCCTACTTTCTCCACTGTAGTTATAGAAGGGTGGTGAGGGAGGCAGCGCTGGAGAAACATGTCAGAGGTGAGGTGCCTAATAACCCCCCCCCTTCTTGTCCTCACGGCACAGGTGCAGGAGAGCTCCGCTGAGCCATGTCTCCAACGACCATTGATGCTCCTTGAGGAGCTAGAACGGTGAGCCACGACGGCACGTGAGGATGTAGCGGAAGCATGGTGGAACCTGTGAGAACCAAAGGAAATAGATACAACAGTGATGGCAGTGGCGGGCTGCAGCACAACCATCTCATCCGAAGGACTTGGAGAACGTCACAGGTTTCAAGAGGCTATCCTTCCTCACCGGAGATCCAAGACTGGAGGGTCAAGACTAGCCAGTGGTTGCGTGTCGGCATCTCAGGAATGGAGGAGAGCAGGCTCATGTGGAGACAACTTGGAAGAGACCGCCGACCTATCGTGCACCGGCGATTGGAGATATGTGGTCGAGCCCTGAGCAGGCCGCACGGCGGCTGCTCTGTTCTTGAGTCCGCTGGAACACGATCACGAGGAAGAGGAAGCGGGTGGTCCAGATAGGTGAACCCCGGTCTAGTCACCCAAAACCGAGCCAAACCAGGAGATGAACCAGCCACAACAAGCAAAGGATGTGCACCAGCCATAAGGCCACATGGCGGTTTGCGATAGGCCGAAAAAAAGGTAAATGCCCTATATATATCCAGATGTTTGATAATTCATAGTAATTTGCTCGAGCATCAGAAAAATACAAATAATATACTGAAACGTTTAGAAAAATGAGTAGAACACAATATAATGATAATATCAGGATTTTGAGGCATTAATAATAGTGATATCATGTAGGATGTGTAATGCTCATTTGATGGATAATAAATATCAAACGATGTTCTAAAGTTATGATAGCATGTTAGTAAGTCTATAATCATGTTTATATTGCATATTATGTCATATATGGTCATGTTGATGCACCAAAGCTTATAAATTGATTAATATGGCTAATTAGGGCTAATAACACTAAAGATGATGCTATTAATACATACACACTCAATAAATAGTGAAATTTATAGAGTAACTTCCTATCAGTAATCTGAAGATAATATGTAACTCAGATATTATCTACATGCATATAATTCATATTAAACGAAGATGACCCTTAATACATGGGATGAAACTCTATTTTGTATAATACATGTAACCTAGGTTTAATATATATAAAGGATGATACAAAACCTAATATTCAGATTATGTATCCTAATCTAGAATATGAGATCATTAAGATAATTTCCAAGTCATGAACATGACAACAAGATGATAAGACAAGAATACAAGTAATCATGAGAATATCCTAATGAGATAAGTAAAACCCTAATGAACACAATAGGGGTTAATATGAGATGTAGGATGATGAGAACCTGATAGTGATATGTTGTCTTGTCTTGATCAGGTTTAACAAAGATATAGATGACATCAGGAGTATATGTGATTAGGATGTCTCTTTCGAAGGTATGCCATTACCTCTTATTTGGCTTATTATACAATTTGCTTGGTTATATGCATAGTAAAATACTTGGCATATGGTATTGATTAAAATGATTGTCTTGTATGATATGTTGCTTGAATTTCCATACTTATGGCTATGAACACCTGCAAACATAATATAAATGTTCCATCATAAGATAGCTCATAAACCACTTGGTGGTAGAGCGCATGCATAATGATCACAAACCACTTGGTGGTAGATCATATGATGTTTGTATAATGATCACAAACCACTTGGTGGTAGATCATAAGGCCTAAAGATGTCAAAGCCACTTGGTGGCATACACACATGATGATATGATGGAAATGTGGTTAAAATATGTGTTCTCTTTTGTTAATGAACATCTTTGTGCAAGTATACACTTTTCTTATATTCTTCTTTTACTGCCAAGTATTAGTTTTATATTATTGGCAAGATATAATGAGAGGTATATAAAAGACACGTAGGCGTACTCAGTACAATATTCTTGAATATTGTGCTGACGTGTATCACATGTAATCTTTTGTTTAGGTTGTGGTTATGCTCTTGAAGATCCAAGATAGTTGAGAGTTGTATGGCGAGCTAATGTATAGGTGGACCTATTGTCTTAAGATCCTGTAGTTTAGTCATAGTACATGTATATGTATAAGTTTGTTGTTCAATATGTAATATCAAATGTTGTAACAATTCATGTTGTAATTATATGTTGAATGGTGAACATGTGTGTATGGTTTTATTATTGTTCATGTACATGTGCTACTGTGTTTCCTTCTAACTCCCTTGATTTTCTTCTTCTTAGCCTAGTGTGGGATGTTTAAATTGGAATTCTCACTGAGGTGAGGTTTCAATTTGGACGTCTCACATCAGATTAAGTTTTAGAAAATCTGGAGACGCCACATATTCCCTTTGAGGAATGTTTTCAAGGTGGCTCTGAACTTATGATTGTCATCGGTAAGAGTGATAACAGTGGAAGAAAAACTAGCAATATCATCATTAACATGTAGCAGGTCGGCCTCAAGATAGAGGGCTTTAGTCAAATAAGAATCTTTTTCAAGAGTAATAGAAGCAACATCCTTTCTAGGCAAAATAGGTCTAGAATATAAATCATTTACTTTAGCAAGAAGCTTAGCATTTTAAGTTTTAAGAAATTGAATTTCTTTAAGATAAACATCTCTTTCATCCCTACGAGCATCACTAATAAGCTTAAGTTCAATATTTTTAGTTTTAAGCAACTCAAGATCATCAAGGTACTTTTTGTTCTCTTCCTTAAGACTAGTGATATTCTTAAGGTAGTTCCCATTCTCAACTTCAACCCCATTATATTGGAGGTAAAGATAAAGAAATTGGCCTTGTAAAAAGTCAATGCTCTCAAGATGAACTTTCTCATTTTGATCAAGAATGTCAATCTTAGCATAAAGATCATCAACAGTTTTACCCAACCTCTTCTTCTTAGATTTACATTTAGAATAATAAGAAAGGGTAGCATTAAGCATATAAATGATAGTTTCTTTGGACAACTCATGCAATCTTAACTCACGTACCTCACATATGTCTTCACTTGTGGAGACCACGAGTGTGAGATGGCATTCACCTTTGTCAAACATTCAGCCACTTGAGGATGATTCTTTCCAAGCCACATGAGATGCATCCTTGCTTCTTTTCTCCTTCTTACTCTTACTCTTGTACTTTCCTTCTCTCTTGTAATCATCATTCTTCTTATGACTTCTCTTATGGTGGCTCTTCTGGGCCTTTGTGCATTCATTCTTATAATGTCCCTTTTGCCACATTCATAGCACCTTAGAGTTGAGGTTGAGGAAAGCTTTCCTTTAAAGTGCTTTCCCTTGGAGTAGTTGGATTCATGATCACTAGGACCATCATCTTCACTTGAGGAGGTAGGAGAGGACTGACAAGCAAGTTGTTGTTGAAAGATCATAGTCTCCACTTGAGCTTTGAGGGCATTGTCTTTAATCTTTTTTGACTCCTTGTCTTCTTGTTTTTCATCTTCCTTTTGCTTGTCTATCTTTGGCTCATGGGCTTGAAGGTTGCCAATGAGCTCCTCTGTGGCTAGGTCTCCAATACTTCTCACTTCTTCAATTGAAGTCACTTTGGGTTACCATCTCTTGGGAAGATACCTAAGTATCTTGGATTTGATTGCTCCTCTATCCAAGGTCTGTCCCAAAGCTGCAAGTCCATTGACAATGTTGTTGAGCCTTGAGTACATGTCCACACTCTCTCCTTCTTGCCCATCTTGAAGTTCTCAAGAAACCTATTGATCATGTAGATCTTGAACTCCTTGGCTTGTTGTGTGCCTTCATATGTGATGCACAACTTGTTTCAAATATCATGGCTTGTGTCCCAAGATGAGATCTGGCTGATCTCGGAGGGAGTGAGGGAAACATAGATGATGCTAACCACCTTGACATTGAGTCGCACCTTCTTGACTATGGCTCCATCTTAAGTGGATACATCCCTGGTTGGCTCTTTGTAGGGGTTAATCACCACCTTCCACATTTCATAGTTGGTTCCTTGGAGGAAGAACTGCATCCTTCTTTTCCAATAAAGGAAATTTGTGCCTTCAAAGATCAGTGGCCTCATGGAGAAGCTTCCCTCTAGGTTGAGTGACCCAAGTACGTCACCCATCTTCTCATCTTGTGGGAGATGTATTAGAGAAGACCATGGATCTGATACCTTTGTTGGATCTAAGGGCTCTATAGGGGGGTGAATAGAGCTTCAAAACTTACACAAAACATGTTAGACCTTAAATTTACTTCAACAAGCTTAATTTCAAATAGTGAGTTTGATAGAAATTGAAACATACAAAGTAATGATGAGAGAGGTTGGAGCAACCAAGATAACAAGCTATTAGAGTGGTTCCACACTCCAAACTAGAAGAGAGTCAGTCCACTAACTAGAGAGGTCAAGCTCTAGGATTTCTAAGATGTCTACTCCTTATATTCACTTATAAGAGTTACAAGATATGACTTTTTTTTTCTGGGACAAGGATACCTAGCTTTCCTTTTAGACCAAGGGAGCCAATAACCTTACAATCAAGGAATTACCTATCCAATATCTAGTCTAATACCTCACAAAGCTCATACCCACTCTTGCAATCAACTGGATTCCTTCACCAAGATCCTCCCCTTCATGAAATGAGTCTTCGACCTTGAGGCTTTACCCACCAAGCTCCTTGGATCTATCACCTCGATCTTCTCCTTCACTCAAAGTAGCCTTGAGCACCTTCTTCTCCAGTTGAAGAAACTTGCTCCTTCTCCTTCTCCTATAGAAGCTTTCACCAATGGAATCTTTAAGAAAGGGGATTAGAGAAAGAGAGATCTTGAGAGCCGCACAAGTATACAATGAAGTGGCTCTCTCACTTCAATCCTATCTCACTCATAGTGAATGAAATGAGTTTAAATAAAGAGAGAGAAAGGGGATCAAGTGGACTAAAATCACTCAACTACATCAAGGACCTTGAATAACATGAATGATCAACCTTGGAATGAACTCCAAGAGGTCCTATTTATAGTTGGGGGTGTCTACTAGAGTGTGGGATCACTTATATAGGTCTACTAGTCATTTGGAGGGATGCAACAGATATAATTTCGAGTTTTTACCCCTACAATGGTTAAAATCACTTTTTTTGTGTTTTCTAAACAATGCATTCAATTGAGTTTTGATAAAGATAATTCGACTGATCACGCTATGTGATAAAGAAAATTTAAACCATCAGTCTATTTTGTCTTGATGGCAACTTGACCGATCACTTAAACTAAGTTTTCTCTATATAGGGACCGGTCAAGTTCTATGAATATAAAACTCGACCGATCAACATTCATCCTCAAAATCCATCAAGGATAGGTCGAGTTGGAAACTCGATCGATGAGGTTGTTGTGATGAATTTTACAAAATGAATTTTAAGTTATCAAATGTTGAAATTAAGTGACTCTGATTTTTTCTCATCTAAGTTACAAGTCATATCATCAATACAAATGATTACAAAAATATTTTAAGGTGGTTTGGAGAGTTTTCCTTAAAAGTGCATTTGCATTGCTTTTGACTTGAGCTAAGCCAAGCTAAGGATTGAGCTATTTGATCCTTTTCATGTACCTAATGCAGTAATGTGCGTCTCTCATAGCATGCACATACAATACTTAGTCGTCTCCGAACGCTAGCAACTCAACATCGCTCATAGCATGACATGGACTAGAACTCCATGTCATGCTTCTCAAGTCAACAGGAAGGAACAACCTCCTTCTTGATGATGTGCTAGCATTGGTTGCTCTCCTTCTCGCTCGGTTGGGATAATGACGGCTAGGGTAAACATAGAAGAGTGTAACCTTGGGCGTCTAAGCAGATGCATTACAAAAAATCCGACTGTCATGCCCCTACTAATAGAAGAGAAAGGAAGTAGGGTTTCCCGAAACCCTTAGGAAAAAAATGTTTATGGGTTCGTTAAAATGATCTACTTGTGGACAATTAAATTAATATTTCAAAAATAGTTAATTGAACAATGAATCATATTAATTGATCTACAAATTTTGTCATCTGACTTTACTCATTCGCTTGGGAATAGCCGTCAGCCTTTAACAAAGGAATCTAATTAATTAGCTATAATAATTTAACCAACTAACTTAGATTGTATTCCAATATTATCATAGTAGATAACCTGAACCTTTTAGTAATCAGTTTGATTCGGAACAATTTCCAATCACATCCACAATTATAGTCCTATACCAATCACATCCTATGCGTGTGACCCAGTAGACACCAAATTACGTTGGTAGTGTTATTCATAATTGTATTGTGATTTCACAAGCAATGTTTAGTATCTAGAAAGACGTCATTTCTTCCCAAGTAATTGGAGAAGTTGGATAACAATTTAACTTATCATCTGTGGCTGGTGTTACAACAAATGTATAGTTCCTTTGTCTTTGATATCTGGATTGAAGTCCAGGCATGGAATCACCATCCTCTTCAACATTCAATACATGTTTCTTGAATGAGAGTTAGACTATTTGAGATATGTGTAAGCTCAATATCACATATTGACTCACATAAGCATGGCTATGCATTTCTCAGTCTTGCTTATCAAGTGGCTGGGATATCAAACTCCTATAGGAGGGATAAATCCCATCTGCATCACTCACAGTCATCCCCATGTGTCACAGTGCACCTGAGCACCATCTTTATGGAAACCCTTATTTAGGATCATGATGGATGATGTCAAAGTACACTGAACAACATGTAATGAGTGTAGTGATTTTAGGTCTAAGAACCACAATCAACACCATCACTATGAAAGATGACTTTGACTACCTATCATGGTTTCCATGTGTCACTCTCAAGGTGGGTCTTTTCGATACATTGTTCTCTAACAAGTATCTATGTGCTTGATTTGATATCACATATCATGAATAATGAGATTCTATCATCAACCAACACACACTCTAGTCTTAAGTGTTATTGTTGTCTATTATACTTCCACAATAACATCTGACTAGGGACATAATAAGAATTCATATACTCTTGACATCTGTATGACCTCACCGTTCAAGCCGTCAACCCAAAGACATACGTCATTGCGCAATGTCATTCTTTAACATTTATTATGTTACATCATTATCTCATAACAGAATAATAGAATAAATTGGAAGATTGCCTTTTATTATTAATCAAATCATTTATAAGATATGCCATTACAATCATCATATGATTGGCTCTCTTGGAAAAAAATACCAACAAATAGTCCATCTTGATTTCATTCAGACAAAATTGAAAACTCAATAGGTGTGATGAGGTGAAAGGTTTTAAGGCATGACTTTCTAGAGTGTTTCCAACATATGGGATTCAAAGTATGGAAACCCTATATATCCATGTCAATCCTATGACATACCAAACTATGGGAATAATACCATGAAATACTAGATAACATTTTGTATGGTTTTGGTAGACAATTTTGAGTAATTTTTTTTCATACAAATCTACATTGGTTGGTTGGTACTGTGATTCAAAAATACTTGCAATCAATGAAGGTATGAAGGATACTTATGTTAACCTCCTTAAATGTTCAATGTTTCATGTAGTTTTTTGAAGTTTTACTTATCTTGCAAATGTCTTCAATGTTTTAATTTATGCAATGCCAAGTTTCTATGTGTACCATTGAAATCTTAATGTTGAATACACTCTATAATAAGAATCTCATAAGGGTGAAATCCACCCTAAGAGGGTTAATAAAAACCAATTTGACATTAAGAAGAACTTGTTGTGGGTGTATATTCCGATTCACCTAGTGAGAGTTGTAGGAGTCCCTTGAGGGAGCATACATTGGTTCAACCATGATTCCTTTGAGGAAACATACACTGGTTAAACCAAGTGTCCCTGTGAGGGAACATACACTAGTTGAACAAGTGAATATCATATTTTGGGTTGAAAACTTAAACTAAAACTATGATGTCCTTTACAAAAAAATATTTCACCATCTACTGCCATATATATTGTTATTGTTATGTCTGTCACATACATAGCATAAAAATTATGTTAAATTGTTACTTGTGAGCATTTAGGTTAAACTTAGGATTCTAATGTGAAGCTGTGATTGGTCCAATACAAGAAAAAAAATCAAGTTCTAAAGAAATCATGAAGATTAGAAAGTGGCTTTTCATCTCAATTTCAATGAAGAGTCATTTTTATAATGCCAATTTTAGAATTTCCAACTTATATACCTCCGTTTGGAGTTCAACATTATTGAAAATCTTTTATATAATCACTTAAACTAAAGTGCTAGTTATTTTTAATCATTGTATTGATTATGGTGTTGTAAATAGTGGTTATCTTCCCTTGATTCTATGGTTCTTAATTACAGTGAGAACGGGAGGAGGGATTCATTAAAAGTGGTATCATAGAAAATTTTCTTTAATGAGTTTTAATTGATTAATAAATTTTGGGATTTTTATAACCATAAGGGAATTAGTACAGGAATACCAAAAGGTAACGTCTAGGACTGGATCACAACCCAAGGGTTGGCAAAACTTTCCTCCATACCACTAGTTGGTTTAAGAGGATTATTGGGCCACTATGTTCCCTACCTGGACAAAGCCTTAAGTCTCCCACAATTGCATACCTTTTAAGTCTACACATATAAACTTCATTTTTCTCTCATCTTTATTCTTCTCAACCTAAAGGTACCTCTATCTAAACCCTATAATTTTCTTACCTACTCATATAAGTTAGGATTTCAAAGAAAATTAAGGTTAAGTCACCCTCTTCCAAATAAAGCATATGAAATGGCAATTTTAACATTTAAAGGTATGAACATGTAATATAGAATATATGCTTGTCTTATAAGAAGAAAGCCCATAAACCTTTACATAACCTAGGGATAAGCTGAGATAACCCAGCCTGTCTATGAATGTCCCAAGTAGGGTAGAGGAAAGAGGAAATAATATTAGAAAGAATTTAATCCTTAAATCCTAATAAAAGCCATGATACTAGGTATACATTATCAATTAAGAAAAATAGTACTCATATATATTCAAAACCTAGCACGAAGTGAAAGTTATAGAAAGAGAAAAAAATGAGAAGGAAGTTGACCCTCAAACTAGGAGGAAATATCATGATCAGGGGTAAATGGAAAGAATAAAGGAAAAAGGTACTCAAGAATATGCAAAACCTAGGATTCAACGATGATTGTCGTGATGTTTTGGGTTTTCAATCTTGAGTACCTACGAGGTACTTGACATCCTTGGGTTTGTTAAACCCTAGGATAATAACTCATAGGAATTGGATATCCATATAAGTTGCACTATCATCCCCACCACACCTAAGTAGATTTAAGTGATATGTGCAACTACATGCTACGAGGAATAGTTAGGATTTGGCGAGAAAATAATTATGCTTACAAGAACATCCTTTTGAACCTTGCCGTAGATGGGTCAAGTGTAATGTCCCAAAAAGTAGGATCTTATCCTATTCCCATGATTAGGATATTAGAATGTTTGGTTCCTCAGATTTGACCAAATAAAGATAAAGTTTTACCTAAATGAATAATGTGAAATGTACATAACCTAAGTGTGCATATGCATAATAATACACTCATATTTACATAATAACTCAATTATGTGATAACATATAAATAAATCCGCATATGTTTCTTTTATTAAACAAAAAAAATTACTGAAATATGTAAAAAAATATTGAATGACTGGACTTGATATGATAGATAATAAGAATATATTTATAATAATGATGAAATATTTTGATGAATATATTTGTAAAGAGATAAAAATATTAATTGTATTAGAACTCATAAAGAGAAGTCTCAATAGTTAAAAATAATATGATAATTGGATTCCTTGTGTCCAATTAGGTTGGGTGCCAAGTTTCACATTCTTTGAATTATAGTAATTATCATAAATTCATTTAGGAAAAGAAAAGACAACATAATGCAAAAGAAATTCAATAATATATTTGTTGGCCACAAGAGGGGAAAATAATGATAAAATCAAATCCTACATGTCACAATTAGTCTATATGTGAATTTTCACATTGATTGGATGATCTGATTGATCCTAGTTTACTTTAGGAGAGAGAATATAATTTAAAGCTCCAAATTTTAAATAATATAGTAGACTATCCCAAATGGGAATATTAATTGTAAAATCATATTATGCATATTTAGGTTTGCTTTTAGGACAAGTTTCACATCTTTTGGGTGTCTCTAGATGCCTCAAATTCATTAAGGAAAGAATATATATGATATAATCCAAAATTATTAAATAAAAAACTAGATTCCCTCAAAAGAAAAAAACTCTAATGTTGAACTCAGAATCTAGATGTCCTAATTAGCTAGATGTCAAATATTTCCTTATTAAAATTATGTTTGATCCCTCAAATATGCTTGGAAATTAGTATAATGATTAGGGTCTAATTTGATAAAAACAAATTACAAATAATACCAACGATTCCTTAAAGTCAAACTTTACCTCATGTCACACTAGATTTTTTTTTATTTTTTCATCTTTTATTTTGGGTTTTCTGCTAGCTTCCCAATCATAATTTGATGGTTGGAATATCATCACCTATCTCTTGTGTTTTTGGAAACTAGGCACACAGTAAAGGTTTCCCTCCCTAATTTTTTATCCCCTCTCTCTCTAGCTCTCTTCCTCTTTTCCCTTTGGTTTCATTTCCCTCACATTCGTTAACCCCACCAGAACTCGATGACTATTTATATACTAAGGTTCACCAAATACTTGGAAAAACTACACCCCACCTCCTTTCTCCTATGTTTTATCCCTATTTCTGCCCCCCTTTCCTTCTGTTGTAACCTGCAGGTCTATGGTCCCATATAAAACCCTACTATGACCTTCTCCAAACCATAGGGAGTCATTCTATGGATCTATCTTGACCTCCTCTATGCCCAAACCTATATCTCCAACTCCACAAGATCTCCATCCATAGCTTCTGACAAGAACTAATTTGACGCCACACTGAGTTCCTCTACGGGTCTTGTTGAGTAACGATATTATAATGACCTATTTTTAAATTAGACATCTAATTAGGGTTTACTTGGATGATCATATGCTTAACTAAGTTGATCATTATTTAAAGCTTGATTAATGATGGTAGTTAAGTTTTGATGTTTTAAATATAAAGAAAAGGTTTAATCATACTTTGATTCACATAATTAGGGTTAAGATTTGGATACTCTAATCGGCCCAAATTAGGGTTTTAATGACATATGAATACAAAATTTGATAAGTATAGTGTCTCACTAAATGATTTTTTATATTTTATTTGTAACTCTGATTTAGTTAAAATTTGGATATGATTTGTATATTTCAAATATGAGAACTCTTGAAAAATATCAGAATTTTTGAATAATTATCTAACCTATTTGTTAGTTGAGTTTCCCCAATAGAAACTCAGACGATCATGTATTCAGATTGAAATATAATAGTATGGTATTTTAATTTTATCTTTTTATTGGTAAATCTAATTGATTTTAAATTTTGACTATAGTTGAAAAAATTCCATTATATATATACTATTAAATTTTCGTAATTTTTGGATTAGTTTGATCTCTACAGAGAGGGGTGTCGATCCAGTTTAGTCTAGGACAAACTCGACCGACCATGCTGCAGACTGTAATATAGCAGTGTAGTATTTGATTTTTAGTTATTTATTGGTAACTCTGAATGATCTAATTTTTTTTATAATTTCTTATAAACTCATTTTTCGACATTGGGTTAAAGTTTCATAATTTGTGTATGATGTTTGAGTTCTAAAAAGGGTGGTTTTAGTCGAGTTTATAACTCAGTCGACCCCAGTCTGAGCAAAATAAAAATACAATTAAGGGCTTGTTTGCAATTGTTCTAAGCACCTCAATTCATCTATATGACTAACCTAACACGTAAGGAGATCTTATAACTCATCATTCCTATCAAAGAAATGGAATTCTAGAGAGAGATGCATGTCAAAATTTTGTCACTCCTCTGATTTGATTTGAAATCACATCAAATCTCCCCCTTTTCTCACTCTTTCTCTTCTAATCCCCATTTCTAGGGTTTCTGAGTTGGGAGGAAAAATAATTGGATTCATTTGCTAGAGTTTGATTGGGTTTCCAAAAATTCAGAGGTTGACCTACGTTTTTAAGGTGCTTGGGAGCTGAGGTGAGTGTTTTTATCCCTCCTAAGCTCTATATTCATGTTGAAAGCCTAATTCTATCTGACTAAAATAATCAGAAGCCTTGCTTGTATATGTATGTGATTGGATATTGATTTGGAAAAGATATTGATGGATCCAATTCTACTGATTTTGATTATTTCTCATTGATTTGAACTTGATTACTTCCTGATATATTGATTGAGGATCCATGGGTAATCTTATGGGTAGATGACTATGCTATTTCAGGTGAATTTTGCCTAAAAATCAACCCAATGGCTGATATGCTTGGAATTGATAAGGATCAATATGAGGTGACCACATATCTTGATTAGGGTTTGTGTTGAGGAAGTGAATCAAATGAGTCAATTAATCAATGTATACTTATGATTGATGAATGGAATATGTGAAAATGGAAACTAGGGTTTCCATGTGTGTGAATAACCCTAATGAACTTCTATGCATCATTATGAAATTACTTAGTGATATGGTTCTTATGATGTTTTGAACTAAGGATGACTTCTTGAAAACCCTAGATGTTTAGTATTAAGACGAGTATGAGTGATAAAGCTAGAACTTGTATGTGATGTTGTAAATGTGATGAAATGCTGAATGTAAGTATTAATACTTTAATTAAAGATGACGACTCTTACTAATATGATCTAAGCCTAATGCATATGTTTTAGTACAATTTATGTAATAATGTGTAGCCCTCATAAGAATGTGGGTCCTTTTATACAAGTTACATAACAGTGAATTGGGAAGAATGATTAGAGATTATGATGTAAGAAGATGTAACCTAAACCATTCTTTTAATCAAAAGTGATTAGTATAATAAAGAATGATCACTATTGATTATGGAAATGACATTAGAAGTCAATGACATGGTACACTAATCTAAATATAAGAGAAAATATGAACAAGATGTACTTAATGGTGATTTCAAGTTAAAGATGAAACTAATGAAGTTATTATGATGAAATATTTAATATTTTTTTAATTACATGTGGCTTAACCCCAACTAAATGAAATATACTAAGAACTAGACTTTGATAAATGTTCACCAGAAGAGAAGCATTGTATGTAAAGTGAATCAAGAAAGATTGGTCCGAATAATGTAATGAACATGAAATGAAAGAAGTTGAGACTATTGAATATAAAATGAAGGAAAAACATGGGAATGAGTAGAGGATTCTAAGAATAAAACTGTTACCATAAAATGATGAGTTTGATGATGCTAGTGAATGACAATCTCAAATGAGGGATTAAGGGATGCACACAACTGTAGTGGAATTCAACTAAAAGATGAATTTCAAGTATTTGAATTGATTTAAAAGAATGTGTTCTTGAATTGTGACTTGTACTATGAGAATGAATTGTTTTGATGGACTTCAAATGATTTTACACATGTGTTATTTAGTATCCCTAACTCAAGAATGTGAAATAAAAAAAGAGAGAACTAAGTGTGTTATGCATGCATATGCATGGAATTTATTTGCATCGATTGAAATTGGATGGAATAAGCATATGTTTTATGATAAATCTCAACTGAATATGATGAATGATACAAGATATTTATATGCTTTCTTTGTTGCTAGTGTTAATGCCTTTGTAAATATTTGTTAAGAACTATGATATAGAATGAACTAATAAGAAATATGTTGGGATTGAATTTTACATGCACTACTTACATTTGAGAAATCCTGATGGGGCAAATGCTGCACAATGAGATTATGTCTCAGGCTGAAAGCCCACTGATGATGATAAAACCCTGATGGGGTAAATGTTGCACAATGAAACTTTATCCCAAGATGAAAGCCACTATTGATGATAGCTATGAGATTATGTTGAAAATAGAAATAATCATATGCATTGCAATCTACAAATTTATTGTGATTATTTCTTTAATCATTGTCTTTCTTGATAAGCTTTGTCTGTTTCATGTTATTCTACTTATGTGAGAATACACATATATGATATATGATGTTTTGAATCTTCTTTTCAAGATGAGTGAAAGAGATTAATAACAAGTGAAGTGATGAAACATCTAGTTAGGTGCCCTGAACATCGTGAGTTTCCCTCGAGGACCACATTGGGGAAACAAAACGAATCTCCTTGTACTAATCGATGAATTATGAGAAGGATTTCTAGAGTGTGGATCGAGACCTTAAAGGTTATACCACTAGGATTTAGGAGTGAGTCATCTATAGTGGCTCTAGCCCTAAATCCTTGTTGTGAAAGTCTATGTCCATATGGAATAGACTCTGACAAAATGAAAAATGTGAAATGTGAAATGAAAAATATGTGAAATATTGTGATATGTGATATACTGTTTTGTTGGTTCCTATCTCATGTACCTGAGATGAATACGTGAGCCCCTTTAGACAACCCTAAGATGGCCAGGGTTTGTTGTTGATATCTTAGGGTGGCCGGTTAAAGCCTAAGATAGTGACCATGAGTCATTGACATGATAATTAGGCATGGAAACTTCTACTTGGTGACGTACAAGCCAAGTCATTTAAGGGCAAATGAATAAAACATGATAAGCCATGTAGAACATGATTTGAATGGTTGTTACATTCTTTGTACTGCTACTTGATGATTTGTCATTGTTGATTGTGCTACTTGTTGTAGAAAGTAATCATGTTGCTATGGACATTTTCTATTTCATATTATGATATGTCATGTTGACAAGTTATAAATGATGGGATTTATATCCATTCTGAATATGAGTTGGATTGCTTTTTATTTGATAATATTGTTTGGTACATATGTATTATGTGTACTTCAACTTTAGGACTACAGGAAGTGTTCCTGGTCTGGCAGGTGGAGTGTCACAAAGATAATGTTATTGTTGTGTATTGATTCAAAATGCTTAGAAATTGACTTATTTCTCATGCAGTAGGGTTCTTAATTTGAACTAAGAAGTATCTATTGATTCGTCCATAGACATGCTATAAAATATGTTCTAAAGTTATAATTGGATAAAGTGATTACCTTATATATTGGATTAGATTACCATTGTAAGTTAGATATGACTTATGATATAACTATCTACTATACTTTTCAATATGTGCATGTTTCTGTTAAGTTTATTATACTTAATCTGATGTTGATGCATGTACCTAGCTTAAGTGGGTGGTATCCACTCACTGGGGTTCTATATGAGTCTCATGAGGTTGTTTCAAATGTTTTTAGGTAGGATGCTATCCATTGGAGAGGTAGTGACAAAGAAGATATAAATAGCAAAATCTAGATAGATTAGAATGTCCCTGTACTCTCTCTTTCCCAAGATGGGTTGCAGACTAAGTTTGTTTGTTAATGTACATATATCTGATGTAAACTGAACTGCATATGAGAACAAGATTTGATTCTGGTTTTAATGGAGTTTAATATAATTTGTGATATCTGAATGTGATGTTCTTAATGTGACATTGTTTTACAAGGTATTGTGAAGAAAGAAAACTAAAAAATTTACCTGTGATTTTTGTATATTGTTTCGCCTTTGTTGAAAATTGATTATTTTATTTCATAATCTGGGTTTAGGTTTAGGGATTATCTCTGATGGTTGGCATGTATGCTGATCAAAAGAGTGGGTCCCGATAGGTATCCCCTCTATGATTCTAGGGACAACTTCAGAGAGGGTCAATTCGACCCATCCTTGTGAGTATGCAAATTTCCAATACCTTACCTTCATTCACAAATCATGATTCAATTCACATTTGTCCTTTGACTTTTTTTGTGCTTAGTTTACATATCATTGACTACAAACTAATGTCGAACATCATGTAATAGCCACAATTGTGCTAGTTTATATAATTGTCAAGTTCCAAGTTTTTCCCTTTGGGTCTGTTATGGCAGTGACCCTATTTGGAGTTTTGTTATGGCGGTGAACCTATTTGGAGTTATATACACCTTGGGTTCTGATGTTTCGAGCTCTCAAGTTTGGATATCCCTTGAAAGTAAGTTAGTGTATTTCCCTGGTGATGTGGATAACAAATTTGCAAGATTTGGTTCTCAAATCTTAGTCTACTTCAACGTTGTTTGCATAACATAATGAAGAGGAAGATGACTCCCTACAGATTCCCTTACCTACCCCTTTCTTTTCCTTTGATTCTTCACTTTCCCATCAGGGGTAAAACTATCTTTTCTCCCTCAACTGATTGTCATTCCCACACTGAGTTGGGTGCCTCACTAGAAGCCGACTGGGCCATTTGGCCACCGTTGATTGGGCCAGGTCTTTTGTTTCAAAGAAACAAATAATGTTTTATGTGGATTTTTCTGATTGGTCACTTTTATAAAATTCATAATAATTAAGTTATAGATAAAAAAAATGTTTTGGATTCAATTAGAGTTTTCTCTACCTTATGGTATCAATTTTATCACCTAACTCTAATATAATAAACATGTGATTTTTCAATGATTTTCCTAATTGTTTAACATTTCTAAAATTCATAACTAATTATCTATAAGTAAAAAAAAAATAAAACATGATATGAACTAAAAAAAATATAATCTATAAAACCTGTGGTCTTGATAACCTCATTCATTAATAATAAAATGATGAATTTTAGGATGTATATAATAAATCTAAACCTAACCCTAACTCTACATATATGTTTAATAGGTCCTTTAGAGACCTAGGCTGGGCCTAGGACTAACTTTGGACTTATGTTAACTCTATCTGAGGTATGTGTATCTTTTTTGATTTTCTAGGAAATACTATGATGACTAATAAATTTTATCATATGAGGCATTACTTGGTTAAATTCTTGATTATCCTTGTTTATATTCTCAAGTTCCTTATTATATCTTGAATTATTGTTGATGTCATTATTTAAGGTCCTCTAGCCTATTATGTGACTTGGATAATCTCATCCTCATTTATTTCATTTTTATTATGACCAAACTTGAATCTTGTATTTACATTATGTGTGAATGAAAATATACTAGGTTTGTTTATTATAGCAGTACATATGTGCTTCCATAATATATTGGATATGCGTATCCGTCCCTAGTGTGCGTATTTTTCTCATATATTTATAGGGGCACACATATTCTTCCTAGGGTGTGTGTTTTCTACTCAAAATATTTTTAGGCTTGAGATTTACATGTCTTGGCCCTACATAAATAAAAGTGGTATAATTGTTTACATGCACTATTTGTGATTGATAAATATTGTTTTATGGCAAGATATCATTTAATGTTCTTTTTTTTTTAAATGCCTAATCTATTGCCTTGATATATCTCTTTAAACTTATCAACTTGAACATCCCCTATTTTGAAGTATCCAATATTTCTCTTCTTGTTGACCTAAGTATTGCCTAGTTGCTATTATTGAACATACTCAATTTTTTTTGTGTCCTTTCCTTTTATTTTCCTCCTCCCAAGTGTTACTTTTTCAACCCACCGAGAGGTAGCACAACCCCCTGGTGTAGGACATGGAGGACATTACATACATACATGGACCTAGATATGGAGAAGGCTCTTAATGGGAGGTAGAATTGAGCTGGTATTCCTCTACTTCAGTCCTAATGATGTTGTACTTTCATGTAAACCCTATTTTGGAGATGATGATATACTTTTATAAAAGTGGATATGGTCATGAAATATTACCCACTTCTATACTTTGGTCTTTTGTATATCATCATTTGAGGGAAAACATATATACACGTATTCCAACATACCATCCTGGTGCGTTTGGAATAGATGGTTTAGTCCTCAAATTAAGTAGGGAGTGGATCCCCTCTTGGGTCCCACCCCTTACATCGAGGCCTATATGCATAGGAAAGAAAAAAGAGGTAGCTCAATGGACCTACTCATTGGGATACATACATGAAAATATAAATATATAAGTGAGAACTTTTGGAGATTTTCCTATACCTAAAAGAAGAACAAATATTTTCTTAAACCACCTTTCGATGACCCTTGAGCCCTCAGTTCTAATTGCTAGGCCACATACTTGTGATGAGTATAATTATATGCAGTTGTAGAAGTAATATACCTTAGGGTTATGTTGAAAAAATGTGATGTGATGCATAGGGTTTATTGAGGGTTTGGGAGGAAGTAGAAGTCCATAGAGTCCAATAATATCCATAGTCAAACAAATCTAAGAGAAACCAGTCAAGAAATGTAAGATTCAAAGGAAGGATAGAAAATACCAATGTTCTAGAATGGTGGATGCGACATTAATAAATCATGGTATTATGACAAGCCAGTGTGCTACAACATCAGGAGGAGAGTATGTCATGACAACTTTCCTAAATTTTCAAGAGAATCCTAAGTGAAGGTACCTATTCTAAAAGAAAAAATATATGTCTTCACCTTACTTGGAATACCACATTATAGGATGCATGTTTGGAAGTATTTGGAATGAAATAATATCTTTGATAGTGATGAAATAACATGTGGTAGAAAGGTGATGCGTAGAGCCATAATGAAGGTCAAACTAGGAAAAGACCTGAAAGGACCAATAGTGAACTATAAACATGTGTTTGATCATTCTATCTTTTTAAAACAATTTCTTGTTAGCATATGATGATGATCATAATAGAAACCAAGATAGTAGCATTAAGTGGTGGAATCTTAAAGGAAACTTCACCTATGTTCCATACATTTTGTGTAAATGTAGCCACACCCAAGCCTGGGTGAAGGAGGAGGGATGGTAGTAGGTTGATATACATCCATAATAACTTTGTCATTTTTTCTCTAACATGAATCCTTATAAAATTTGTTGTAGCATCCCTACCTAGTGACGCGCTACATTGACACATGGATGCAATGATAAATATGCAAGGGGTTTAGACATTACGAAGCTCGGTTGTGTTGAAGGATAAATAAGGGTTTCCACATCTTGGATGGGTGTGGGTAAAGAAGCTAGTCCTGCTGCATCATTGCCCGTATGTAGTGAAAATGTGCAAGGGTTAGCACGTCTTGGATGGGTGTAGGTAAAGAAGCTAGTCCCACTGCATCATTGCCCGATTGTAGTGAATAATTTGAAAGGACAAAATTTTCTATGAATACATGTTAAGAAGTAAGTTTAACAACAAATGATTAGAGTTGGATCTTGGAATATTGGCTCTTTGACAGGGAAATATTAGAGATAGTGGATACCATGATGAGAAGAAAAGTCAATACAACTTGCTTGTAGGAAACCAAATGTACAGGGGAACATTGTAGAGAGACCGGAAACACATGATACAAAATCTAGTATACATGTATTGATAAACATAGAAATGGTCTATGTATTATGGTTGATAATATGTTCAAAGATGATGTTGTCAAGATCACAAGGATGGGTGATAGAATCATATCTATCAAGGTTGTTCTTAGGGGAAAGATTTTTAACATTATTACCGGTTATGCCTCTAAGTTGGCTCTAGAGAGGAGGCTAAGAATGATTTTTGGGATGACATGATTGATTTGGGATTACCGACAGATGAGAAGATCGTTATTGGGAGTGATTTAAATGGCCATTTGAGGAGTTGAAATGCTAGATATGAGAGAGTTCATGGTGGTTTTGGATATGGCAACAGGAACGGAGAAGGAGAGAGGATATAAAACTTTGTAGTTGCATATGATATGATTTTTGCAAACACCCATTTCAAAAAAAGAGAAACTCATACGATTATTTTCAAGAGTGGGCACAATTTTATCCAAATTTCTTAGCTCCTTATCATTTGGGTGGATCATAAACTATGCAATGATTGTAAAGTGATTCTTGGTGAAGAACTCATGACCCAACAAGGTTTGTGGTTTTAGATATTGACATGAAGATCTATATATGGCAAGCATAACAAAAACAAGATAGAAACATCCAATGGTGGAATCTTAAGGGAGAAAAGAAATTGACTTTTCATGATAAACCCATCAAGGATGGAACTTGGAACTTGGAGTCTGATGTTTAAACTATGTGGCATAACATGATCTCCTATATATTAAAAATTGCCAAAGAGGTTTTGGGGGGCCCAAATATTGTGCATCTCCACAGAAAGAGACTTAGTGGTGGAATGATGAAGTAAAAAAGGCTATTAAACTGAAAAGGGAGATCCATAGGAGCTTGCAAAAATCTTGAGATGATGCTATGTTCCGTAGATACAAGCAGGCAATGAAAAAAGGTAAATAGGTTGTTCAGGAGAAAAGGTCTAGATACTTTGATGATATTTATAAGAATCTTGACACAAGACAAGGGGATGATATTTATAAGAAGCTAGTATATATATATATATATATATATATATATATATATATATATATATATATATATATATATATAGGGTATATCTTCTCTACCCGTGCGGGTAACTAAGATTCACTACCCATGCATAAGTTTTGTAATAGGAAGGTATGCATTTGTAATGAGACGGTCCAAATTGTAATAGACATACTCCTTTTGTAAATACAACGTGATGTTTGTATTCTCCGTCAGGAAACAGTAAAATATATATTTATGACTGTAACAGCGCTGTAATACAAAACGAGTCTTTGTATAACAATTTTGATCATCTCATTACAAATTTGAACCGTCTCATTACAAATGCATGCCTTCCTATTAAAAAACTGATGCACGGGTAGCGAATCTTAGTTACCTGCATGGGTAGCGAAGATATACCCATATATATATATATATATATATATATATATAGTATAAGAGAAAGGAAAGAAAGAGACTTGAGTAATGTAAAATGCATTAAGAATGAAGATGGTAGAGTGTTGGTCAAGGATGGTGATATCAAGAACTAATGTAGAAATTACTTCCATAAGTTTTTCAATGGAGATATTGTAAATAATGTTAATGACTCATGTGACATGAATACAAGATATATCATTTACATATGATGACTTTCATCATTCAAGGTCAAGAATGCTTTGAAAAAGATGAATATGAGAAAGGCATGCAGACCATACAATACTCAAATTGATGTATGGAAGAGTATGGGGGATGGAGGAGTGGTTAACAAAACTCTATAACAAGATCATGAAGACCAAGAAGATGTTGTATGAGTGGAGAATTAGTAATATAGTCCTATCTACAAGAACAAATATAATGTTTAGAGCTGCACAAACTACTAAGGTATCAAGTTGATGAGTCACACAATGAAGCTTTAATAGAGGATTATTGAGTAGAGGCTGAAATCCATAATGCAGATATCAAACAACCGATTTGGTTTCATGCCTGGAAGATCAACAATAGATGATATATTTCCAAAAAGAAGGCTTATGATCATCATATGGTTTTTACTACATTGGAAAAGGCTTATGATCGAGTACCTAGGGAACTGTTGTGGATGGTTTTGAAGAAAAAGGGTGTGCCAGTTGAATACTTTGACTTGACTAAAGACATGTATGATATCTCTACTGCAAGTGTGAAGACTCCTACAAGAAAGACACCAACTTTTCCTGTCGCGGTTGAACCAAGGATCAACACTCAACCCATATCTACTCATTCTTGTTATGTATGAGTTAACAAAGAATGTTTAGGATGATATTCCTTGGTGTATGTTATTTGCTGATGATATTGTATTGATTGATGAAACTAAAGATCGATTGAATGACAAAGTTGAACTTTGGAGAAAGGCACCAGAATCAAATAGATTGATGTCTAGCAGGATAAAAACTGAGTATATGCATTGCAATTTCAACCAATCTTGCAATTGTGAATGGTGGAGCCAAGCTGGATGGAGTAAACATACCAAAATGTGATAAATTTGTGTTACTTGTCTTCTATTATATAAATGGATGGGGATGTCCAAAATGATGTTTTCACAGGGTCTCTGCAAGATGGTTGAAATGGAGGAGTGAAACCAAAGTATTATGTGATTGAAAGATCCCTCTGAGATTAAAAAGTAAGATTTTATAGAACTTCTATACGGCCAGGCATGCTCTATGGGAGTGAATGTTGGATGGTGAAGAAACAAGGTCTCAAAAAGATGAACATGGCTGAAATGTATATGGTGAGTTTCATGTGTGAGAAGACAAGAAAAAATCTCTTGACAAATGATTATATTAGGAAAAGTGGGGTGGCAAACATTGAGGACAAGTTACACGAGGGCCGACTTAAATGGTATGGACATGTGCCACACATATTGACTAATGAGCCTATATGAAGTAATGCTATTGAGTCAAGCACAATTATTAGAAGAAGAGGAAAGCCTAAATTAACATGGGAAGAGCTTATAAAGAGAGATTTTGAATCTCTACATCTTAACTAGAATATGGCCCATGATAGAGCTGAATGGAAATGAAAGATCCATGTAGCCCACCCCAAAATAGTTGGGACTGAGGATTAGATGATGATGATGATGATATGATGATGCTCATGGATAAATGACTGGAGCAAAGGGACTGGGGCGAACCACAGTGTGATTTGAGACCATATTTATCTCATTAAAAACTATGAACAAGGGACGACCTCATTCGCGAGTCTCATCAATCTACAAATACATATGGGGGCCTGATTGAATACAAAGATTCACATCCTAAATGAACTATGGATCACATGATAACATAACTAATATGAAAACCCCAATAAGTTTACCAAATTGGACGAGTCACCAATTGTACACACTAGTAGAATTGTATGCATGCAACTACATGAGGTACAAAGGAGTGGTCATGTACTTACGTAGTCTTAAAAATATGCGAGTCACAAATGAGTGGTCAGAAAAATCATAAGGTACACATATGTTGTTATGTAAGTGCAATAAACACACAAGACTAGTTGTTATGTAAGGAATTATGTAAAACTCAAACTCTCTTTTATGGAGTGGCATTTAGAAATATTCTAGATCACACAAAATTAAAGAAAAGGCCTGAGGGAGTAAGAATAACCTGAACCCTCTGGGGCCAATATATTTGGATAGAGATCCTAACCTTTTTTATAAGAAATAAGAGAACAACTTAGACTAGACTACTACTATAAAATTAGTTTAACCACATCATTTTGTGCTTTAGCATTTGAATAACTCTAAAAGTGCTAAGAAGACCTAAACCTAAAATATTAGATGTGTATGGTCTAGTGGTTTGAAGGTAGAACATGAGTCATGAAAACCCTTACAAATACCTAGTCAAAAATGTATTAAAAACTCTTTTTTTATGTTGTATAGTGAATTCAAGCACACACACACACTATATATATATATATATATATATATATATATAGAGAGAGAGAGAGAGAGAGTCTGGCTAGAATACACTCGAGTGTATCCGGAGCGGAACACACTCAAGTAGTTTTTCATGATGCAATATTTTTTTTGAAAATCTAATCCGTTGATCTTATTAAACATCTCGTGAACAGCTCATACACAAAATTTGAGCACATTTGGATATGTATATCTCATGTTATGAAGAACGCAAAAATTATGCATTTCAAATTAGTTTCGTGCGTCGATTTTGTTGCCCTTGGATGAGTGACTTACACTCATCCAAATGGGCTCAAAATTTGTATGTAGCCTAATTATAGTATGACGGTGAAGATCAACAGTTTACATTTTGCAAAAAATAGTCTTGATATGCAAACACACTTGAGTGTATTCGTGTGATCCGTACACTCGAGTGTATTCTAGCTTAACTCTCTCTCTCTCTCTCTCTCTCTCTCTCTATATATATATATATATATATATATATATATATATATATATATATATATATATATATATACTGTGTTTAAGAATCTTTGGTGGACGAATATTTATGAATAAATATGTTATGTTAGAATTAACATAGTGTCAAGTAGGAAATCATAGATGTATGTGATACCTAAAGGGCCTGGAAAAAATGACTTCAAAAGTATCTACACTCCTAGAGATGTAAGGATATGGCTAAAGGCTAATGATACATAAAAAATATGAAGAATGGAAAAACTTACAACTATGATTTTTATAGGTTGAGACAAGTGTTGAATCTATAACATAGAGCCATGCCATTGAATCACATTGAAAGGACATAGTATATTCACTCTACTATGACCAAGTTAGAGCAACTAAAGCTTATAAAAATACTAAGGGATGTTGTACACAAATTTAGGAGTCTTAAGAAAAGTAGTTCTATTTGGACAAAAGATTGCTAATAACTGCTTTGAGTTAAAAAAACATGTTCATGTATAAAGAGTAATTCATTGAGCACGACTCGACACAATTTTTGAATAATAAAGTGATACATATATTAACCATATTTACATGAGAAATTAAGGTAAATTTTATATTTGGACTAAAACCAAATAATTGTTTCATCTATTGTGGGTTCTAGATATTAGGAACCCACCATTAATACACATAAGTTGTGTATCAGATGAAAATCATGAGTTTACATTGAAGAAAAAAAAATCCTTCAAGCATTAGTGATTGATCAAGATATATTTAATTTTACTAACTCAACCCCTTATTGATATAGATTGTAGATATAGCTCATGCACATCAATATAATCTAGGTGATAATATGATCACCTGGTGGTACAATTTGTTATATATATGACAACCTTAATAAAGGTTGATGATAGAGTATATGAAACATTACTAAAATGGGATATTAACCTCAATAGTAAATGTGAAACACCTTTTTGGTTTGGTAAATCTAATATGGATTTTATTGTTATAATACCTCATCAAAGAATTGTTGGTTTCTTTTATTCACAAATTTGATGTGAAACACTTTGTTTCCTTGAACCTAATAAAGCACATTCTTTTGTTTTATTCACATGTGGTAACTCAAGTGGTCCTATCATGTTATCCTGACACTTATCCTACTTACAATTATGTGAAAATCATATCCAAATGCCAATATAATATATCTAGATCAATCATGTTTTCATTATATTGTAATTTTTAATCGACCACAACATGATTGGGAATGAGTTTTAGTGATAATATTGACATTTCATTGGAATGGAAAACATTCATAACACCCCGAGAGGATTATAAATGAATAATCCAAATCATAGTTTTCATAGTGAGACACCCTATATTTGGATGATTACTTCAGATATATGGGGTGTTATATTTGGACCATGAGACAAGTCTCATGTAACAACCAAGTTGTAGTGTAAGTGGTGTGGTGTGGTATAAATATGTCTAACATCACATAGCCTACCTCAAAATTAGGGTCAACCCTTATATGGGATGCCTAGTGGACATTTGTTCACCAGGATTGGAGGATGGCATGGGGGTTCACACAAACATGTGACCATGCATGCTAGGTCAGGATGAGGACTGGATGTGTTTCAGGCTAGGTAGGGCCAGGCTTAGGAATGATATTTGGTCTTTGATTTCTGTTTACATTACACGATGTTATATTTATATTTTTCATAATACATGAGGAATATATTTTTTGTCAGACATACTGTGATTTGTATCTCACATATGGTATAGATTTTTGGATATAGTACATTAAATTGTATTATAAGATACATTGTGAACTTTGTTGAATTCATAATTGGATATGTATAACACTTAGGTAGACATATGCATATATTTGAATGGATTTAGATCAAAAAAATTATCTACGAATGATATCTTGTTGTATTCACTTCATTAGTTAGAACACAAACATAATAGATTGGCAATGTATTAGGATACTCTTTTTTATTCAGAAACATGTCAGTGTTTTTATGTAAGAGAGAGACTAACCTACTCCATATGGGTTCTCATTCATGTTTACTAGATGATTTTTTAGCCTATTGAGGTTGTAGTATCCATGTATTGAATAGAGTTGAAAGAATATCCTTCTTTAATGATTGGGCTACTATCATGCATTTTAAGTGTATCTTGGTAGAGGCGACCACATTTCAAAATGGTGTGCCCCTCTACATGATAGACCTGGCAGAGCTCCTGGGCTACTCTGACTTACTGAGGGAATGAAACTCTCCCATAATTCTAGAAGGAGTATTCAAGGTTGATCATTTATAAAGATACATCAATAGCCTTCAACTAAGACTTGTCTTCCAATATAACAACCTTTAGAGCTCTAACTTTCTTGATGTACCCCAGTTTTCTTGGTTTTCTGACCTACTATTCACAACTTTCCATGCATTGTAAAAGCTTTGCCTCAAGAAGTTTACCTTGGAAGCTACATCAAGACATTGCTTTCTATGATCATCCGTTTTCATGTAAATGTTTTCAATAAATTGTATGGAGGGAATGCCATGAAAGGGTATATGTATAGTAACTCATTATATCATTTGAAATAATCAAATAGAGATTCATCTAGGAGTTGTAAAAATGGGTGATTTGTCATCAAATCTATTAAGTGAGTGAGGGTGGAAAGAATTTCTCTAGAAATTGTCTTTGATGTTTATCCCAAATGTTGATGATATCAGGATCTAGAGAGTTGTACCCCGTTCTAGATTTATCTACAATATAGTAGATAAATAATTTTATCTCGGTGGCTTCTTTGGTCACACCTTGCTATTTCCTTAATCTACAGAGGCAGTGAACTTGTTAAATGATCATGTGTGTTCTCAGTGACTTTGCCTATAGATGATGTTATGCATCATCTTGATTTTGTAATTTGATGCCACAATAGATGGATGAAAAATGAGGTGGTGGACATTTGCAACTTTAGGAATAGATAAATCTTGTAGCCGTCTCTGTCTTTGTTCTTATTCATCTAGTCATGACACTTCTTGCACAACTTCTTTATCTTCTTCTAAGAGTCTTTCTCTATGCTTTCGATGTGGATTTCTCACTGTGATTGATTTCTTCTTCCACCATCATGGATCCACATTCATCAAGGAGCAACTTGTGGTAGGTTCTTTTGATCTTGAAGTTGAATTGTATGATGGAGATGATACTGGAAGAACACTGCATACACTAGAGATGTTACTTTATAAAGGTAGACAACTAAAAATCAATGGGTGGAAGAGGATGAAATTCAACTAAATATTTAATATTATTAATTGTCAAGCAACCCAACTAATCCAAGTTCGTTAAGTTGATAAAAAAATCCTTTATTTCCTAAGAACAATTTGTTTAAATTCATGATAAATTTGCACGTGCAAGTTTCCAAGTGATGAAATCCCTTGATTTTACCTAATATAAGTGTCCTCCAATTCTACATGCAAGAGGATGTATATTATCATAGTATATTTAGAACATAACCCCTAGGATGAAATATTTAAAAACCAACTTAGCGTTGTAACCACACAAGAAGTTTATTTAAGAAAAATTGGATTTAGTTGATTGTTCATCGCATTTCAATAATAAATTATCCGGATCAAAGTTCTAAATATTAATGATGGAAACTTTGGGTGGAATAATTTAACCACCCTTTCTTGTTTTGTTTCTCTCATTCCATCATCAACAAGCATGAACATACAAAGGTTGAGTTCAAGTAAATCCAATCATTTTGGAATGAGGTTTACACTTGAACATATATCACTTCGAAACTCATTGTCATGTTACTTAGATGTCATTTATCCATCATCTCAGAAAACACATGTTAGAAGATCTCACCAAGGGTTAAACATGGAAAAAACCTAGATCTTAGGTTTGAAGTTCTATAGAAACATGATTTGGTAGTCTTCGTATATATTTACCAAACACAAAAAAGGCATGAAACATTTGATTCAAAACATAGCATGGTTCATATAAGTAGAGATGCTATAAAAAGAACAAAAATGGGCAGCGAGGCTACTCCCCACATCCTAGAGAGGGGACTATTATCTCATCATAGTAGTAACAAGAGCAATAGAAAAAGAGACAAAGAAAGACATCATCATAGTAGAATATGGAGACACAACTGTGGCATGTGGTTTCCTATCTTCGAGCTTGGAGATGATGTGGTTGAAGAATCAATGAGGTATACCCCTTGATGTTTGTTAGAGATGGACTTGTGGTCACCAATCTCCCTTCTTTTTGGAACACATTTGTTACTCTATGGGGTTGTAGGTCTGTCAATGGGGATGGTGGCATCAATCAATGGGAGGATGGTTTCATCAATATAACACTTTTAAAGTCTAGACCTTGGATCTTTGGTGGATGTGGAGGATGTACTAGACTTGCATATATTGCGGTCAAGTTTGAGCATCTTTTGTCAATGAATTTGTTAATCAATGGAATCAATTGATGAAAGATGAACTTAGAGGGAGCTTAGAAGCCTGTCAACATGGAATTTGATGATGCCATGCCAAAGAGGCCATGGCTGATATATATACAATGATGTTAGGGTTTAGTCTTGAAACTCTTTAGTTGCTTGTAGTGATGTCATAATTGATAATGAATGCACAAGAAACAACACGAGGAAGACAAGGAGGTATAGCAACAAGCAGAATCTATATCAGCTGATAATTGGTGTAGAAACCCCATTGGGAAGTGATCTTATTGATATATGTATATATCACATAGGAGATTCATCAAGTAGAATTGTCATTGGTAGACAAGTTTCATTGGGAAACAAATGTCATATGTATATGGAGTAAACAATCCACAATGCAAATGTCTTTCTGGGTGGGGACCCATGGGACAGGATACACATCGATTAATTCCTCATCAGTTTAAGATTCACTAGTTGAAGCATGGTTAGTTCAAAAAATTCCTCAACGATCAAGAATCCCATAAACCAATGATGCATGCCAAAATCAATGAAAATGTGTGTTGATGGAAGTCCCATTAGTTGATGAGAATGCATATTGATTGGAATGTGGGTTAATGGGAGTCTATTTAAGGGGATTGACGTGTGTCATTAGGCCCAGGTTTGGGAGAGATGGAAAAACTGAGGAGGTCTATGAGACATGAGAGTAGTTGGAACATCAATCTAAGTTCGTGTGTAGAGATCAAAGCTTGAAACTTCCACAAAAATCAAGGAATTATGTCAAAACACTTACTAATTAGCATAAAACCAAGGAAAACTAAATGTAAGGTAATTATAAATAAAAATGGGAGATTGGAATACAAAAATAGGCTAAAAATATGACTAAAACTAGGATACATATGCATTCTAGGGAGATATTGAAAAATCATGATGTTATATATTATCAACATTAGAATTTAAGGATCAAAAGTATAACACTGAAGATCTTAGTCTTGACAAATACTCTGTGGCTAAGTTTCACATGTTTTAGCGAAAATTTGTTTGTTAACATGCACATGAGGATTTTCTTAATAAAGTGGTTTGTTAGAGTTTGTATAAGATCCCTAATATGTATTAACTCCTAAATAATGTGTTTTTAATTTTAGTAACATGTTTGTATTCTTGTTGATGTATGTTTTGGGTGTTTTGTCAATTTGTGTGTTGCTTAAGGGCATATATACAAATTACCCATGGTTAAGGGTTTCCCTAAAATTTGTATGTATCATTTTTCCTATATTCTCTCTCTCTCTTTCTTATACTTGGTGGATGCACTTAGATGATCTAACCCAGCCTTGTTTCCCTTTCATTGGTTGTGGACCAATGGAGGTGGTATGCCGATCCATTGGAAGAGGACCAATGGAAGTGTGCCTAGTTTTTCATTGATTGAGGACCAGAGACACTCTTTGGATTTTATGTAAGTTTGTGTACGTTCAAATTCTAATTGGATAGAAAACAAATGTTGTTAACATTGTAGGGAGTGGGGGTTGAGGTGGGAGATTTGGCGGCAGTGGTTGCAGTCGGTGTCACCCCTATGATGGTGGAGGGGGTTGGATCAAGGTAGGGGATGGCACAATGGGGGGGAGGAGGATATGGATGGGGGAGATTATAGCACATCTCAAACCATCGATCAGGTAGGACTATGCCTCTTCTTTAGTCCCAATAAGGGGGGCATTAGGTTTAGAACTGCCAAACATGATACCAAGAAAGCCAACATGGGATCTACTCGAAGAATAGTAAACTTGGAGGAAGATTTCCTCGACTTCATCAACACTCTGTGGTTTAAAGGGACTGATTCATTTGTAAACCCTAATGAATCTGATCACTTTGACATATTTATAATGACACTTACTGGAGGTAACTGTGTTGGCTCCTCAGATGCCACCATGTTGGGGCCGAAAAATTCCTCGATGATAATACAAGATGAGCATATTAAAATAAACATGGAGGAGTAGATTTTAGATGTAGATCTCAATTGATTAGCGACCATCGATCTAATTAAACCCTAGAAATTTTCAATGGTACTTAAAACTGTTGGCATCAACATCGAATTCCTAACCTTATAAGATAGGCTAAAGAAGATGTGAATCCCCATGATCAGAGGACACTTACTGACTTGGAGACTAATTACTTTGTGGATCAAATCAATTATTAAGAAGAATTTGTGAAAGGACTTACAAGAGGCCCATGGACTCTTTTTGGTCACTACATCTCAGTTCAACAATGGTCGACTGAATTCTCCCTTGATGACAAATTCCCTAAAAGAATTACAACTTGGGTCTATTGTCCCAAACTTCCACTGCAGTTGTACCAACATGACCTTTTGAGGAAAGTGGGTAACAAATATGGGAATTTATCAAAGCTGATGTCAATGCCATTGAAGGTCTAAGAGGAAGATATGGGAGACTTGTTGTGGAATAGGATACATCTATTCCCTTTCTCTCAACGTTGCATCTCAATGGCATAGTTATCAAACTAGAGTATGAATGCCTGCTTCTATTATGCTAAATGTGGAAAGCTCATGCACACATCCAAGGATTGTCCAAACACGATGTAAACTATAGTTAAAGAACCCACTGTGGCGTTGATAAAACCAAAGGGGTCCAACTAAGTGGGATATAATGCAGCCATGCATGCGGTACCATATACATGGTAGAATAAACCACCATAAAAGGAAGTACAAAAACTAAAATAAACCAAGAACACATATGGTGATCTATTGGAACTTGAGGAAAAACATGTCGACACAATTGAAGAAGGTACATCACAAAGAGGGAAAACATATAAATCAAAGGGTGACCCATGATGGTAGAAAATATGGATCCCACTGGAGTATAATTTTGATAACAACCCATTTTCTCACCTACCAAATGATGAGGTGGCAAAATCTACCCAGAAGGATGACCAATGAACACATCTCTCAGTCAATCTTGTAGATAATGAAGTTTAAAAACGTGATGAAATGAGGGAAGATCAGAACCTAAAGGAGAGTGAAGATGATGATAGATATCATGAGGAAAAGAATATTTTCTCCATCTCAAAAGTCACTGGGGATTCTATAGGTTCCATCAGAAGGTCTAAAAGACCTGGGGTAAAAAAAGGATGTTAGTGCCCCTTTCAATAAGTATGTGGAAAAGTATAAAGATGTTGGTGGGGAGGAGAGTGACCGTGAGATGGTTGTATTTGGCAATATTGAGTTGGCATAATCTACTGAATCTCTTCCCAGGTTCCACTCATATTCTTGTGTGTTATATGTCAATAATTGTTTAGAATATTCAAGGGGCATGTTCAGATGAAACACATCACATCCTCAAAGAGATGGTTACATAAAATTGAGTGTCCTTGCAATTCTGAAATCCAAGTGTAGTGGTAATGAGGCTCTAAACATTGTTAAGAAAGTTGATTTCTCTAAATCCTTTCATGTTAAAGCTATTGGGTATCTAGGGGTATCCGGGTCCTTCAGAAAAAATTGGAAACAAGTTTCCATGTCATTAAATGTCACTCACAATTCATTCATGTTTCTCTTGGAGGCGTGGGTCTGATTACATTCATGTATGGTATTCCAAGGCCTGGTCTGTGCAAGCTTCTGTGGAAACATATTGAAACTATGTCAACCACCATTACTGACCCCTAGGTTGTCCTTGGGAACTTCAATACAATTTTGTGCTTATCCAAAAAAGATGGAAGCAAGGAAAAGAAGGTATCCATAAATTCTGCTATGTATGATTTTAATGAAAAAATTCAAAATTCTTGTCTTAAAGGTAGTAAAATCACCTTCCAAAGTGGCCTTCTTTTTTAAAGGTTTGATACAACACTAGTCAATGATAATTGGTTTCCTACTAATCATGACTTTGTCCTTGAACAGTTAAACCAGGTGGACTCCAATCATTTCCCTCTTCTTCTAAGGAAACCTACCTGATCAAGGAGTGAATAAATCTTTAGAATCAAAGAACATGGCGACATGATCTAAAGTTTAAAGTTTTTCTTACTAACAAATTAAGCTCTCATCTTCCTTTTATCTCTTCTCTCCAATCCCTTATGCCAGAGTGGCTAAAATGGGAAAAGAAATCATCAAATTCTACCAGTAACAAGAAGAAAAAATTGCTTTGGCAAATCTCTCAAGTACAGAGAAGAATAGAGTATTGTGATCATTATCAACTATCTATTATGCGTTGATCCCTTGTCAAGCAATACCAAATGATTTGGAGCACTGAAAAATCCAACATTAGATAGATGAGTCACATCAACTGGATTCAACTAGGTGATGGTAATACCTATTTTATCACATGTATGTAAAGTCGAAGGGGAACATCAACAACATCATCAACTAAAAAACAACCTTAGAATCAAGGTTATGGAAGATCAAGAACTCTAGGACATTGTTTATTCTTATTTCAAATTAGTTTTCTGTCCAACTAGAAATGGTAGAAACAATAGTTCATATGCATTTTCTTTGTGTGGTAGATTTTCAACAATTCTTCAACCACATGGGACAACACTTGAAGCAATTCAAATGAAATAGAAGTGAAGAAAGTCCTTTTTATGATGTCCCCCAAAAGGCACCATGGCCTGATGGAGTGGATGTTGGGTTCCTTCAAAGCTTCTAGTCTAATTTTAAGGAATCTATAATGGTTATTTTGACTAATTTATTTTCCAATAGTGTTTTTAATGAAGGGATGGAAGACTCTCTCACTGTTGGATCAAAGGGCTCTAGGGGTGAATAGAACTAAAAATACTCACACAAAACTTGTTAGACCTTCAAGTTACTTCAATAGGAAAGAAGGTAGAACCACTTACCAAGAAGGGTAACCACCAAGAATCACCACAAGGAAAGTGATCTAGCTCGAAGGCACCACATGCAAGGTTGCTTGGCCACAAAAGCTCTAAGGTCAGTCCCTTGCTTGCTCCATCAAGATCCAAGGATGAACAAAAGAGAGGGGAGAAGAAGCAGGGCCGAGAAAGATCACTTGCATGAAGGAAAAAGTAGTTATACACCCAAGGAGGAGGGAAGTAAGGTAGGGTGAGGTGTCAACATAAGAGAGCACCGAAGGGACACTTGTCATCAAAGGAAATCAAAATGCAACCACTAAACACATGCATGAAACTCATGGTGACAAAACCTAGGTGGGATATCGACCACTTGGGTTACCACCACCCTAGAGGTCAAAACAAACACCAAGAGATCATGTCTTGACCATAACAAAAGGTCACCAAACAACCTTGGTTGAAACATATCATAAGAAGACAAACCATCTCGACCAAAAACACCTCAAGACCATCAAGGTCGAAACAAACCACTCAAGGAAGGTGTGTTGGTCAAAACACACACAAGGCACACCAACAAGGTCAAATCAATGGTCGCAACACTCAACCAAGCTCAACATGGTCGACAACAAAAAAACCCTAGAAACCATAGCATCATCACATGATGCCAACTCATCAACCAAGGTCCAAAAAGGCACCCTATAGCATCATTATCTCTCTCATGATGCTAAAGAACTAAGTTTAGACTCAACATGTGAAAAATTGCAAGATAACCCCTTGACATGGGTAAATTGCAACTGGTCCAAAACAAGCATACAAAGCTCCAACATCATCAAAACAAAACCAAACAGGAAACATAATCTTGTCACATGTTAAAAAAGCATCTCAAAGGATTAGATTAAGGTTCTAAGCATCTTATTAAACAACACAAGTGTACTCAAGCACTAAGCTAGGCCATGGGTCTTACAAGATCCATCAAACTGATATTTGTCATTCTTCATTCTTGAATGAATAACAAGTGGCTTCCTACAAGTTGAAACTCCTCTTGCACCCTACTCATATATCCTTTGCATAAATCTTGGGTATACTCCTAAAATACTTCACATATGTCTTCTTGTACTTCATCTTCTTCTTCCTCATTATGATAGTCTCTTTCGATACGACACATTCATTTGCATAGATAAAAGAGTGGGGAAACCTCTCATTTGTCTCATCAGTCAACACTAGCTTTGTGTTCTAGTCTTGGATTTTATGGTTTGTTTTTAATGGTATGTATGTGTATATTTTTATATGAACCTACCTCCAAGTCCTATACTTGGTTTTCCTTTTCAATCTTCTCCACCTCACCAATCTTCTCAAATTTGATCTAATATTTACTCCAAGATTAGTATCCCAACAATAGGTTATACAAATAGATCCAGAAAGGACTTGTATTTAGTTAGAATTTGAAATTTGTTTACCCCCTTTATCTAATTAATATGATTAGGGTTGTCAAAGTTCTAGGGATCTCCATCCACCACATGTTCTTTGTTCTTCAAATGGTACAATTTGTTGAGAATACATTTTTTGGATGTATCTAAAGTATGATTTCCACACTAGACCCATGTGTCCTCTCAAGGGAAAGAAAATTAAATCTTTGACCATTAAAAATTCACTTGTTGTCCATACTTCCCATTGTTCTTAATTTTGTGTTGGTTCTTCCATTGAGAAGTTTGTGATGTAAGTGCTCTCTTTGATTCTCAGGGACCCACACCTCGTAACTAAGTCCTATGCCATAACTAAGAAAGGGATAATAGAAATGGAATGCACGTGTCCTATATTAATCTCTAATCATGTCCAATAATAACAATTGAATGCTTTATTTTTTTTCAAACTCAATAGATTAAGTGGAATCTCTAATTTAATTAAACTTGCTCTATTTGTGCCCTATTTTTGCAGTTTCATGTACATTTTGGACTAAGATGTAAATTCAACATAGAAAAACTAATTGCAATTTGAATTCAAATTAGATGTTATATTTCATATCTATACTTGATTTTATCTTCTTTCTATGCTTTAGAACTTGGTTTGTATAAGGTTTCATCCTTGGTTCCTAACCTAGCCTAGATGGTCGAGCTTCATTTGCTGAACCTTTAGGCTCACTAGATTAGAGCCTACCCAACCTTAATATTTTGGAGGTAGAAGGTCCTTGGATGTCTACCTATCAAGAATACCTCATAGGATTTGGTAGACCTTTGATAAGTTTGAGAGAAGGAGGAGGTTTATAGGGTTGCATGGGTTTAACATGATAGCTTTATTTGTTCCTCGATAGATTTTCCTTCGGAAATGATCTTGGATATATTCATGGATGATGAAACTCAATATGTATATGATTATGGAACCCACAATAGGGTGAGCATTGGTTCCTTTAGACCTAATACCTTGATACCATTTCCAATCTTGTCCTTCGATAGAATAGGATAGTTGGGTTTGTTTTAGTGTCTTGTATGTTTCCTCTATATATACCCAACATAATAAATCCTATAGAATTATTTATCTAATTTGGAACCTTATGGAAATGATGAGGGGAATCAATAAACCCTTGACATTCTTTCTTGAAGGTTGACAGCTTGGAGAAAGTGTTTGCATGTACTTTCTTGTTGATGATTCGAGCTTTATTGGTTGATTTAAGACCTTTTAGATTATTTTCAACCTTATTCAACATAATATATTCCTTATATGATCTATTATTTTTATTTACCTCTCATCTTCTTCCTTGGATCGACTTCCATGAATTTCCATGGGGGAACTTACTTATCTAGGTATAGAACCCTTTTTATCTATCTTTTTTCTGTAGGTTCTTTGACCTAGCATGGGGATACCATGTTGGAGATAGAGTAGTTGTTTTGGACATGTATAGGAAGTTATGTCCTAGCGATATGGTTTGTGTAAGTTCTATCACCATCAACTGTGAGAACGTCTTGCTTAAAATTCACATGCAAACCCTAATCTTGCTTGGATTTTTTTGTATAGTAAAAAGTGGAGATTAAATGGACTACATTACTGTAATATGGAGTAATTATCAATTTATATGCCTTAGATTGATTTATAACGGTGATTAATAGTAAGGGATGAGTATTGAATTGGGACATCCAAATCCAACTCATGTCCCAACCTGCATAACTTCACCCATATCTGGTCCATGTAATTTATATGGGTGGGATGAGCCAAAAAAACTTCACCCAATTTTTCTTTTGTGGGCCGAGTTAGATTCAAGGTAAACCCAACCAAAAAATCCCATATACCTATTGTAATGAGCTCACTTTTCGACAACCCCCAATGAAGGAAGGCCTTAACGTTGAGAGCCATTACCTAATATTTTCCAAGGATCATGATTTAGCAAATAATAAATAATAGTAAATAATTTACACTAATTTAAATATTTTATTTACAAGAAGTTCTTCTAGAAATTACATAACTTTCCATCATAAAAATTGTACATATGAGAATTATATGAGAAGAAGTATATATCTAATCCTCCTTACAAGTAAACTTTAATGTCTTCAAGTAATTTTATCATTCCATCATATCTTGATATCACCTTAACTAGAATGTACCTAAAACACCATGAAACAAAAGCACAAATCAATATAACAAGTTAAATTGTGTACGTGGGGTGCACACAAAAGTGTGCAAGTAAACTAACAACATATATTTTACCAAATACTTGCAAATAAGAACTAGCATTTTGTACACATAATATTTTTGTGTGTGATACTTATAGTTGCATTATAATTGAACATAATGTAAATAAACATCCAACAATTTAGTTGCTCAGTCTTTGAAAAGCACTTGGAAAACACTGGCAACTAATGTGGGTAGTCATAAGCATAACCACGTACCTCAATAATGATCCATATAAATTGTTGAATCATAATTTAGGCATATCATCCAATCAAGAAAGCATAGAGGAATTCAAGCAATAAATACTAAATATGCATGTATCTAAATCATAAAGTGTCACCATCACATTATTCACATCAAATCCTACCTGGGTCCTAATCTAGGGTTTAGGTTTCCTTGTTATTGAGTTATCATTAGAGTCATGTTTGATATTCCAATTCCCATGTTCATGGATCTAGTGACTTAACAACCCTAATTCATATTATATGTAGCCCAAATCATCAAATATACCATATTACTTTAACATGACTACTAGATGCAATTATGTTCCTAATGACATAGAAAATATGATATTGAACCCTAATTACTTCATATGCATGATTATTCATATTAGGGACCCTAAGTATAATCATTATGATCATAATCATGTCAAATCACCATTATATTCCACATTATAAGATAATAGAATAAATGAAAGATTTTTCATGTTCTCTACATATTAAAGTACAAATCTAAGTTTTTATGCCTTAATCACCACTTCAACATATGTTTGCACTAATTTTTAGAATTGGGATCATATCCATGTCTCAAATATATTTTATTTGCATTCCTCTCATATGTTTTGATAGATTTTCACACATAATTCGTTTCTAACCTAGTTACCAATAATTAACTATGAATTTCACAATACTAATGGATCTTATCCAATAAAACATTGCCATGTCAACATTATACTATATCATCGACTTACTAGAAATCTGGCACATAATTAGGGGGAAAAGATATTGTTGCCCTTGTGATTTGAACATGTGCAAAGGGGTCATTCTGGTCATTTCATTCTATCCGTCTCCTTTTTTGTGAAAGGAGGGTTCCACATGCCTAGAGCATCCACGACTGTGACATTTCTTCATCCCACCATCGTTGCACGACTGGTGCAAGGCTCAGTCATCTCCTTGGGGTCTCTATAGACTTGAAGACCTCCTCTTTCTAGCTAGAGACTACCCAAGCCGTTGAGATGAAGTTTTCCTTCATCTCTACATCAATGCAACCAAAGATACATCTACAGACTGAAAAACATCTCCTCAACTCCGCCTACCATAGCCACCATCTTAATGTTTCCTCTTCACCATCGGCTGACCTAGTTCTAGTTCAATGGAAACAAAACGTTTGTTGTGACCTCTCCTAGTAGACTCTACTAGGTTGTGCTTGGTTTCCAAAAGACGAAAAGGGTGGGGTAACGAGGCTGCTAGGTTGGTTTTATTGATAGTAGGCCTATGTACTACTTCCTTTGTGATTCTAGTCCAGTCTTAGAGATCAGCTAGCTCCCCTCATATGTAGGAAGGAGGACATGGGGTGCTACAGGGGAGTCCATGACCATTTCTTGTAAGTCCAGAAGGGTTTGGAACCCTATTTCATTGGTTAAGATGACACCCTTATATAGGTACTAGGGGTAAGGATTGTGTTACCCAGGGAGAAATAGAAGGTAGGAAAGGTGGGTGCCCTTCCATGTTTGTTCCCTTGGTCAAATGTACACGTACATATATTCATTTCTTTCCAAAAGGTAATTGTCATGCCATAATTTTATCTCTCATGGCTATCAAAATTAAGCATCCTTACAAAGAGGAAAACATCTAATATGTTTCCATCATGGAAACACATGTATCTACTATTTGTTGTTTAAGTATTTTCCAATATTACTTAATTGGCATACCGGAAGACTTTAAGGAGTGTTTAAAAATATATGGCGCATATTATACAACTAAGCCATTTGGGAAATCTTTATGATTTGAGACCTAGATTACTCTCCATCTCTTCTTTGAAATATTCCTCCAATTTATTAACATTATTCCATGTAAACTCACTTATGTTTTTTCTAAAAAGTAGTTGGGATAAACAAAATATTCTCTTGTAACATTTTATTGAAACAATCACTATTATCTAATGGAATATCCTTTTCTTCCACATTTGTAGAATTCTCTTCTTTCAATTGCTATTTTTATGCATACCAAAGGTTTGATTAAAATAATACTAATTGATGTCTCAATTTGTGTATTGCCAAACTGGATAGACAATTATTCTTTTAATTATTCAAAACACCATGGACCTTGTTTTCTTTTGAAAAATTACACAATACTTCATCATTCTATTTTCAACAACTATAATTCCATTATCGTTTTATGTATGCACGAATTCCTTCTATTTATTTAACTTGTGCAACAAGAACCCATGCCACCAAGGTCATTAACATTATTATAATGACTCCGCCTCCCAGTAACCCCCAATTAAGGGAGACCCGAAGGTCAGAGCTGTTATCCCAATTGATCCCAAATTTTGAGGGAAAGTTAATAATAACTTAATCTTTCATCATGCCAAACTTGGGCTCATTATTCAAAGAAATCGGGTCCTTTTCTTTATTTGCAAGTTATCACTCAATTATATATATTTCTCACTTATTTTCTCTTTCCTTTGCCATTAAATTAATATCTTGAATTCCTTGGACCTTTAGGAATCTTAAAATTTCGAAATCCTTTTTAGTTGATACTCATTATCCTTCTAGATGCATCTATATCCATTATTTCTCATTATCCTTTTTATTTCTTGATTAAAATGTCTCTTTTTGAGGATTTCTCTTTATCTCTCTTTTTATTTTCCCTATTGGAATTCCTTTTAACATTAGGAACCTTATGGATACGAAAGTCCCACAAGGATGACTCAATCTTACCTCTTTCCACTTATTCCCCACATTTTATCATTGTTTTCAATTTCTTTCTTAATAAAGAAATATTTAATTGATCGTTTCTTTTCTTGTTGCATTATCTTTGCAACTTTGGACTCCTTGGAACCGAAAGAACCCAAGAGGCACGAAATCCACTTTTGTATTATATTCTTTTTCCTTCTATAGGTTTCTACATCTTTCTTTTCTCCATCTCTTATTAATAATGGAGTTTCTTTCGTCTTTTCCTGTTATTGGGCCCAATAGCCAATAAAGCCCACAAAACAACCAACAAGGCTATTGTAAACAAAATATTTTATTCAAAACAAATTATATAATTATTTGTTCAAATATCTTTAATAGGATAAATTACATTTCTCACCCAAAGAACCCAACATTTGGGGTTGTAACATCCTTCCCCTCTTATCGAAATTTTGCCCACAAAATTCCACCAGGCACACAAACAAACAAAATAAGCCTTTCCTATATCCATCATGGCTCCCATGTGGCCTCACCCTTTCCATGGTGCTTCCCAAGAACCTTCATCATCTCATATTCTTCCATCCATATGAGTTCTCTCTCACCTTGGCATCTCGTACCCTCATAGGTGACTTAGGACATTTCAACCTCTCATAAAGATGAATAGGTTCATAGCTAAGCACATGGCTTGGGGTACCTCACATAGTGCTCTAGATCGGACTCATGGAACACATTATACATCATGTTATCCTGAGGGGTAAGGTTAAACACAACCATCTCCACCAATCCATCTCAAATGGACCCATGTATCGGGGACCCAACTTTCTCATCTGTAGCTAATTGAGTAATATCTATGAGGAATAAGAAAGAGAAAAGATGGGAGAAATAAACATAATTGAGTAATATCTTACACCTAAAGAAAAGGACCCAATTTCTTTGAATAATGAGCCCAAGTTTGGCATGATGAAGGATTAAGTTCTTATTAACTTTCCCTCAAAATGTGGTATCAATTGGGATAACAACTCTGACCTTCGGGTCTCCCTTAATTGAGGGTTACCGGGAGGCGGGGTCATTACTGTTGGCTAAATGGACATCTATAAATCTCTTTGTTTTGATTATGACAAACATTTCATTCTTATTGATCTAACGAGCTACTTGAGTGTGCAGGAACAAGGTGGATGACAAAGTACTAGGGAAATCCATTTGCTTACATATTTATATTTTCATGAAATGTAATCGCTTTGTAAAAACTTGTACAAATATATAATGTACAAGTACTTAGATTTCATGTAAATCAAGCGTTAGATCTTCCCTAGCTAAACACCACATTTAGATAAGTCATCCCCTTCAAATAGGATCACATATGCACACTCATACATATAATTAGTACCTAAATTGAAACATTGAAACAGGATCAATCTCGGTCGACCAACTCCTCGACCGAGACACTCTCGGTCGACAATCTTCTCGACCGAGAAAGATCCAAAGTAGCCGTTAGACACAACTGACAAGGTAGTTGGCAGTTGGAGATAAACGTTGCAAAACACTTGATTCAGAGAGCCTATCGGTCGACAAGAGTTCGACTGAGTAGGTGTCTCGGTCGACCATTCCTCGACCGAGATAAACTCTGACAGCAACTGCAGAGTAAATTAATTAGTCGTTGCTAAAGCAACAAACTTGTACCTAACGGCTAGTTAAGCACTTAGAAACCCCTAGAAGTTGTCTAGAACGTACTTAAGCATCCTTAGGCCATTCCTATAAATAGGACAAGCCATAGGACACTCAAACTCACTTGTTACACTTGAGAAATCCTTGAGCATACTTTGAGCAATCTGTTTTTGAGAAAATTGAGCATTGTGACAATTGGCTACCTCTTTCCTTAGGTCAAAATTCGTGTCCTATAGGCTAGCATCTCCTATCCACTGTCATTACAATTCCATACACTTTGGTTAGGAGATCTATACGCTTGATCTAGGCAAATCAAGCCTTGGGCTACAAAGGATAAGTTGTAATTTCCTTTTCCTTTCTTGTTCCCTGTTATTGTTTGTACTCTCCTTGTTACTCCTAGGTTGGAGGCTGCGGATTGGAGAGGGTGGAGATCTTCTTGGCGAAGAAGGTGACCTTGAGCTACTTCAAGAAGCCTGGTGCAACGGGAGGTTACTTCTAGAGAGGAAGGCTACTTCAAGGGGGAGCTTGGAGTTACTTCAAGAAGGCTACCTCAAGTTGGTGCATCTACTTCGAGTGAAGGCTGTTCAAGGGGTGTAAAGGAAAGTATTGTATTTTGTATAAATCCTTGTGAAGGTAATAAAATATATACTTTCAAATCCCGGTTGGGTAAGAAACCGGGTAGTGGACTGACAACTTTAGTATTTGCTAAAGTTGGAACCACTCTAAACACCTGTCTCCTTCCTCCAATTTCAATTGTGGTTGTTTGAGTTCAATAATTGTTAAAATTGTTTTAAAACTCTATTCACCCCCCCTCTAGTGTTTTTCAATTGGTATCAGAGCAGGCTTCAAGGAACCCTAATAAGGTCTTGAAGAATGGGTGACGAAGTGCTCAACAACCTTAACCTTGAAGGGACACTTGTTGCTAGACCTCCAGCGTTCGATGGAACAAACTACCAATATTGGAAGAGAAGAATGCAGTTCTACTTCCAAGGCATCAATTGGGACCTATGGAGGATGGTGTCAACCCCATATGAGCTTCCTCAAACTCAATTTGTGGAATGGGATGCAAATACGGTAAAGATGGCTCAAATGAATGCTAAAGCTGTAAGCATTTTATATTGTTCAATTTCAGTAGGAGAATTTAATAGGATATCTAACTGTGACACAGCCTATGATATTTGGCATAGACTGTCCATAACCTATGAAGGTACAGTCCAAGTCAAAAATTCCAAAATTAGCATGCTTAAACAAAAGTTTGAACACTTTCGTATGGATCCTAATGAATCTATTAGTGAAATGTTTGCAAAATTCTCTTCTATTGTTAATGGTTTAAATGCCCTAGGAAAACCTGTCCTTGAAGAAGATCAGGTATCAAAAATCCTTCGATCACTTGCTCCTAAATATAAGCCAAAGGTGACAGCCATTGAAGAAGCTAATGACCTCACTCGACTGAAAATGGAGCAACTTATTGGCAACCTAGAAGCTCATGAAGCAACCCTAGAAGAGGAAGAAAGAATAGCACGTGAACATCAGCAAGGAAAGAAGAAGGATGTGGCTCTAAAAGCTTCAAAGATCGTCACACCAGAAAGTGAGGAGTCAAGTGAAGAAGAAGGAGAAGAAGCCTTGATTGTCAATGGTAAGAAATACAAAAGGTTTAAATCTAACAAAATTTCTAGTTCTTCTTCTTCTCCTCCTAGGTGCTTTGAATGTGGGAAGAAAGGAAATCTCAAAAATGAATGTCCTAAAGCAAAGAAAGGAAAGAAAAGCTCACACAAGAAGAAGGGAGAAAAAGCCTATAAAGCTGCATGGGACGAGTCAAGTGACAGTGAAAGCGGAGAAGAAAAGGTGGAATGTCTAATGGCAAGGGAAGATGATGAAGACTCTCAAGAGGTAAGCCTACTTGATCTTCCTAAAGAAGAGTTAATTACTAGTCTACAAGAAACTCATGATAAGTATGTTGATATCAAGAAGAAACTAAAGAAGGTTATCAAATCAAACGATGAGCTATGTGCTAAATTAGATAATCTTTCTTCTGAAAAGAACAACATTAATCTTGAAAATGTGTCTTTAAGAACATCTTTAGATGATTGCACTAGAAAGCTACTCACTTTAGAAACAAATGTTGATCTTATTTCTAAAGAAAAGACTGAATTGTTAGCAAAATTAAAAGGTTTTCAGACTCAACCTATTCTGTGTAACCATCTAGACTATGACAATGTTGCAAAAGAAAGAGATTCATTATTATCTGATTTAGATCAAGCAAGAAAAGATTTACACAAGAAGATGAATGACATTGCTAAGCTACAAAGAGAACTTTATGATTTAAGAAGAAAAGATATTCTTGATAACATTCTAAGCGTTGGTACTGGTTTCAAGGGAAGAAAAGGTTTGGGATATGCTCCAAAGAAAAATCAACCCAGAAGAACTCAGACTATGTTTGTACCTAAGAACACAATGGCTAGAAAGAGAAATGAAGTGGATTCTATTACTTGTCATTTTTGTCTACGTCTTGGACACTATTCATTTTCATGCACTTATAAGACTAAGGATTCCGACTTAGTTTGGGTCCCAAAACCCCAAACTTAGTAGAGTCAAATGCAATTTAGTTGAGATATGATTAAATGCTCCATTTTGCAATTTATATTGTCTTATCTCAACTTAACAAAAGGTTTTATGCATATTGTGAATTTTCTGAACTGTTGTACTGAAACAGACACTTAGTCGGTCAAAGTATTGTCGACCGAACAATAAATTGGTCGAACTTTTGTCGACCGACTGGATGTCTGTAACAAATCAAAATCTACAGCAACTAAACAACAACTATTTCGGTCGAAAATTAGTCAACCGAGCTGAATTTCTGTGTTTCTTTGTTTGTAATACAGTAACCTTCTCGATCGACAATTTGTCGACCGAGAAAGATGTCAGTCGAACAATTGTCGACTGACTGGATTCTGAAACAGAATTTTTATACAATCTATACTTAAATGGTTCTAACCATATCGGACCATCACATGGGTACGAAAATCTACATTTTCATGCAGGAATGGGTGGTTGACAGTGGATGTTCCAAACATATGATCGGGAACAAGGATGCATTTCAAACCTTTGAAGAAAAGAAAAGTGGCACAGTCACCTTTGGATACAATGGTAAAGGCAAAATCGTTGGAATAGGTAATGTTGGTACAAACCTCGAAATAAAGAATGTTCTACTTGTAGATGGTTTGCATCATAATTTGATAAGTGTTAGTCAATTATGTGATAGTGGTTATGATGTTTTATTTAACAAAACCTGTTGCAAGTTATTAATAGAAAACACTACAAATGTTGTTTATGAAGGAAATAGAGTTGGAAATCTTTATATTCTTAAACCTAACTCTATGAAATCTGTAGTGGGAAAATGCTTGCTTGCAAATGAAAATACCTTACAACTATGGCATAAAAAGCTAGGACATGCTAGTTCACATGTTATTAAAAAGTTAGTGAAATATGATCTTGTTCGTGGATTGCCTGCTTTATTTTTTGATCAAGTTGAAAATTGTGAACCATGTACAATGGGAAAGCAAACAAAAACCTCTTTTAAACCTAAACATGTACTTAGCACAAGTAGATCTTTAGAATTAATTCATATGGATTTATTTGGACCCATGAGGACACAATCTATTGGTGGCAAAAGATATTGTTTTGTTATCGTTGATGATTACAGTAGATATACATGGGTACATTTTATTGCAACCAAAGATGATACTATTCATGTTTTTATACAATTTTGTTCTAAGATTGAAAATCTATTACAAAGCAAAATATGTACCATTAGAAGCGATCATGGTGGAGAATTTGAAAATCATATATTTGAGGAATTCTGTACATCTCAAGGGTACACTCACAATTTTTCTGCTCCACGCACTCCACAACAAAATGGTATAGTTGAAAGGAAAAATCGATCACTACAAGAAATGGCTAGAACTATGATGCTCGAACACAACACACCCAAAACCTTTTGGGCTGAAGCTGTAAACAATGCATGTTATGTATTAAATAGAGTAACTATTCACTCTCATTTGAAGAAAACTCCATATGAAATAATACATTCTAAGAAACCTAGAGTTGACTATTTTCATACCTTTGGTTCCACATGCTATATCTTAAATACCAAAGATGATAGAGATAAGTTTGACTCTAAATCACACAAAGCATTCTTTTTGGGATATTCCACTTCTAGCAAAGCATTTAGAGTATATAACACTATCTCTAGAAAAGTTGAGGAATCTATTCATGTTTCTTTTCATGAAGAGCCAAAATCTGAAAATCTAGAAATCATAGATCTCACTAATCAATTCGAAAATTTAAACATACCAAATGATAGTGAGAAAGTTACTACAACCAATCACCAAGCTGAACCACAACCTACACCTAGGCTTATTAAGGATCATCCTCAAGAACTAATTATTGGAAATCCTAATGATAAAGTCAAAACTCGGTCTTCCTTCAAAGATGTTGCAAACATGGCCTTTGTTTCTATCATTGAACCTAAGAAGATATCTGAAGCTCTTAAAGATGATTATTGGATAATAGCCATGCAAGAAGAGTTGAATCAATTCACTAAAAATGATGTATGGGATTTAGTTCCTAAACCACAAGATAAAACTGTCATTGGAACTAAATGGGTTTTTAGGAATAAGTTAAATGAGGCAGGAGAAGTAATAAGGAATAAAGCTCGGTTAGTAGCACAAGGATATAATCAACAAGAAGGAATAGATTTTGATGAAACATATGCACCAGTAGCTAGACTTGAAGCTATTAGAATGTTACTAGCTATTGTTGCACATAAAAACATCAAACTCTACCAAATGGATGTAAAAAGTGCATTTCTAAATGGCATCATTCAAGAAGAAGTATATGTTGCCCAACCACCCGGATTTGAAATACCGGAAAAAGGTGAATATGTTTATAAACTTAAGAAAGCACTTTATGGTTTAAAACAAGCACCTAGGAATTGGTATGAAAGGCTCAAGACATATCTTTTTGATAATGGTTTTTCTATTGGAAGTTCAGATTCTACTTTATTTTTCAAAACATATACATCTGATTTCCTAGTTGTGCAAATATATGATGACATTATTTTTGGAGCCTCTAATGATTCATTGTGCACACAATTCAGTGACATTATGCAAAAAGAATTTGAAATGAGCCTCATGGGTGAACTAACTTTCTTTCTTGGTTTCCAAATTAAGCAAACACCTGCTGGAATCTTTATAAGCCAAGAAAAGTATACTAAAGAACTTTTAAAATGTTTTGGGATGGATAAGTGCAAACATGCTAATACTCCTATGGCTACTTCTATTAAAATTGATAAGGATGAAAATGGGGAACCTATTGATGATTCCTTATATAGAGCCATGATTGGTAGTTTGCTTTACTTAACTGCTTCTAGACCAGATATTATGTTTTCCGTTGGTCTTTGTGCTCGATTTCAATCACAACCTATGCACTCTCATTTTCTAGCAGTTAAACGAATTCTTCGTTACTTAGCCGGCACTACCTGTTTTGGTTTATGGTATCCAAAAGGACAATCCTTGGATTTTAAAGCTTATACTGATGCGGATTATGCCGGTTGTCGACTTGATCGCAAGAGTACTAGTGGTGGCTGTTTCTTGTTAGGAAGAGCTTTAGTATCTTGGTTTAGCAAGAAACAAAATACGGTTGCACTATCTACAACTGAAGCTGAATATATGGCAGCCGGATCTTGTTGTGCTCAAGTGCTTTATATGCAACAAGTGTTAAACGATTATGGTTTTACTCTTTCATCTACGCCTATTTTTTGTGACAACACGAGCGCTATAAACTTAGCACACAATCCTATTTTACACAGCCGAGCTAAACATATTGAAATTCGTCATCACTTTTTGAGGGATCATATCTCCAAGAATCATGTTTCCCTTCATCATGTTGATACGGAAGATCAATTGGCTGATATTTTTACAAAACCGCTTCCACTAGACCAATTTAACAAAATTAGGAAGCAATTGCTTATCACTCCTTTGGAAGATGTTTTCTTTGATATTTGTGCTTCTTAAACAAAAAAACTTTTACTTGCATCATTTTGGCTTTTAATGGACATCTTTTTCATTGGATTTGATGGGTCATCTAATTAAGGGGGAGTTTTTTTTTATTAAACGGATATCTTTTTGAAATGACAAAGGGGGAGAAATAAATATAAAACTTAGTATTTATGCAAAACTCAATCAATGAGTTTCATAAACAAACTCTTGGCTTTACATTGAAAGTTGCTATATTCCCTAGAGAATTGGATTTCATGTTCCATAATTCATGGGGAATAATAAGCACACATTTTATAAGCAAGAGAAAAAGCTACAAAAGGTAATCTTAAGGTATGAAACTCATATGTTTTATATTTCCTTCATTTATATTTTGGAAATGTTTGTCATCTTCAAAAAGGGGGAGATTGTTGGCTAAATGGACATCTATAAATCTCTTTGTTTTGATTATGACAAACATTTCATTCTTATTGATCTAACGAGCTACTTGAGTGTGCAGGAACAAGGTGGATGACAAAGTACTAGGGAAATCCATATGCTTACATATTTATATTTTCATGAAATGTAATCGCTTTGTAAAAACTTGTACAAATATATAATGTACAAGAACTTAGATTTCATGTAAATCAAGCGTTAGATCTTCCCTAGCTAAACACCACATTTAGATAAGTCATCCCCTTCAAATAGGATCACATATGCACACTCATACATATAATTAGTACCTAAATTGAAACATTGAAACAGGATCAATCTCGGTCGACCAACTCCTCGACCGAGACACTCTCGGTCGACAATCTTCTCGACCGAGAAAGATCCAAAGTAGCCGTTAGACACAACTGACAAGGTAGTTGGCAGTTGGAGATAAACGTTGCAAAAAACTTGATTCAGAGAGCCTGTCGGTCGACAAGAGTTTGACCGAGTAGGTGTCTCGGTCGACCATTCCTCGACCGAGATAAACTCTGACAGCAACTGCAGAGTAAATTAATTAGTCGTTGCTAAAGCAACAAACTTGTACCTAACGGCTAGTTAAGCACTTAGAAACCCCTAGAAGTTGTCTAGAACGTCCTTAAGCATCCTTAGGCCATTCGTATAAATAGGACAAGCCATAGGACACTCAAACTCACTTGTTACACTTGAGAAATCCTTGAGCATACTTTGAGCAATCTGTTTGTGAGAAAATTGAGCATTGTGACAATTGGCTACTTCTTTCCTTAGCTCAAAATTCGTGTCCTATAGGCTAGCATCTCCTATCCACTGTCATTACAATTCCATACACTTTGGTTAGGAGATCTATACGCTTGATCTAGGCAAATCAAGCCTTGGGCTACAAAGGATAAGTTGTAATTTCCTTTTCCTTTCTTGTTCCCTGTTATTGTTTGTACTCTCCTTGCTACTCCTAGGTTGGAGGTTGCGGATTGGAGAGGGTGGAGATCTTCTTGGCGAAGAAGGTGACCTTGAGCTACTTCAAGAAGGCTGGTGCAACGGGAGGTTACTTCTAGAGAGGAAGGCTACTTCAAGGGGGAGCTTGGAGTTACTTCAAGAAGGCTACCTCAAGTTGGTGCATCTACTTCGAGTGAAGGCTGTTCAAGGGGTGTAAAGGAAAGTATTGTATTTTGTATAAATCCTTGTGAAGGTAATAAAATATATACTTTCAAATCTCGGTTGGGTAAGCAACCGGGTAGTGGACTGACAACTTTAGTATTTACTAAAGTTGGAACCACTCTAAACACCTGTCTCCTTCCTCCAATTTCAATTGTGGTTGTTTGAGTTCAATAATTGTTAAAATTGTTTTAAAACTCTATTCACCCCCCCTCTAGTGTTTTTCAATTACATTTGGTATCAGAGCCTAGGTTCCTTATTTAATATTTAGTAATTATTAAATTTTACAAACTCTTTAGAACCCAAGGGAGTTATTAGAGTATTTTCTGAAAGACAACGATGTCTAGAAAAAGATCACGTCTAGGGGCTGACAAGATTTTCCTATGCACCACTAGTCAGAATACGAGGACTCCCAGATTGGTGTGACTTCCTGGCCAATGTCTCAAGATTTGACTCGAAATAAGATACCTTTAGGACTCTCTCATCTTATTCATCCCTTCTCAACTTAAATGCTATTAAGGATAACAAGGATTAGGGTTTTCTTTCTTTCCTCACCCTCTCAAGATATGGGTAAATTTGATAAGGTTTAAGGAATCCTCCACCAAATTAATAAAAATCATGTAAATAAGATGTCATGGACATAAGCTTAATAGTTTAAGCGTAACCTAAAGAATAGGTACATGCTTAGGTCGTATGACATATGTTGTCATGCACTCAGGAGAGACCTGAGGCTAGACCTTCTTGTCAGGTGGATGAGTAGAGAGAGTTAGTCTTGGAGGTAGAGATCTCTATTATAAGTAGAGACATGGCACATCCTCTGAGGATGATGCTAACCCTAACCCTAAGTGGTGGTTAGAGAGAGAGATGGCACGATGAGTTAGGTGTCATGATAGACCAGGTGTGTGGACATGCTTTTGGATGCCCATGACGTTATGAGCCATGTGAGGTTGAATGACCTAGTACCTTTGGTGACCCAACCCTGGAAAGAATCATGCATGTTAGAGTGAAGCATAGATCCTTCGATGACGAGGTTAGTGAAGAACCTATAGAAATCCTATGGGCTTATGCGAGTAGGGTATAACATGCACCCAGAGTACATCAGAAGTGCAGGCAGTAGGTTGAAACTCTGGCCAGGAGAGTATGTTGGATGGCTTATGAGATAAGCATGAGGAGCTATGCATAATCTTGAGCAAACATAATTTGAACATAGGCTTCACCCATGTAGGGGTATGCTTATGAGCTTAATCCTTCTTGGAGAGAGGACCTCTAGTAATAAGGCTGGTTGTGGAGTTATCTCAAGAGAGATAGAGCAAGACCCAAGCAAGAAGGTTGGAAGCTTAGACTCTGAGATAGGAGGAACAATGGCGAGTTGAGGATGATGTGACCAAAGTGGATGGTTGTAGTTGCCTCATGCATGTTTCCTGGAGGCTGATGGTATCTTGGTTGCCTTTAGAGGAACCAAACCCTGGATTATAAAGATAATAGGAAGTGCATGTCATACCTTATACATGCTTGGTTCATGGGTAAAAGGTTGAGCATGTAGTTGGACATCCAAAAAGTGAACCTAGGATTCTTAGACCTAAGAGAGGAAGTGGTGTACCTGATGCTCATGATGAGATTTGAGTTTATATAGATTCGAGCATGGCACTCCTCATGGTGAGAGGAAAGGGAAAACCCTTAAGTCTAAGGTATGTTTGATGAACCCCTCACAGCTAAGTTGGTGACATGGGAAGGTATGTTCTTGGAATGAGAACAAGTATGACCTATAATGGTTTAGTAGGTGGTCTTCTTGTGCCTTAGTAGCTTGCTAGGGTTAAGTATGATGTAAACCCTAGACATAAGGACGTTTGTGACCTTTGTTGCTATCAAGAGATTGTTTCCTCCCATCCTAGGAGAGGGACCCTTTTGTAGGGTGTATACCAGTTTCTGTTGGTTTTAGAGTAACCTAAGGAGGTCTCATAGGATCTTGTGAAGCTAAGTGAAAAGTTCATAGTAAGAGAATGAACCTGTAGACCCATAGATAACCATCTCTAAGTTCATGTGGGTGTGTTACATGGAGGTAACTGGTATGGGGCCTGACCAAGGTAAGCAGGTTACCATGACCCCTATGAATGGATTAAAGTCAGCCCAGGAATGTAGAGAGAGATGATGGAGACTTGGATTAGGTTCTAAGTTGGACATGTACTATGATAGAATCCTAAGTCTATCCTAGGGTCAGGTAGGGATAAGACCGATGGAAGTAGGAGTTGCCTAATTCCCTAGTTGCACATGACCATAGGGTCGGGAGGTAATAGCTATCGTTGTCTGAGGGCCATGGGTTAGGAGATTGATCACCTTCATGAACTCATGGGACCCAAATGGCAGATGAGTAGGGCACTCTCTGGATGCATAAGGGAAGAGGGATGACCCCAAAAGTTTCGACACCCTATAGACCTAGAGGAGATGACCAAGGATTGGGTGGTGACCCAAGTAGGTTCGAGACCAGTTTTCCATGAAAGTAACTTTGATATTGAGATGATTGTGATGTAGAGACATATGTTGCACGTTTCCACTTAGATGTGAAGGTGTACTGGCAAGGTGGGATGTACAATCTCTACTCTTAGAAAAGGAAGAACTCTGTATTTGGATGGTTGCCAAATGCTTATTTCCTCTTGTTATGGGAGTGAGAGATAGGGCAATATGCATACCATAAACCAGGAATAAAGATGATGTGAGAGGAAATGTTGTTAAGAGTTATGAGGACAGAGATGATAACATACCCTTGTAGAGTAAACGATATGTAGAGGGTTTACAAAAATCAAGAGAACTAAGGTAGTTATCTTATGAGGAAGCTTTTATCATGAGCTATGTGGAATTTGCGAGTTATACAAGGTTGAGTTTGATAACCAAGAAGATGAGCTCTAAAGTTTTCTTGTTCAAGATAGACCTAAAGTCTGAGATAAGATGATAAGTGCAATACATGGAGGTGAATGTCTTCAACATTACCTAACACCTAAGGATGTGAAGTGGTAATGGATGCTCTGGTTGAGATGCAGCTGCCTAGTTTAGCTAGAGGCTAGAAGGGGCTGTTAGGTTAGCCCTAAGTTTGGGAGAGAAGATATGTTTGGCTAACACTCAGATGTGATGAGATCTTTTGAACAAGTTAGTGGTTGTTTGGTTAGCCAGCCTAGGCCTTGATGCAATAAAAGGATGGTTGTAGAACCTCAGATGCACTTCTCTAGAAAAGAAGGTGATGAAACCCCGACTAGAGTGGTTTAGGGTTTCCAAAGAATCAATCTTGAGGAATCATGACATACAGGAGATCATGATTTTAAGTTCATCATACACCGTGGTACTACTAGGATAGTAAGTTGCAGTAGTACATTCGATGCTTAAGATGAAGTTGCACATGGTTTGTCACCATGCATGTCAGGAGGTGAAGGACGAACACCAGTAACCCAAGGAGTTGATGTAGAGGATAAAGAGTCCTCGAGAGGGAATGGGAGTTCATCACTATGGATGTTGTGGTAAGTCTCCCCTAGACCAAGGAAGGTCAAGATGCAATATGTGTTATGGTAGATCACCTTACCTAGATGACATGAGAAAGAAAGAATACTATCAAGGGATGGAACCGGTTGAACTACATATGAGTGAAAGATGGTTCAACTACACCATGATGCGAGTTCAAAAGTTCTTTATAACCTAAAGGTTCACTTCCATGAGGTGGAAGTAGACAAACTCAATACTAGTATAGTGTATCACCCCTAACTAATGGTTAGTATGATCCAGACTAGAGGGTCTGATGAGAGCATGTGTGCTCGTTCAAGGTGATATCTAGAGACAGTTCCTGTTCTCTGTAAGATGTGATGATAACCACCATAGCCAGTATCGGGCTGTAAAAGAGCATAATGGACTTAATTGATGATTAATTGTGCTTTTAATCTAAAATTAAGGTTATATGTTGTTAAAAGGTAGCCTTAATATCTTTCATGAGGAATAGATGAGATAATTAGGGTTTGTGAGTAATTGTATAAAGTTAGGGTTTAAATAGTATAAATGAAGTGAAACCCTAATTGCAATGGAAACCCTAAAAGTGGACTAGAAACCCTAGGAAGCGAGCTATGTTTAATAGATCTTGATGGCCTAATCAATGATAGGAAAATTGGATGCATATTTTAGGATCATCTTGTGTTCTTGCTTGGTTACTGGATTTCTTGCTTAGTTGGATGATTTTCTGCACTCAATTCAGCCTGACAGGTATGTGGTTAATTATGGTTAATCGCATTAGTTTCCCGAAGGTTTTTTCGGTGATTAATCACATTGATTGCAACATATCAGTTTGGATGTTCATACTTGCAAATTATAAAGTCACTATGATTATCACAATTGTAAAATAAGTGTGTATTCTCGCCCCTACATGCCACCCTGATGGATGATGCAAAAAGGTCAAGCCCAGGAGGGATGACCAATGGGCACCATGAGAGGTGACCCCATACACCAAGCTCAGGAATGATAAGGTGGTCTATATTGCATGACTAATAGTCACCATGAGAGGTGACCCCAAGCACCAAGCTCGAGATTGAGAAGGTGGCCTTAAGTCAATGGCAAAAGAGAAACCCTAGAGAGGGTATTCCAGGGTTTGGGCAAAAGCGGTGGAGAATGACACATTGAAAATGTAAATTGGCTTGTTAATTATCTTGATTGTGATAATTAGATTGTTAGCCATATTTGTGAAATTTTGGTTGTCCCCACATACCGACATATTTATTTATGTTGACTGACATTTTGTTTGTCGGCGTTTTAGGTACAACCTTGAAAAGAACAACCAGTAATGTGACACATTGTGAAATTAAGAAATAAAGTGCAAGGAGGATTAGTTAGAATAGACTCCATATGTGGATAGAAGTAGATATCCAAGTTTTTGAAAAAGGTATGCAAAGTTTTATTTTACACCAGATTTCAGTTTAGTTTAGTAGAATTTCATAATTATTACTGATTAATTGTTGAACCTTTGATCTTGTTAATTGGGATAATGGCTCTGACCTTCTGGTCTCCCTTAATTGGGGTTACCGGAAGGCAAGGTTGTTATAATTATTGTCCACCAACAATACTATTAGTGAAAGTATTTATCAAAACATGTTTTATATTAATATCATTCCATTTTTCCAAAATTGAAAATTGGGGATATTACATTCACCCTTCTTAAAGGAATTTTTTCCCCAAATTCAAACCTAGTAAGGTTAAGGTGAGGGCATATAATTATAGTTTCAAAACTTAGGGTTAGAAATCCTACTTAGATATATTAAACATCTTTTATTGATATGCAAATTTATCACATTATTACTAACATTGGTTCCTAAATTTAGTTGAAGGCGTAACCCTCCTTAGTATTTACATGATGTCATCCCTTGTGATTACATTTTTTTTCAATAGTGACTTCAATTTCCCTAGGTGATTACCTTTTCACCTAGGTAACCAACCTATTGTTCATTATATCCTCATAAGGGTGAGGTAACACCTCAAACACTAGATCATGTTATTAAGTTCAACTTTCATTCTCATATATCAAATTTAAGCATAACTTATGTCTACCCAATCTTGCTTCCTCATAATGAGATCAAATAAGCATTTTACTACAGCTCAAATACAAAGTTCATCCCATTCCAAGATCAGAGATGGTGTATCCACTCAATATCTCAAAATTTCACATTTTAGGTTGAATCCTTCTCAACATGACTCTAAACCATACATACTTTTTAATTCCAAGTATTCTTATATTTCATGAAGCAAGTGTCTTTATCACTCTTGAATTTATGCACAACTCTAGTTAAGATTTCATTATTACATAACTTCTTGTATCATTTATATTTACATCTCATGTATTATGAGCCTTAGCCACTTCCTCGAGGTCTCTAGGGGTACATGTACTTTAGTAGTCATTTCATCCTTATGCATCTATGGAGTGCCTCTCAAATTCAGCCCTTGAGCCTCATGAACTCATGAAGGTTTCCAATCTCCTGAGACATAGGCCTTAGGAAAACATAGTTGTTACCTCATGACCAGATGGTCTTATGTGTTTAGGGAACAATCATCTCATAATTTCATCAGTGTTGTGTATCTTTAATACTCTACCTACTTGACCTTAGAATTGACTTAGGTCTCTAACCTTCCCAAGGGTTTATTTGAGTATCACAACTTTAATTGGTTTCAAGAACATTATTTTCATATGTGATTCTTTAAATTGGATTTCCTCCATCTCATATGATGCTCATTATTCACTTTATATCCCCTCATTGGGCGCATGACTACCTTCTTTTTCGGTTTTGGTCTCATACTGTCAGCCACTTCCATAATGACTTTTCCTCATGTGGCTTAGAGATGTGATACTTGGGTTCAAAGTATCATACTCAATATATGTGCTTTCACATTTTGTATACTTAATACTTTAGGTGACATTCATGAATATTGCAATCTTTAAACTGATTGGTCAACTTACCCTTCTAGGGAAGGTCCTAACCTAGGATTCCTTTTTGGCTCACATGAGGAGATTAGGATCTCTTAGCCACAACTTGACCCAAAAAATCTATTGTTTTGCCTCCATAGGTCCTTTTCCCACGCTTGGGTTGACCCACCCTAGGTCGGGGCACCAACCGTAACAGTTTCATGTTATCATATGTTTATGAAACCTAAATAAGCATTTCTTATTTTAACCAACCACCCTTATTCTCTTTTCTCAATGGTGTTCCCTCTCTTTAGGGGAGCCTCTTTTTAGGGAACCCTCTCCAAGGGTTTGGTCCCTGCAACATACATTTCATAACATAGGCCTTCCATTTCAAGATTGACATGAGGTGACCTTTCATTTAGGGCTTGATCACCAGTCATCCCCATGATGACACCACATGCTATTTAACTCACCAAAGATCCATATAGGCTTTGAGCAGGTTACATCCATAAATGCATTATTCATAGGTTACTTATGTTTCTTAAAACTTTTCTCATCAATGCCTTGTTTCACATGCACATATGCATGGAAGACCGAGTCACCTAACTCATTGATATCTTTCTTATTCCTTTTACCCTATTTGGGTCCATATGGGTGGTGGGGTTACCATTTTACCCATTCTAATCCCATTTTCCTAGATTAGGGTTTTATGTTTGTGTTATAGACTATACCCTACCTCTTAGGGTTTGTATGTCCCTTTACCCCCTAGGGTTCTTCTAAGACAACCCTAGTTTCATTTAGTGTTAACCTCATTAGGAAAACCCATTAGAAATTTTCTCTTTACTTTATCATTATCTCCACATTACATGTACACTATTATTTCCATATTACATGTACATTATTGTTTCACACTATATGTACATTATTATTTCCACATTACATGTAAATTAATTGGCAGAGGATGCCTTACCTACATATTCTACACATTTCAAACTTGATATGAGGAGGGAAGTCTCTTTTAGCATTTATTAAGCAAATAGGATGAAAAGTGGATGAATAGAGATGAGAACAAAACCTAAAGATATTTTACTTTAGGCAAAATCACAAACTTTGGCCAAGCAGGATGCATGGGCCTGGGAGTCCTCGTAAGACAAAAAGAGGTGCGGAGGAAACTTTTGCCAGCCCCCGGGTCATATTCGCTTGTAGACACCAACATCTTTAAAGAAGTCCCTAATAATCCCCTCATATTTCTATAGATTACTTGAAATTATAAACTATTAAATATTATGTGAAAAATATGGGGCTATGATACCAAATGTAATGACCTAACTTTTAGGAAACCCCCAATTAAGGAAGGCATTAAAGTTGAGAGCATTACCTAAAATTTCCCAAGGATCCAAATTTAGCAAATAATAAATAACTATAAATAATTTCAATCAATTCAAATATAATGTTTACACGATGTTCCTCTAGAACTTACATAACTTTCCATCATCAGAATTGTACATATGAGAACTATATGAGAATAAGTATCTATCTAATCGTCCTTACAATTTAATTTTAATGTCTTCAAGTAATTTCATATATCCATCATATATTGATATCACCTTATCTAACATGTATCTAAAACGTTGTGAAACAAAAGCATAGATCAATATAACAAGTTATATTGTATACATGGGGTACACACAAAAGTGTCCAAGTAAACTAACAACATATATTCCATCAAATTCTTGCAAATAAGAACTAGCATTTTGTTCACATGTTCTTTCTTTATGTCATACGCATAATGGAATTATAATTGAACAAAATGTAAATAAACATCCACTAATTTAGTTGTTCAATCTCCGAGAAACAATCGAAAAACACTGAAAAACTAATGTGGGTAGACATAAGTGTAACCACATACCTCAGTGGTGATCCATGCATATTATTGAATCATACTTTAAGAATATCATCCAATCAAGCAAGCAAAGAAAAATATAATCAATCAATATTGAATTTGTGTGTATATAAATCCTAAAGTGTCACCATCACATTATTCACATCAAACCTTATTCCGGCCCTATTCTAGGGTTTAGGTTTACTTGTTATTGAGTTATCATTAGAGTCATGTTTGATAATCCAATTTCCATGTTCATGGATCTAATGACTTAACAATCCTAATTCATATTAGATGAATCCATGATCATCAAATCTGCCATACTTTTGTACCATGAGTATTAGATTCAATATATTCCTTGATGACATATTGATGCAACCCCATTTTAGGGCTTCATCTTGTGTCTTTTTTCTCTTCAGTCACATATATACTTGTTAGATTGCATGTCATTCCTCCCAATATGCTTATTTGTATAAAATGCACTTATGGACATTATTTGCATGTTTTTCAGGCATTTGGACCACACTTGATGGAAGAGAGACAGAAGGAGTGATCTTAGGGTTCATATGCCCTTGGAGAGACCCAAAGTGAAGTCTGAGGCCCCCCTTGACCTACCCCTTGTGGCCAAAGATCAACTGAAGCAAAGGTGTCCAAGAAAAGCCAAAGAACTGAGTCAAAGTGTTGATCCAGGACCTAGCATGGCCGTGGTACCACAAAACGGCCGTGCTAGGTCACTTACAAATTAACAGAACAACCTCCAATAGAAGTAGAGAGAAGCACGGCCGTGCAACACAAAACGGCCGTGCCAGTGACAGATACCATGACCATGCTCCACAAAACGGTCGTGGCTCAGCCGACCAGAATGACCGTGCAACACCACCACGACCGTGCTACCCTCAGTTCACCACGGCCGTGGTGATCACCACGGTCATGACATTCTCAGCCATCAACCTAACATTTGGCCTATTTTAATTCCCAAGACCGTTCCCATACACCACGGCTGTGGCCTACCCTACCCACCACGCCCATGCTACTCATAGAATCCACCTACTTTTCCACTGTTTTCCCAATTTTACCCCTAACTTAACCCTAGACACCAATATATACCTAGGTGGTGGCTGGGGTATGAAGCCATCTACCTTCTACCCCTTCCTAGCTCCCCAAATCACCACCCACTCCATTCCACTCCATATCCACCTCAAATACACTCGATTTCACCATTTCCACCACATAACCCCCCATATCTAAGCCTTCCATCCACTTCCTTTCATCATTCCACATCATTTCATCCTTGGAGGAGGCAGGAGGACATCGTGCAGCTATTGGAGAGGAGGATTGCTTCATCTACACCAAGCTCCATGGCTTCTTCTACCTCTTTCTTCTCTCTTTTTGTATTTTCCATTTCTATGAGTAGCTAGGCCCCTGTGGGTGGGCCGTTTGGGGAAAATTATGTTACTTTGATACCATGTTGGGGGGAAATGACATGTAAACACTGTAATTCCATTTGTTAATTATTATATTCTATTTACATCTCATTCTCCATGGATTGCTTGTTGGTTTGTGTGTGAAATCACCTAGGAATTTAGGCAAATTGCTTATATGTGTGAATTTTGGGATTTGCCCCTAGGTCCAATTCTTGGATCCCTAGATTGCCTCCCATCTTCCTACATCCTAATCAATCTCCCTAAACCTAAGTGAGAGATCTTAGTAGCTAGATTGGATAATTCTAGTGCAATTAGTATGGAGCCTTCTCAAGGCTAGAATGTGGGGGAATTGGGGTCCAAAGCCCTAATTTCACCTCCCCATTACTACCCTCGGCCCCTACTTACCCTAGGATTGCCTAATATATAAACCTAGACTTGATTAGACTCTAATTGAATTGTACCTAATCCCTAGCCCAATTGAGCCGTAAGGGTAGTAGGGGGTGTTAGGGACTAGTTCCCCTATGCACAACCTAGCATATCCATGGCTAGTTAGTAGCTTAGGTTAATTCATTAAACTCTAACTTGTTGTTTGATTTGGATAATCTAAATGGAATCATAATGTTCATATGTCACCCCAACTTAAGTGATACGTTCATACCCCTAAATAGCCCACACATCTCTTTACTGCTTAAAACCCTAGTTTTGTGCTTGCTTAGCTTAGTTAGTTCTTTTCTTGCTTAGTTAGCTTCTTGCCTTGTTAATGCTGGCTTAGCCCTTTAATTGATCTTTTTCTTCTCTCTTTCTTGCCTTAGTGTAACTTGCCTTTTCATACCTATATTAGTCTTTCCTTGCTTGCTTAGTCTTAATCTAACCTAGGGTTAACATAGATTTCATTCTCGTCTTTAATTCCTCGTTTGTTCATAGTAGTTTAACAATCAAATCAACCTTCAAACCCTTAACCCTAGTGTCCGTAGTAGGAACCTAGCTAAACTAACCTAGCTCTAGCGCCCCCTCTTTTCCCTATGGATCGACCCTATACTTTCCACCTTCCTATACAATGACATGACCCCATGCGCTTGCGAGTGTAGTTGTTTTAGTAGACGTAGGTGTGTTAGTTTCGGTTTATAAAATTCGAAAGCAAATTCCCATCACGTGTGTTCCGACCTCGTGGGGCGCATCTAGTCAAGTCAAATCGGCTAGTGTGTAGCACCTCTAGCGGAATCACACCAAGCTTTCTGGCGGCGTTGCCGAGGATTAGAGGCGCTCGGCCTAGCTAGTTAGTTTTTCTTTGGCTTTTCCTACTACCCTCATCATTGCTATTATTTATTCATTTTTCTTTGCATTCTTTGTGTATATTGGTTTACTAACTTGATTTCTTTTGTTTGGTTGTGCTTTGTGCATGTGACAAGCCATTCAGGAGGAAACAAGATGGGAGACCAAAAGGCACCTCACAAGCCTCTTCAAGACTACTTCATGCCTAGCAACTACAAATCGCCAATTGCTAGCAGGGTTGATCAAATGCCAGGGGAGAAATTCTCTATTCCTCGAGGTCTTCTTGGGCTCCTGCCCATCTTCTACGGCTCAGAGAGTGAGAACCCCTACAAGCACTTGGACTCCTTTCTTGAAGTATGCTCCACCTTTAGGACATCGACAGCTAGTGATGATACAATTCGGTTGACCTTGTTCTCTTTCTCCCTCAAAGATAGAGCTAAAGACTGGTATGACTCAAGAAAGGACATCATGAGTTGGGAAATAATGAAGAATGCTTTCTTGAGACAATTATACTCTATAGCAAGGCTGACACAAATGCGGCGTTCCGTGTCAAGTTTTAGCCAAATGGGCAATGAGCAGTTTCATAGTGCATGGGGGAGATTTAAGAAGCTTTTGAGAGAGTGCCCACACCATGAGATCCCTTTATGGCAGCTAGTTCAATCATTCTACTCTGGTTTGTCTCTAAAGGACCAAGACACAATGGACTCTTCTTGTGGAGGAGTTTTCATGGCTAGGCCACCTGAGGAGATATGGCCTCTATTTAAGCAGTTGGCTGAAGGATCAAGAATTTGAGCTTCTAGCATGATGAATGAAAGAGGGTATGCCTTTGGTGTGACACCCCCTACTCATGATGACTCAATCCCACAAGTGATGAAGATTCTTGGTGACATGGTGAGCCTCATGAAGAACCAAGTGACAAATGCTCCTTGCCACCCAGTCAATTCTATTGAGTTCTATGGGGAAGAAAAGAAGACACCTCACTCCTATAGCTACCAGGAACCACAAAGTCCCACATATAGCTCAAGGTTTGAGGAAGTGGTTCTTTCTAGATTGAAAGTGTTTGATGATGTTCAAAGAGATGTTGCAAGGTTAGAAGAGAGAATAGATCAGTTATCTTCCATAATTGCTCTCCAAGAAGAAAAATTATCTTCAAGACCCATCGTGAGCCACCATGAAGCAAGTGGACCATTCCCTCTTCAGAAGTTTTCTACAGTCCACCCCCCATGCAAGTACATCCCATTCACTCCTTCCAAGGCTATCCCCAGCCTAACACTCCTCCACCACCTTCACCACCTCAATTTTCCCAAAACTTCACTTTCCAACACCAATTCTCTCCTCCCCCTCAATTCTCTTCTCCACCTCAATTTCAACCCCAAGTGTCACCCCCACCTCCTCCACAACCACAACATGCTACCTCTCCCCATCATGAGCAAGGTAGTGTTGTGACAGTTCTAAGGAGTGGGAAAACACTTGAGTGGCCTGCAAGTCAAAGAAAGAGTGACCAAGCAAAGTAGAAGCAGTCAAGTGGTGATGTTGTGATTGAGATTGCTGAAGATGATCATTTGTCATCTCATGTTGATATTGGGGGTCCTAGTGCTCCACCTCATGCTACACCACAAGAAGATCATTCTTAGTCAAGTGGGCCAATAGCTAGTGAGCAACCATTTCCCAAAGCACTAGATGAGCCCCCGACAGTGAAAAGAAGACAAAAGCACAATATGGACATTCTTGAGGTCTTCCGACAAGTGAAGGTCCACATTCCTCTCTTGGATGCAATCAAGAAAATTCCATCATATGCCAAGTGTCTCAAAGACCTATGCACTGTGAAAAGATGGTCAACGGGGAGGATTCCAAAGAAGGTGAGATTGACTGAATAAGTGTGCTCCATTAAAAAACACTCACTTCCCATGAAGAGAAAGGACCCAGGAGCCCCACTCATACCTAGTTACATAGGGGGACATCGCATAGATAGGTCCTTACTTGATTTGGGATCTAGTGTGAATTTGATGCCATATCATGTCTATGTTGAGTTGGGCTTAGGTAAGTTGAAGCTGACACATTGCACTCTCCAGTTGGGGGATAGATCCATAAAAGTGCCTAGAGGTAGAGTGGATGATGTCTTGGTGATGATAGACAAAGAAAAAGGTGCGGTGTTCCTGGCGGATTTCATTATACTTGATATGGAGCTGGAGGATAGGAAGATTCCCATCAGCTTGGGGATGCCGTTCTTATCTATAGCTGATGCCGAAATTCATGTACACAGTGGCACTATGACAGTCTCATTTATGGACATGAAGATCAACATCAACATGTACAAGACCCCAACCCGGCGAGTCCGAGATAGGGATATTGGACATGATCACTTTACAAGTCCAAATGGGCATTTGAGAGGACACCAAGGTGAAGAAATTGGTGATGATTATTGTGATGAAAGGGATGAGGAACCAAGGTTGAGTGCAAATGAAGGATGCATGTTTTGCAAGAATGGACACTTGAGAATTCCAAATGGGTGAATTTTGAAGAATCATCAAGAAGCCCAGCTGAAGGCAAGAAACTCAATGCTTGTGGGAGGCTACCCACCAAGGTTTGGGAATTTTTGACCCAACCTTACATTTTTGATACTTTTGCTTTATTTTTACACTTTCCAAGAAAACACACACACTTGTATTTGATAGTTTTTGTGTAGGTTTGAGATGTGCAGGTGAGAACAGAGTGAAATGAAGAAGGAATATATGAAATTTTGACAAAGAATCAATAGAATATCAACTTGAGATCAAAGTTTTGATGTTGAGAAAAATTTGAGTGTTATACTGCTATTACCGTGCACACCACGACCATGGTGACATGGAACGGCCGTGGTGGTGCACTCACATTCAACAACAAAATAGTCAGAAATTCTGAAAATCAACTAAGTATAGAACTAGGGCAGCACGGCCATGCAAGGCAGCACGACTGTGGTACATGAAGCCACCACGGCCGTGCCGCGCACCACAGTCGTGCTACAGCCCGATTCTAACAACTTGAAATCAAAATTTGCAAAACTTCTATTCACTTGCTCATTTCTCCGAAGAACAGAACGGCCGTTCTTCGCACCCTAGTGCCTGAGCAACGCTCCACCCACCCATTCCAACCCTCGAATCCTCACCAAATCACTCCCAAATCATTCCCAATCATTCCCCTACCATTTCCACTACCTTAATCTCCAGATTTCACCAATTTTCATCCACAAACGCACAACTTTCTCTCCATTCCGCCCCAACAGCCCCGTTCTTCGGAGAAATCTGAAATTTTCTAATTCCACTTCCTTTTTCGAGCAAAAATGAAGAAGTTTGCAAAGAGAGCAGTAGATAAGACTAGGGGCGTCATTGCTTATCAAAGGAAACCAAGGAACAACCACCCCCTACTGACGGAGGTCGATTTGGACGCCATAGTGGATCCTATCATTGAAGAAGCCTCCGAACAACCACAACGGAGGACACCGTCTTCATCGTAGCCACCGTCGTCCGCCTCCCAGCTATCCATCTCATCTGAGAGACCCTCTGCTACTGCTACACGACCATCAGTTTCATTCGCACGACCGTTTGTCTCTTCGGCGGCACAACCACAGCCCAAGCCACGGTCGCGACCACGTTGACGACTTGTATTAGATGATGAAGATGATACAGATATGCCTGATTCTGAGCAGCACGAGGTTCCGCCACAACACCTGCTTCCACAGCCTGAGGTAACCACTAGCAGGGCAAAGGTGCCTAAGCACCCGGGGTGCTTGACACACAGAGTTTTAGCAACTCGATATGCATGCCAAGCAACGATGGAGGCGATGAGATTCTACGCCTATTTTTAGGGATTGATGGAGAAAATGGGGCTGTTTGAGATTTTAACATTGCAGCAGGAGTCCTACGTCGAGCTTACCCAGTAGTTCTTTGCCACTCTAGAGAAAGCAACCGATGATGGTGAGAATGCAATTAATGTAACGATTGGGGATAAGAGGTGGAAGATAACCTCGCAGATGCTAAATTAGATCTTTGCCCAAAGTGGGGAGATGGTAGCCCTCCTAGACAGAGGAAGGACATAAAATGACTCTAGTTCCACATATCCAACCATGTGGAAATGCTTCACTGGCCAAAGTACATTTGTAACAGGGAAATCAAAGACAAGTGGTATCCACAACCCGTTTCTCCACTATGTTCAGAAGGTGTTAGCAAACACCATCTTTGCCAGGTATGAAAACCAAGGTAGCTGCACAAGGAAAGATCTTTTTGTTCTTGGTTGGAAGACAAAAGAGAGGCATGTGAACCTGGGGGCACTACTAATTGATCACATGAGGACAATCCCGTCCAAGAGCACAAATCCATTTGTAATGGGAGGGATTATGACATCCATAGCCACTGCCTTGGGACATGACATGACATGCTATACAAAGGCAGATGGTGGCAAGTTGGTTGATTTGCACTACTTGGCTCGCTCGTCCATGATTATAGTCACAGATCAGAAGATCATTTACCAAATCAACCCACCTTACCCAAGAGTCACATTGGAGCTGCCTTACCATACTCCACCCCTCATGGCACAATATGGACCAACGCCAAATTTTTTGGAAAAATTGAGGAGGTACGAGGAGGAGAACCTGAGAGGGGAGGAAATCCCTAAAGTGATATTTGCTGGGGGTCTAGGAGAGCCTTCATAGGAGGCTGAGCAGAGGCAGACGGAAGAGGAAAGAACGACGGGATGGGTGAGGCAAAGAGAAGAAAGGATGGGAGCGTGAGAGCCACAACAACCTTCAGTGAATGCATATGATATGGGTACCATTCATGCACAGTTGGAGGGTATTCAGGCGATGCAAGACAGAATTCTATGGGCCCAAGAGGAATTCCAAAGGACACAAGATGCCATGTGGTTGGACCATCAACAGATGCATTACCAGGTCAACCACCTTTATCAGTTTCACAATGCCCATGCCCAGAGGAACCCACAGTGGGGTGAAGACTGGTGGAGTTCTTTATCAGCTTTTCAGGATAGCTATCCACCTCCATAGTCAGACTACTGGGGTGACTATTATAGACAGGGAGGAGCACCTCCACCACCACCAAAATGATCATCTATCCTATCACCTTACACTTTAGTGTCATGCTGAGGACAACATAATTCAAAAGTTTGGGGTGGTAGGGCGGTATGCCGTTGTCTTACTTTCACTCATTTTTGTATCTCACCTGCCATTTACTACTTTTTGTTTGTTGTTTTTCACATTTTTTCTTGTTTTTCTATCTAGCTTAGAAGTTTACTACTTTGCATACCTGCATGCCATGTAGTTTTCTTTCTTGCCATTTTTTGCGTAATTTTCAAAAAAAATTTCTCTTTCGCCATGCATTGCATATCATGTAGATTTTTGGTAATTTTTGCATGTTTTCGTTAGGATTTGCTTGTTTATTGCTTTAAGTTCAATAATATAGGTTTAGATGTGATTGGAGGCAACTTGGCACCATTTTGGCCAATTTTGCCCAAATTTGAGATTTCTTGTATAAAAAGTATGTTTTGACCCAATCTCTACTGTTTTGAGTAAAAATGACGACCTTTGACTGGTTCAAGTGAAATGTCATGCTTTATTGCTAATTGGTATCAATGTTTGACTTTTTACATGTACATCACCTCTCTCATGATTGTGATTGATTTGGCTGAATTGTGAACTTGAGCAAGCTTTGAACACTTTGTGTTTGTGGAATCACTTGTTTGATATATCAATTTCATCTTGTTCATTCATGTGGTGTGATATCTAGGATGAAGTATTGGATTAACTTTCAATGCAGCATCATGTCTTATGTGGAAAATCATACCAATGACCCCTCTTGGACCTGACTCTTCTTCCACCATCTTCATACCCCTCCGCCTCATAAAAAGATGCCCTAGTGCACATAATCAGCCTTGGCCACCTCCAAAAGTTTGGGGTGGCCACATCTCTACCTCCCCGCTTCACTCTATCCACCATATGCCCTATATACACCAAGGGCAAGAAAGAAAAGAAAAGAAAAAGAAAAGCAAAAAAAAATAAAAGGATGCTCCTATTTAAGAGCATTCAAATAAAGAAAAGATGAGTGTGTAAAAATACTCCAAAAATCTTACCGCAACCCTTTCTTCCACTTTCATACCCATTGAGCTAGGAAACATCAAACTTAGCTCATTTTTCCTTTTTCCGCAGCCACGTGGGTCATTTGGTATGATTTGAAATATAAGACTAAATGCATGAATGTGAAACAACACTCCTAGTCATCCTTGATTAACACCATCATGAAACGGTTTACCCGGAACTTTATGGAAGAAGTATGGATAACTTGTGTATTCTATGCGCTATATTTGAAGTTCATATGCTTTGTGCTCTTTTCATGGTTGGATTGTGAAAGTAGGAGAGGGGAGAGGTGAAATGCATGCACTCAGACATCTTTGATCCCATTCAGCAATAATCATCTTTCACATTACATATGCCATTTCTTTTTGTGGAAGTTTTGTAGAGAGATTGAGTTGGAGCATACTTGAGGACAAGTATGTTTCAAGTTTGGGGTGGTGATGTAGCCCCATTTTAGGGCTTCATCTTGTGTCTTTTTTCTCTTCAATCACATCTATACTTGTTAGATTGCATGTCATTCCTCCCAATATGCTTATTTGTATAAAATGCACTTATGGACATTATTTGCATGTTTTTCAGGCATTTGGACCACACTTGATGGAAGAGAGAGAGAGAGAGAAGAAGTGATCCTAGGGTTCCTCTACCCTTGGAGAGACCCAAAGTGAAGTTCGAGGCCCCCTTGACTTACCCCTAGTGGCCAAAGATCAATTGAAGAAAAGGTGTCCAAGAAAAGCCAAAGAACCGAGTCAAAGTGCTGATCCAGCACCCAACACGGCCGTGGTACCACAAAACGGCCGTGCTAGGTCACTTACAAATCAACAGAACAACCACCAACAGAAGCAGAGAGCAGCACGGACGTGCAACACAAAACCGTCGTGCCAGTGACAGACACCACGTTCGTGCTCCACAAAACGGTCGTGGCTCAGCAGACCAGAACAGCCATGCAACACCACCACGACCATGCTACCCTCAGTTCACCACGGTCGTGGTGACCACCACAGTCGTGGCATTCTCAGCCATCAACCTGACATTTGGCCTATTTTAATTCCCACGACCGTGCCCATACACCACCGTCATGGCCTACCCTACCCACCACGGCCGTGGTGAGCCACCACGACCGTGCTACTCACAGAATCCGCCCACTTTTCCACTACTTTCCCAATTTTATCCCTAACTTAACCCTAGAACCCCTAAACACCTATATATACCTTGGTGGTGGCTGGGGCACGAAGCCAACTACCTTCTACCCCTTCCTAGCTCCCCAAATCGCCACGCACTCCATTCCACTCCATATCCACCTCAAATCCACTCCATTTCACCATTTCCACCACATAACCCTCCATATCTAAGCCTTCCATCCACTTCCTTTCATCATTCCACATCATTTCATCCTTGGAGGAGGGAGGAGGACGTCCTGCAGCTACTGGAGAGGAGGATTGCTTCATCTACACCGAGCTCCATGGCTTCTTCTACCTCTTTTTTCTCTCCTTTTGTATTTTCCATTTCTATGAGTAGCTAGGCCCCTGTGGGTGGGCTGTTTGGGGGAAATTATGTTACTTTGATACCATGTTGGGGGAAAATGACATGTAAATGTTGTAATTCCATTTGTTAATGATTATATTCTATTTGTATCTCATTCTCCATGGATTGCTTGTTGGTTTGTGTGTGAAATCACCTAGGAATTTAGGCAAATTGCTTATATGTGTGAATTTTGGGATTTGCCCCTAGGTCCAATTCTTGGATCCCTAGGTTGCCTCCCATCTTCCTACATCCTAATCAATCTTCCCTAAACCTAAGTGAGAGATATAAGTAGCTAGATTGGATAATTCTAGTACAATTAGTATGGAGCCTTCTCAAGGCTAGAATGTGGGGGAATTGGGGTCCAAAGCCCTAATTTCACCTCCCCATTACTACCCTCGGCCCCTACTTGCCCTAGGATAGCCTAATCTAGAAACCTAGACTTGATTAGACTATAATTGAATTGTACCTAATCCCTAACCCAATTGAGCCTCGTAAGGGTAGTAGGGTTGTTAGGGACTAGTTCCCTATGCACAACCTAGCATATCCAGGGCCAGTTAGTAGATTAGGTTAATTCATTAGACTCTAACTTGTTGTTTGGTTTGGATAATCTAAATGGAATCATAATGTTCATATGTCACCCCCAACTTAAGTGATAAGTTCATACCCCTAAACAGCCCACACATCTCTTTACTGCTTAAAACCCTAGTTTTGTGCTTGCTTAGCTTAGTTATTTCTTTTCTTGCTTAGTTAGCTTCTTACCTTGCTCTTGACTTGTTAATGCTAGCTTAGCCCTTTAATTGATCTTTTGCTTCTCTCTTGCTTGCCTTAGTGTAACTTGCCTTTTCATACCTAGCTTAGTCTTTCGTTGCTTGCTTAGTCTTAATCTAACCTAGGGTTAACATAGATTTCTTTCTCGTCTTTAATTCCTCATTTGTTCATAGTAGTTTAACAATCAAATCAACCTTCAAACCCTTAACCCTAGTTTCCGTAGTAGGAACCTAGCCAAACTAACCTAGCTCTAGTGCCCCCTCTTTTCCCTATGGATCGACCCTATACTTGCCACCTTCCTATACTATGACACGACCCCGTGTGTTTGCGGGTGTAGTTGTTTTAGTAGACGTAGGTGTGTTAGTTTAGGTTTATAAATTTTGAAAGCAAATTCCCATCACGTGTGTTCCGACCTCGCGGGATGCATCTAGTCGAGTCAAATCAGCTAGTGTGTAGCACCTCTAGCCGAATCACACCACATATCAAATATGAAATGGAACCCTAATTACTTCATATTCATGATAATTCATGTTAGGGACCCTAAGTATCATTATTATGATCATAATCACATCAAATTGCCATTATATTCCTCATTATCAGATATTAGCATAAAAGAGAGGTTTTTGATGTTTTCAGCATATTAAAGTACAAATCTAGGATTTTTATGCCTTAATCACCACTTTTAGACATGTTTGCACTACTTTTTAGAATTGAGATCATATTCATATCTCAAACATATTTTATTTGCATTCCTCTCTTTTCTATGATAAATCTTTGTACATAATTCATTTCCATCTGAGTTACCAATGATTAACTATGAAATTTCACAAAAAATGGATCATAGCTAATAAAACATTGTCACGTCAACATTATATTATCTCATCAACCTACTAGAAATTCAACTCTTAGTTAGGGGAAAAAGGCCTTGCCGCCCTTGCATTTTGAACTTGGGTAGAGGGTTAATTCTAATCATTTCATTCTATTCCATATCCTTCCTTTCAAAAGGAGGGTTCCAACCACCCAGAGCATCTGTGACCACGATAGTTTGGCATCCCACCATCATTGCACGACCGACGTAGGCCTCAGTCACCCTCCACCGGGTCCCTAAGGACTTGACGACCTCCTCATTTGAGCCAGAGACCGCCCAATATGGCAATTGAATCTTTGCTTAGTCTTTGCATCAACACAAATAGAGATACATCTACAGACTAAAAAACATCTTCTTAGATCCTCCTACCATTGCCACTATCCTAAAGTTTCCCCTTCACCATTGGCTGAACTAGTTATGGTTTCATCAGCACAACACTTCTGTTGTTGCCTCTCCCAATGATAGATGAACTCCCAAGGTCATGCACAATTTCTAGAACTAGAAATGAGGTGGGGTACAAGGCTTTTGGGTTGATATTGCTGATAGCAAGCTTCCATACTATTTTCTTTGTAATTCTAGTCCAGTCTTGAAGATCGGCTAGGTCTCCTCATGTGCAAGAAGAAGGATATAGGGTGATACCGGGGAGTCCATAATGACTTCTCATAAGTCCATAAGGGTTTTGAACCCCATTTCATTGGTGAAGATGACACCCTTATATAGATACTAGGGGTAAGGATCGTGTTGCCCAGGATGAAAGAAAAGTTACGAAAGGTGGGAGTCATGCCATTTTTTCCCTTGGTTAGACGTACATGTACAAGTAAGCATCCTTACGAAGAGGAAAACATAATAGGTTTCCATCCTAGAAACAAATATATCTATTATGTGTTCTTTAAGTACTTTCTAATATTACTTAATTGGCACACCAAAAGTCTTTAAGGAGTGCATAAACATATATGGCACATATTGTCGATTAAACTATTATGGAACTCTTTATGACTTGAGATCAATATTTTCTTTCATATATTCCTCCAATTTATTATTTATATTCAATGGAAATTGTTACAACCCCAATTTTGCATGTGTTTTCATAATTGACATATAATAATTTAGTGAATTTGGACTTAATTGAAAAGGTTGTACGCTTTGCTTCAAAGAAAGGATTTCATTGCAAATCTCCATTACATTAGGAATTTCATGGTTCCTATTATTATATTAATCCAATAATGGATATCAAAGAGAAGAAAAGAAGAAAAGTCCAAGTAATGGAAAAAGATACATGATAATGGATATTAATGCAAAGTATTTATGAGAAATACTTGGAAATATCTAGAAAGTGGCATTAATGACCACAATTGAGTAAAATTCCTTTACATATGATTTCTAATAAAAGAAATATGAAAAGAGGAAAAAGGAGATGAAATATAATGAGAAATCCTTGCAAATTAATATCTTAATAAAGAAATAAGATAATGAAAAATGAAGAATGTAGATGCATCTAGAAGGATAATAAGTATCCTTAAAAAAGAATTTCGAAATGTTAGAGTTTCTTGGGGTCGAAGGAGCCCCAATGGATAAAAAGAAAGAGAAAATACAAATAATACAAAATAAGAGGATAATGTGATACATAATTAATGACTTTTATGGTATTGTTAAAAAGAGGTATTTTCTACTAAAAGAAAGTATAATTTCATTCCAATGGATTAAAAGTCAAGCATAAAGAGAATAAGAGAGAGGATTTTCGAATTCCTAAATATCCAAAGAATTTGGTTTATTAAGAAGATAATTAGGAGAGAGAAGATTACTTCTCAATGAAGGAATATGATTCCTATTGGGAAAGGGCTTTGTTTCTTCATGGGAAAGCATGTTGGGGCATGGCTACCCTCCCCTATATAAGGGTAGAGCCCATGGCTAAGCCCAAGGAGAGTTCCACGCATCTCTCTATCTTCTCCTTCTTCTTTGTTCAAAACCTATCCAAGAGGAGTAAAGTTATCCTTGGAGCAATGGGAGCGGTGGAGTCATCATGAGGGAGGTCCAAGGTTCCCTCAACGACCTGGGGATGAACGATAATCATCCTCGCACCTCTCGTCCTTGCGCACCAGCCGCAACATGGCTGGAAGGGTCGGCCGCATGAGCAGGCTGGTGAGCTTGACTCCGGCCACCCTGACCACAGCTGGGGGCCTCTACAGGTGCGACAGAGGGTGGCGAAGGCAATGGGGCCTTCACGGGTGTCGGGGATCCAAGGATGAAGGAAGGAAACCCTCCCTCGAGCCGCTACAGTAGGTAACACCAAGGCTGCGCGAGCTTGAAGACGACCAATCTGCTTTGGACCGTTTTGCCCCTCTGGGGTGTGAAGAGCCAACCACTTACACAAGGGTAAACTCGTAATTATGTTATGTTTATAAGCGGTTGCGTTGCATGGGAAAGAGATGACGTGACAACCTGCTATTGGTCCAAGTAAGTTTATATTGCAAAATTCATATCTTTTTATTGGTAGCTCAGATGGATGCATATAAAATATGAATCTTTCTTAGAAAAATGCGAGGAATCCATTAAAAATAGTTTTAGAACCTAATTCCTCTTGGAATTTGAAAATTAGTGGATGTTATCAGCTTTAATGCATTAATGATTCATAAACCCTAATTTGAGATGATTAATGTATTGAGAAGGGTTTTATGGATGATTAAAGTTGATATTAACCTATTAATCATAAAAGACACATAAAGATAAAAAAGGATGAACTTTACACATAATTGGATTAATTTAGGGTTCCATGTGCATAAACAAGATTTAATGGGTCTTGAAACCCTAATGTTAGTAATTATGACTCTTAATGGCTTTAATTGTTCAAATTTATGAATAAAGCTGAGATATGATGGTTCTAAGCTATTTTGAGTATACAAGTTCCTAATTGTGGATAAATACCCTTAATATGGTAATTAGGGTTTTCTTGTGGAAAATGTGGAATTAGTGATAAATAGAGATAAGTTGCTAATTTGAAAGGAACCAAAGATAATAATTGGGCCTAATGATCCTGCCATGACTTAAAAGGATAAAAATGGTAGTTTTAATGTAAAAGAGGCATAACAGACTTCATGGACATTTAATGGTGCTTGTAATCCGAAATTAGGGTTATATGTTGTTAAAAGGTAACCTTAATATCTTTCATGAGGAGTAGATGAGATAATTAGGGTTTGTGAGTAATTGTATAAAATTAGGGTTTAAAATAGTAAAAATGAAGTGAAACCCTAATTGCAATGGAAACCCTAAAAGTGGACTAGAAACCCTAGGAAGTGAGCTAGGTTTAATAGACCTTGATGGCCTGATCAATGATAGGAAAATTGGATGTATATTTCAGGATCATCTTGTGTGCTTGCTTGTTTACTAGATTTCTTGCTTAGTTGGATTATTTCTGCACTCAAGTCAGCCTGATAAGTATGTGGTTACGCTTATGAATATCCCAAGTTAGTTTTTTGAGGATTTCCAAAGTTTTCATCAGTGACTTGAATTAAACTGTTGGATGAATTTAATTCGTGCAAACTATAATGTGGATATGATTATCACATAAGATACATGCCTACTAGCTCAGATCCTAGTCCCCTCTGTAGCTTGATAGATTGACCTAGTACATGGCTACCTATCGGGTAGGTCCATCAGGTCATTGGGTGAATTAGTACATGTCTACCAATGGGGTAGGTCCATCCAGCCACCATGAGTTAGGGATTGGGCTACCTTTGGGTAGGGCCATGCGACTCCACAACCCTAAGTATTGGCTACCTGTGAGGTAGGGCCATGGGGGTAAGGATCTACCATACGAGAGAGGTAGTATCCAAGTTCGCTGTAGGGATAGCACAAAGATAGGGGATAGATAAGGATTGAGTAGTATTGCTTAAGATGTAATCTTGGTTGTTAAATGATAATTGCTTGATTACGTTGTTACCCTAGTTGCACAAATTTTGTTTCCCCCACATACCGGCATATTCATTTATGCTGACCGACATTTTGTTTGTCGGCGTTTTAGGTACAAATTGAAAAGGACAAACAGTAAAGTGGCATATTGTAAAATTAAGAAATAAAGTGCAAGGAGGATTAGTTAGAATAGAGTCTATATGTGGATAGAAGTTAGATATCCAAGTTGTTGAAAAAGGTATGCAAAAATTTATTTTAATACAACTTTTCAGTATAGTCTGGTAGAATTCGATAATTATTATTGATTATTTTTCAAACCTTTGATCCAGAAATTGGGATAATGATTCTGACCTCTTGGCCACCCTTAATTGGGGGTTACTGGAAGGCGGGGCGTTACATTTGGTATCAGAGCTAGGTTGAACTACATATGAGAGAAAGATGGTTCAACTACACCATGATGTGAGTTCAAAAGTTCTTGAGTATAATCTAAAGATTCACTTCCATAAGGTGTAAGTAGATACATGAAGAATTCGATGTGAGTACAATTTATCACCCCTAACTAATGGTTAGTATGATCCAGACTAGAGGGTCTGATGAGAGCATGTGTTCTCATTCAGGGTGATACATAGAGACAATTCTTCTCCTCTGTAAGATGTGAAGATAACCACCATATCCAGTATTCGAATGTAAAGAAGCTCTGTAAGGGAGGTTGTGTCGGTCACCACTTCATTAAGATGATGTTGGTGAAAGGACCTCGTGAAGGTTAGAAAAAGGCCACAATGTGTGTAGATGAAGTCGCTTTGATCATGCAATGGCTGAAAGAGAGCCCAGGGGCGACATGAGTCATGAGCTGATGCAAACCAGACTGACATGCAGTTCACTGAGGGAGAACCTATGATGTGAAAAATCTGACCCCTCTAAGTTATATCTAAGAGAACTGAGTTTTTAAGTCACCATACATCATGGTACTACTAAGATGGTAAGTTTTAGTAGTACTTTGGATGCCTAAGATGAAGTTGCATGTGGCTTGTTTCCATGCATGCCAGGAGGTGAAGGACGAACACCAATAACCCAATGAGTTGCTATAGAGGATAAAGAGTCCCCGAGAGGGAATGGGAGTTCATCGCTATGGATGTTGTAGACCAAGGAAGGTCAGGATGCAACATGGGTTATGGTAGATCGCCTGCCTAGATGACATAAGAGAAAGTGTTTAGTCAAGGGACAGATCTGGTTGAACTACATATGAGAGAAAGATGGTTCAACTACACCATGATGCGAGTTCAAAAGTTCTTGGGTATAATCTAAAGATTCACTTCCATAAGGTGGAAGTAGATACATGAAGAACTCAATGTGAGTATAGTTTATCACCCTTAACTGATGGTTAGTATGATCCAGACTAGAGGGTATGATGAGAGCATGTGTTCTCATTCAGGGTGATACATAGAGACAGTTCTTTTCCTCTATAAGATGTGATGATAACCACCATAGCCAATATCGAGATGTAAAGAAGCTCTATAAGGGAGGTTGTGTCGGTCACCACTTCATTAAAATGATGTTGGTGAAGGGACCTCACGAAGGTCAAAAAAGGGCCACAGTGTGTGCAGATGAAGTCGCTTTGATCGTGTAATGGCTGAAAGAGAGACCGGGGGCGACATGAATCGTGAGCTGATGCAAAGCATACTAACATGCAGTTCACTGAGGGAGAACCTATGATGTGAAAAATCTGACCCCTGTAAGTTATAGCTAAGAGAGCTGAGTCCCGGCTGCATGGGTCCATTTGAGATGGATTGGTGGAGAAGGTTATGTTTGACCTTACCCCTCAGAATAAAGTAATGTGTGATGAGTTCCATGTATCCAATTTAGAGTGCTATGTGAGGTACCCGGGCCATGTGCTGAGCAATGAACCTAGTGAGCCCCAAGGGAGGTTGAAATGACCTGAGTCACCAGTGAGGTTTATAGAGGCCAAGGTGTAAGAACTCAGAGAAAAGAATATGTGATGAAAAAGGTTCTTTGGAAGCACCATGGATAGGGTAAAGCCACATAGGGATCAATGATGGATATGGAAAGGTCTTATCCTGAATTGTTTGTTTGCTTGATGGAATTTTGAGGACAAAATTATTATAAGAGGGGAAGGATGTTACAACCCCAATTTTGCATGTGTTTTCATAATTGACATATAATGATTTTGTGAATTTGGACTTAATTGAAAAGGTTGTACGCTTTGCTTTAAAGAAGGGATTTCTTTGCAAATCTCCCTTACATTAGGAATTCCGTGGCTCCTATTATTATATTAATCCAATAATGGATATAAAAGAGAAGAAAAGAAGAAAAGTCCAAGTAATGGAAAAAGATACATGATAATGGATATTAAAGCAAAGTATTTATGAGAAATACTTGGAAATATCTAGAAAGTGGAATTAATGGCCACAATTGAGTAAAATTCATTTACATATGATTTCTAATAAAAGAAATATGAAAAGAGGAAAAAGGAGATGAAAGATAATGAGAAATCCTTGCAACAGAATATCTTAATAAAGAAATAAGTTAGATAATGAAAAATGAAGAATGTAGATGCATCTAGAAGGATAATAAGTATTCTTAAAAAGGAATTTTGAAATATTAGAGTTTCTTGGGGTCTAAGGAGCCCCAATGGAGAAAAAGAAAGAGAAAATACAAATAATACAAAATAAGAGGATAATGTGATACATAATTAATGAATTTTGTGGTATTGTTAAAAAGAGGTATTTTCTACTAAAAGAAAGTATAATTGCATGCCAATGGATTAAAAGTCAAGCATAAAGAGAATAAGAGAGAGGATTTTCGAATTCCTAAATATCCCAAGAATTTGGTTTATTAAGAAGATAATTAGGAGAGAGAAGATTGCTTCTCAATGAAGGAATATGATTCCTATTGGGAAAGGGCTTTGTTTGTTCATGGGAAAGCATGTTGGGGCATGGATACCCTCCCCTATATAAGGGTAGAACCCATGGCTAAGCCCAAGGAGAGTTCCACACATCTCTCTCTTCTCCTTCTTCTTCTTCATTCAAACCCTATCCAGGAGGAGTAAAGTTATCCCTAGAGCAATGAGAGTGGTGGAGTCATCATGAGGGAGGTCCAAGGTTCCCTCGACGACCTGGGGATGAGCGACAATCATCGCCACACCTCTCGTCCTTGCGCAGCAGCCGCAACATGGCTGTAAGGGTTGGTCGCATGAGCAGGCTGGCTAGCTCGACTCCGGCCACCCCGGCCGCAGTTGGGGGCCTCAGCAGGTGCAGCAGAGGGCGGCAAAGGCAATGGGGCCTTTGCGGGTGTTGGGGATCCAAGGATGGAGGGAGGAAACCCTCCCCCGAGCCGCTGCAGTAGGCAGTGCCAGGGTTGCGTGAGCTTGAGGACGACCAACCGACTTTGGACCATTTTTCCCCTCTGGGGTGTGAAGAGCCAACCACTTACACAAGGGTAAACTCGTAATTGTGTTATGTTTATAAGCGGCTACGTTGCATGGGAAAGAGATGACGTGGCAACCTACTATTGGTCCAAGTATGTTTATATTGCAAAATTCATATCTTTTTATTGATAGCACAGATGGATGCGTATAAAATATGAATCTAGCTCATAAAAATGCGAGGAATCCATTAAAAATAGTTTTAGAAGCTAATTCCTTTGGCAATTCAAAAAGTAGTGGAAGTTATCAACTTTAATTCATTAATGATTAAGAAACCCTAATTTGAGATGATTAATGTATTGAGAAGGGTTTTATGGATGATTAAAGTTGATATTAACCTGTTAATCAGAAAAAGACAACAAGATAAAAAAGGATGAACTTTACATGTAATTGGATTAATTTAGGGTTCCATGTGCATAAATGAGATTTAATGGCTCTTGAAACCCTAATGTTAGTAATTATGACTCTTAATGGCTTTAATTGTTCAAATTCATGAATAAATATGAGATTTGATGGTTCTAAGCTATTTTGAGTACAAAAGTTCCTAATTGTGGATAAATACCCTTAATATGGTAATTAGGGTTTTCTTATGGATAAATGTGGAATGAGTGATAAATAGAGATAAGTTGCTAATTTGAAAGGAACCAAAGATAATAATTGGGCCTAATGATCATGGCATGACTTAAAAGGATAAAAATGGTAGTTTTAATGTAAAAGAGGCATAACGGACTTAATGGACATTTAATGGTGTCTGTAATATGAAATTAGGGTTATATGTTGTTAACAGATAACCTTAATATCTTTCATGAGGCGTAGATGAGATAATTAGTGTTTGTGAGTAATTGTATAAAATTAGGGTTTAAAATAGTAAAAATGAAGTGAAACCCTAATTGCAATGGAAACCCTAAAAGTGGACTAGAAACCCTAGGAAGCAAACTAGGTTTAATAGACCTTGATGGCCTGATCAATGATAGGAAAATTGGATGCATATTTCAGGATCATCTTGTGTGCGTGCTTGCTTAATCGATTTCTTGCTTAGTTGGATTATTTTTGCACTTAAGTCAACCTGACAGGTATGTGGTTATGCTTATGAATATCTCGAGTTAGTTTTCTAAGGATTTTCAAAGTTTTCATCGGTGACTTGAATTAAACAGTTGGATGAATTTAATTTGTGCAAACTATAATGTGTATATGACTATCACCTAAGATACATGCCTACTAGCTTAGATCCTAGTCGCCTTTGTATCTTGATAGATTGACCTAGTACATGGCTACCTATGGGGTAGGTCCATCAGGTCATTGGGTGACTTAGTACATGGATACCAATGGGGTAGGTCCATCAAGCCACCATGAGTCAAGGATTGGGCTACCTTTGGGTAGGGCCATGCGACTCCGCAACCCTAAGTATTGGCTACATGTGAGGTAGGGCGATGGGGGTAAGGATCTACCATATGAGAGAGGTAGTATCCAAGACCACTGCAGGGATAGCTCATAGATAAGGGATAGGTAAGGATTGAGTAGTATTTCTTAAGACGTAATCTTGGTTGTTAAATGATAATTGCTTGATTACATTGTTACCCTAGTTGCACAAATTTTGTTTCCCCCACATACTGGCATATTCATTTATGCTGACTGATGTTTTGTTTGTTGGCGTTTTAGGTACAAATTGAAAAGGACAGATAGTAAAGTGGCATATTATGAAATTAAGAAATAAAGTGCAAGAAGGATTAGTTATAATAGAGTCCAGATGTGGATAGATGTTAGATATCCAAGTTATTGAAAAAGGAATGCAAAATTTTATTTTAATACAACTTTTCAGTATAGTCTGGTAGAATTTGATAATTATTATTGATTATTTGTAGAACCTTTGATCCAAAAATTGGGATAACGACTCTGACCTCTTGGTCTCCCTTAATTGGGGGTTACCAGAAGGCGGGGTCGTTATAGAAACTCACTTATGTTTTTCCAGAAAGTAGTTGTGATAAACAAAATGTGCTCTTTAAACATTTTATTGAAATAATCACCATAATCTCATGGTATATCTACTTTCTCCACATTTTTATAATTTTTATTTCAATTACTATTTTATAGTATACCAAAGGTTTGATAAAAATAATACTAATTGAGGCCTTAACACGTGTGTTGCCAAACTGGTTAGACAATTATTCTTTTAATTATTCAAAAGGCCATGTACCTTATTTTCTTTTAGAAACTTGCAGGTTATTTCATAATTCTATTTTTAGAAATTATAATGCCATTATCCTTTTATGTATGCATAGATTCCTTCTATTTATTTAACTTGTTCCACAAGCACCCATGCCAACAAGGTGATTAACATTAATATTCCACCAATAATACCATTGGGGAAAATTATTTATCAAAACATGCTTTATGTTTATATCATTAAATTTTATCAAAATTGAGGATATTGCACCCATATTATTACATATCCATGTATATATAACCATATCTTTATATACAATATCTTACTTTGTAAGACAAATTTGACTATGAATTTTCCAAATTACATTGATTTGAAATATTCTTAGAGGGTCATATTGATAAGACTAAAGAACAATGATTAGAGTTCATTTAAGTTATGTGTACCCATTTTTTGTAACCTTTGGAATAATTTACATTATCACCTATCTATATATAGGATATATATTAATTACATTATACTCAATCAATATCATTTATTTATAGAAATATGCATTTTCTAGCAAATTAGAGTTGCATGTTTTATGGATGATTACTAGTTGCATTTCATGAGTGCATCAGATATGCTTGTGATTTCTAAACATTTTTAATCTACAAAATATTTGTTTCATGTATAGGATTTTGTTTACAAGTTGTCATGGTGGTATTTGTATGCCACTTATTTTCACTAGTGCTAAAATTTCAAAATATATGTGTTTGTGCTCTAAAAGTTCTATTTTTATGGTATTGTGATACCATGTTGGTGGAAAACGAATTATACAACTCTACCTACTATTGGAATTTGTCTTAAGATGAAATTAGGATGATTTAATAACTATTTTTATAATTTTTTTGTACTTATACTTGATACATAAAGTAACTCAATTTTTCTTGAAATGACCTTTTAGGCCAAATCCTATTCTAAGTGAAACTTTCACATACTTGTGAGCTTTAGTTTCAAATTTTGCAAAGTTTTTTTTTTGCTTCCATGTGAGTATAGATGCATAGTTTCATGTGAATATGAAATCTCCATGTAGGTTAGGCCTTGCTATGACTTTAAATGGTGTATTGGGCCTTGATATTGCCAAAGATGATTAATTGCACATTAAATGTGTACTTTAATATATTTCTTGACACATCTTATATCTTATCTACTTGTTATACTTGATTGATGTCACAAACTCATCTTTGTACCTTTTTTGTAACTTGATTGAAGTTTTTAATATGAGTAATTGACCTAATTAATTAAGTGTAATTCCAATGATGTAATGCATTGAGATCGTAGGAATTATTTTGGTGTACAAAATTCATGATAGTTGATTAAGTTTCCTTGTATTAATCTTGAAAAGTGAGTGGGATCTCAGAGTCATATATAGTTGAGTATATGTAGGTAAGTGGAGGTTATTTCTTCAACATCTGATATGGTTATGTTGATGAGTATAATCAAGACCATAACTACAATGATATGTAATAGATTGGAATGTAATATATAGTGTTTATATTCATATTATACCCTTAATAAATGCCAAGAACTAAGTAACCAAGTGGACCTAGTTTATATGGACCAACTTTTGAGCCCCCACAAGTAGTCTGATCTTTGGGCACAAAACTCTTTTTATAATAAAGTTAACACATGCATACATGGTCTTATGGAGTCCTACAATCATAAAGACACACACAATGTCAAACATTAGTTTGTGATTTGACCCAGTACATCTCAAATCACCCATGGCTTAATCTTAAAATAAGTAATCTAGTTGTGTAGTATATATTCTTATGGTTACGTGGTGATTCAGATTGTAATGCTTGTATTGCTCTTCTCTACCTACAAAGTATTACTTATTTTTCTTATCTACACTTACAACCATTTCATACCTTGTTAAGATCATTTATAATATTTGATTTCTATCATATTTACTATGTTATTTGTTATTTTATAAGCATGGAATATTGTTAGTTATTGTATCATATCACCAGGACATTGGCATCACATTGTAACTATCCACATATTTTAGGTGACCAGTAGTGTAACCCTAACTTTTAGAGAGTCAATAGGATAGCAATAGCCTGGATTTTTGTAAATATTTTCTTTGGTGTGTTGTTGAGTCATCCCGATACACTAAGGTTTGGGTATGATGGATTTATTAGATGTGTCCATGACTCCTTTTTTGGTGGATGCCTTGTATAGATGCACATGTTGTAACTATGGTAGTCCTATATATTTTGTATACAAGTGGTGAAAGTGGTCAAAAAACTATATATTGCAAAGTTATCTATTATGAATGACTGAAAATTGGGTCTTTCATTTAAATATTATGGAAATGCAATCAGGGCTTTATTATTTGTTGTTCATAGTATTTTGGTTAATTGTGTTTACTAGCATAATTATTCTTCTGATTTGTTAAATCAAGTAATAGTTTGGTGGGTACCCACAAGTTTTTGATATCATAGCTTACTTTCACTGTCTATAAGGATAAAAGATGGCGTTCATGTTCTTATGTGTTCTCCAAATCTTACCATTGTTTAGGGTTCTGTACATATGGTAGTTCACATGAAGAACATGCTAACATAGATAATGTAATGTGAGGATATGGATAATGATAGAGGGGATCAAAGGTGACAGTACTTGAGGTGAGGACATGAAAACTCATACCTCCTCCCTAGGATCATGTAGCACCATCAAATATATATTTTCAAAGTATATTCAATAAGTTGGGGCTATAATAATGCATCTAGAAAACAAGGTACTTTTTCCTGCACTAGGGGTACCCTCACCACATATCTAATCTACATAGGGTTCTAGGAAGATGTTTGAGAGGCTGAAGAGGGTTGAAGCCACAAAGTATTATGGAATATATGATCCTCCAAATTTAGATCCATGTTTGAAAAATCTTAAGAAGGCGTTCAATCGTCAAATTATTGCCTAAGGAGGATAATATCAAGCATGATATCTATACGTTGAAGGGTATTCCTAGCCATTAATGGGCCATAGATGAGGAGAAGTGGCCTGACAAAGTGATCACATGCACAAAGGTTTTGAAGGATATGAGATTCAATACATACCTCACTCCTACCTGGAGTAAAAGATGAATTAGTTTGAGAAATAACATTAGAAGCCATTGTATGTAAATGACTATGATGCATAGTTTATGTAGTTTATTAGGTTCTATCCACTTCTAGATGCTACAAAAAAGAAAACTATCCACATGTTTTAGAAGGTCTTGAACATAGATTTGCTTGGTTGGCATTCATGCTAGAGTTGTGTGAGAAGTTTTCTACCTTCATTGAGGTCGTAAGCAGTATAGGGAGGGTAGTCTTGTAGTAGGAGAGTTTGTGGGCCCGTTTCTTGACAGGTTTCTAGGTGTTACACCCCCTATAGAAACTAATTTTGATATCAATCTGGTGCCCTAGACTCAACCCATAGAACACAAACCTTATAAGATGGAACTGAGATGGATGAAGGAGTTGAGGAAATAGTTGTAGGAAGTGTTGGATAAAGGGTTTATCCAACATCACAAATATCCTTGGGGTGCTCCCCTATATTTGTGAAGAAGAAGGATGTGTCTATAAGGTTGTGCATAAACTTCCAATAGTCAAATAAGGAGATAACCAAGAATAAGTATATGTTTTCACTGATAAATGATATGTTTTGACCAGTCGAATGGTTCTTAATTATTCTCTTATATAGAATTATGATCACAATACCATCATTCAAACTGAAGACTTCTTTGCAAACTAGGAATGGTCATCGTGGCTTTTTGGTTATTCCACTTTTGGGCTAATCAAAGAACCAGAGGCATATATGAATTTGATTAATAGAGTGTCCTAGAAGTACCTAGATCAATTTGTGGTGGTTTTCATAAATGATATCTTGGTCTACTCCAGTGACAAATCAACATCTTCACCAGGCTTTGGAGTTGCTAAGTTTGCATTAGTTGTATGCTAACTTTAGCAAGTGCGAGTTTTAGTATACCAATGTGTCTTTTCTTGGTCATGTCATCTCATTGAAGGGTATTTGTGTAAATCTAAAGAAACTCGAGTCAGTGCTAGGTTATTTGTAACAAAATACATTTATAGAGGGTTGGAGTTTCCTATGTTTAGATGGTTAATAAGGATGTTTACAAGGAACTTATGTACAATCACTTTGCCTTTAACCAAGCTAAATAAGAAGGATGTTCGATTTGTATTGTGTGAGAAGTTGCAATGTATAATTTGGTTTTTATGGGTGAAATCTATGTTAGTTCAACCAAATCCTACGAAAGGTTGTATCATCTTATGTTATGCTCAGAGCAATGGGTTGTGTTGTTGGTTGATGCATGATAAGAATATAATATTATTTGCTTCTAGGAGCTTAAGAAGCATCAAGGTAGAATCCAACTAATGTTCTATAGCTGGAAATAGTGGTCCTAGTTTTGAGTTGTGGAGGCATTATTCTTATGTAGAGAAGTGTTAGATCCTCATGAATTACAAGAACCATAAGTATATATTTTCTCAAGAAGATTTGAACATGATACATAGGATTTGGTTGGAGTTGATAAAGAACTATGACTGTATGATAGACTTTCAACCATAAAAGGTGAATGTAGTGGATGACATGTTGAAAGAAAATCATCATTGTCTTCTTTTCCTGATTGAACAGAATTATAATCTATTTCTACATAGATAGGGACATATTGGTGTCTCAATGACCAATTAGTATGCATCTACATGTTAGGTGTCTTGTTGTCATAGTTGCAGTTGAAGCTGATGTTAATACAACTAATAAGATACCATAGAGTGATGATATCATGATATAGAATATAGGATACTGGTTTGTAGTGGGGAGTATGATAGTTTTCTAGAGATAAATGGTGGGAGTTGCTATTTCAAAATAGGATGGTTGTTATTTATGTGAGAGGTCTAAGGAACATGGTGCTTGAGAATGCACATTACTCCATGTATGAAATTCATCATGGAAGTACCAAGATGTACGACAAAATGAATATCTTAATTGGTGGCCAAGATTGAAGCCTAATATGGTAGAATTTGTGGTCAGATATATAGTATGTCAACAAGTCAAGGTGCAACACTAGAAGCCTACATGGTCATTTTAGGCAATGCCAATTCATGAGTTGAAGTGGGACCATTTAACCATGGGATTTTGAGTCGGTCTTACTAGGAAAGCCATGGGTCATGATTCCATTTGGGTGATCATTGATCATTTAACGAAGTCTTCTCACTTCATACCGATCAATACTACCTACACTGTACAGAAGTTGGCACAAATCAATGTGGATAATACTATTCTTCATCACAGTGTTCTAGATACAAAAACATCAACCAAAGTACCTCAGTTTACAAGAAGGTGTTGGGAGAATCTGGATATGGGTTTGGGGACATAATTGTTGTTCAACACAAGTTTCCACTCTCAAATAGATGGTTAATCAAAGAGAACAATCTAGATCTTAGACAATCTTTTTATGTCTTGTGTTTTATAGATGTTGGGAAGTTCAGAAATTCACTTGAGCTTGATTGAGTTTCCCTAAGACAATAGTTATCAGAGGAACTTAGACGTGGCACCATATGTGGAATTACATGATTAATTCTATAGATAATCTCTATCTTGGGTGGAGGTAAGTGAATATCAATTTTTGGGTCATGAATTAGTACAATAGAAAATAGAGAAGATCAAAGGTGATCATGCATCAGTTCAACACAACTCAAGACATGCAGAAGTCATATGTTGACAATTGACATAGACTTATGATGGTAAGGACGTTGACCAAGATTAACCTATGATCATGTTTGATAATCATGATTGAATTCTTTAATAAGTATACACTCAATTATTTTAGAGGAATCTCGAATTTGACTCGGCTTGCTCTATGTGCACCTTGGTTTTTGCAATTTCGTGTATAGTTGTGGAGTAATATGTAATGTCAATAGAAATGATCATCTATAATTTGAGTGAAAATTGTCAAAATATATGTTCACTTTCTTATCACATTCTTGATTTTATTACCTTCATATGGTTTTGATCTTGGTTTAAATAAGGTTTCATCCTTGGTTCTTACCCTATCCTAGAGGTTCAAGGTTCATTGGTTGAACCTAGAGGTTCAATACCTCAGAGCCTAACCAACCTCAAATCTTGTCTATTAAAGTTCCTTGGGTGGATAACTGTCAATTCTCCCTCATTGGATTATGTAGACCTTTGATAGGTTTGAGAGGAGGAGGTTTGGTAGGGTTGCTTGGATGAAACTCGATATCTTTGTTTTGTGCCCTTAATAGCTTTGGCCTTGGAATTTGATAGGTTACATGTGCTGATATATCTCAATGAACAATGACCCATGATAGGTACTTTTCTTGGGGATGATCATTGATAGGTGAACCTTGACACCTTGGTCTGAGTTCCATGGATTTATATGCTTGAAACTTGTTCATCTAGCTAAAACGCCTCTTTTTGTGTCTCTTTTGGCCCTATTAGCTTTGACATATCTTGAACATTTCAGCTTAGAGAATCAGTGGTTGTAATGGACGTGGAGTAGAGAAGTTATGTGTTGGATATCATTCTCGTGCAAATTTATATCATCATCTAAGGTGAGGGATATGTCTTAAACTAGAAATTTTTGGCTACAATTCACATGCAACATAAATTTTGCTTGGTACTTGCTTTATTGGTCTAAAAATGGAGTTTTGTGGACCGCATTACAATAATATAGACTGACTAGTTGTTTGTCTTTTCCCTACTCCATATTGATGATTCATGGTGGTTTTTGTATGCCCTCTTATTTTCATATTGATGGTGTTACGACCCTACCTTCTGATAACCCCCAATTAAGGGAGACCGAGAGGTCGAAGCCGCACCCATAATTTCTGGATCAAAGGTTCGACATTTAACCAAGAACAATTATTAAATTTTAACAGACTATACTGGAAAGTTGTAAGAGAAAATAAACTTTTGCATAACTTTTTAAATTTTGGATCTCTAAACTTCTATCCACATATGAATTTCTACTCTACTAATCCTCCTTGTATTTCAATTCATGTATTTCTCAATATGATGATTTACTATTTGTCCTTTTGGCTTTGTACCTAAAATGCCGACAAACAAAACGTCGGTCAGCGAAAGCTGGTATGTGGGGAAAACAATAATCGTGCAATTATTCATAACAATGTATTGCAATCAATTACAGTTTAACAAACAATTTTACGGTTTAAATATAACTACACGATCCATGTATATCCTATCCTCATTATACCCCTCATGATCCCACCTAACAGGTGAATCAATTTCTAGGGTTGAGTCACATGGCACTACTGGTAGGTAGCCCACTCCTTAACTCATAGCATGCTAAGAGTCTCATGGCACTACACATGTGCAGCCCAGTTTCTAACTCATGATAGCCTAGACCTTGCTCTAGGTTATCCTTTTTAGCCTTTGCATAGCCACAGGGGTGGACCCAGATCTAAGCCAGTTATATGTATACATTTATAGTGATAGTCATAGTCACTCTATAGTTGCATGAAATAAAAGCATCCAACAGTTAATTTCAAGCAACTGATAAAGCCTTGACAAACCCTCAGAAAACTAACTCAGAATATTCATAAGCGTAACCACATACCTGTTCTGTAGATTTCTCAAGCTAATATCAATTCCAACCAAGAAAGCAATCCAAGCAAGCAATTCAACAATCACATAATTCCTGAAAAGAATATGTACTCTATTTATTACACACTTTATCAAGAATCTACTTTATTGACATGGATTCACTTTCTAAGGTTTCTAATCTGAATTAAGGTTTCATTAATATTCATTAGGGTTTCTTAGATCAATTTCTCAAACTTTATCCCTTTTCGGTCAACAAACCCTAAAATACTCTTTTCTACTTGTATAAACCCTAATTGCTCAAATTGACTTAGGATTATCATATCTCTATTTATTCATGGATTTTAACAATTAAAAGACATATTCATCTAAATTAGGGTTTTCAAGCCCTTTAATGCATATTCATGCATGAAACCCTAAATTAAGCCAATTATATATAAAAAAGATCATCTTTTTAGATCCTAATTTCACTTTTATTAACAATAGGTTAATATTGGCTTGAATTATCCAATGAGCATCATTAAGTCCATCTATCATCAAATCTAAGGGTTTTTCATTAATTAAATAATTAAAGATGATAACTTTATGTACTATCCCTAATTTCAATCACATTTATGTACATAAACTCTAAATTAGACTAATTATGTGCAAAGTTCATCCTTTTTGATCTCAGCATTCCTTTTTATCATTAATAGGTTAATACCAACTTTAATCATCCATTAAACCCTATTAAACACTCTATTCATTTCAAAATAGGGTTTCTTAATCTGTAATTCATTAAAAATGATAATTTACACTACTTTTCGAATATCAAGATGAATTAGCTGCTAACTATATTTTTATTGGATTCCTCTCATTTTTCTGAGCAAAATACATATATTATTTTCTACTATCGGAGTTACGAATAGCAAGATATTATTTTTGCATTAAAATACTTACTAGAGCCAATCAAAAGCTTCCACGTCGCCTTGGTGTAATGCAGAGCACTCACTTGAATTGGAAACATGATGAAAAGACGCAATTGCCCTTGGTTAAAGTTCTCGACTCTTCAATGCCTGAAGGGGCATAACCGTCCAATGCGTATCTGCCCTTCCTCTACCTCACGACGACCTAACATCGCCGATCTGTGATGCGCCGGAGGTCCGTCCTCTCCTCTGGTCTCGGGGGTGGCCTCCATGGCAGCCCCAGCTCTGATACATCCTGGCGCCCTCGGGGCACATCCACACCATGGCCAATGATGGTTGTTCTGAGCTCGACCTACCTACGGTTATTGCTGTGGTTTGTTGCAGTTCTGCGGTCATACGGCAGAGGTCGCCCATGACGTGGTTGGATAGCCAATCCTCATTGGATCGCCGAGGATGCTTCTCCCTTTTAACAAGACCATACTACCACCCTGCATGATCTAGGGATAGCACTACACCTCCTTGGTTAGAGTTTGTAGGGAAAGGACCAAGAAGAAGGGAGAGAGAGAGATGTGTGGGATCTCTTGAACTTGTCTCCAGGTCTCACCCCTTATATAGGGGAGAGTATGAAGCCCTAAGGCGTGCCTTCATGAGGACTCAAGTCCTATTCTCAAAAGGAAACATACTTTCCTTGGTTGTGAAGTAACCACCTTTCTCTCTCTTCATTATCCCCTTAGATAACTATGTTATTTGAATATTTATAAATTCGAAAACCTTTTCCCTTATTCTCATTATTCTTGCTTTTTAATTCTTTGGCACGAATTTCTATTTTCTTTTAACAGAAATCACTTCCTTTTCCACAATGCCACCAAAATCATTAATAATGTATCATATTATCTTTTATTTTGCAAATTTGGTATTTTCTCTTTCTTTCCTCTTTATTGGGGCTCCTTGGACCCCAAGAAACTCTATTATTTCGAAATCCCTTTTATTGGATACTCATTATCCTTCTAGATGCATCTAAATGCATTATTTCTCATTTTCATGTGTATTTCTTATTAAAATATTTCTTTTTGAGGATTTATCTTTATTTCTCTTTTATTTTCCTCATTGGTATTCCTTTCATCATTAGGAATCCTTGGGATACGAAATTCCACCAAGGATAACCCAATTATACCTTTTTCCACTTATTTCCAATATTTTATCATTATTTTCAATTTCTTTCTTAATAAAGAAATACTTAATTGATCTTTTCTTTTCTTATTGCACTCTCTATGAAACTTTGGACTCCTTGGAACTCAAGGAACTCAAGAGTCATGAATTCCCTCTTTGGATTTGCCTTCTAGAGGTTTCCACATTTTTCTTTTCTCAAATATTCAATTATTCATTCACTAATTGAATTTTCTTGTTATATGGGCCCAATAGCCAATAAAGCCCACAACACAAACATCAAGGCTATTGTAAACAAAATCCATTTATTCAGACCAAATTATATCATTATTTGTTCAAATAGCTTTAATATGAGAAATTACATTTCTCACCAAATGAACCCAAAGATTGGGGTTGTAACATCCTTCCCCTCTTATAGGAATTTTGTCCTCAAAATTCTAACAAGAAATCAAACAATTCAGGATTAGACTTTTCAATGTCCATCATTGGCCCCTATGTGGATTTACCTTACTCATGGCACTTTCAAAGAACCTTTATCATCATATATTCTTTTCTCTGAGTTCTTTCATCCTGGCGTCTATAAACTGTACAGGTGGACTCAGGCCTTTCAGCCTCCCTTGGGGCTCACTAGGTTCATTGCTTAGCACATGGTCGGGTATCTCACATAGTACTCTAAGTTGGACACATGGAACTCATCACACATTACTTTATCCTGACGGGTAATGTCAAACATAACCTTCTCCACCCAACCATTTCAAAAGAACCCATGCATCTGGGACTCATCTCTCTTAGCTATAACTTAGAGGGGTCATATTTTCATGTCACATATTTCCCATAGTGAACTACATGTCAGTCTACTTTGCATCTACCCACGACTCTCGTCGTCTCTAGGCTCCTTTCAGCCATTGCACGATCAAAGTGACTTCATCTACATACACGGTGGCCCTTTTCTAACCATCACATGGTCCTTTCACCAACATCACCTTACTGAAGTGGTGACTGACACAACCTCTCTTACAGAGCTTCTTTAAATCCCGATACTGGCAATGGTGGTTATCTTCACATCTTTCATAGGACAAGAACTGTCTCTAGCTATCACCCCGAATGAGTACATATGCTCTCATTAGACCCTTTAGTCTGGATCATTCTAACCATTAGTTAGGGGTGATAAACCGTACTAACATTGAGTTCTTCATGTTTCTACTTCCACCTCATGGAAGTGAACCTTTAGGTCAAACTCAAGAACCTTTGAACTCACTTCATGGTGTAGTTGAACCTTCTCTCTCATGGGTAGTTCAAATAGATCTGTCCCTTGACAGAACTCTTTCTTTCTCATGTCATCTGGGTAAGACAATCTACCATACCCCATATTGCTTCTCGACCTTCCTTAGTCCAGGAGAGACTTACAACGCCCATAGTGATGAACTCCCATTCCCTCTCGGGAACTCTTTATCCTCTATATCAAAGCACTGGGTTGCTGGTGTTCGTCCTTCACCCTCGGCTTGCATGGCCATATCTCACATGCAACTATATCTTAGGTATCTAAAGTACCACTATCACTTATTATCTTCGTAGTACAGTGTATGGTGATCTTAAAATCATGATCTCCTGTATGTCATTATTCTTCAAGATCAATACCTCAAAAACCCTAAACCATTCTATCGGGGTTTCATCACCTTTTTTTCCAAAGAAGTGCATATGAGGTTCTACTACCATCCTTTCATTGCATCAAGGACTAGACTGGCTAACCAAACAACCATTAACTAATCTCGTTACATTGGTGTTAGCCAAACATATCTTCTTTTCCAAACTTAGGGTTAGTCTAACAACTTCTTCTAGCCAAACTAGGCAGATATATATCTCAACCAGAGCATCCATTACCTCTTCACCTTCTTATGTATTAGGTAATGTTGATGACATACACCTTCCTGTATGCCACTTATTATCTCATCTTAGCCCTAAGTCCATCCTCATCGAGAACATTATGAGCTTATTCCTTTGGTTTTCTAACTCCACCTGGTATAACTCATAGCTCATGCTAAAACATCCTTATAAGATGACTACCTTATTTATCTTTAGCGTTTGCAAACCATCCATGTATCATTCACTTTACCAGGGTATGTTATCTTCTTTGTCCCCATATCTCGTGGCAACATTCCAAACCACATCATCTTTTATCCTTGGTGTATGGCATCTGTAATGTCCTATATCTCACTCCCATAACAAGAAGAAATAAGCATTTGGCGGCCGTCCAAATACAAAGTTCTACCTATTCCATGAGTAGAGATGGTACATCCCACATTGCCAGTACACCTTCAAATCTAAGTTGAAATGTGAAACTTATGTCTCTACATCACAATCATCTTGATATCGAAGTTACTTCCATGGAAAACTAGTCTTGAACCTACTGAAGTTTACACACATCTCTTGGTCATCTCCTTTAGGTCTATAGGGTGTTGACACTTTTGGGGTCCTCCCTCTTCCCTTATGCATCCAGAGAGTGCCCTACTCATCTTCCCTTTGGGTCCCATGAGTTCATGAAGGTGATCAATCTCCTAACCCATGGCCCTCAAACAATGATAGTTGTTACCTCCCAACCCTATGGTCATGTGCAACTAGGGAATTAGGCAACTCCCACTTCCATCGGTCTTATCCCTACCTGACCCTAGGATAGACTTAGGATTCTCTTATAATACGTGTTCAACTTAGAACCTTACCCAGGCCTTCATCATCTCTCTCTACATTCATGGGCTGACTTTCATCCCTTCATAGGGGTCATGGTGACCTGCCTACCTTGGCCAGGCCCCTTACCGGTTACCTCCATGGTAACACATCCACATGTACTTAGAGATGTTTATCTATGGGTCTACAGGTTCGTCCTCATACCATGTACTTTTCTCTTAGCTTCTCAAGATCTTATGAGACCTCTTTAGGTTAGCTTAAACCAACAAAACTGGTTTACCCCCTTCCAAAGGGTCCCTCTCACAGGATGGGAGGAAAACTTCTCCTTGATAACAAAGGTCACCAACGTCCTTATGTCTAGGGTTTACATCCATATGAGCATGCTTGACCCTAGCAAGCCACTAAGGCACAAACGGACCACCTGCTAAACCATGCTAGGTCACACTTATTCTCATCCTCAACATTGGGTCAAGATTATCCCTTCCCATGTCATCAACTTAGTGGTAAGGGGTTCATCATGCCTTCGACTTAAGGAGTTTCCCTTTTTCCTCTATACATGAGGAGTACCATGCTCGAAACTATAGCAACTTAATTCTCATCATGAGCATTAGGTATACCACTTCCCCTCTTAGGCCTTGCAACCCTAGGTTCACTTTTTGATGACCAACTGCATGCTCAATCTCTTAACCACGAATCAAGCATGTATAAGGTATGACACACACTTCCTGTCATCCTTCTACTTGAGAAACACTTCAGAGTCGAGTCCTCCTTAAGGACAACCAACAAGGTACAAGGCCTCACAACCTGTTACTAAACCTCTCCAGGTCTAAGGAACTCTTCTCCCTATCTCAAGAGGGTAACACCTATACCAAAGGCACAAAGGTATCAGCAGATTCATCCTCTCTCTAGGGTTTGGTTCCTCTCATGGAAACCAAGACATCATCAACCTCTAGGGATCAATCATCTGGCGACCACTATCATCCACTTAGGTCACATCATCCTCAACTCCCTACTTTTCCTCATATCTCAGAGTCTAGGATTCCAACCTTCTTGTTTGGTTTCCTATTCTCTCTCTAGAGCTAACCCTATAACCAACCTCACCATTAGAGGTCCTCTCTTCATCATCTATCTCTAAGACTAACTCTCCTTATTTATCCTTCTGACAAGAAGGCCTAGCCTCAGGTCTCTTCTGAGGTCATGACAACTTATGTCATATGACCTAAGCATGTATTTATCCTTTAGTTTATGCTTAATCTATTAAACTTATGTCCATGACATCTTATTTACATGCTTTTCATTAATTTGGTGGAGGATTCCTTAGACCTTATTAACCTTACCCATACTTCAAGAGGGTGAGGAGAAGAGAGAAAACCCTAATCCTTAAGGTCCTTAATAGAATTTGAGTTGAGAAGGGATGAATCAAGATGAGAAAGTCCTAAAGGTATCTTATTTTGATTCATACCCTAAGACTTTGGCCAGGCAGTCACACGGATCCGAGAGTCCTCATATTATGACTAGCGGTGCGGAGGAAAATATTTCCAGCCCTCGGTCGTGATCCTTTTCTAGACACCTCTGTCTTTCGAATAATCCTGTAATAACTCCCTTGGGTTCTATGGAGTTTGTAAAATTTAATAATTATTAATGGTTAACTGAGGAACTGACGCTCTGATACCAAATGTTACGACCCCACCTTCCGCTAACCCCCAATTAAGGGAGACCGAGAGGTCGAAGCCGCACCCATAATTTTCGGATCAAAGGTTCGACATTTAACCAAGAACAATTATTAAATTTTAACAGACTATACTAGAAAGTTGTAAGAGAAAATAAACTTTTGCATACCTTTTGAAATTTTGGATCTCTAAACTTCTATCCACATATGAATTTCTACTCTACTAATCTTCATTGTATTTCAATTCATGTATTTCTCAATATGACGATTTACTGTTTGACCTTTTGGCTTTGTACCTAAAACGCCGACAAACAAAACGTCGGTCAGCCGAAGCTAGTATGTGGGGAAAACAATAATCGTGCAATTATTCATAACAATGTATTGCAATCAATTACAGTTTAACAAAAAATTTTATGGTTTAAATATAACTATGTGATCCATGTATATCCTATCCCCATTATACCCCTCATGATCCCACCTAATAGGTGAATCAATTTCTAGGGTTGAGTCACATGGCACTACCCCTAGGTAGCCCACTCCTTAACTCATAGCATGCTAAGAGTCTCATGGCACTACACATGTGCAGCCCAATTTCTAACTCATGATATCCTAGACCTTGCTCGAGGTTATCCTTTTTAGCCTTTGCATAGCCACAGGGGTGGACCCGGATCTAAGCCAGTTATATGTATACATTTATAGTGATAGTCATAGTCACTCAATAGTTGCATGAAATAAAAGCATCCAACAGTTAATTTCTAGCAACCGATAAAGCCTTGACAAACCCTCGGAAAACTAACTCAGAATATTCATAAGTGTAAGCACATACCTGTACAGTAGATTTCTCAAGCTAATATCAATTCCAACCAAGAAAGCAATCCAAGCAAGCAATTCAACAATCACATAATTCCTGAAAAGAATATGTACTCTATTTATTACACACTTTATCAAGAATCTACTTTATTGACTTGGATTCACTTTATAAGGTTTCTAATCCGAATTAAGGTTTCAATAATATTCATTAGGGTTTCTTAGATCAATTTCTCAAACTTTATCCCTTTTCGGTCAACAAAACCTAAAATACTCTTGTCTACTTGTATAAACCCTAATTGCTCAAATTGACTTAGGATTATCATATCTCTATTTATTCATGGATTTGAACAATTAAAAGACATATTCATCTAAATTAGGGTTTTCAAGCCCTTTAATGCATATTCATGCATGAAACCCTAAATTAAGCCAATTATATATAAAAAAAAGATCATCTTTTTAGATCCTAATTTCACTTTTATTAACAACAGGTTAATATTGGCTTGAATTATCCATGAGCATCATTAAATCCATATATCATCAAATCTAAGGGTTTTTCATTAATTAAACAATTAAAGATGATAACTTTATGTACTTTTCAAATTTCAAGCATATTTATGCACATCAACTCTAAATTAGACCAATTATGTGCAAAGTTCATCCTTTTCAATCTCAACATTCCTTTTTATCATTAACAGGTTAATCCCAACTTTAATCATCCATTAAAACCTATTAAACACTCTATGCATTTAAAAATAGGGTTTCTTAATCTGTAATTCATTAAAAATGATAATTTACACTACTTTTCGAATATCAAGAGGAATTAGCTTCCAACTATATTTTTATTGGATTCCTCTCATTTTTCTAAGCAAAATACATATATTATTTTCTACTATCGGAGTTATGAATAGCAAGATATTATTTTTGCATTAAAACACTTACTGGAGCCAATCAAAAGCTGCCACATCGCCTTGGTGTCATGCAGAGCACTCGCTTGATTTGGAAACATGACGAAAAGACATGATTGCCCTTAGTTTAAGTTCTCAGCTCTTCAATGCCTGAAGGGGCATAACCGTCCAACGTGTAGATGCCCTTCCTCTACCTCGCTACAACATAAAATCGTCGATCTATGATGCGTCGGAGGTCCATCCTCCCCTCCTCTGGGCTCGGGGTTGGCCGCCCATGGCCGCCCTAGCTCCGATACATCCTGGCGCCCTCGGGGCGCATCCACACCGTGGCCAACGATGGTTGTTTTGAGCTCGACCTTCCTACAATTATTGCTGCTGTTTGCTATAGTTCTGCGGTCATACAGCAGAGGTCGCCCAGGGCGTGGTTGGATAGCCAATCCTTCTTGGATCGCCGAGAATGCTTCTCCCTTTTAACAACACCATACTACCACCCTGCGTGCTCTAGGGATATCACTACACCTCCTTGGTTAGAGTTTGTAGGGAAAGGAACAAGAAGAAGGGAGAGAGAGAGAGATGTGTGGGATCTCTTGAACTTGGCTCCAGGTCTCACCCCTTATATAGGGGAGAGTATGAAGCCCTAAGGCGTGCCTTCATGAGGACTCAAGTCCTATTCTCGAAAGGAAACATACTTTCCTTGGTTGTGAAGCAACCACCTTTCTCTCTCTTCATTATCCCCTTAGATAACTATGTTATTTGAATATTTATAAATTCGAAAACCTTTTCCCTTATTCTCATTATTCTTGCTTTTTAATTATTTGGCACAAATTTCTATTTTCTTTTAAAAAAATCACTTCCTTTTTCACAATGCCACCAAAATCATTAATAATGTATCATATAATATTTTATTTTGTAAATTTGGTATTTTCTCTTTCTTTCCTCTTTATTGGGGCTCTTTGGACCCCAAGAAACTCTATTATTTTGAAATCCTTTTTATTGGATACTCATTATCCTTCTAGATGCATCTAAATGCATTATTTCTCATTATCATGTGTATTTTTTATTAAAATATTTCTTTTGAGGATTTATCTTTATTTCTCTTTTATTTTCCTCATCGGTATTCCTTTTATCATTAGGAATCCTTGGGATACGAAATTCCACCAAGGATAACCCAATTATACCTTTTTCCACTTATTTCCAATATTTTATCATTATTTTCAATTTCTTTCTTAATAAAGAAATACTTAATTGATCTTTTCTTTTCTTATTACACTCTCTATGCAACTTTGGACTCCTTGGAACTCAAGGAACTCAAGAAGCATGAAATTTCTCTTTGGATTTGCCTTCTAGAGGTTTCCACATTTTTCTTTTCTCAAATATTCAATTATTCATTCACTAATTGAATTTTCTTGTTATTTGGGCCCAATAGCCAATAAAGCCCACAAAACAAACATCAAGGCTATTGTAAAAAAAATCCATTTATTTGGACCAAATTATATCATTATTTTTTCAAATAGCTTTAATATGAGAAATTACATTTCTCACCAAATGAACCCAAATATTGGGGTTGTAACAGATGGAAATTTTGAAATATATAATTTAATGACATGAAGGTGCTCTTTCTATAGTATTTTGATACCATATTCGTCAGATACTCACTTTTGATCTACATAATTGTCAACCATTAGAGATAAATACCAAAACTAACCCACATTATGAAACAAAACACATAATTCTCGAGAAAACAAGATTAACACAATATAAAACAAACACATATATTAATTTCCTTTTCTTCATAAAACCTCATGAACCAATGTCACAACAATGAAAATACATCCATTTATTAAAATTCTTATTCAACTTTGTTAAAAACATATACTAATCGTATTACTTGTGTGCAGTCCATTTTACATTATTTACATGTATGTATGACTAAACTTAGTTTATACTACCCATCTTGAGAAAGAGAGGGTAAAGAAACATTCTAATATGTTTATTATATTTTTATCTTGTTTGTCATGACATCTCAACTGGATGTCATGTAACTAAAAATATATGAAACAAACTCATGAAACTCATATAAAGCCACAATGAGTGGATACCTCCCACCCAGAATAAGTATAACAAACTTCTAGAAAGTTATAGATATTGACATGTACTATTTCCAGAATTGAATCCAATTTATAACAATAATCTAGACTATCAGATAAGGTTTTCACTTAGACTAGTTCTAACATGTAAAACATCTTTAAGAGCGTGTCTATGAAATAATAATTAGACATTAACTAATTCAGAATTGCAATCTAATTGTAGGAGTAAAAGTCAAGATTTAAACAATTAGAATAAAGATATAACAATGATATCAACTTTGTGGCACCCCACCATCAGGACCAAGAGTGCATCTTGCAGTCCTGAAGCTGAAGTACATAGAAGACATATCTACAAAACATAACTATTTAAATGACAAGTAAATCCAACTCATATTCAGAGTGGATTCTAGATCACAACATAAATCACTTGTCAGCATTTAAGATTATATTCCAAACTAGACAAATAAGAAAATGGAAATAGTTTATCTTCATAAGAGAATGATTAATTTACAAAATAAACAACATATTCAATAATAATTGGTTTATTAGCTAGAAATAAAAGGCATGTAATAGAAATTCAATTCATTTTTACACGGCCTGTCATCTTTTATTTATTTATCTTGGAAGTACTTATCTTGTACGTCACTAACCAGAAGTCACTATGCCTATTCTCGTGTCAACACTCATTGGAAATAACTTATGGTTTAGCCGGTCACACTAAGATATGAAAAAAATGACCCTGGTTTACTGTAGGGTCACCTAACGAGGCTCATGTACTCATCTTGGGTACATGAGATAGGAACAAACATGACATAATATCACATATCAGAAAATTTCTCAAATTTCACAATTTTCATACATTAGAATCTATTCCTCATGAGAATATACATTTACAACAAGGCATTTATGGACATGATCTCACTAGATTACTCACTTCTAAATCCTGGTATTCTAGCATTTATGGTCTCGATCCCCACTCAATAAATCCTTCTCATAATTATCTAATTACTACAAGGGGATCCATTTCATTTCCCCGGTATGGACCTAGGGGGAAACTCATGATGTTCACGATATCTTACTACTCATGTCATAATTTAACTTGTTATTTAATCCAATGACTTATCTTAAAGAGAATTCAAATCATCATTTATTATATGTGTACATTCTCTCACATCTATAATGAGATAGGGTAGACTAGGGTTACAAGGAGACAATCATTATATAAATAATAAAAACAATATATGATTTGCAATTTTCACAATTTTTCATCATTTTCACATCATATCATATGATTCATCATTAGTGGGCTATCAACCTCAAATACAATCCCATTCTCAAGTATTTACCCTAATCAAGGTCTCTAAAATGTAATTCAATACATGTCACTTCAACACTACCACATTCATAATCATTTCACTTCAACTCATGAATTTCAATAAATATTCACAATTATATTAGGACCAAAAACATTGTCACATATAAATATCATGTACCATCCAAAATTCTTAGAACATGTTTTACAACATTTTACTTATTTGATCTAATTTCAATGCATATAAATAAAACTCAATGCGTAAACATGTATAGAACACTACTCCTCATCTACTAATTACCATTATTCAGTTAGAGTTACTATTTGACACATCTTATCTCATCTACAATTCATCAAAATGGACCTTTCTCAGAGTACAAGTATTCTAGCAGACAATTACAATCCAAGAATGCATTCTCATCGATCATTTCACATCCTTGAACTTATCTACATTCCTTAATCCCTCATTTGAGATCATTTTACAATATTATCACATAGAATATCATATTAGGGTTAGTGTTAGATTTTCAGATCTAACAACTTCATTTCTTCATTTTTCCTTCATTTCATTATCTTTTGTCATATATTCTTTCAATTCATGTTCACTACTATTCTTAGAACCAATCATTCTAAATTTAATTAATGCATATTTTTTTTCTCTCTTTGATATACTTCATTGTCTAATTTTGGTGTATTTTATTCAATTTGGTTTAACCCAAATGTAATTAAAATAAATAGCAAAGAGATACCATCATAATCATTTGATTAATTTCATCCATAACTTATCAACACAATCTAGTTCACTCAATTTCCAATTCTGTTCTTTCATTTAGAGGAGCATACAATGTCGTTTGACTTTCAATGGGATTTTGGCAATTAAAAATAATCCTTCTATTCTTTATAAGACTACTCATTTTAGGAAATAGAAGGTATTAGTGTTACTTCTTCTCACCCTTAATCTATAGTCATATTCTCAACGTATAATTATGTGACTTGTACAAAAGACTTTCATTCATGTGAGGTTTACTCATTATTCCATAAATTATACCATATAGATGCATTAGACTTAGAAAATATTAATAGGACTTATCACACTCAATTGAAATAATTATATTTATAATTGATCATGTCTTCATATTTATGAAGTTATATACAAGTTTGAGCTGTATCTCTCATATTCATCCCAATACTAAACTTTTAGGGTTTTGAAGAAGTTGACTTAGTTTAGTAAATCATAAGGACCTTATTGTTCACTAAATATCACCATAGTGTACAAGGAATCATTAACTCTATTTATAACACATGGAAACTCTATTTTTCTTTTCCACACAATTCATCAATCAATTATAAGTATGCATCGATTCTTTAGCTCATTCGTGTCAATCCCTTAGCACTAACGCTAAAAATGGAAACCTTCAATCAAACCCTCATGTTGATATTTATCTACATGAAATATTTAATGCTTGCAAGTATTTGAAAATACATTTGAGGAACTCCTTTTTGTTAAGTTCAAATATGATTTTATACATGTCAACTCAATCTTCAAGCTTAACATTCATTAGGCCATTTTTTAAAGAAATATATGTATATAACAACATAGTTCTCTATTAATAGAAGTTTTCATACATCTTGAATCGATTTATTATGAACTATAAAAATATAAATCAATGAGGAAGAATCTAAATTAGTAGAAATCATTTTCCCAAAATCTTCCCAGTAGACTACCAAATCACAAAGAAATACAAGCAAGGATATTATTTTATAAATAAGATGGAATTAGGATTTCAACATCATTAAAAATCTTAATAGGGATATGAGAGATCACAACATGTGCCAATCACCTTAAAAACATCCCATACAATTTGAATTTTTAGAAATCCAACTAATTCGTGAGGATTCAATCCATTTCTTGCTATCTTCAACTTGAAAACCATAGAAATGGAAAATAGGAGAGAATGAAAGAGAAAATAGGTGATTTTATATCATTTTTTATTTAAATCAGAGGGGAGAGAACTCTATACATATAATAGAAGATTCATCATGAAAACCTATCTTGGGTTGATGAAATTACATGAATTACAAGCTCTAGGAAGCTAAAACCCTAAATCAACATTTCTGATGATCTCTTCAAACTCCTAATTATCTCTCTCTCTAGAATTTTGTATCTTTAATAGGAAAAAAATTGATGATATATATCAATTGAGGTTCTTGGAACATTAAAAAAGTTCAAAATTTATTTTTAGCCTTTTTTAAATTCAAAATGGTCAGTGAGATGAATTGTTACTGATAAAAAACTTGGCCGACACCTGTAGTTAAACAATTATCATCTAAAATTTATAAAATTTAACCATGATATCTGATATGTAGTTGAAAATATACAGTTAAAATATAAGCCTATTTTTGGTACTACTAAACAACTATAAATAATATACCACACACCTATACTTCAGGCTGTGTAGCATGTTCGACTGAGTTTGTCTTGGAGGAATTTAATCGACCAACATGACAAAAAACATTTGAAGTTTCTAATATTTTTCATGAACATTTATATTTAAGTTATAAAACTATATTCAAATTATAAAGAAATCATAGTTATTTATAGAATATTAAAAGTAATTTACTACATCACTATATTTATCACATTTCTATTTTCTTGTACTATAAAAATTCTCAATTTTCTAATTAGGTTTCTTCATTTCTCAAATGCTAATTATCCAAAATAAGGCATGCTTAGGGTTCCTCATTAGTCTTAAAGCATCATAACTAAACTTCCTCATCATTAATCAAGTTTAAATAATGATCAATCTAGTTAATCATGTAATCATCCAAGTAGATCCTAATTAGATGGATAACAAGAAAATGGTTCACTACAAATTCTCCCTCACCTTTAGGATTTTGAAATCCAAGAATATGTATGAAAAAGGATCATCGATCAAATCATGTGTCTCTCTTAGCATGTTGTTAGAGTGATTTTCACTTTATATTTCTTTCATATTACATCATTTTTTTTCTCCTTAAATCTTCTACATTGAAATTTTTAAGTTACTGGAACTAGATGGTTCATCCCCAATCATAATCATATCAAGTACCAAAAGAATTATTTCACACATCTTTGTGATGCATCACTATTAATATGTGATTCACATCACCTTTCATATTCTTTTCAAGATTTGATTTTGTTTTCCATGGATCAATGATTATAATTACTTAGTGTTATCATCTGCATCCATCAATTTTCTTTATAAATAATATTATCCTTGTAGGAATCATTCTTGATAGTAAACTTTTTCTTATATTTTAGATTCATACTCATATCCAATTTCATTAGGAATTATGTTGATAATCTATTAGATTAATGATTCTGTCTCATATGAACTTTTCAGCTTGTCTTCGGTTCCATATTTGATTATATAATACTTTATTTTCCATAATGTTTATGATTTGTATTTACATATTACATCTTATTATACTCCCAAACTATCTTCATCAAGATGTTCAGTCAAGGCAACTAGAAGAAGTACAAATTAGTAGTTCCATACTCACTTTTACCAATACTCAGATACTACACCAGAGTAACAGAATACAAAGTTTAGTTAGTATGCATATCATTTTGGTGATGTGCCATATCCATTTTATCATTTAGCACTAGGTCCTATTGTCCCTGCAAAAACATCTAACCTAAGATCCAATCGCACATTGTTGGGAACACACTTTTGATCAGCATAAATGCCAACCATTAGAGAGAAACCATAAACCTAATCCCATATTAAGAAATGTTACACATAATTTTGAAAAAACACAATTAGCACAGAATACAAAACCAATGATAAATATTCTTTCCTTTTTTTGCATAAAAGCTCATAAATCAATATCACATCAAGGAAAATATATCCATCTATCAAAATTTATATTCGACTTCATTAAAACCAGATTCTAATTTTATATCTCATATGTAGTTTAGTTTACATCATTTATATGTACATGAGTGAATAAAATCAATATACTACCCATTCTGACAAAGAGTGTATAGGAACATTGTAATCTGGATTATCGTATCAATGTCAACACATAAATATCATGAACCATCCATCAATGTCAAAATTCAATTTAGAACACATACTTGTTCCATCTGATTTCAACACATAAATAAATATCCATTGATAAACATGTAACCACTCTTCAATTAAGGTTATTATTCAACACATGTCTGACCTCATTTGGAACCATCAGAATAAACCCTTCTCAGAATACATCCACTCAAGCAGACATTTGTAATGAATCATAATAGACCATTCCATGAATCATTTCATATCCTTAAAATTCACCATATAATTGAATTAAAATACTTATCTACATTCCTGAATCCCTCACTTGAGGCCATCACTGATTATTATCACATATCTAATCATAATAGAGTTAAGAGTTAGATTTTTAGATCCAACAAAACTACTTTTCTTCATTTTCCCTTCATTTCATAATCGTTAGTCAAAAATTCTTTTATATCTTATTCACTACTATTCTTAGAATCAAGCATTATAAATTTAATCAATGCATAAAGTTTCTATATCATTGAAAGCTTTCATAGTATGAATTTAGTGTATTTCATTCTATCCCAAATGTAACTGAAACAAATATATTATATGGTTCATCATATTCATTTCAATAGTTCCATCCATAATTTATCATCACAATTTAGTAAGTCGATTTCCATTTCCTTTCCTTGATTTGAATGACCATCCCATGCTATTTGACTTCTAATGGAATTTTGGTGATTACAAAGAATTCTTCTACTCCTTATGAGACCACTCATTTTGGGAAAAAATAACGTATTAGGGTCACTTCTTCTTACCCCTTCATATCTAGTCATTTTCTCAATTTGTTATATGACTTGTATATAATACTTGCATTCATGTGAGGTTTATACATTATTCCATAAATTTTATAAGATAGATGCATTAGTATTAGATCATATTAGTAGGACTTATCACATTCATTTAAAATAATGATACCTACAGTTGAGCATTTCTTCATATTTATAAAGTTATATACAAGTTCAAGGTTTATCTCTTTTATTCACCTCAATACTAATTATCTAGGATTTTGAAGATGTTATCTTAGTTTCATACACCCTAAGAACCTAATTATTCACTAACTTCATAAGGGTATATATGGACATATAAAGACTATTCACAACACATGGAAACCCTAGTTTCTATTTCCACACAATTCATCAATAAATTATAGGATGCATTGGTTCATTGGCTAATTTGAGTCATTCCCTAAGATTGACCCTAGACATGGAAACCTCCATTTCAATGTTGCATACTGATATTTATGATATATGTAATGCTTGCTATGATCCAAAAATAAAATTGAGATACTCATTCTTATTAAGTTCAAACTTGAGTCTATACATGTCAACTATATATCCAAGCATAACATCCATTAGGCCACTTTTAGGAAATATATGTATTAAACAACATAATTGTATATCCATATATTTTTCATAGATCTTGAATCAAATTATTATGAACTAGATAAATAAAATTCAATGAGAAATAAACTAAATTAGTAGAAATCATTTCCCCCATTTTTTTCCTAATTGACTACCCAATCACATATAAATACAAGGAAGGATCTTGTTCTATTTAGTTGGATGGAATCATGATTTCAAGATGATTACAAAGATTCATAGAATATAAACACTCACCTCAGGTTCAAAGAAAAGCACCTTTAAAATGTCCCATATAATCTATATCTAGAGAAATTCAACCAACTCATGAGGATTGAATCCATTTCTTGCTCTTTGCAACTTGGAAACCCTAGAAAAGGAGAATAGGAGAGAAAGAAAGAGAAAATAAGTGATTTGATATTCATTTTTTTCAAATCAGAGGAGGGACAAATTTCAAACATTGGAGAGAAAACTCACCATGAAAACCTTTCTAGGGTTTCTGCATTTATATTAATTGACGAGCTTTAGGAGGATGAAACCCTTAATCAGCTTTCCTATTATTTCTCCTTGAAAACCTTAATCCTCCTTGTCTCTATCTAGAATTGCATATCTTGGATAGAAATGATGGATTAGGAGAGATATTAGGTTGTTAGGTTTATGATATACATTAGTTGAGGTGCTTGCAACAATTAAAAATGAGTCCAAAACTATATTTTGTCTTTTTTATTAAGAATAGTTGGTCATCTGAGTTGTTACTAATAAGAAATTTGGTCAATGCCACATTCTATAGTTACTCAAATATAATCTTAAATTTCTTCAAAATTAAATAAGATGTCTCAAATTGGGTAGGAAAAATTACAGTTAAAATTTCATCACATTTGGATATACTAGTAAATAACTAAAATTAAATACCACACTACTATACATCATCATGTATAGCATGGTCGGCCATATTTGTCCTGGAGAAACTATATTGACCGACAGGTCATAAACATTCAGGACTTCTATTATTCAAGAAGACTTATATATGGGTTATACAAACGACATCCAAACCTCAAATAAATCAAAATTATAGATAAAATATTAAAAATGCACTATACTTATCACATTTATATTTTATTATATTATCAAATCTCTGAGTTCACTAATTAGGATTTTCCATTTCTCAAACGCTAATTATTTGAAACAAGGTGTACTTAGAGTTTTTCATTAGGATTAAAACATCACAATTAAACTATCAATAATGACAAAACTTAAACAATGATTAATCTAGTTAAGCATGTAATTATCCAAGTGAACCCTAATTAGATGGCTAAGTAGAATATAGGTTGTTACAATATTGGTAGAAAATAAATTATGAAGTTGTTCCTATTGTTTACATGTGTCTCTAAGCTAAAATTAGAAAGATTTTCTAACGTTTATGCCTAAAAAATTTCATTATACTTAGAATTGATACCTATATGTAGCTCAATTGTGCTTAAAAATGACCTTTTTAGGCCAAATCTTATTCTAAATGTAGCTTTCACATACTTGTGGGTTTCAATATACTATTTTGCATCGTGTTTTTTGCTTACATATGTATAGTTGTAGTGAAAGTGAAATCCCTATGTGGATTAGGTCTTGATATGGCCTTAAATGGTTTTTTGGGCTTAATATGGCCAAAGAAGGTTAGTTGTACCTTGAACGGGTACTTTGAAATAATTCTTGATACAATTTATATTTTGTGGAGTTGTTATGCTTGATTGATGCTTTCAATACGAGTAACTAGTCTAATTTATCCAAATGTAAATTTTAACATGTAGTGCTTTGAGACCATAGGAATTATACATTTTATATCTTATGAAATTGTTATATTTGATTGATGCTTTCATTATGAGTAACTAGTCTAATTTATCTAAATGTAAACCTTAACATGCAATTTTCTAGGAATTATCCCAATGATTAGATATCAGTTGAGTCGAATGAGTTTCTCTATAGTAGTCTCAAATCATGAAAAGAAACTTATAGTCTTATATTGTTGACTGCATGTGCATGACTCGAGTTTTTTCTTCAACATCTAATATGGTTATGTGAATTAGTACGACCAAGAACGTTTCTCAAGTGATATGTGATATATTGGAATGTGATTGGAATGCAATATATATGATTTATATTGGTTTTATAATCTTAATATTTGCAAATACTTGAGTATCCAAGTGGACCTATTTTTAGTGGATTATCCTTTGAGCACTATATGATTACTCTGGCCTTCGAGCACACTACTCTTTTAATACTCAAACTGACTAAGGTGTGGTGGGTTCTTATGGAGTCCGGTAATCCTAAAAACCTTGCACAATGGCTAAGGTATTTCTCAATCACTAGTATGTGGCTTGGCATGATATGTCTCAAGCCACCTAGGGCTTAATCTAACAAAAAGTAATCCAACCATGTAGTTGATATGCTTGGGGTTATTTTGTGATTCACATTGTAATTATTGTATTGCCCTTCTACACCTACACATTATTACTTTTCATTCTTATCATGCACTTACTACTATTTCAAACCTTGAAAATATTGTTGTTGTTATTTGTCTCGCACTTACTTTGTAAATTGTTATCTTGTAACTATGAAATGTTATAAGTTGTTTTATCACATTGCTTGGGCATGGGTCTCACTTCGTTGTTATCTACATCTTTTAGGTGATTCGTACTGTAAACTTTGTTTTTGGGGACAAGAGCCTTTCTTCGTTGGACAATAGTGGCTTAGCGGTTGGTGAAGATCTTTTGTGATTTCTCTTAGAGTCGTCCATCTACTCTCAGGTCTAGGCATGACATATCAGTTGGATGTATCTATGATTTGTGTTTTTGGCTTACATGTCTTGTATAGATGTGCATGTTGTAAGCAAATATGTTAATCATGCATATTCAGTATCCATATGTTGATAGTGTTCATACATCTATATCTTCTAAGTTACATACAAACAAGGAATGAAAGTTGGCTATTTTGGGTGCAAATCTAGTGGAAATAAAATTACTATTGTGTAGTGTAATTCGTAATTGTTGGTTGATGAAGTTGATTAGAGTAATCAGTGTTTTGACTTGAGTAACATATACATGTGTGGAGGGTGCTCACAAAAACGTGTGAACTCTATCTTAGGAGAGAAAGCACACACATATTCGGCACATGTAATAACACTATTTTTCTACGGCAAGTTCTGTATGGAAGGCTCGTTATAATAAATTTTGGATATTCTTTTGTTTTTTACTTACCCTTCTATTGTTTTGTCTTATGCTTTCTGTTGGATCTTATTATAAATATACTTGTATGATTTACTGCTATTTCCATTGCCATATATTTACATGTTAAACGGTGTGTATTTCCTACATGATTAAGTCCGGAACTATTGTCAGTATTCCTCTTGTTGGATGTATGGAACATGGATCTTTTTGTGTTCCTCTTAGGCTTGATGGTACACATGAAGACCGCGTGATCAAAAGATGTGGTTCTAATTATTATCTTAAGCGTGGCTGCTATTGGATATTGTTCTTTATGTTGTTAATTTTAAATTAAGTTGTTACATACAACATCGACAGGTGCAATTTAGGTTAACAGTTCAGGCCGATCCAAATAAGAAAATGTAGAATAAACCAATGCAGGAGAACAAAAGTACATAAGGTCAACGTGAAACTAGGTCATTGAGAAACGAACGTGATATACTTAAAGAAATCAGCGCCTTGCAATCCTTCTGGATAAGCGTCATTCTCCTAGTTGACCCGGTCACGAACCTGAAGAAGACACATCTCGCTCGTGTTGACGACGAATGATGCAGACGAACTAGTTGCACTACCAATACAGCTCAACAGCTGCAAGAACCACCGCCTGACAGGTTGCGTCTTGGAAGAAGAGGATGAACGAATGTGTTACGCCCAGGAGAAAGATCTCCACGCAACACCACGGAACAACGACGGTAGACTCTAGCTTTAGGGTTCACAAACACCCCTGTAATCCTATTCCTATTAAGACGCTACCACTCGGTTACTCTTGTACACATTGCGAAAAATTCCATAAAAGAGACACTTTCCAGTTAGGATTAATAAACCCGAATAGGAAAGAAATAATTAATTAAATTAATAATTAATAATTAATTATATAGTTGTATCCTAGTGAGAAAAAAAGACAGAAGACGGAAGACATTTTTCACAATCCACAATCCACAAGGCACAAGCCACAAGCCCGAGCCCATGCCCGGCCCGACCAGGTCAAGACAAGCGTGGCATGGCACACACGCATGTGTGCGTATATGTTGTGGTCACCATACCCACCAAGGAGGTGAGCATACCCTCCTACTAGAACCCTTGGACACTAGTGTCCCATGTGATCCTTCATATAATGATCACAAAAGTTCTAGGAGTGAGAAATGTGGGATAAAACTCCTTACCCATTTGCACAATAGACAAAACTACCTCTCTCACATGTATTAGCTGCACTAAATTGGGCTTAACCTATGCTATATACATGACTGTAGCAGCCATATATGTAACAACCCCCCACAAAGTCTAATGAGTAGTGTGCTCTACCATTCAGTCCTCCATACTATGCTTTCAGCAGATACCTTTCGGTTTGAATCTACCTGAGTTATCCAACTGTGACCCCGCAGGAACTAGATGAACAAAAGTCTTGAACCTGAACCTTGGGTGTAAGAGTATTGGTAACAACACAATAAAGATATGGTAGAAAAGAAAATAATGTATTCAGGCCATGCATGTAACATTTTTATGTAATGATTGATAACAGAGAACAACCCAATTCTCCTGTTTCGGCCTACACAACATCAATCATTTAGTTGGAGTCTCCAAGGATGTACTGCTAACATCATATCTGAAGACTTGACACCATTCAGAGACTAATCTCTTACTAACTTGCAGTCATGACACTAACATGTTTTCCAGGAGATAGACACACATATGCATGACGTATCAAAGTAATTACATAGTGTCATCCAATTTACTCGACAACTTATTATTACCACATTAAACCCAATTTGTGGGATCTCCACTCTATTGGGTTGGGTTTCTACTGCCTGTGAATAATGAGGGGTTTCAGTCCCATCCCCAACCTGGATTTTTCCACTAAGGCTAAGGGAAAATCTTTAGTGAAAGGATCAACTATATTTTCTTTGGTATCGACGTAGTCCACTGCCACGACCCCATTAGACACTAACTCTCTTATAGACTTGAGTCTGACTTAGACGTGTCTACGATGCTCTTTATTGTACTTGTGACTCTTTATCTTGGCAATAGTTGTAGTGCAATCACAGTGAACTGAAATTGCAAGAAGTGACTTCTTTACCATGGGTAAACTGGACATTAGTCCATGTAGCCATTCAACTTCCAATCCAGTTTCATCTAAAGCACACAACTCTTCCACAAAAGTAGACCCAGAAAATATGGTCTATTTCTTAGACCTCCAAGAAACAGCTCCTCCTCCCAATAGGAATATATAAGACACCATTAATCCCAGAGTTGAAGGCAATCCAACTTGCATCATTATATCCTTTGACTACAAAAGGATATTTGTCATAATGTTGCCCAAGAGAACAAGTTTCCTTGATATACCTCAAAACTCTATCAACAGATTCCCAATGGGTCTTGTCGGGACAAATAGTGTATCTACTTAACTTACTCACGACAAACACAATGTCTGGACGTGTGTAGTTCATAAGATACATCAAAATTCTGATAATTTAAGAGTATCGTAATTGAGACAGTGGAACCCCAGTCTCATTCTTGAATAAGACCTTGGATGAATCATATGGAGTCTTAATAGGTTTACTCAATGTGTACTCAAACCTTTCCAGTATCTTCTCAACATAGTGGGTCTGAGAGAGAGAGTTATACTATCAGCAGAACTTATGATTTTAAACCCTCAAATCGCATCAACGACACCCATATCTTTCATCTCAAACTTGCTACACAAGAATGTCTTTGTCTCATTTACTATTTTCATATAGGAACCAAAAAGTAGGATATCATCGACGTATAAGTATAATAAAATGAACCCATCATTGACAATTTTATAGTAGAGACACTTATCAAATTCATTAAAAATAAAGCCAAATGATGATATCATAGAATCAAACTTCTCATGCAATTGCTTAGGGGATTGTTTTAAGCCATACAATGACTTAACAAGTTTACCCACTTTGGACTCATTCCCATGACCCATAAATCCCTCAGGTTATTCTATATATATATCTCTTCTTAAAGATCACCGTGTAAGAATGTGGTCTTCACATCCATATGATTGATACAAAGACTATAAATGGAAGCCAATACTATAAGCACTCGGATTTTGGTCATACAAGAAATAGGAGAATATGTATCAAAATAATATATTCCTTCCCTTTGTGTGTAACCCTTAGAAACTAACATAGTTTTATACTTATTTATTATCACGTCTACATTAAGTTTCTTCTTAAAGATATATTTACATTCAACTACAGAATAACCAGGAGACAAATCCCCCAATTCTCAAGTTCCATTCGAGAGAATTGATTGGATTTCATCATTAAGGACTTCTTTCCAAAACTTAACTTCTAGAGATTCCATAGCTTGTTTGAAAGTTACCGGATCATCATCAACATTGTAAGTGAGAAACTTACTTCTAAAGTCCTTAGATGTCCTAGACCATTTACTTCTCCTTGGTTCAACTATTTCTTCATATTCATTAGATTTAGAAATAGCTTGTTATGAGTCACCCCACACATTTGTCATCCTTTCCATGTGCTCGGGAATGGAATATGTGGTGAATGAATCCTCTTGAGATAATTCATTCGACACACCAGATTTCTTGAGAAACACATCCTCAAAGAATGTAACATCACATAATTCCACAATAGTATTGACCTCAATACCTGAGATATCATATTTTACAATCAAGAATATGTAGGTATAACTTATCTCTACATACCCTAAGAATATAGCATCAACAGTTTTCGGTCCCAATTTCTCCTTTTGTGTTCAGGGACAAGTACCTTAATAAGGCACTCTCACACTTGAATGTATTTGAGACTCAGTTTTCTTCCTCTCCATAACTCAAATGGACTACTCTCTACATATTTGTGGGGAACTCTATTTAGAATATGGCAAGCCATATTCAAAGCTCCCCCCCACACATGAAGTTGGATAAATCTGAGGTTTGGAGTAAAGAATTTACCATATCTATAAGGGTTTGGTTTTTACGTTCAACTATCCCATTAGATTTTGATCAGTAGCCTCATGAATAATACTATGTGATTGGTAAAATTCCAAAACCAAATCGAGATATATTCTCCTCCCCTATCAGACCTTAATCATTTAAGTAGTTTACTAGTTTGAGTTTCCATTTCTTTTTTATAAATTTTAAATTTATCCAACACGTCATCTTTACTTCTAAGCATAAAGAGACAACAGTATCTACTTGCATCATCAATAAAAGTTGTAAAATAATGCTTTTGATCCCTTGTAGAAATACCATTAAATTCACATATATCTATATGCACTAAATCTAATATTTCCGAATTTCTATTCACAGAATAAAAAGGCCTCCTAGGTAATTTAGCTTGCACACAGATTTCACTTTTATTATTGCTAATTTTAGATTTAGAGATCAAATTCAGATTCATCATACGTTTAATTGAGCTAACATTCACATGTCTCAAACGTGCATGTCAAACATCAGATGATACAAGATTCAAGCATAAAGAACTATTATCATTCACAATTAAAATAGAATTTGAAACAGGTTCTGCAAGAATCTTAAATATGTTCTCCGTATCACAAAGATATCCCTTGCTAAAATAAAAAATCTTGAAGGTGAGTAATAATAGATTTATTACATTTACAATCTATTCTAAAACCATCTCTAATTAAAATTGTTCCACTAATAATGTTGTGTCGTATTGATGGAACATGTCTGACTCTATAAAGCGTCATAATATTTTCCGAAGGAAACTTCAATTCCACTTGCCCTTCACCTTTGACATCTACAACGCTGGAATTGCCCAAAGTCACAGATCGACATTTAGAGGCCTGATAAGACACAAACATGGACTTATCAGTACACACATACACATTAGCCCCAATGTCTATAATCTAATATAGTGGTTCAAAAATAGAAAGAACTTCAGGTTTTATAAATACGTACCCATCATCGAGGTTTAAGGATGCAGTCATCATGTTGACCACAACTTCTTCAGTTGCAGATGCAACAACTTTCTTGGCCTTCTTTGAAGGACAATCCTTGTTCTAGTGGCCATCATGTCCACAACTCCAACAAGATTTGTTCTTCAGTTTCTTCTGGATCTTGACCTTAGGTTTAAATGAATTCTTAGATTTCTTATCCTTGTTCTTACCAGTAGTAAAATTAACAATCGCATTAACATATAGTCTTTTCTTTCAGATGATCTTCCTGAATATTGATGTCCATCATGAGATCGTTCATTGACATGTCTCCTTTGCGGTAAGTCATGCCAAACGACCCCCAAGATTTTAGAAATTTCTCAATGATTGACATAGCAACAAACTTTTCAGAAAGTTTCATGCCCGCATCAGCCACCTCTTACACCAAGAGCTGAAAATCGTATGTTTCATCAGAAACAAACTTTCCCTCAGACATATGAAATTTAAGAAATTTAAAGACACAATATTTGTCAATTTTGTGATTCTCAATATCATTTTTCTTTTCTAATGCTTTTCACATAGCCTTAGATATAGTAACATGCGGCTTATAGTGTGAGTCCTACACTTTGTTATTTAATGTAAACAGAATTAGCCCTCGGCACGTCTTGTCACCCTTCTTCTAGGCTGCAATTATATTAGCATTATCAGGAATAATTTTATTTACTTTGGGTCCGTCTTCTTCTAAATACTGATCATACCCCACCATGTTAAGATAGATTTGCATCCTACTTTGACAACGAATAATATAAGTTTCAATAAATTTTTCAGGCATACTAAACGTATCAATTTTTATGCCAGAACCAACCATAGTTAACTAACGACAGATAATGTTTTCTTTAAGACTGTTGTTAATTTTGAATTACGTCGTTACATGCAACAGCGACAGGTGCACTTTAGGTTAACAGTTGAGGCCGATCTAGATAATAAAACTTAGAATAAATCAATGCAGGTTAACAAAAGTAAATAAGATTAGGATCAAACTATGTATTTCGTTGCGAAACAAACATGATATACTTAAAGAAATCAGTGTCTTACAATCCTTCTGGACATGCGCCGTTCTCCTAGTTGACCAGGTCACGAGCCTGAAAAAGAGACGTCTCGCTCGTGTTGACGATGAACGATGCAGATGAACCAGTTGCACTACCATTACAGTTCAGCAAGCACATGAACTACCGCCGGACAGGTTACACCTTTGAAGGAAGAGGATGAATGTTAGTTGCTATGATTTCCGGTAGACATATGCTCTATTGCTATGCAGTTATCGCATTGGGCGCCCATGAATGAGGACGGTACCCTACCATACATCCTGTCCGACCCTCACTTTCCAACAGATGAGGAGACCTAGAGACTCTGATAATTGCATGGCTAGAAAGGCCCCTGTCTCCCACCTTAAGTCTAGGATCTTGTGACTTAAAAGAGCAGCAGGTTGATCACGTACATTTTCTTCGTCAACAATGACCACCAAGCATGTAGTTGCCTCTTAGCAGACAAGAGTAAAGTAAGCCGGCACTAGGAAAGCTGGTTTTCCTTTCACTATCTAAGTAGGGGGGCATATCATATGCTGCCTTCAATCCGGCCGACGGAGAGGACAAGTCAGCAGGGACAAGATAATTTCCTAGGGATGAACCAGAACTCATCACCCCTATCCCATCCTAATCTGAATGCCACTGTACGTACCCTCTACTTCAGAAGCAATGGAGAACGAGAGGGTCTGAGGGCGGAGAGGTAAAAGTGGAGGGTTGGAGAGGGAGTGATAACGACAAAGAGACCTCATATCCACTTCACCAACACCTCCTAGCCGCAGCATATGGATAACTGGATCAATGGCTTCAGTAACTTCCCACCCCTTGAAAAGTGAAGTCTCCGACTCCATCTCCGTTCAAAACAGGTTGCGGTGACAGACTACTCCATACACCCTCCTTGCATTAATTCAGGTAGCCTATTTTACGCCGGGTACTCATATAAAGCATACTGGTTACACCAGCATCTGCACCCTAGTCTCGGAAACCAGCAACGGGCATCCGGCACGCATTTAACTTTTAGTTTTCACGCAGTCCGGATGCTCAGTCCACACTGTGCTTATTTTGTAATTGAAAAATACCAGAAGCTTTGAAGCCGAAAAATTAATTGCGGACGTGTGACCCAAATAGAAAATTTTTGACTCCCGCCTTTTGTGTGCGGTTTAATTTGAACACATGTCTTCTCTCTCTTATTTATCTCTCTTCTTTGTCTCTCACTCACTGGCGATCGTTCTCTGAGCTGGAGCTTCTCTCGCCGGAGCCTTTAGGGAGTTGAACGTTGACGGTGACATGCTTCAGACCAAGTGGAAGGCGCGCAATGCGGCGCTCAGCTACTTCTTTGTCCAAATCAAACTTCGCACAAAGCTGATCTAGTTGCTGGAGCGGAACGCGGGAGGTGAAATTCGTTCTAATTGTAAGTCTGGAGCGGAAGCAATTGAAAGTTATTCCGGGGACGAAAATTAGTGCTAAAGAGGATACCGTAAGTGATTATTGTAGGATATATCATTTTTTTTTGGTTGCATGTTTGATTCACATGATGAAATCGAAGATATCTTAACTAAGAGGGTTGTTCTTTTGAGTTGCCTGTACAATATGGTAGGGTACGGTATAAAAAGAGTAATTTTTGGTATAAAATGAAGGGTAAAAAAGTACAAAAAAGACAATCTTGACCGATTTAGTATAAAAACAGTGATAGAATAGTTGATAGACGTACAAAAAGGTATTTGTAGAGTCATAAATGGTATAAAATATATTTTTTTGAAAAATAGGTGTTTTATGACATTACTATTTGCTACTGTTGTTATGTAACATTATGTCTTTATACCACGAAAAATGTATTTGCATTAGTAACAAACTCGGCGATTTAGCTGCGTTTTAAATGGATTTTGATGATTTATTGGAATTAAAACTTAATTTGGATTGGTGAAAAAGTGTAAACTATTAGCAAATTTTGTTATATTGTTTGGTATTTTTCTATACATATCATCACTGGTATAAAAAAAGAATTGCTTCCTCAAATGGACATTTTGAATAAATCCATATTACTTTCATGTGTTTTGAGGTGTGTGTAAGAATAATCATCAACGCTATGGTAAAAATGAGTATAATATTTTCATTTTAAGTGTATATATTCAATATTTTTTGTAAACATCAAAAAGGTGCTTCAAAATTGAAGCACTGGGACGGGTTGGTACAACATGACATGTAAGCAACAAATAAGTACAATTGATTTTGATATTTGATTTGTGATTATATTTTGTGATTGTGAATATAACTGTCTGAACAAATAATGATAAATAGAAGCATCGTGCTACAAAAATCATGATAATGCAGACTATTTTTACATTTCTTTGGTATTCTTTTTTGTAAACTGAAGCACTGTTTGACAAAATTATAGATATTTTTGAATAAGCACAATTGAGAAAAAATGATTAATACAAACACCGTGCTAAAAAATCATGATAGTGTAGACTGTTGTTATATTTTTTGTTTTTTTTTTGTAAATACAAACAATGCTTAAAATTTTTAAATGTTTTTAAAATAAGTACAACTAATCAACAAATAAGTTCATCTTATTTTGATATTTGATTTATAACTACATTTTATGACTGTGAACAAAATTGTATGAAAAATAATGATTAATACAAGAATTGTGCTAAAAATCATGCTTATGCAAATTTTTGTTATATTTTTTTGGTATTTTTTTGTAAATATAAGCACTGTTTTTCAAAATAATAAGTTAACACAAAGAAGAGTTTTATTGTAGGTTTTTGGTACTGCTTTTTTTTTTTGCAAACAGTTTAACTATTTTTTTGTAAAAACTACCAGTTTCAAGATGACAACTAAGGAATAGATAATAGTAGAATATTTTGGAAGTAGATGTGGGATAAGTAAGTTTAAGTTTGTACTTGGGATTTCTAAAGACGAACACATGTCAAAGAATGTATGTTTCGTGTGTTCATTGATACGAGGTGCTCTACTTCTCTAGACAAAACTCTCGTAGAGGATCTTATTTATGACTATGATGCAAACAAAATGGCTTTCAAGATTACAACCACATTAGTAGGATTTAATCCTCAATAGGTGTGTGCAATGCTTCGACTACCTGTAATAGGTAAGATTATTTGAACACCTAAATAGTTTTGTTTCTGATTTTTTAGGTACTAAAATTTATAATAGATATTTTATGTTTCTTTATGTGTTAGATGCTTCTTACATTCTGGAAAATAGGCAGGTAAAAATAGTAAAATCAATTGTGCGTATTTTAAAGGAAACCCAATGGTGAATGATGTCCTAAAATTTTTAAAGGAACTGATAGACAAAGAAGACACTAAGAGCAAAGAAGACTTTGTGAAAATTTGTATTTTAGTGCTTCTAAGTAGCTTTTATTTTTGTATGGTAACTTTTGAATATAAAAAGTTTTGTTCGGTTTGGTTGATGATCTACAAAAAATAGATGGGTTTAATTACGTTGAATGCGTAAACAACTACCTATATTTAGGTATAATGGAGATGTACATGTATAAATAGAAAGGGGTATATGAAAGGTTGCTAATGGTAAGTTTTAGTATTGTCAATGTTTATTTTTGGTATTATTCATTCATGACATGTTATTTTGCTAAGCTTAAAAATTGTATTTTTATTTTCAAGGTTTGGTTTAGGAAATGTCAAAGATGTTGCGATAAGATTATCCAAATGGAATGCCAAACATAAACAAATGGAAGTATAACCACAAGTTCAACAACTACTTGGCAAAGAATGACAAAAAGATTGCTGAACTTAATGGTGTTTATATCCATGTCGATTGGAAGGTTGGAGAGTTGAGAAACCAAGTGGTTTCTACTGAGGAAAGTGATGTGCTAGATTCAACAAGGGTGAAGCTACCATATCTAGAGTCTAATAAGATGTGATTGGAATTACAGTAAAAAAGTTAAAATTGAAATATGAGAAATATATGGGAAGGGTAAAGAAAAAAAATGATGAGTTAAAATTAAAACTTGATAGATTACAAAGTGCTTCATATAAAGGCCAAAGGGCTTGTGTATTCTTGAGGGACGAGTTGGTTGCACATGGCATAGATGATCCAACTATGGAGAAAAAGGTAATAAGGACTCCAAGAATGTTGAAGACAGTGACTACCAAGAAGAAGAAGAATCAAATAGAGATATAGTAGAAGAGATGAAAGATAATTTGAAGGTACACTATTATTATTATGCTTGGTATTGTTTAATACTTAATGTAGTACAAATTGGGAAAAATATAATGGTTGATATAAATGATTTTTAGAGGAAAAATAAAAAGAAGGTTGAAGAATCAGACGAGGATCCTAACAGTGATGATGTAGATGTAGTGTTGATAAGAAATATGTGAGGTGTTTTGTTTAAACATAACAATTAAAATGCTTCTTTTTTTGTTTTGTTGATAATTTTGCACTGAAAAAACTTGACGCAAAGAATATAAAACTAGCTATCAATATAAGGCCATGTTCTTCAAAATTAAGGTTGAAACTATCTACAGATGTTAATACATCAATAGTGATTTTTTTGTTAATATTTTTATTTATAATTGTATTGAATATTCATAAAATATTTTCTTTATTAAAAATGAACAAGGGAACAACAAAGAGAAGAATGAAAATGATCCACACGATAGAAAAGGAGATCCACATTCTTCTATTGAAGGTGAAGTGCATGTTCAAGTACAAAAAAATGATGAGGGAGAAAATATGATTGATAGAGAAATTTTTCTCTCTCTTTTCATTAAGAATCGTGTGCAATTTTGTATAATTGGTATTGTTATGTCCAATTATAAGTATTGAAAGTGTGCATAATAAGTAATTGAAAATACTAAATATTTCATTAGTAGGAGGTACATGTGATTACTATCTCTAAGGAAATTGGGTCTGGTATAAGTAAGTAAAATTAGTATTTGTTTAATTTGAAGTGTTTTATTGATATATATATATATATATATATATATATATATATTATTTTCTTCAAAATATGTATAGGCCGATAGGAGTTTGTGATGATCAATACTGAAAAGGAAAATGTGACTATGGTAGTAGAATGTGATCTGTTTACAACTCCTATTAGTGGAGTTGTAAAATTGAACGGTGAGATCAATGAAGACAATGAAGTGGAGACGATCACAGTACATAATTGATTTGTCAATATTACCTTAAATTTGTTTGGAGTTGTTTTGATTGATATGCAGTACAATATGTCATCTAATTAATAATTTTATGTTTGACATATTGTTTTATTTTTTAAGATCAAGGAGAATGTTAATGTTGGAGTTGATGTAGTAATATATATATATATATATATATATATATATATATATATTATTTGCTTCAAAATATGTATAGGACGATAGGAGTTTGTGATGGTCAATACTGAAAAGGAAAATGTGACTATGGTAGTAGAATGTGATATGTTTACAACTCCTATTAGTGGAGTTGGAAAATTGAACTGTGAGATCAATGAAGACAATGAAGTGGAGACGATCACAATACATAATTGATTTGTCAATATTACCTTAAATTTGTTTGGAGTTTTTTTGATTGATATACAGTACAATATGTCATCTAATTAATAATTTTATGTTTGACATATTGTTTTATTTTTTAAGATCAAGGAGAATGTTAATGTTGGAGTTGATGTAGTCGTGAAGGATCAAAGATGAAAAGTCATGAAAAGGAAAATGAAACTATGGTTGTTGAGAGTAGTTCATATATAACTCATGTTAGATGAGACACACCATTTAATTATGAAGATGAACAAAATCAGGGGGTGCAAAAACAAATGGTACATTCCCTTTGGAATGTGGTACTAAAATACACAAATTTTGGTATTGTTTATATGTTATATTATGATTGTTAAATTATTGCAGGTTCATGAGTATTCCAGTACAAAGCTAGACAAACAAATTAATGATACTATCAGTATGCTAATACCGTTTGATTTTGATAAAGCATCAGTTAAGAGTGTGACTGATAATCTTTTGATTGATGAGCTTACAATGAAAAATATGGTATGCAGATAAATTGTATAAAACTTATTATTGTGACAAATATAACAACTTGATATTGATATAGGTGGAGACAGAAGAGTAGATTGTTGTAGTGTGTGATCATGTTGATAAATTAGAAGCTAACATTAAAGCTGCTAAAATGAAATAAAAGGGAAAAAACCAAATAGAATGAAATTGAAGAGGAAAGCAAAGGGAGACAATGATGATACGTTAGTTATTAGGGTTATGATAGACTTTGATAACAGTGCAGTGTAGACATTGTCATAAGATGATATGAAAATGCTTGAAAGGGTAATAATATTTTATTATACTGTAAGATTTAATATTGTGGTTAAATATAGTATTGTTCTTCTAATGCAAATAACAAGGGAAGCAAGCAGTGATTGGGATGTTGTATTCCATTCACCATATGCAACATTGATGAGGAGTGATTTGTAGTAGATGGTCAAGAAGGGAGAATGTTGGGCAATTAGGTTTAAAATTAATTAATTGATGAAGTTTATAGTAACATTGTTCATATGAATTAGTACCTTCTTGTTGTTTGAATAGTATTGTATGTAGTTGGCATCTCGGTATTACGTGATCGGTTATGTTGGTGGTAAAGAAATTAAAGAGGAGAGATAATAAAGACCATCGTACAAAGTGCTTCATTTTCCATTTGTCATTACCAGACACTATTAGGACACATAATCAATCATGATTGACCAATTATTATTTAAAACATATGGGGAAAATTTTAGAATAAACAACTATGATTCTACCTATATTGACAACATCACACTAGCACCTGCTAGTAGGAACTTTGGGAAGAAAAAAATTTATTCACTACAACATTCTTGAGGAGGATAGGAATGTTGATACTGAAGTGGTGTGCAATGCATATGATCAAGATGCACATTTGATTGTATGAAAAATAATTCTTGAATGAACTTTATGAATAATTTTGAAAGCTTCTTTATAGAATTGTCATTAAGTATTGTTCTAAGTATGCTTTTCTTGTGATGACTTTAGTGCCAGGAAATAAAGTATGCACAAAAAATTAAATCTAGAATATCAGATAAGGGATGTAAAATAATTTATGATGGAAGAGCTCCACAAAAATATCCAACAAGCAATGATTGTGGATTCTATGTGATAAGATAGATAGAAGAAATATTGCAAAAGTATGAGATTGAAGACACAAGGGGAGATATGTGCACTAGTTGAGAGGGACTTATACAAGTAGACTACTATAAGAGAAGGAGTATCTATGTGTTGTTGATTAAATGTAGATGGAGTGGTTAAATTTTGATGCATAAACTTTGGATCTTGCAAGGAAGATAAATAGTTGGAAAGTATGGTTGTTTAGTTAAGCAATTATCCTGGTATGTTTTTATAAAAACTTATGACATATGTGTTTTCCAATTTGAACGGATGAGGAATATGAATGCAGTTATGAATGTTTTGTTATACATTTTGGTATTGCTATGCTATATGTTTTTGTACTGCTATTCTATATGATTTGGTATACATTTGATGATAAGTTAGTTTCTATTATATATTTGGTATACACTTACCTTTTTATTGGAATTTAGTATTTTTATATTTTTATATGCCTCACTTGGTATCTCTTTGATATGCTCCTAATTCTCATTTAATAATTTCAAAAAATTAACAAATCCTCAATAAAATTTAACTATCTCTTTAGCCCTACTATTTGCACTATCTGAATTTTGTAATAAGTCTGAATTTGAATCATCATAAACACGAGTTATGTCTTTTCTCCCACGATCCAATATGTGTTGATTGGAAACTTTTTCAAACTTCAATATTCTAATCATAGCACATAGCATGTGACGACATAGAATACCACTGGATTCAAAGTATCTACATGAGAAATTCATATTCTGTGAAGAATATTCATGCATTACATTGAGAATCCCTTTCAAAGATTTTGCATTCATTTAGAGAAATTATTATTCTACAATGCTCTATCACCTTAAAAGTAGCATTGATTCCCATTAAATATGACTTTGGTATCACATAAAATCATTCGAGAAAGCTGATCCTGAAATTTTTTAAACAAGGATATTGTGTAAATATCTCAAAACTAAAATTCAATCATATAAGACGTTCTTGTAGGTTCTATTTTGTGCATGATTAATACTCGAAAAGTCTCTCTTTTTGATATTTAAAGCACAAAACACATTCATATTGGTAAACAAATTGCTTCAATGATGTACGAGAATTAACATAATTGTCAAAAAAATACATTCACTGATTCACTGTGTTGTGTGGTTGTCATGTCAGCCCAAAAATAATTATTAACATAGACATGAACCCACATTTCCCTCAGTTGGTACATCCTATTAAGCCATTCACCCTCCTTAACAGTGCAATTTTGCACATCCTTGTCCCAATTTGACTGAAACTTGTTTATTGTAATACTATCATAAACACCACATTTCACCATACAAGAAGTAGAAGATTTCTTACCAAGTTTATCGGGTGTCTTTTTCATTATATGCCACAAACAAAGATGATTACTAGTATTTTAGAAAACTACTTTCACTGCATTCACGATGTGTTGTGTCTCATCTGTTATATTACCCTTGGGAGAAACACCTGTAATGGTAATTAAGATGTTTATATTTTGCATACTTGATGATAGTATTTTATATAAAGTAATGTAGTACCAATTATAGAATATAGCAGTGAATATATATATAATTAAATATGTTCAAACGTAACTCAACCATGCTTTTTAGCCAAGTCTGGAAAAGCCATATAATTTTAGTGGTTTCTTCACATAGAAAACCACATCCAAAAAGAATGTGTTGAGAATGGTTATTCACACCAACAAATGGAGCAAACAACATTCATAACGGTTAGTCAAATATGTAGTATCGAATGTGATTACATCATTAAAGTATTTATAAGCATCTATGGATCTTGAATCGGCCTGAAATACATTTTGAAGAACACCATAATTATTTAAGTCCATGACATAGAATTTTTTTTAATTTATGGACTGCATTTAAATAAAATATTCTTAGATGACTTTTGCATCTCCTTTACTAAAATTTAAACATCTAGATATGGAAACGTGATTTCTAACATCCCTCTCAGTAAAAGGTAAGTAGTCATATCCTCCATCCTTGACAGTAAAATTAGACATTGATTTTACAACATTGATTCCTGTAAATATTAGTATGATGTAAATAAAAATTAGCATAGTTTGCATATAATTTTGATTTTTAGATGAATTTACCAGTCCTGTCATTTAGATCAATTCTCCTTACAATGTCTTCAGCAGTCTTTCTCTTTGAAGGCAACAATGTTAGAAAACTTTATTCTAAAAGGGCATGATATGTTATTCTTGAAAAGCAGTGACAACAATTTTATCACTAAATATGTCATAGAAAAATCTAATCTGTGTAACAGAGTTAGTCTTAGCAGTTGGACGATGACAGTACGTAGGAGTATTAGAAGATTTACGAGGTCTACCAGCTTTAAGGCATGAAAGGGGTTAACCTCACTGTAGAATTACAAATAGAATTTTTGGTAGAATGTGTTGTTGAAACTCCAAACCCACAAACATTATTATATTATTCATATAATAATCTGACTTCTTCAGTTGAATCAAATACCATGCCAACATTTGGTTTTATAACCCCTACATCAGCCCTTGGTATAACAAGTTTAGAAAATCACTATTTTGAGTATTTGGTACAGATGGGTCATTTGCTCCGTCGATAAGATCTTCGAGATTGTCATTAACTGTCACATTAAGATCAATGTCATCTAAAGGTATCTGTAAAAAAGAATATTATACAGGTATGAATGTTGCATGGTATTGTAATGAGTATGTGATGGTATTGATGGTGGAATATGAACGGTCATTTGAAGATTGGAATTGTAATGGAAATAAATAGATGATATAGAAATGAACCGTCATTCGAATATAGAGGGATAATTGTAAATTAGTAGTAAGAGCACATTCAAAAATTAAAATTTAAGAATGAATAATCTTGAACTAAATGCTTTGGCCAGCCTATTTTGGTATAAAATTTGAGCACATTAGTTGGATGTCCAAAGATATGGAAGGATATAAAAAGATAACATCCACCATTGGTCAGTAACTTAGTATTTAATGGTACTATGGAGAACAAAAATACTAATCGGAGTTCGAGCTATGTGGGTACTAGAGGATGAGACGACATTATGAGATTCATATAGGGTGAAAAAATGTATATATAGAACAGAAAAATAGAGGGAACAGAGCGACAGAAAAACTTTGAAAAAGAAAATGAAGGACATTTTGTATTTCTTTGTTAAGGAGTACTAGAAGTTGGACAGGCACCGAATAGAAGAAATTTGAAAAAAAAATGGCTCACATTGTGATTTGTCCAAAATTATTTTGTCTGCTGCTGCAGCGCATGTGGATGCATGGAGTATATATGCAAGGATTGATCAACAGAGATTTGAAATAATGTTGTATGAACAATAGGCGCCGGTTTGGATCCACATACTCGGCACCAGTTTTGCACAATGTAGATTGTTGTCGGATCATTATTTCTAGATGTGGGGGTGGGGAGATTGGTGTAACTAGTGTCTTATTAATAATTTTCCATTTTACATTTTCTTTGATCCCTCTTATCTCGCTCCTGAGACTCTTATTTGCTGATTTTCTTTTAGCAACAAGAACAACAAATTAGCTACTACTAAAGTAACAAAAGAGACAAGTTATAGTGTAGGGAAATTGATTTGGAGATTTTCAACCCTGTTAAGATAGTTAGGAGGGAGAAACACCAATAGCTAACATCAAAGACTTTTAGTCCCCACTTGTAGTGTCCCAACGGGATCCGTTGTGATTCGATCCTGCAACCTGCACTTCACAAACAGTAGGCTTAATCAGCTTCCTCGACAGCTAGTTTAGCTGGTTAAGTATGCGGCTTGTGAAGCGCAAGTTGCGGGATTGAATCACACCAGATCCCGTTGGGGCACTACAAGTAGGGACGGAAAGACCTTTAGTGTATACTATTGATTATTCTCCCTTCTGATTACCTTAACAGGGGTAAACTTCCCCAAATCATTTGCAGGAGGAATATCCGTTAATCGGATGAAGAGGGGGAAGCTGGTCATGAAGTGACAGGATGAATGGAATATACGTTGAACAAAATGCGCGAAACAATGTTGAAACTTTAACGTATAGTAATTGAGATAGAGGTAAAAGGGTGAATCAACACGGAAGGGGTCAACAAAGCGAGAGCAAAATGGGAATATAAATTAAAGATGTTGCCCTAATATAAAACATAATAAAACGTCAGGTTAGATCAGGACTTACAAACACGATATGGGGATGACATAATTTGAAGGATTCGGTCCCACTTCATATAATTTGTAGCTAGTCAACTAAATTTGTGGCCAAGAAAACATAGCTGTCGAGGGCTTCCATATGAATACGACGTCGCGTTCTTTCATCCACCAACAATAATGAAGATTGATTAGTTGATATCATCGAAGGCATGACCAGCCTGTATTCCAGAAAGAAAAACGCATGAATACCTCCAAATGGATTTTGTAATATTAACAAAACTTCTGTGACGTCAATTAAGATACCATTAACAACAGGTCTTCATAGGTCTAGGATGGGTCAGTATAGACAATCACAAAGACGTGAATCTTAGATGGGATCATGTGATTCAGACTATAAAACTAGTATATACAGGGGAGAAAGGCACAAGTAGGTATGCTTATGGGAGTAATGTTCCCGCTACATTGCACATAATTGCACGCTTGGAAATAAATATATACGAAAATCACTACCCATAGCACGCTAACACTGATATTACGTTTGTATCTTTATAGATAAAATTAAATTTCGAAAAGCCTAGAGAGGAAAAGAATAAGTTGAACTTGGACAACATAGTAGAATCTATAGTATATAGGAAAGTATGAGGAGGGGGCTGAATGTAATTTTTTCTATTGTTTTTTGAAATTACGTATTGGTCCTTGTATGTGTATACCACAATTTAGTCTTTAATTTTTTTTAATTTATATATTATATTGGGAGACACATCTATACTATATGGGAAAGCTTGGGGAGGGGGCTGGATGCAATTCTTTCTATTATTTTTTAAAATTACACATTACTCCATGTTAGTGTATACCACACTTTTGTCTTTAATTTTGTAAATTATATATTATATTAGGAGACACATCTATACTATATAGGAAAGCCAGTGGAGGGGGCTAGATGCAATTTTCTCCATTATTTTTTAAAATTATGTATTGGTCCCTCTATGTGTACACCACAATTTTGTCTTCAATTTTTTAAATTATGTATTATATTAGGAGACACATCTATATGTATAGGAAAGCTCGTGGAGGGGGATGGATGCACTTTTCTCCATTATTTTTTGAAATTACGTATTGGTCCTTGTGTGTGTACATCACACTTTTGTCAATATTTTTTAAATTATATATTATATTAGGAGACACATCTATACTATATAGGAAAACCCGTGGTGGGGGCTGAATGCAATTTTCTCTCTGTTATTTATTAAAATTACGTATTGGTCCATGTGTGTATGAGAAGTCATATTAATATATGTATTGTACATATATCTTTTTATTTTTATAAGTTAGATCTATAATTTTTATGGTAGTCTACTAAGACACCCGTGCATAGCACGGGTTTATGCCTAGTAAAATTAGAAACCAAGACTAATAGAACTATATGTTGTGCCATTAATTCTGAGGAAAACGAAACATCTATGACGTCATCAAATTCTCCTTGGATTGTTGACTCTGGGCCCTCCAAACAGATGTCTGGTATGAGACACCTCCTTTTCTCAACTGAAATTCATATTCCTACCTCATTTGTCACTCTGGAAAATGGGTCTAAAATTGTTCAAAAATATGGGAGTATAAATATCTCTCCTAGTCTCAAATTTCAATTTGTTCATTATATTCCTCATTTCCCCTTTAATGTGATGTTCATTGCTAAGTTAGTTGATGTCTTTACTGGTTATATCACCTTTGGTAACCACAAGGTTAGCGCTCATAGGGACGACCATGTAGAATCCTACTCCTTGGATTGTTGACCATTGTGGTGGTAGAACATCGATAGGATTCTATGTGGTCATCCCTATAGGTGTTGACCCTATGACTACCAAAGGTGATGTTGCAAGTAAATGAATCAACTAAATTTGCAACAAACTTTAAATTTAAGGGAAAATGAGGAATATAATGAACAGATTGATGTTTGAGATTAGGAAAGATATTAACATTCCATAAATTTGAATAGTTTTAGACCCATTTGCTAGAGAGACAGATGAGGTAGGAATACGAAATTCATTGGAGAGAAGGAGGTGTCTCATCCAGACATATATTGGAAAGGCCAAAATTCAACAATCCAAGGATGCTAGCATGGAGGTCCTGACACCACCTTTGTTGGAGGCCAGATGATCCAAAGATGTTGTAGTGGATTACATGATCATGAAATCTCCAAATCATGTTAATTTTAGAGGATCCTTTTGGGAGGAATGTAGAAGTTTCTCATACTCAACTGAAAGGATGATAACATATGAATTATCTGACCCTTGAGCAATATGGGTAGGCCCAGGGCTATAATCGTGCCCATAGGGATGACTGTGAATTTGATAGAACTTTTCCTCCATGTGGCTTAACTTGTTGTATGGTGGACTAGGGGGACATCCACAACCATGTTCATGGGCAACAGAAACAATCATAAGTTGTGAATATGGTGGACTAGAGGGCAAGTAGGAGATATCAATCTACTAGAGATGAGAAAAGACATCTTCCAAAATGGAAAGGTTGTTACCAGATAAGAATATGTTGGGCAATGGAGCATAGGATGGATGAAGGTCATTAAGAAATTTTTCCTTGATAAGATTGACCCACTCTTTGGATTGATATCAGAAGAGACGTGGCTAAAAATAGTCAACCGGTTGAGACATGCAAACAATGGAATCAAAGTACTCATCAAAAATCCTATCACCTTGATTTTTACCAAAAAAAATTATCCCAAATTTTATAAAGCCTTAAAGACTTCTTTTACTATGTGTAGTGATGATAGAAAATGTCCCACAGGTCCTTCACAGTTTTATAAAACATGTACTCAGAGGCAGTAGAAGGTTCCATGTTGTTCCATAAGCCAACTTTTGATTTGCTATTTCCATTTCCATTCAGGGGTATCCTCAGTAATTTTTTTGGTAAAATATCACCATGTCTCGAGACTATAGGATGGTTTGGATAAAATTCATCCAGAGCATATAATTATATCCATTCAACTACATTATGGAGAGAGAAGACAGCCATTGTGGACAATGGTATGAGCTGAATCTTTGCCATCAACTATTACTTTAGACAAGATGAAAAAGTTACACTAAGTAGGACGCTGGTGGATAAGATGTCAAAGTAGTCACACCAATAGAAAAGCGATGGAGACAGATATAACATTAGCACACCAGTAGAACAGCATTGGATATGAGCGATCACTGGTAAGATGTACAAGGAGATGAGAAAGTTGAAAAGAAGCACCACTAGAAGCAGTATACCAAGAATGATGTACTATGATAGGAAAGAGATGATAGATCCATAATAATTATTGATCCTCACTGCTGTATGTAAAGAAAATACATATGGAGGAAAGTAATAAAAATAGAATGCTTGAGGTTGTTGTAACCTTGTTTTCAGAAAGGCATCCCTACCGTGCCAAGACCAACATGTCACTAGTAAGATCCAGTGGGTGATGAAGAAGGGGGAGAAGAGAAGAAGAAGAAGAAGAAGTGAAGAATGAAAAGAGGATAACGTCATTGGAAGAGAAAGGACACTTCTATTTAGAAACTAGAGGTTTCTTCGATACCATGTGAAGAAAGATTTTTAATATTAGACAATTCAGTTTAGAAAGTCTCATATATATAGACTTATCTTGATGTATGATTTATCATAGACGCAACATAGCATAAGCTAAACTAATGTTAATTGTCATGAGTAGAGGAAGCCCAATTATCTATACAAGGAAAATAAAAAAAAAAACATAAAATACCACAAAAAATATCATTAGTTGCATCATTGATCTTCATATTAAAAGTCAATAGTTTTGAGACCATGTAGATGAATAATGATTTTTAGAACAACTTAAGTCATGATCCAAGTAATTATCTTATAAACCTTTTTTAAGAAAGAAATCATTGCATCTTTTCTTTCAGCTCTCAAAACATAAATACTTGGTCTAGATGCTCTCTTCAAGTCCTTATTCTAATATGATTTGGAGGATGTTGAGCTTTGTATTGTAACATACTAAATTTTGGTGATAATTAATTTTTTAGCTATAAACCATTAAATTATCTAATTTGAAAATTCAATTGCAATCCCTACTTCATATTTGATCATCATTTGAATTTCTTGAACTTAGTGAACAACATTAACCTTGATTTTCTATTTCAATCCAATTAGATTAAGACCCCCATATAGATAGTCAGATCTAAATTTTAAGCATCACTTTTAAATTTGTTATAAATTATTAGAAATTCAAATTGTAATGATTAATAGAAGTGTTTATATGTGAGGAAGTGGGATGACAAATATGGTCTATTATATATGTTAAATTGGTCATATCAATATCAAACTCGAGTTAAAATGTGGTATTAATTGAACTTGTATTGTGATGTGAAGAGAATGTTAAATTTAATCCCCTAACTTTAGCTATGGTTTTAATTAATGATCCAACATTCACACAATTTGATTCTGGACCCCATGTGTCCATGATCTTCTTCTCTATCATAGATTATGGTTATAGATCTTCAACGAGGATTTTTTTTCACCATACTCCACCTCTACATCTCTAGGACCATCTCTATTTTTTATTTACCTTTCTCTATTTTAGTGGATACACTAAAGATGATCACTAATTTCCTAGCTTCCATTGCCACTAAGGATAATGAACTCACCATGTAACCAATTTTAAGCTCATAAGAGCACATATCTCCACCTCTCCTGAAACCAAATCTACCTACAACATTGTCGCCATCTCCTTTACTAAAATCCAAACACCTAGGGCTATATTATTAGCCTAGTACACCCACAGATGAGCTCATTGCATCTCATCAGTGGTGACTTCGACCTCCACCCTCTAAGCTCTTCCTCTACAATCCATCACCTCCACTAGCTTGGCCACATTCCTACTTAACTCCTCTTACCTTTGGTTGACTATGAACGTGTTTTAGCCACCCATTCACATTTTACTTCCAGCAACATGCTCATTGACAACAAGTTTCTGACCACCTCCAACCACACCAACACCTCCCTTTCCTTCCTCTACTCCCTAGAAACACCACGACACAAAAAATCACAAGCTAATACCAAGATTTTATGAATTGACCTTGCAAGTTCTTACCATCTCCGAGGTGATCTATGCTAGGGAGCTAGGTGTTCAATTCATGACCCCAACCTGGACCACCACAACAAGTAGCTGAAGTGGCATCCAAGAGTATGCAAGGAGTACTCCTTTGTTGACTAGGGACTCCCCTAGCCCCTTGGTATCCTTCTCTATTGAGATACACCTATTTATTTGCATCTTCGAACCTTCTTCATTTTCTTATTTTGATTCACTAATTAATGTAACAAAATATCAAAAAGATGAAAATATATAAAGTGAAAATAACTTAATAAAATTTGATAATTAGGTTCTAAGTGACTTTTTTTGCTTAATTTTACCCACAATTTAATTTATATGGTAAATTGATTAATTTCATGAATATATGATAGTAAGTGTAGAAAATAGATTAAATAACTATAAAAGAGGAAAAATCATGATAATCCAATGTTCCTTTAAAAGTTACACAATAATTGATTTAATCTATTATGACTCGTTTACACATATCAATTCATGTTGGGGACTTAGGTTGTTCTATAGTTTAATGATGATTAAATCATGCCTTGAGTGCTAAAATTTAACAAGAAATGAATAAATGATTTGTGTGCTACTTGATGTATATCCTTATAATTTATTACCTTTGGTATTTGGAAATTTTAAAAAAAGAGGCAAAACTCATATCCCCACTGTGTATGCATGGATGTAAGAAACGTATATGTGTGTATATGATGGTGGTAGTTTATTATAACATGTGTGATGATATTATCCTATGTTTATCAAATGAATCTAACATAATCATTAACGAAATATCGTGATAACCTATGATGCATTTTAGGGTTTACTATTCATAAGGGAAAACTAGTAGTATTCACCAAATTCATCCTAATAGATAATTATGAGCCGACTATATCCTCACAACTTTGTTATATCATTTTTTTCTTGATCTAAGCCCATGGGCCACTTTAATCATAAATTGTGAAAACTTTGAAAACTTGCTTGATTGAGGTATCATATTTTTTTTCTCTATTATTATATAATTTCCTCTTAAAAGCATGCATTTATATTTTAAGTGATGTGAACAATGACTTTTTCAAGCCTTACTCTACCTTTTGGAAAGGTCACCGTGAACTTTGTAAATTTGAATATATTGTATACTTTGATTTGACATAGAACTTGAGTATAAATAGGATCTTTGGCTCCTTGTCTGGTGGGCCTTTACACACCATTGCATCAAGTAGATGGACTAATTGTGCCAATTTTTAACTGGATGATAGTAATTCGGAGAGAATCCCTTCTCCCATAGAGTGTGAAAACACATATACACTTATCCCTTGAGATATGAAATGGAGGTTCCACATTTTGATATTATGCCACCTTGCTATCAAGTATATTTCCATTTCTAGATAAATGAATACTCTGAAAAAGTTATTGATTCTTGAAAACCTAATATCAACTTGACAACCTCCTACTATTTTGATACTCGGCCAAATAATTCTTAACCTATCTTATTAATGCTTTAAATCTTAATGATTCTTGTGCATACTTATGAAATATCTTAATGAATGGATTTTTGACAAAAAATTGCTTACCTAGTTTCCTTTTTTGGTTCATGCTTGGTTGTTTCTTATTTTACTATGTACATGGAGCAAAGGATCCACTCATTTGGACTCCTTAATTTGCTACTAAATTCCAAGCACTAGAGACTTAGTACCAAAGGAGAAAATGTTTAGGTGTCCTTTGTGACCCTGAAGTTATCATTCTTTTTGTAGATTCCTTTTGCAGTACCTTATGTGGACATCTCTATTGTCTATTTTTCTAAGTGGGTACTTTTAAGTTTCATATTTTTAGTTAGTGGACAAATTTCTTATTAAATAATTTTCACATGTTTCTTAGAACTTTTCCATCAAATAAAATTGTATAAGAGAATCTACAAACATCATTTACCAATTGCTATGAATTATGATTTTCCTTTATCAATCCACAACAAGGATTAGTCTATCCCTTATGAGAGACCACCTGTTAAGCTTTAAGAATTATAGAAATGAGAAGCTGGGGGAGAAATGATCATCGATAGACAAAAGGACATATTGTACCCCATGACCTTGTCCATACTAGGGAGAAACTCCATCTCTTTGAAGAGCCACTATAGAATCATAGTCTCCCTGGGCCAAGACAATTCTTGGAGCACCCATGGAGATACTCATTGTAAGGAGCACTGGCCCCAAGGAAAGAATGATAGAATATTCTTTTCATGATGAAGTTTGTATATTTAAGAATGAGAGGGAACAAAATATTATGAAAAAGTAGAGTACTAAGTCTTGGCTACCAAGGACATACTCAATAGCTTGAGCTTTCAATACACGTCTGAGTAAAGCATAATACTATGTCTTAGCCACCAAGGAGATACTCAATAGCTTGAGCTTTCAATACACTCTTGACTGAAGTATGTCACTATTGTTGCAAAAGGATTAACTGAAGGTCAAGTGGAAACCCTATCTCGTACCCATAAAAAGGGTATTTAATTCTTGAGGTGTAAAGATTTCTTGGGGCTCTTCCACCATTAGTATATTCCTAGATCAATCCCCATCAGAAAGGAGAAATAGTTCAAATTCGTGTGCCAAGGGAGTGATTTTGTGGTTGAATTCCTACGTTGCTTCACTCTTATAGAGAGGTGTGCTAAGAAGGATCCAAGTCTTCCAATATGGAATAAACAAGAACATGAGAAATCATATGGCCCCTGACCTTCCCCTAACCATAGAGAAATCAATTACTAAGTCACAACACATTGAGATACACAAGAAAATATCATGGCATTCTGCACTAGCATCCTAGAGGAACTACAATCATGGTCATAGAGGCAATCACCATCACCACAACAATGAAAACAAGAAGTGTCCCCCCCAACCTATTCCTCAACCAGTGATGAAGACTCACCCTTTCTGTTGGAACTTTGGGAAGAAGAATTGAAGGAACTTCTACAACCCTACTCCCCTATGTTGCAACTTCTTCAAATCAAGATTTCCATGAGCTTCAAAGGAACAACAACTACTCACCATGTCCTAGAAATCCTTATAATAGCTCAATCCAAAAAAAAAGCTACAACAATCATTATGTGTTGTTGTTTTCCATAATTCCATAGAATCTCATTCATGAAGGAGTTACATAATTAAAATTTGAAGAGGCAGACAATAGAAATGAAGTAATGAAAGGTGCATGTACTATATCCAGTCAGCATGTGAAGAATTGTTTTCATTCTAGATTGATTAAATTTTATATATCTGAATATTTTGTGAAGTCAATGAATTTCAAAGTGCACATATTGATTATGTTTTCATTGATGGATGTTACTGGTAGATAAAATTGTATTGATTGATGAAACTAAACATGAATCAAAGGATAAATTTCAAATTTAAAGGAATGCATTGGACTAAAATTGATTGATGATTAGTAGGAACATAACTAAGTGTATGCATTTTTGTTTCAGCCAATTGAGAAATTTGAATGGTGGGGCCAAGTTGGGTGGAGTGGATGTACCAAAATGTGATACATGTTGTTGCTTTGGTTGTATTATTCAAATACATATTCAACTTGATGTTTTCTATCGAATCACTACAGGATGGTTGAAATAGAGGAGTACAGTTAGAGTATTATGGTATTGGAAGATCCTTCTTAGACTAAAAAGTTAGGTTTCATAAAAAAACTATATGTCTAGCCATACTATATGGGAGTGAATGTTGTGCAATGCAGAAACCAGGACTTAATAAGATGAATGAACCAACAATGTGTATGTTGAGATGGATGTCTGGGAGGATAATAAAACGTTGCTTTAGAACTCACTAAATTAAGAATAATGTGGGGGTGGCAATCATTGAGGACAAGTTGGATAAGGGGTTTTCAAGATGGCATGGACATGTGACAAATCGACTGATCATCGGGTCTATCTGGACCAATATTATTGAGTCCAGGAAAATAAAACTAAGTAGATACATTCCCAAACTAAAATGGGAAGTGATTATGGTGAGATAATTTTGAATCTTTACATCGTGATCTAAATATGACTCAAACAGAGCTGATTGGAAAAGAAAGATCCATGTATGTAGCTGATACCAATGGTTGGGATTGTGGTAGATGACAAAGATGAAAGTGACACATTGATGATGATTAGGTTGTTAGTACCATTAATGGTTTTCAAAATATTATGTATACGAGAATCCTTCTTCTCTACTTTTTTTTGTCCAGAAAGAATCCTTGTTAACCTCCTCTTGATTGACATGTTCAACTTTGACATAATTAGGAATGGACTAGTTCACCAATCACCAAGTTCATATTCTATCAGGGAAGAAGAGTTTGGTTCTCACTCATCATGATGTTGAAGAAGTTGTAATCTCTTAAAGAAGGAAATATGACAAGACTTTTTTATTGGAAATGAAGTCTTAGAAGTTGTTTGACTCTTAATGTAGAATATTCCTAAATGCAATGGTTTTGGGAAGGAACCAAAGTATACTAATAGACATTGTAAGAAATTATTCGAATGTCTTTCATGATAAACTTCATGGTGTTTTCCCTGAGAGAGAAATGAAGTTCAATATTGAGGTTTTTCTTGGGATGGATCCTACCTCAAAGGATTTATGTCACATGGAACTAGAAGTAGTTGCAAGAACTTCTCAATAAGGGCTTCAATAGGAGAATGTATTACCATGGGTTGTTGTCATTATGTTCATGAAAAATATGGATGGTTACATTGGAATGTTGATATAGTTTTACATGTTGAATAAGGTCATGATCAAGAATCCATACCCTCTATTTGAACATTGATGATGTATTTGATTAGTCAGAGTCAAATATGACCTCCTTCAACATCAATATTCATAGTGGATAGTGTAAGATGAAATGCAAGGAAGATGACGTACCCAACACTACCTTTGAAACTCGATACACAAACCAAAAAATTCCTTGTTATTCCCTTTGGGTTGATGAGTGCTCATGTTGCCTTTGTGAACCTCACAAATAGGGTCTCCAAGTCTCATCTAGATTCCTTCATTGTGATTTTCATGACAAATGTGCTCAGCTATTTTGAAAATCCTAAGCAACTCCTAAGAATTATCAAGAAAACAAAACAATTGACTTAGCATCCTGAGTGACAACTTCAGTAAGAAAAATCTTAAAATATGAATTTTGGTTCTTCAAGGTTGCGTTAATGGGATAGGTCATCTTTGCATGACACATAGTTGTAACACAACCAAAGTCAAGGCCATTTTGAAGGGGTAAGTGCCTAACAACCCTTCTGAGATAAGAAGGTATACGAGACTATATGGAGTTTTTTTTGTTGAAATTTTTAAAAATTCTTTTGGTAATGACCAAGATTAATTGAAAAGATGCATAATTTGGTGGACTTCACAATGTCAAGAAAATTTCTAAGAATTAAATAAGCATCTTTATCATGGATCTTGTATAACCTTAACTATACAACTCAAGATTTGTGCAACCCAGCTAAATGTCTCTCTATAAGAATCTTGTTGCATACTCATGCAAGAAAATAAAGTGATATTTTTTTCTTCCCAACAAATGAAGTTGAATGAGGAGAACAATAATAAAAATGACCTATACTTGAAACCTTATATTATTTTTAAAGATTTTTAGGCACTACATGTGTGGAATCTCTGTGACACTCTTCGCCAATCACAAGAATCATAAGTACCTACTCACCCAAACTGGCTTGAACCTATACAATGTTGATGGGTAGGATACTTAAAATATTACAATTTTACTATTTCTTACCCTTTGTGGTAACAAAAATATCATTCTAGGAGTGAGAGAAATAAGGTTTCAATGTGTGATGCAATTTTTATTTTTGATTGGGTAAATTTTAAGACACTAAAAAAATGGAAACATGAGCAATACATAAAATTACAAATCAAGATATTATTGAGGCCCAAAAGTCTGACCTTGAAATGATTGACATCAAGAAGCAAGTGGACTAGATCTTGACTAAGGTACACGCAACTATGGATGGAGAAAATCATTTTCATTGGAGTATTTGCATTCACTTCGAACGAAAAAATGTACAAAAATGTGTAGTTTTCTACCTTATGAAAGAATATAAAGTAAGACATTAGTTATTTTTTGTGAAGTAATTGACATATTATCAAGTAAAGATTGAGAACCAAAGACACAGTGGCTTATCCATCCACTTGAAATTACTAAAGGAAAATGAAAAAAAATCATCATGGACTTCATCATAAGTTTCTTGAACATGAAGAATTTTTAGGAAGTAGTAATTGTAATCCTTGATCGACTAATATAGTTATCCAACTTCCTGACTTCAAACTTCCATGAATGTAGAAAAATGGATGGTTTGTACATCAGTAAAATAGTTATCCTACACGGGACTATAAATATGTTTGTGTTCGGGTGAGATCTAAATTTCACCTTTTAAATATCTAGAGAGGGTGAATAAAGGAAATATGATTTTATATACCTTAAAACAACAAGGATGGTTAACTATAATTTTCTTAAAGAGATATTGTGATGAACTCTCCCTATGTTATCCCCCACTTAAAGGAGACTAAGAGAGTAAGGATCATCATCAAAATTTCTAGGATCTAGATTTAAGAAATAACCAACAATAATAAGAAAATTCAATCATAAACTTTGTTTGATAAAAATGGAAGGTAAATGCTCCTCAAAGGAGTTACATAAATTTCCAAATAAAAATACTACATGAGAGGAAACATTTATACTATCTATCTATCTAATCCTCTTCGTGACTTTATCTCGATGATATTTTATGTGTTCATCTAGATCTCCATATCTTCATATCTTTAAGTAGGTCATTTTAACCTAATATGTTGACAACCAAATACTCGGTCGGAATATTTGTATATTGTGTATGTGGATGTATTAAAAAGTATGCATGTATGAATATCAAAGTATATTATTCATCATTCAAATATATTCACATACTGAATTTGTAGTTTCATTTAACCTTATGACCCATACTTGTCATGCCACATGGGGTGTACTACTCTCTATGTCCATCATTGGACTTATAGGAATGACCCCATGTTAGGTGTAACACTAGGTTCAAAATATCATAGTATTCTTATGTGATATACATTGGCATTACATTTGAATTGAACTAAAATAAACCTCCAATAGTTTCGGCATAAGATGAAACATTCAAAAAAATCATAGAATTAGTTGGCGGTCTCTATGAGTGAATATTCGTAAAATAACTAGGTACATTTTCCATGTAGAAACTATACAATATTATTCCATGCACTTCAAATTGTAGTGTAAACCAAACAAGATGTATTCATTCTAAAAGTATGCATAATACAATGAATTCACCATTGTATCCATATCATTTGAATCATGGTCTAGTCTAAGTCCTAGTGTCTTGGTATAGGGTTTATATTAGGATTATGTTGCCAAACCAATAGTCTCATGAACAAGGTTCGATGACCTCAAAAACATAAATACTCATTGTTAACTCCTAATATTCCAAACAGCTTAGGATTTATTTATTAACTAAGTAAAATTAGATCATATCAAAATATAATAATATTTAACATTTTCAACACCTTATAGGGTTTGTATGAAATATTATCTCACATTCATGATTAAAACATACTTTTTGAAGTATAAGAATAATCAAGCAATTCAATTTTTTTATAAGTTTGATACATAGTTTTACTATATTTCAAACTACCATTTATATCTATTTCTATTGCAAAATAAATATATATTGGCAAATCAAAAATGCCACTTCAGAAAAACCAATTCAATAAACCCACTTGGATTGGTTATTATAATTTAGGAAAGAAAGACACAATGTCCCTCATGATGTGGCTTGGACTTGTCACCTAATGAGGGCAAAACTAGGAAATCCACCACTAGGATTCATATTATCCCTCACAACATTTCAACCTACTGGATATGATAGTCAACTGATAAGTTGACTATGAGTCTCATTCCATGACTAGAGTCATGAGCAGGTTTCAAGTCTCACCTGGCCTCGATGAACTCTCATAGAGAATGAGGGGTGACCAGAACTGATCTCATGGGATCAGTCTAATAGAGTAGGGAACTAGAAATACGTTGGAGGTGAATTGCTTGGGCCTTGGGTATATAGTTGGTAGAGCTTGGTTGAGGTTTAAGGAAGGGTTTCTAATGCTCACATGATCACAAAATGACATGAGCAACAAGCCCATTTGTAAACCCCAAGCAATTAGAGCCAGACATTGAGTAGGGGGTTGCTAGTTTCATGGCTATAGATTGGCAAATACAAGGAGATTTGGGAGTTTAGGGTGTCCACTAAGGGTCTTATATAGACTTGGTCTTGCGGGTAGTGGAGGAAAGATTGGTCCATGGTCTTGTAGGATTCTATAGATGTGCCAAATGTAGCAGAAGTAGCAAAATTAGCATTATCCATGTAACAATAAATCATGAAGGAAGGGATGTGAGGCATGCCTTTGTCATGGAGTAGATCCCATGACAATTCTCATAAGAACATAAATACAGGAGGATATCATTGATGTCATCCCAAAAAAATACCACGGCCATCCCTTTCCCGTACGGTCGAGTCACTTTGTACTTCTCACTTTGCTTGAGCTACTTCATTCGTATCCCTAAAGGTCAAGTCATGGTGTACCTATTGCTTTGCTCGATTTGTACCTCTCTGTCATGGATCCTTTCATTACCCTAAGTTCACACTTGTAGTAGCTACATAGCTAAAGGCGAGTGGACTAGAGCGTCTGTCTCCAGAACATATCTCATAACATATTTCACACATGCAGTGTTACAACCCCAACTTTTGGGTTCATTTGGTGAGAAATGTGATTTCTCATATTAAAGATATTTGAACAAATAAAGATATAATTTGTTTTTTGTTTACAATAGCCTTGATGATTGTTTTGTGGGCTTTATTGGCTATTGGGCCCAATAATAAGGAAAATACAAAAGAACTCCATTTTTAATAAGAAATGGAGAAAAGAAAGATGTAGAAACCTCTATAAGGCAAAAGAATATAATCTAAAGTTGGATTTCGTGCCTCTTGGGTTTCTTAGGTGCCAAGGAGTCCAAAATTTCAAAAAATAATGCAACAAGAAAAGAAAACACCAATTAAATATTTCTTTGTTAAGAAAGAAATTGAAAACAATGATAAAATGTGGAAAATAAGTGGAAAGAGGCATAATTGAGTTATCCTTGGTGGATTTTCGTATCCAAAGGATTCCTAATGTTAAATGGAATGCCAGTGAGAGAAATAAAAAGAAAGATAAAGAGAAATTCTCAAAAAGAGATATTTTAATAAGAAATAAACAAGAAAATGAGAAATATTGAATATAGATGCATCTAGAAGGATAATAATTATCCTTAAAAAGGAATTTCAGAATCTTGGAGTTTATTGGGGTCCAAGGAGCCCCAATGAAGAAGAAAGAAAGAGAAAATACCAATATAGCAAAATAAGAGGATAATGTGATACATGATTAATGACCTTTTGGTATTATCAAAACAAATACTTTTTGTTATAAGGAAGCATATTTATAAAGGGATATACTCCCTAAAAAGGGCCATGCCTTTTTATTGGGTGTTAGTTTTTGTTGAATAGAAAAGGCATCTTTGTAATCTCTATATAAAGATAATAATGGATGTTTCTCGTACACAATGGAGAGTGGATCAAGGAAACAAGAAGAGAAGTTAAGGAAAGGGGTATACGGCGGTGTTACCTCTCCATGCATTGAGTATGAGGTAAGAAACCTAGACTCCCTTTCATGAGTCGTTCTCTCTCTCCCTTTCCCTCATCCATAGGACCCATTAGGGTTTCTTCTAAGATACATGTATATATATAACCGAATAGGGATTCCATGAAGGGATCCACAAGAAACATGTGGGGGGATTGGACCGGTGATGGAGGAGTGGAGGACACGAGGGATCAACCTCTCGCACTGATTCAGACTGAAGTCTATGGTGCCACATACAACTAGATCCCCCGACCTCAGCCGATTCTCTCAACTCGCCTCCACTGATCCCAAGTACAACATCGATGACAGCCGCGCATAGCTGCTACATGCCACCGACTAACATCGTGCAATGCTTGAGCAACTGGAGTTCAATGTGGATGCAGCATGCTTGGAGGGGGGAGGAATCACAGGCATCAGTTGTGCTTAATAGGGCAGCGGCGAGGGACCAAGCCCTGCGTTGCACCATCGGCCGCAGCAAGCTACGAAGGCAGAGTGGAAGGTGCAGACTTCCTCACAAGAGGACAAGCTCGGCGGGGCAAGATTTTAAGGGAGAATCTGCAGGGGAGAATAGAGTCGGGACTGACCAGCTGCGTCGAGAAAGGACGCCTCACCACTGGGCAGCAGGAGCTGATGGAGTTCAGCGCGTACGGGCACTGGATCGCTCGCCAAGAAGGGGGGGCTACCCTACATGAGGAAGGAGAAAGAATAGAGTGAAATGACTCTTTTACCCTGGCTCGTGCGTTCAGTGCTCAAGGGAAACTATGACTTTTATCAGCCGAATTTTGGTAAGCTAATCTGATCCTGACGTGGCACTTTTTGGTTGACTAAAACATAATAAATCTTGAAATAATTATAGAAAGTGCTATGATACTCTGATTAAAATAAGTTATATATGAAAGTTGCTCAGAAAAATGCGAGGAATCCATTAAAAATAGATTTAGACCCTATTTCCTCTTGAAATTCGAAAAGTAGTTGAATTTATCAACTTTAATGAATTAAAGATTAGGAAACCCTATTTGGAGATGATTAATGTATTTAGTAGGGTTTAATGGATGATTAAAGTTGATATTAACTTGTTAATTGTAAAAAGATACATTAAACACAAAAAGGATGAACTTTGCATGTAATTGGTTAATTTAGAGTTTCTTGTGCATAAATATGCTTTAATGGGCCTTGAAACCCTAATTTTAGTAAATGTGATTCATAATGTTTTTAATCATTCAAAATCGTAAATAATGTTGAGATATGATAATTCCAAGATATTTCAAGTATAAAAGTTCCTAATTGTGGATAAATACTCTTAATGTAGTAATTAGGGTTTTCTAATAGATAAAGGTATTAATTAATGACAAATGGAGTTCATATGTGAATTAGACCATAATGAATTATGAATTGATGATAAATGAGCATAATGATCTTGTCATGGATTAAGAGGATAAAAATGGTAGCTTTAATGTAAAAGAGGTTTAATGGACTTATTTAATGGTTAATTATGCCTTTAATCTGAAATTGAGGATTAGATGTTGAAATAATTAGGGTTTGTGATCAATTGCATTAAATTAGGGTTTAAAATAGTAAAAGATGAAGGGAAACTATAATTGCAATGGAAACCCTAAAAGTGAACTAGAAACCCTAGGAAGCGAGCTAGGTTTAATAGATCTTGATGACCTGAGTAATAAAAGGAAATTGTATGGTTATTTCAGGATCTTGTGTGTGTTCTTGCTTGGATTTCTTACTTGCATGGATTATTCTATCTCAAATAAGCCTGATAGGTATGTGGTTACGCTTATGAATAATCTCTCTAGTTTCACGGTGATTCCCGAACATTTTATCGGTTGCTTGGAAATAATTATTGGATGCCTATTTATTTCATGCAACTATAAAGTGACTATGATTATCACTATAAATGTGCATACATGACTGGCTCAGATCCTGGTCCACCTCTGTGGCTTTGCAAAGGCTAAAAAGGGGTAACCTAGAGCAAGGTCTAGGTTATCGTGAGTTAGAAATTGGGCTGCCCACGTGTAGTGCCATGAGACTCTCTAGGATGCCATGAGTTAAGAAGTGGGCTACCTACGGGTAGTGCCATGTGATTCAACCCTAGAAACTGGTTCACCTGTTAGGTGGGATCATGAGGGGTTTAATGGGGATCTACCATAAGGAAGGTAGCATCCTGGTCCACTGTAGGGACAACACAGAGGCTAGGGTATGTAGGGATTGAGCAGTTATGCGGAAAATGTAAAGTTGTTTGTTTAAATCATAACTGACTGATTACATTGTTATCATAGTTGCATGATTATTGTTTCCCCCACATACCAGCTTTATGCTGACCGACGTTTTGCTTGTCGGCATTTTAGGTACAAGCCAAAAGGACAAATAATAAATCGTCATATTGTGAAATACATGAATTAAAATACAAGGAGGATTAGTTAGAGTAGAATTCATATGTGGATAGAAGTTTAGAAGATCCAAGTTTTTAAAAGGTATGCAAAGTTTTATTTTATCACATCTTTTCAATATAGTCTGGTAGAATTTGATAATTATTATTGATTATTTGTCGAACCTTTGATCCAGAAATTGGGATAATGGCTCTGACCTTCTAGTCTCCCTTCTTTGGGGGTTACCGGGAGGCGGGGTCATTACATGCAGTATATATGTAAAAGAAGTAACAACAAGATATAACAAGATACTAGAAGGGGGTAAAGGAACATGTACCCATTTCTATATCAACACAACCCATTGGTGTTACATACAAGTCCAGAATGTAGTGGATCTTTGGCAACTACAAAATCAAATAACCAAAACATATTAATGCTAGACCATTAAGTGTGCTATGAAAAGGCATGTAAATAGTTTAAGAATAATAAAAACTTGCTTGGATAAAGACATGATCATAGTCAAGAAGAAGAAACAAGAGAGAATACTTAACAATATCATTTTATACAAAGCATGTTTTAGGTTCCTTTATTGATTGTGTCAACATTAGGTTGCATAATGGGTTTCCGTACATTATGCTCAAGGTTCGTCAAAGTATGATAATCAAACATGAAAATAGTAATGATAGGAACAATAGCTCAACCAAGTAAGTAAGTATCCAAGCACACATACGAGCATACATACAAGCAAGCCTAAATCATAGTAAGGTCAAGAGGAAAATGTACCTTGCGAGTAGAGAGGAAGTTATGATAAGATCTCTTGGGATGGTCCAATCCGAAAAGGGGACCTAATATGTAGAAGATATAATAGAGTCATATATCACTAGGGTTTGATAGGATAATCATCATATGAGTCATTTGGATGTTTCTCTAGATCTAGGTTTCACTTAGTACTAACATACTTTCCAAAGTTCAAAATAGGCATGCAATGATTCCATATAGTACAAGTATCAAAATTAAGGCCTAGGTCTAGGCAAACCATCCAAATAAGATTTAGATTACAAATATCATATCGTCTCTGACTTGGAGTTAGGGAAGCATGAGATTTTTATTATCATCATAGTTTAATAATAGAATATCACATCTTGTCATATTAGATCAATTGCATGCAACATGGTCACATTGTCAAGGCATAGAAGCATTAAGAGCATAGTTAGATGAAGTTGGTGTTTAGTACTTCAAGTATGAATTAAACTATTGATCTGAACTAGATAGAGTAAGAGAATTGTATAAACATCATATTCCATCATATAGAATCAACTAGGTCAATTAAGTCATCTAGTGAACCAAGTAGGTACTTTGAGATTTAGCATGGTGAGCATGGCATTAGTACAATACATAGGTTAAGGAGGGAACAAGGCACAATTATAGCTATTGATTTTTGAAGTTCAACATTCCATATTGATAGATTAGGCCAAAGTTGAATATGTGAGAAAGTTACATCATATAATTATATAAAAGGGCCATCTCCAAGTCATGATAGGTCAAAAGGACATTAGGGTGCATATAAGTGGTCAGAGAGAACATCACAACAATAGGTGAGTTAACATTCATCTAACAGAAGACATCAAGATGGTTAGACACTCAATTTGTTAGTGAGAGGTCCCAAGATCGATCCCAGGCCACAGGATGAATAGAATGGCCAATTTTAAAAAAGGTGAGTTAACATTCATGATTTGAGTTATTAGTGTAGCTAGGGATCATTAAGAACACATGTAGTACAAGATTGAGGTAACTTCATAGTCCAAAGGTCATAAAAGAAGTATTTTTACTAAAATAGGGATTAGTTGTACAAATCTAGCAAGACACAAAAACATCATTAGATAGATGACGATTTCCTAGTCATAATGGAATATAACATCATAATATTGTGCTAAGAGGTGAAGGAGATACAAAAGCTTTAATATAGCATCATTAAAGGGGATTTTTGAAGTAATTTACCCTAACTTGGCTGAGGAAGGGTGTCCCTCTAGACCTGGGCTAGCATGCATGCATCCTTAGTGTTGACCCAATCGGCTCAGGTTTGTTGGCCACTATTAGCTGCCTGCAACCACTAATGTCAGCTCCATGACCACTTGTCACCGCTCGGCCAAACACACTCCACATAAAAGAGAGGGGGAGAAAGTGGGCTATCAGGGCCATTGGTTAGAGTTCCACCATGGATTAAAGTTCATCGAATGGTGGGCAATATGTCCATTACCCAATATGGGACTCAGGCAGACATGCATCGTCTACCGTGGTCAAGTGGCTATGTCTCATCGGAGATGGGTCGTAGAGGGGGAGTGAGGGGTGATTACACCCTCGAACAGGCTATTCGATCACGGCTTGACCCCACAAGCTCATTTCGATGCTCCCTTGTTGCACTATGAGGTTGAGTCAAAGATGCCTATTTGGATTGTTGCGGTGGTGCCACTAGTGCGAGGGGGAGAGCAAGGAACAAGGAGAGGCACTAAAGGGTGTGAAATCCTAAATTGAAGGAAGGAAGGCCAAGATGGAGGCTCAGAGGGCTGGTTGAGTGTTTAAAAAGGGGGCGAGGTGGTGAATAGGGTGGTCGGGCCACCTACGCCAACCACCTGCTCCTATTTCAAGGGAGTAGGTGAAGGCGAAGAATCCCTAGCTGCTAGATTTGGGCATAATCTGTGGGGTAGAGGTTAGGCGGCTTGGATCGTCTGAGACGATCTTAGAAGGATTTGATTTATTGGATGTTATAAATCTATATCAGAGGTAAATTGGGGGGGGTCGCCCATCCAATTGGGTCATGCACGCCTCTATTGGGGCCAATGAGGGTCACACAATAGTAAAAACAAAATAAAACACTTGCAATTGACTTGAACTTCAAAGGTCCATAGCTTCGGATAGGATGTCCGATTAAGGTGATTTTTGAGCCATCCAATTTGTATTTGAATCTGCTAGAATATGACACACATTTCATATCAAGGAGAGTTCATTGAATCAGTTCAATTTTGAGTTGCAAGTCAGTGATATATAATGGGCATGATACTTAATTCAAAACCCAAGTTAAAGTCATATATATGTACAAGGTAATACTTAACCAAATACAACCCATCAAGTGAGCAATAAGAGACACAAAGTCATCAAATTGAGGGTGAGGATGGCTATTGAGTTAAATAGAGCATCTAATGAGTCAATATTTACATAAATTGAATGAGGGGAAAACCAAGTTATCACACTCTCCCAGTAGATTAAGCTCAATTTACTTTCCTCGAGTAGACACCAATCCATGTAAGTCTCTATGTCATTCATAGGGATGAGGGGAAATCCACATCATACTCTAAGATCCTTCAATAAAGGTGCAACCTTCTTGTTGGAAATGTGCAAGCATTGCACTATCTCACCTTCTCTCTCTCCCTATGGGTAATGATGGTTAGACCAAAGGTGTAACCAAAACCTTGCATGTAATGAATCTTTTAGTTTCCTACTTATGAACAACCCGTTGATTGATTATCTTAGTCCAGTCGATTAACTGGCCTAGGTAGATGATTTATAGTGGATTTCCAAAGACTTCCACTTGAGGTACTAGCCAATGCAATCTATTGACTGGTCTAGGTCAATACCAAATATATCAAGTTGGCTGATCCATTAATCCAGTCTATTTAGGTGAATGGACTAGCTAGTCTACCAATTGGTTAATATGGCCCAGTAGATCGACTAGGCCAACTAGTCAACTAATTGAGGGATATAGGTCTAGTCAATCAACTTGACCATCCAGTCGATTGAGTAGTCTGTCTAGTCAAGAAACTGGTGCAACATCACATGATTTGGTCCCTTGGATAAAATTCTCTTAATAGGAATTATGTGTATGCAATAAAATGGGAAAAACATCATGAGGCCATATAGTTGAGCCTTGAAAAGGACATTAAGAGTCTAAATAGGGGAGATAGTAACATCCCAAGATTTGAGACCTCAGATATAGTTGAGCCTTGACGAGGACATTAAGAGTCTAAATGGAGGAGATAGTAGCATCCCAAGATTTGAGACCTCAGATAAAATGATCTTAAAAGGAATGATTGGGTTATCGATATCACTAAGGTGCACCTTCTTTTGAGGGAGTCGATCACTAAGAACTCTGTAGTTAGGCATGCTCAACTTGTAGTGGTTTTAGGATGGGTGACCAGTCAGGAAGTTTATCTCCTCTTGTGTGTGAGTGGGTACAAAGTGCACAATTAAGGATAGTGGTGGCATGTGGGGCCATTTTTCATTCTTAAAACTCTATTAGAGCCTTGTACAGTGGGGTCTAGTTTTACAACTGGACTTCCAGTTAGTCCAACAATGATCAAATTGATCACCTAAACCTTTTTATAACCAATTAATCATAAGTCCCAATTATACTTATATTTTATTCTTGGGATGTGTATGATCCTATAGGATCCAAGTTACATTGGTAGTAATATCTATATTCATATTATGATATCACATTCAATGATTGTGTATCGAGCAAGACTTCATTGCCACCCAAGTAATTTGAGAAGTTGGACAACGACTTCAATCGAGTATCATGATCAATGTTACAGTCAATGTATAATACCTTTGTCTCCAATATCTAGATTTAGTTAGAGGCATGGGAACATTATCCTCCTAAAAGTTAACTCTTTGTTTTTGATGTTGAGTATGTTATTTGGGATACATATGAGCTCAAAATCATATGTTTACTAATATGAGAATGATCGTGTTTCTCATAATCTCACTCATAAATTAGTTGTATATCACTTCCTTAGGAGGAACAAATTATGTGTAAATCACTCACAATAATCCATAGGCATCATAGTGCATCCAAGCTCTACCTATACAAAAACTTTTATTACATATTGAGTAGTGTTAAAGTATACAAAACAACATGTGGTCATTGTAGTGACTTCTGGTCTAAGAAACATATTACCATTGTCACATGGAGATATGATGTTAACTTCAATATATGGATTCCATGTATCATACTCAAGTTGGTTATGTCCAACACACTTGTTTATAACATGTACCTATGTGTTTGACTTTATATCCATTATCTTGATATGTAGTCACCAGTCAACACACATACTATTTTTACTTTATTATTATTTTCCTAATTGTTGGTAAGGTATGCCCAGAGAGCCAATAATGTGATGATTGACATGGCATAAACCATAAAGTATTTGATTAATACTTACAAAGGCAAGCTTCCAATTCATTCTATTTCACTCAGTTATGAGATAATGAGGAAATATTATGAATGTCCAAAGAATGACAATACTCAATGATGTATGTCTTCAAGTATGAGATTTGGAGGATGAGATCATACGAATGCTAAGAGTATGTACATTCTTGTCATGTCCCTAGTCGTATGTTACTGTGGAAGGTAGATAGATACTAGTGACACATTATACTAGAGTGTGGGTTGGTTGAGGACATAATCACATTAGTCATGATATGTAAATATCAAACCAAGCACACAAATACATGTTAGAGAACAGTGTATTGATAGACCCACCTTGAGAGTGACACATGCATTGGTGGTCATAGTCATCTTTCATAGTGAAGGTGGTGATTGTAATTCTTAGACCTAAAATCACTACACTCATCACATGTCATTGGGTATCCTTTGACATCATTAAACACAGTCCTGAAACATGGGTTGTTATAACAATGATGATTGGCTGACTTTGACACATGGGGATAGACTGTGAGTGATAGATATGGGATTTTCCCCTCCTTCTGGAGTATTATATCCTGGCTACTTGATAAGTGAGACTGAGAAATGCATGTGTATGCACATGTGAATCAATATATGATATTGAGGTCACATTATCTCAGACAATCTACTCTTAGTTCAAGAAACACTAGATTAATGTTGACAGGATGATGAGTCCATGCATTGAGTTCACTCTAGATATCAGAGACAAAGGAATTATACAATCACTGCAACACCTTATATAGATTGTAGGCTGAAGTATTTCTCTAACTTTCCATTCACTTGGGTAGCACTAATGTGCGACTAGGCACCACTATCTTCTTGTGATGTCATAAATTAGTTATGGACATTCACTGCCTATGTGATATGGGACATATAGGGTCACACAGAAAGGAACTCATCTAGAAGAGGAGTTTATCTTGAATGATGATTGGATTGACTATTAAAGTGTTTAAGTATCCAATTCATGAAACAAAATAGTGGATCAGCTGAATGAACTGCCAAACAACCATCTCTCTGGGTGAGACATCCTGTTTGGGCATCTAGATGGGTGTCTCAAGTATTGAGATAGACCTTTGAGTTGTCAGGGTAACCAAAGTTTGAAATGGCTAACTTATGCCCTTGAACCAACCAATTCAATGTGATTTAATTGACCGGCTCATCTCAAACTCACCAGACGACCATCTGGGTGAGTGAGATCGGTATCTCGCCTGGGTGAGATAGCTTAGTTGGGCCGAACAAAAATTTTATATGTTTCCCAAACTTGTTTTGATTACACATTACTTGGGGTGCAAGGAATTAATAAGTGCTATAATTGGAATCAAAATTACCAAAATTTGTGTGCAATTGGGAAACTGTCAGATGATTGTCTTGCACACTAGACAACCGTCTCAGTGTTCCAGACAACTGTTTGGAGAGTCACAGGTTGTGAAAATTTAACATCTTCTGGTCCCTTCCACTTCTGCTCAATCCCGTATAGACTAGGAACCCTAACACTAACCTCGCCTATAAATAGAGGGGTATTGTGGGATTATCATAACACAACACAAACAACTGAGAAGTAGTTCCTCTAAAAACTATCATTCTCTCTGGTTGTGGTAACTAAGAGAGTCCAATAAATTCCTACCTGATAAGGGAGGGATAGCAAGGGGGAGAATAAGTGAGATCATTGTTTGTGGGAGAGCAAGTTGGTGACTAGTACATAAACGGGAGGGGAAAATCCTTCCTATCTATCCTAGTTGAACAAAATGAGTTCTAGTTGGTCATGTAGGGAAATAAGACATCAAATAGGTAGTGGAAACAAAAAATTTACTTACATATTCCCATTGACCATTAGACAACTACTTCCTGTATATTCTAGTGTGTGTCAATAACTATGCAATGGGAAGGATGGTTTCATGAAAATATACCTGGTCTTGGAGCAAGTCCAGTGACAATCCTCATTGATGCAGATGTGAACTCTATCTTGGATGGTGTATGTGCAATTCTCGGATGCACTAGACTCATCTAACTACTACTCCATAAAAATCAGACTCATACAACTACTAAAGCAATTCCTCAGATATCGCCTCTGAATGTGAGTTGACATTACCCTCCTAGCAGTATCCAAAGGACTCCTACCTCTAGAGTAGTCCAAACAGACCAACTACAACTCATGTAGTCCTTCTAGAATGGGAAGGAGTTGTCCCTCTCGTTGGTGTACTAGTTACCAACCTACTCTCCCACATAATGATCCACAGTTGTTAGTCTCCCTTGGATATCCCTCCCTAGTCGAGTAGGACTTGTTGGGACTCTTGTGGTTACCAAAACTAGAGAAGACAACAATTGTCATAGCAACTGATTTTCAATTGTCTTTGTAGTAGGTGTGTTCTAGGAATCCTCTGGTACCCCTCTATATATAGGAGGGATTAGTGTCAGGGTTCCCAGTCCCCAGCCAATACGGGACTAAAGCGGGAGTGGAAAGGACTGGAAGATCTTGATTTCTTCAACAATTCTGGAAGTTTCACAACCTACATCCGCCAAGACAGTTGTCTCACCTAGCGGGATGGTCGTTTTCCTAAGTGAAACTGTCATTTCACACTTTCTAGTTTTTCACATATGTCGGCAATTCAATTCCAATTAGTACTGAACTTGACGTCAGCACTAATCCTTGATGCAATCGAATTGCACCCCCAAGACAACCATTTGGTGCAACTGAGACAGTTGTCTCACACCAGGCTAGACGACCATTTTGCTCAAGAGAAACTGGTGTCCCATAATTTAGGTCAAGTATAATTCCAACCAATGTAGAATACAATCAGCCTGACACTCCAAACCACAGTTTCAACACCTAAATTGATCGTTTGGCAGTCTAATCAATTCATCTGTTGCGTGAATTGAAATACGTAGATACTATAGTAATCAATTAAATTATCATTCAAGATCAAACTCCTATTCTAGTTGAGTTCCTATGTGTGTGACCCTATAGGTCCCATATCACGTTGGTAGTGAATATCGATAACAACTTATGACATCACAAGCAAAGAGCGGTGCCTAGTTGCACATCAGTGCTACCCAAGTGAATGGAAAGTTGGGGAGAAACTTCAACCTACAATTTGTTGTATGGTTTTATAGTGTTTGTATACTTCCTCTATCACTAATATCCATATTGAACTAGAAGCATGGAGCAATTATCCTCATTATTATTCAATCTTATTTCTTGAACTAGGGCAGATTGCATGAGATATATGTAAGCTCAATATCACATATTGGCTCACATGTGTATGGCCATACTTTTCTTAGTCTCTCTAATCAAGAGGACTTAGATATCATACTCCTGTAGGAGGGACAAATCCCATCTCTATCACTCACAGTCAGTCTCCATGTGTCAAAGTCATCCAATCATCGTCGTTATAACAACCCATGTTTTAGGACATGTGATGAGTGTAGTGATTTTAGCTCTAAGAACCACAACCACCACCATCATTGTGAGACCTAACTATGACTTCCATGGTCTTGTCTTCCATGTGTTAGTCTCATGATGGATCTATCTGATACACTACTCTCTAACATGTATCTGTGTTTTTGGTTTGATGTTTCCATATCATGACTAATGAGACTCTGTCATCACCAACTCACACTCTGATCTTATGTGTTATTGTTTTCTGTCTACCTTTGTTCATAACAACCAATCAGGGACATAATGAGAATATATATACTCTTAATATCCGTGTGATCTCATTATTCCAAGTCACTTACTAGAAGACATACATCATTGAGTAATATCATTATCTAGACATTTATTATGTTATTCATTATCTCATAATTGAATATACAAAATAAATTGGAAGCTTGTCTTTATTATTAATCAAATCATTTACATGTTATGCCATCACAATCATCATATGATTGTCTCTCTAGGCATACATACCAACAGACTCTCACTTGCACTTAGAGCCAATCACCCATAGATCTTATCCCAAGTGACCTAACATGATCATCATGCTTCTGCTACACAGGTGCTTTCATAACAGATTTATCAACATTTGCTTAAAGTTAGTATTTTACAATTTTCACCTCTCTTCATTGTACGACTACTTGTATGAGATGGACGTGTCATAGTATGCTATATGAGATTCCCATCCTAACTAGTAGCTCCATTATTGTCATCAATATTTCTACTATGTCATCAACAGTTGAAACCTCAAACAAGTTCACCCATATGAACTTCATACAGTATCTGCTATTGTTCTCATAACATAGAGATACTTGGCTTCTTTTGTATATTTGAATACCAGGCATTAACTCAGAACCCTTTCTAGCTTACAGTTTTCATTTGATGTCAAACATAAATTTATATTGTGATCACTTTGTCAGTTTAGAATCTTGCATGGGTGTAACCCTTTACATAGAACTCTTCCTTATTACCATAACCAAGTAACCAATCCTTTAAATGATTCACAAGCACCTAGGGATGTTCTTTATGGCAATTCAATGTCTCTCATTGGTATCTAACATATACCCTCTTGTCATGTCTAATACATACAAGATTCCTAGATAGGTATATATACGTCTTCTCATCATGTCAAATTCATATGAGATGACTTGATATCCTCTCGTCATGTCCAATACATACTAGATTATTGGATATCTTCTCATCATGTCCAAGACATATGAGATAGTGGGATAAGTAACATTGTATTCAAAATAGATCCAATCATGAATGCATATGGCATCTGTCTATGTGTTCCTACTCTTCATAAGAATTGGGACACTATGCTCCTGAGAGACTAAATCCATGGATCATGGACACATTTTCTCTCATTGAGTTTTGCATGCTGAATCCTTTAGCATCTTACCAATGTATGTGCTCTTTCTTAGGTCAAGAATCTTTCCAGATCTATCTATATATATTTGAATCCCTATCACATAGGATGCTACGCCTAAACCCTTCATATAGAAGGTACTTTCCTTTCTAGGTTTTAACATATGAAGGATAAGGGTGTTATTCCTCATCATTGTGTGGAATATTAATATGCTCCTGCTAAATATTTTGTAATCACAAATTCCATATTCATTCAGACTCAAATCAAACCCTTTGACTTTCTTGTCAAATAGAAGATTCCATCTCTAAGATGCTTGCTTTAATCTAGAGATTTACTATCATGTCTTATAGACTTTATTTGCATTAATAGATTTATAAAACCATTAGACTGTGTCACATACACATCCTATTAATTATTCAAATCAAGGAATGCAGTTTTAACATCCATATTTCAAATCTCACAATCATACTAAGTTGCAACAACAATCATGATCCAAATGGATTTAACCATGGTAACTGGTGAAAAGACTTCTTGCATGTTCAATACTTCAAACTAGTTTGAAACTCTTTGCAGCCAATTTACCTTTCCATGTTGGTCTTCTTACAAAAACCAAATGCACCCTATGGGTTTTATCCCTTTAGGTGGATCCAGGAAGGTCATACCTTGTTGGTTTACATCGAGTCCATCACTCATCTTATGGCCTCAAGCCATTTCTAAGATTTTGATTCCTCAACAGTTTCTAGGTAGGTTGTTGACTCATCTTTATGATCAACTCGCCACCTTTTGAGTTATAAGGTATCATAATCTTTCAAACTCAAGGTGTGTTCTACCAGAACTATGAGTTCTATGTTTACATAAGGAACTTGAGATTCCATAACAACTTGTGATTCTCCTTGATCCTATTGTACATCTTTAGGTTCTAAGTTTTCTTGTTTGTGTCAAACATTTCGAGTTCTACTATTACTCTCGCTGATTCCTTTGGACTAATTTACATTTAGGAATTCAATCATCCTAGCAACAAACACTTTGTTGTTGGTTTGGAATATAAGTAGTATTAAGCAAGATAACATTCATGTGATTTTTGGATAAAGCCTTTTAAGAAAATATTTCTTATACAAGCTTTCAATCTTAATCACTATAAAAGACACATTGGGAGTTCTTCCATGCCATATTTGATATGGTGTCTTTTGAACCATTTTAGACGATAGATTGTTTTCATGTATAGCATGTACCAAAAAGAAATTATAAGATCAACTAGATTTTATTGATAATCTCACCATGATCTAATAGGGTGTGATATCTTCTTTCTAAAACATCAATATGTTTTATATGGAGTTCATTGTGATGCACTATCATGATCTCCCAGAAGGTCCTGAAGCTCTTGGTTTACATATTTCAATATCAATCATATCAAAGTATCTTAATACTTTTACTAAATTAGTTCCATACTTCATTTATGATCTTCTTGAACATGTTAAGAACTTGTATTTTGTTAAATACAAATTTCAATATCTACTGATCGTATCGGTAAATATAATGAGGTACTTGTAACTACCTTTAACATTCATTCTAAAAGGTCAATGTACATCAGTATGTACTAGTCCCAATGGAATAGTCGATCTCCCACTACATCTAGTGAATATCCTTTTGTCATATTGCACAACAAATAAGACATGCATGTCTCTATTGGTTCAATAACCAAAAGAGTCTAATAACCATCATATGGATTCTAGGAATGCATTTCTCATTTATGCATTCTAGATGACAATGCTATAGATATTCATTGTTTGAGTTTGTCAAGACATTCAATATATGTGTCATACATATATTTGTATTTAGAACTATCAAATATAGTTTATGAGACATAGGGCATTTCTGTAAAAGATCATATCTTTTAATATGAAACATAATGTTCTCATCATACAAGACATATGTTGTTTTTCATCATTGGCATGTTCATAATAGCAATTCACTAATTTCATTATGTGCCCACGAACGACAACTTCCAAATATAAAGGCAACAACTCGTGCTCCACACAATTCTATATTACTTCTTCTGAGGTCCTAAAGTAGATATCTCTGTCTCTATATTCTTCCTAAGATCCTCTTTAAAGAGGATAATTCCTTTCTAATGTCCAAAGAATTGACAATGGTGGCACTTTCTTTTCAGTAATCTTTAAGTAAAAAGGACAGATTCCTATTACACCTACCCTTCTCCATATATTGAGTGTAGAAGAGTTGGGCTTTAGCTTAGTCTTAGAACACTTCTTAGCCTCTCCTTACCCTAGGACTCACTTTCTTTGGTCATTATCACATATTTTTCCTTCTTCCATGTTTTGACATCAATATACCAAGCATTTGTTAAACTAACTATGTGATTCATGCAACACTTTCATAATCATATTCGTGGCCAACTCTTGACCTAAGATAAATCCCAATCATTCCACATGTCCAATCATATTGAGCACATGAAGCTATACTAGACCTCCCTATGTCAATTTGCACTCAATTAACGCTTTAGAGGCATTATACCTTCTTTTCTTTACATAATTCTTAAGATGTGTCACCTTCTCAAAATGTCCATGTTTTTCGTGTTGTTCATGCAACTCATAGTTCATATAATAGAGCATTAGGTATTCAAATGTCTATGGCATCATTGGCATGCTTCCAATAAGCATCCATTTAGACTTAGGCGCATTTGAAGCGGGTTCCTCTTGCATTACTCTATCAAGGACATAGAGCTTTCTCTCATTGATGAGTACATTTCTCAAAGTCCTTAACCAATTTTAGAACTTTATCCCATTTTGTCCTTCTCAGGGACCGATTGCAATTTGAATCTGTTTTGTGTTTGACATTTGATTTTACAAAGAAATATTTCAATTTTTCAAAACATTTTTTATTTGGTTTGATTTGATAAATTTTACGATATTAATTAGGCCTTTAATTAACTAATGCGCCCACTATTTTATTTGAATTGATAACCATCAATATCAATTTAGAATATTGCAGCATACAATATTCTAGTGGACCAAGATCAAAAACAACTACATCAATACCCAACCAACATGCTCATGGCCAATTATTAAGTTAGGTAATCATGTGAATTGCATCATATGCAACTCTTGGATAAATGATATGCACAACTCCTTGCCATGATCATTTGCATGCCTCTCGACCCATCCTCTATAAGAATCACCAGTCAAGCCTGACCCAAAATCCAACATGATAATAATGCACCCCACTTGGCGAGCCCACATTACTACCTCTAGACTAGTGACGCCATTGAATGTCCATTGATGTTGCCCTCATAGTAGCAGCCAAAGAACTCCTACCTCTAGACTAGTACACATTGACCAACTAGAACTCATGTCATCCTTCTAGAATAGACAAGAAGGAGCTATCCCACCCGTTGGTGTACTAGTCACCAACCTACTCTCCCACAACAATGATCCTCATTTGTTTCTCTCCCTTGGCTATCCCTCCCTAGTTGGGTAGGATTTGCCTGGGCTCTTGTGGTTACCACAACCAGAGAGGACAATAATTGTCAGAGCAACTGATTCTCAATTTTATGTGTAGTAGTTGTATTCTGGGAAGCCCCTAGTACCCCTCTATATATAGAAGGGGTTAGGGTCAGGGACCCTAGTCCCCAACCAATACGGGTCTAAAGAGAGAGTGGAAAGGACTGGAATATCTTGACTTTTCACAATAGTTCTGGAAGTTTTGCAACCTGCTTGTGCCAAATAGTCATCTTACCCAGTGAGATAGTCATTTTGCTATGCAAAATGGTCATTTCGCACTTTCCAATTTTGCACATATGTTGGCAATTCAATTCCAATTAGTACTCAACTTGACGTCATCACTAATCCTTGATGCAATCAAATTAAACCCCAAGATGTCCATTTGGTGAAAATGAGATGGGTGTCTCACACCAGGCCAGACGGCCATTTTGCACAAGAGAGACGGTCATCTCGCAGTCTAAGTCAGACAAAATTCCAACCAATACAATACAAACAGCCTGACACTCCAAACAATAGTCTTAATACTTGAACTGATCATTTGGTAGTCTAGTCATCTGATTTGTTGTGTGAATTGAAATACCTAAACACTTTAGTAATAGATTCAATTACCATTCAAGACCAAACTCCTCATCTAGATGACTTCCTATGTGTGTGACCCTATAGGTCCCATATCATGTTTGTAGTGAATGTCCATAACCACTTATGACATCACAAGCAAAGAGCAGTGCCTAGTCGCACATAAGTGCTACCCAAGTGAAATGGAATGTTGGGGAGCAACTTCAATCTACAATTTGTGTATAATGCTATAGTGTTTGTATAGTTCCTTTGTCACTGATATCTATATTAAACTAGAGCCATGATGCAGTCATCCTCATTAACATTCAATCTTGTTTCTTGAGCCAGAGCAGACTACATGAGATATATGTAAGCTGAATATCACATATTGACTCACATGCATATGGCCATACTTTTCTCTATCTCGCTAATCTAGAGGCCTTTGATATCATACTCCTACAGGAGGGACAAATCCCATCTCTATCACTCACAATCATTCCCCATGTGTCAAAGTCATCCAATCATCACCTAACAAACCATGTTTCATGACTGAGTTGGATGATGTTAAAGTGTACCTAATGACATGTGATGAGTGTAGTGATTTCAAGTCTAAGAACCACAACCACCATCATCACTATGAGACATGACTATGACTTCCATGGTCATGTCTTCCATGTGTTAGTCTCATAGTGGGTTTGTCTGATACACTATTCTGTAACATGTATATGTGTGCTTGGTTTGATATTACCATATCATGACTAATGAGACTTTATCATCAACCAACTCACACTCTAATCTTATATGTTATTATTGTCTATCTACCTTCCACAATAACAACCAATTAAGGACATAATGAAAATGTATATTCTCTTAACATACGTATGATCTCATTCTTCCAAGTCACATACTTGAAGACATACATCATTGAGTAATATCATTCTCTAGACATTTATTATGTTATTCATTATCTGATAACTAAATATACAAAATAAATTAAAATGTTTTGTTTATTATTAATCAAATTGTTTACATGTTATGCCATCATAATCATCATATGATTGTCTCTCTGGGCATACATAATAACACGTTCGTGTGGACTACTCTAGAGGTAGGAATCCTTTGGATGCTTCTAGGGGGAAATTACACCCTGCAGTGCATGGTGATACCACAGGAGCATTGCTAAAGTTCTTTATGTTCGTTGTTGATGGTGAAGACTAAGAGTTGTACAACCACCGTCCTAGGACAACTTGTTTATAGTTGCATTGAAGTAAGTTGTTGTCATTAGACTTGCTCTAGGACCAGTTATAACTCACTAAACTATCCTTCTCATTTCATAGTAGTTGACTCAATCTTGATATTATGGGAATATAGATAGATAAAAATTTTGTTTTCACTTCTATACTCTGTGCCCGTATTTCCCAATAGTGGTGTCAGAGCCATGTCAAATTTTTATGATTTAGGATAATTGATGTGATCTTCTTTTTTGGTTTATTCATTTATTTATTGTAGACAATGTGAATATTTAAAATTCGTAATACACTTATCTGATCAAAGACCATTATATATATATATATATAGTTTACACATGTTTCCCTAACAACAGTTTTGATGGTGGATGTGTAGTGTGGTTATGGCTAATAACCAATATATGTGTGTGGCTGGATGGTATGAGTTTATCCATGTTTATCTCGATCTGCATATCGGGCCTCTACCTATATCTTCCCAATATAAAAGTTAATTCTTTCCCACCTTTTCTCCCTTAGAATGTAACTCAAGGTTTCTCTTTACAATGTAATAAAGTAGAAATATGATAGTTTTTCTTTATCTTGCATCGATGAAGAAGATGACCATCGTCAAATGAGATGACCTATTTGTGAGATGAGTCGACCATCTAGAGGACCATGGAAGATGGAACCAGGTGACTACCTGGTGGACCCAACCAACCATTTGGAAGAAGTCCAAACATTAGTTGGATAGGAGGATAGATGATCATTTTTTATGACCAACCAACTGGCCAAGAGGCGAGATGACTGGTTCAAGGGTTGAGCCAATCTACCCAGATTGGAAAGTATAGGTCTACACCAATAGTAGGTTCATACATGTGATGTGATGATTAACCTAGGTGGTAGTAATTTCTTCTATCTCTAAGGAATTACAAGTAGACATGGCCATAACCACCACCTTTTGTATTGTATTGCATGTTTACGTTGTGGTATATAGCATGCATGTGATACATATTATATATGTGGTGATCGGATACATTGTATGTATATATATGATATATATATAAAATCCTTCAATCAAACATATTAAGTCTAAGATGCCTTCCAATAGAAAGACACATGAAAAACATGTTTGATTAAGCATAGGTTATGTCTCCACGTAGTGTGCCATCTACCTTGTTGAAGTGTGATGATAATAATGTAGGATCCACCTCTGTGGGGTGCATTATTGTCGTATTGGCCATTGGGTCAGGATTAATTGGTGATTCTTAGAGCTTCTGGGCCCAGAGGCATGCATATGATCATGGCAAGGAGTTGCACATAACGTCTATCAAGAATTGCATATGATGCAATTGGCAAAAGTCACCTACATTGGTAATTAGTTGTGTTTGTGGCATTGGTCGGGCAACAGTTGAATTATCTTTGATCTTGCTCATTACAAAATTGATTCATTGTAATTTATTGAATTTATACTTGAGGTTTGTAAATTTGAACAAAATAATGAGAACGATAATGAATTAAAGACCTAATTATTATCGCCCAAATTTTAATCAGTTCAAATCAAAAATGAGTTATTGATAAAATTGTAAATTCTTTTGTAGAACAAATGGCAACAAACAACAATCACTTTTCTCTACAATCAGTCCTTGAGAAGGATAAACTTAATGGGAACAACTTCCACATAGGAGTGAAAGCTCTATGTCCAGGAAAAGCCAGAAGCTAGGGACCACTTTAAAATGCACCAAGTGTTATAGGGATGCTTACAGGAAGCATATTGAAGATGTCATGGATGTCAAGTGTCTGATTCTATGCTCCATGAACCATGAGTTGTAGAGGTAGCATGAGAATATGGGTGTGATTGAGATAGTCACACATCTCAAGAACATGTACGAAGATCAGGAAAAACTAGAGAGATATGATGTCTCGAAGGTATTCAAATGCAACATGGCAAAAGAAGATCATGTAGGTCCTCATGTACTCAATCTGATTGGGTATGTGGAGAACCTAGGAAGACTGGGATTCTCCTTGGGTCAAGAGTTGGACACTGACATGATTTTGTAGTCCCTTCCAGATTCATATAGTCAATTTGTCATGAACTACAACATGAACAACTTTGACAAGCCGTTGATAGAGTTGTTAGACATGTTGAGAACAGCTGAGACACAAATGAAGAAAGACAAGCCCAAGTCTATGATGATGATTGGAAAGACAAAGGGGAAGTCTAAAGGTAAAGGAAAAGATAAGAAGAGTTCTAAAGCTAAACAAAAGTCCAAGTCTTCATATCTCAAAGTGAAGGGAGGAGTAAAGAAAAAAACATGTGATTGTCACCAGCTTACACATTGGAAAAGAAATTACCCACTCTAGTTAGAGGAATTAAAGAAGAAGATGGTAGGAAATGAGTCATTCACTTTATGTATAACATTATAAGATAAATTTGATTACTTGTTCAATTTGGCATGTGATACCAAATAGAGATCTGACATATTGATGTGCAGTATCTGATAAGAAGTAAAGGAATTCATAGAAGGAGAAAGATGGACAAGGTGGAGCAAGTGTTGTGGAAGCTTTAGTATACATTTAAATTTATCTTAGCCCAATGGGCATGTAATAAAGCTAATACAAATTTTATCTCATTATGCCATCAAATGGAAACATTTACTTTAAAGCATCTTTTATGACAAGGATGATATATCAATAATGTAAGATATTATTGTTCTGTTTCAAAAGATATGATGTTGCATGGCAATGCCTAAACATCTAAATGGTATCTATACAAAAGACTTTAGTATACATTTAAATAGAGATCTGACATACTGATGTGAAGTATATGATAAGAAGTAAAGGAATTCATAGAAGGAGAAAGATGGACAAGGTGGAGCAAGTGTTGTGGAAGCTTTAGTATACATTTAAATTTATCTTATCCCAATGGGCATGTAATAGAGCTAATACAAATTTTATTTCATTATGCCATCAAATGGAAACATTTACTTTAAAGCATCTTTTATGACAAGGATGATATATCAATAATGTAAGATATTATTGTTCTGTTTCAAAAGATATGATGTTGCATGGAAATGCCTAAACATCTAAATGGTATCTATACAAAAGACTTTGAGATGAGTGTTTATAGCGTTAATACCAAAGGAATATAATTGATAACTCAAGATTATCATTAGCAATAGTCACCTTGGACGTACGTATAAGAAATCCATGTCTAGAATACATGATGATGTTAATATAGATTCCCTTAGTTATTGAACCTGAGGAAATATGCAAGCTTTCTTTATGCACAATGTGACATGAGATTCTTCACTAGATGTAGTGGGAGGATAAGACTTCCATTAGACCTCATACACGTGATGAATGAAGATCTTATGGAATGACTGCTATAGATAATTAATCATACCTCATTTCATTTACTGGTAATATGATGATATGTACTCGGTAAAATAGAAATATAAATCTCTTGAAGTGATCAAGGAGATTATAAATTAAGTATGACTTTGATAAAAGCATTAAGAAACCTTGATGAGATCAAGTGTTGAAATACTTTGCATGAATATCTTGAGAACCTTCAAAGAAAGAATTGTGATAGTGTATCATAAGTCAAATCCATCTGAACATGATGATGTGTCAGAGTGAAGGAATTATACCATGATGAGTCATGATATAATTATCAATTGATCTAATCATCTTATCCTCATAAATATATACCTATTACTAAATAATTTACCATCTGAATGGCTTGTAAGACATCATATATGATATGAATTGGGAATATCCCAATATGTCTAAAGGATTGAAACCTACATTAAGAAAGAAGTTTCTTGAAAAGTTTTATCCACAAACCATAATTGTTGAAAACTACTATTAATCCCAATCCAATAACAAAAAGTGTTTTTTTGATAGAATAACTGATTTCCTAAAGAATCCGTGGGAGTAAAAGTAAAACTTTAAATGTTCGAGGTCAACAAAAGGGTACAATGAGAATCACAAGTTGTTGTTGAGTCTCAGGTTTGTCATGTAACACAGAGAAAAATAGTTCTAGTAGGACACATCGGAGATTGGAGGATTGTGAATCCAACAATTTAGATGGATTTGTCATTAAGGATGAGACAACTAGTCAACTAGAAGCTATTACTGAGTAATATGGAAACTATGTAAGCTAACAAGGTAGGACCTTGATAGCACCACGTAAAGGGGTAATACCTAAAGGGTGAAATAGGGTCTTATGAAAAAGACCTACATGGATAACATAAAAGGACAAATTGGTATATTAGGTTTTCAAATCAGTTCAAGTTTTGAACATGATAGAAATTCCTTTACCAATTGTCAAGCTTGTTGTTGTAGTTAAAATAGACCAAAAGATTTAGCATATGAAGATAAAATAGATTCCTTAAAGGGAATATATTAGTTGATGTGTACGTGACACAACCTAAAAGGTATTACAACTTCAATAATGCAAATAAAGTCTATAAACTACAAAGTTCAATTTGGGATTGAAACAAGCATCTCAGAGGTGGGATCTTTTGACTTGACAAGATAGTCAAAGAGTTTTTCTTGAATCAAGACAAAAGATGGAATCTGTGATTACAAAAGGATTTAGTGGGAGCATATATGAATATTCCACATATGATGAGGAATAGCAACTCAATATCAGTAATAAATGATTAAATGAAACGTCTTATGAGATAAGGATCAAGACCTATGAGGTAGTTCTCGAATGTTTCATAATGAAAGTTTGAGTACATACAATAGCAATGTGTTGAACGAGTTCAACACTAAAGGATTCAGTGAGAGAGAATCTGGATTTGTCTCTCATGAACCTTATGTTCCAATTCTTGTGTAGAATGAAAATAACATGATTCCATAGGTTGGTATAAAAATGGATCTATCATGAATGTTATAAGTGTGCTTATCCATATAATCTTATATGTAGTAGACATGACAAGATGATATTGAGCTCCAATAAAGATCATTGGAATGTCATTAAGACATCCATCCGTACTTTGGAAGTACTTAAGGATAGATTTCTAGTCAATAAAGATAGAAATAAAGGAAGAGTTGGATGTAAAGGGTTACATTGATGCAAGCTTCCATAAATGACAACATGATCACAAACTAAAATATGTTTGATTCAAAAGAGAAATATTGTTAGTTTTAAGGGTTCCGCTCTAATAGCCATTAATACGATTCTACAATAGAAGCTAAGTATACTTGTGTTATGAACATAGAGTTATACTATATGGATCTAGAAGTTTATATTATGAACTTTTACATGTTCCAACCATTGATGATTCAATAGTGATACTGTGTCAACAATGTAGCTACTTTTTTAGGCATGGAATATCAGATACCATATTATAGTGGTTTCATCTCAGAGTGAAGAGATAAGAAACATGCAATATACTAACCAATAGGAAAGTGTTTCTAACCCACCGGATTAAGAACTTCCACACTAGAAGTATGGTAGACATGTTTGGGTCACTCAGAATAAGATTTGCGGGTGAATGGCACTAAGTGCAAGTGAGGTTCTGTTGGTAAGGTATGCCCAGAGAGCCAATCACGTGATGATTGACAAGGCATAAATCATAAATGATTTGACTAATACTTATAAAGGCAAGCTTCCAATTCATTCTATTTCACTTAATTATGAGATAATGAGGAAATATTATGAATGTCTAAAGAATGACAACACTCAGTGACATATGTATTCAAGTATTAGCCTTGAAGGAAAAGATCATATGAATGCTAAGAGTATGTACATTCTTGTCATGTCCCTAGTCAGATGTTATTGTAGAAGGTAGATAGACACCAATGACATATAAGACTAGAGTCTGGGTTGGTTGATGACATAATCTCATTAGTCATTATATGAAAATATCAAACTAAGCATACAGATACATGTTAGAGAATAGTGTATCGGGATGAACCCACCTTGAGAGTGACACATGGATTGGTGGTCATAGTCATCTCACATAGTGAAGGTGGTGATTGTGATTCTTACACCTAAAATCACTGCACTCATCACATGTTGTTGGGTACGCTTTGACATCACCAAACACAGTCCTAAAATATGGGTTGTTATAACGGTGATGATTGGGTGACGTTGACACATGGGGATAGACTGTGAGTGATAGATATGGTATTTTCCCCTCATACTAGAGTATAATATCCTGGCCATTTCATAAGAAAGACTGAGAAATGCATGAGCATGCATATGTGAATCAATATGTGATATTAAGGTCACATTATCTAAACAGTATGGTCTTGGTTCAAGAAACATGAGATGAACATTGGGAGGATGATGAGTCCATGCCTCGAGTTCACTCTGGATATCATAGATATATGAATTATACAATCACTTCAACACCTTACACAAATTATTAGGTTGAAGTTGTTCTCCAACTTTCCATTCAGTTGGGGAGCACTGATGTGTGACTAGGCACCACTCTCTGCTTTTGATGTCAAAAGTTAGTTATGGACATCCACTACCAACGTGATATGGTACTTATAGGGTCATAGATAAAGGAACTCATATAGAAGAGGATTTAATCGCAAATGATGATTGGATTGACTACTAAAGCATTCAGGTATTCAATTCATGCAACAGAACAATGGATTGGATGACTGAACTGCCAAACAACCATCTCACAGGGTGATACGGTTGTTTGGGTAGCTAGACGGGTGAATCAAGTGTTGAGATGACCATTTGGTTTGTCAGGGTAATCAGAGTTTGAATTGTCTAAGTTCTATCCTTGAACTGACCAGTTCAATGTGATTAAACTGACCAACTCATCTCAGACTCACCAGAGGACCATTTTGCTGAGTCATACAGGTGTCTCACCTGGGTGAGATGGCTCAGTTGGGCTGAAAGAAAGTTTTGGATGTTCCCTGAACTTGTTTTGATTACACATTACCTGGGGTGCAAGGAATTAATATGTGATATTAATTGGAATCAAAATTACCAAAATGTGTGTGCGATTAGGAAAATTCCAGATGACCGTCTTGCACATCATACGAATGTCTAGGTGTGTGATATGGCCATCTCACACACCAGACAACCATCTAGATGTGCCAGACGATTGTTTGGAGTGTCATATGTTGCGAAAATTTGAAATATTCTGGTCCCTTCTACTCCCGCACAATGTCGTATATACTGGAAACCCTGACCCTAACCTCACCTATAAGTAGAGGGGTATTGGGGGCTTCCCAGAATACAACACAGACAACTAAGAATCAGTTCCTCTGAGAATTTTTGTCCTCTCTGGTTGTGGTATTTAAGAGAGCCCAAGCAAGTCCTACCAGACAAGGGAGGGATAGCAAGGGAGAGAATAAATGAGATTGTTGTTGGTGAGAGAGAAAGTTGGTGATTAATACACCATCAGGAGGGACAACCCATTCTTGCCTATTCTAGTCGAACCATAAGAGTTCTAGTTGGTCTGTGTGGACTGCTCTAGAGGCAAGAGTCCTTTGGCTAGTACTAGGAGGACAACTATAGCCTATAGTCTGTGGTGAGACTACATAAGTAGTGTAGAAGTTGTTTGTGTTTTTGTTTGTTGTTCGTCGTGAAGACTAGGAGCGCACAACCACCATCCAAGGGTAACTTGCTTATAGTTGCATTGAAGCGAGTTGTTGTCACTGGACTTTCTCCTGGACCAGGTATAACTCACTAAACCATCCTTCCTATTTCATAGTAGTTGACACGATCTTGATGTCATGGGAATACAGATAGATAAAAACATTTATTCCACTACTATACTCTGTGCCCATATTTCCCAACACTAATTTCCACAACAGTATTTGACTAGGGACTTATACAAGAATAGATACTTTTAGCATTAGCATGATATCATGTTCAGGTCCTTAACATGAAATCATAAGTCATTCAATCATTCATTCATAGGACATTATTATAGTTATTCATTACATCTTACTAAAGTAAACATAATAATTGGAATTTCCTTTATCAGTAATCAAATCAACTATACAGTGTGCCATACAATCATTGTATGAATGGCTCTCAGGACATGAGTCACCCACTTGCACAAGAGCCAATCTCTCACAAATGTATGTCTGAGTGGTCTAACGTGATCGTCATGCTCTTGTTGTGAAACTTTTTTTGTTAGAGGATCAACAACATGCTTTCAATTGGTACTCTGTAAATCTTCACATCTCCTTGCTATATGATATGATATGGTACCAAAGTAGTACATTCTTGGAATGTTGATATGATCAAGGTTTCTTAGCTTGTGTAGTGTTTTCATTCTTGTCGTGTATATCTCTATTGCATCATCAATGGATGGAACCATTTATAGTTCACCAATGAACTTCTTTATCCATACAACTTCCTTTGTTGCAATGGAGACATGAATTTAATCCTTTTTCATCAAATCAACCATTATCTCTTTCTTGGAAATCTTCCATCTCACGGCTAAGTCAATGATCCAAAACAAAAAACCGGATTTTAGATCCTTTGCGATTCAAAATCTTATGTCAATGGAACCTATTACAAATATCTCTTCCTCACCCTCATAAACAAGGAACTAATATTTAGTTCTTTTCAAGTACTTAAGATGCTCTTTATAGAAGTCTAGGGACCTCCACTGGGATCTGAATGACATCTACTCATCATTCTTGAAGTATATGAGACACCAGGACATGTATGTAATGTTGAATACATGATAGATCCAATTGCATATGCATATGGAATCTTATTCATGTGTACTATGTCTACAAAAGAACTAGGAAATTTAACTCTAGAAAGCCTTATCCCATCATACATGGGAAAGTTTTCTCCCTTAGACTCTTGCACGTTGAAACCTTTCAACACTTTATCAATATATGTACTTTGACTTAGATGAAGAATCCTACTAGATTTATCTCAATAATTTTGATTCCTAATATAGTGGATGCTTCCCCTAAGTCCTTCAAGGAGAAGGTATTTCCCAACCATGTTTTAACCAACTATTAAGTAGGGATGGCATTCCCTATCAATAGTATTCTTCTACATTCAATATGAGGAATACATTTATGCTTACACTAACATTCTTGTAAATACAAAGTTCATCTTCAATTTGAATAAAGATAAATTATTTGATAGTCTCATCAAAACAAAGATTTTAGATCCAAGATGCTTACTTCAATCCATAAATTGACCTTCATAGTTGACAAATTTTTCCATCTCCATTTGGAGTGATAAATCCTCCATTTTGTGTCAACCTCTATTGGATTCTTATTGAGGAATGTGGTTTGATGTCTGTTTGCTAGATTTCATAGTCTGAGAATATGTAATCAAAAGTATGATCATGATGGAAATAACCATGACATATGGTGAAGAAGTTTCATAAATAGTCAACACCTTGAATTTGTTTGAAATCATTTGCTACCAATCAGCCTTTGAAGGTTTGTACAGTACCATCCATGTCATTCTTCTTCTTGAAGACCCTTTTTCACCCTATGGGATATACCCCTTCAAGTGGATCCACCAAGGTCCATACCTTGTTGATATACATGGAATCCATCTTAGATCTTATGGCTCCAATCCATTTCTCATATTTTTCCCTCAATAGCCTCATTATAGGTTGTTAGTTCACATCATCAATGACCAACACACATCTTCTTGATTCATAATAAAGCCATATCTCTCTGGATCAAGACGTGTCCTACTAGATCTTTCAGGTTCCTTTGTTATATAAGGAACTTGATGTTCCATCAAAACTTGTGGTTGTTCTTGTTCCTTATAAACCTCCACCAGTTCAATGTTGCCATATTGGTCAGAAAATTATCCAAGTTCTATTTTTCTCCCACTAGTCCCTCTGGATATAAATTCTTTTCCAAGGAATGCAGAAGTTTTTGGAAAAAAACTTTGTTTTAAAATTGAATATAGAAGAAATTATAGAAAAATATGGCATCAGGTAGGTAGTGGAAACAAAAAATATACTACCATATTCCCCATTAAACCAGTGGATCTCGTAAACAAATATAAAATGAAAAGGATGGTTTCAAGGATATACCTGGTCCTAGAGTAAGTCCAATGACAATTTCTTTGTCATGGTCATGCACCCTTTATTGAAGTTGTACTTGAACAATGTCTGCATTAGCCTCCTGATTGACCACCATAAATAGCAGGTTGGTGTTCTCCTCCTTATGGCAGGAAAAGGTCTCCACACCTCTGTGAAAGTCCTCACATACTGCTTAGAACTCTTTTCATTCTACTACAACACACAGGAAGGAGTTTTCCCTCCCGTTGGTGTACTAGTCACCAACTTGCTCCCCCAAAATTGTTCTCCCTTTCTATCCCTTCCTTTATGAGGTAGGACTTGCTCAGGTTCTCTCAGTTACCACAATGTGAGAAGATAAACAATTGTTAGAGGCAATTGATGCGTCTGAGAAACCCCCAGTACCCCTCTATTTATAGGGATAGGGTTAGGGTTCCCAGTCTATGTGGGAGTGGAAAGGACTGAAACCTCACAAAAATTCACAACCTGTGATAGGAAAATCAGTCAGTTTGCTAAGCAAACTGATCAGTTGTCATGAAGACTATCAGTTCACCAAGTGAACCAGTCATTTCATCATGTTTCGCAATCCCATATGTATTGGCAATTCTAATCCAATTAATCCATGACATGACGTCAGCACTAATCATTGATGTAATCAAATTACACCATGAATTGGGTGACTCACATCACAAAATGGTCATCTCGCAACCACAGACTAATCAGTTCAGTAAGTGAACTAGTTGTTTCATTCCTCATCTCATCCAAAATTCAACCAATCCAATATCCAATCAACCTGACACTCCAACCGGTCAATTGGGAGTCTAGTCAATTGATTTGTTGGTTGAATTGAATACCTAAACACTTCAGCGATCAATTCAATTATCACACATGATCAAAATTCCTCTTATAGGTGTATCTTATGTGTGTGACCCTTTAGGTCTGATATTATGTTGGCAGTGAATGTCCATAACCAATTATGACATCACAAGCAAAGAGTGGTGCCTAGTCACACATCATTGCTACCTAAGTAAATGGAAATTTGGAGAACAACTTCAACCTTCAATTTGTGATAGGTGTTATAGTGTTTGTATAGTTCCTTTGTGACTAATATCCAGATTGAACTCATGGTATGGAATAGTCATCCTCTTTAACATTCAATCTATGTTCCTTGAACCAGAGCATATTGTCTGAGATATATGTAATCTCAATATCACATATTGAATCACATGTGCATGGCCATGATTTTCTCAGTCTCACTTATAAAGAGGCCTAGGATATGATATCCTATAAGAGGGACAAATCCCATCTACATCACTCACAGTCATCCCCATGTGTGCACCCAATCATCACCTTTATGCAACCCTAATTCAGGATGATGGTGGATGATTTCAAAGTACATCAAACAACATGTGATGAGTGTAGTGACTTTAGGTCTTAGAACTACAAAGCACCGCCAACACTGTAAGAGATGATTCTAACTACCATTTATGGTCTCCATATATCACTCTTATGGTGGGTTTGTCCAATACATTGTTCTCTAACAAGTATCTATGTGCATGGTTTGATATCACATACCATGATTGATGAGATTATGTCATCAACCAACATACACTCTAGTCTTATGTGTTATTGTTGTCTATCAGCCTTCCACAATAACATCTAGCTAGGGCATAACAAGAATGTATATACTCTTAACATCTTTATGATCTCATTGTTCAAGTCACACAGTTGAAGACATACATCATTGATTATTACCATTCACTAGACATTTATTATGTTACTTCATTATCTCATAACTGAATAAGAAGAATAAATTGGAAGCTTGCCTTTATTATTAATTAAATCATTTACAAGTTATGCCATTACAATCATCATATTATTGGCTCTCTAGGCATACACACCAACATACTCCCACTTGTACTTAGAGCCAATCGCCCATGAATCTTATTCCAAGTGATCTAACATGACCATCATGCCTCTGCTGCAAAAGTTCTTTAGTCAAGAGGACATCAAAATTGTTCTCGGTTGGTACTTTACAAATCTTCACATCTCCTCAGTGTATGATCTCTAGTATGATATGGAAATGCCTTTGTATATGCTTGGAATGTTGATGCGATCTGCATTCCTCAGCTTGTGCAATAGATCCATTGGTTTCACAATATAGCTCTATTGTGTCATTGATACTTGGAACTACCCCTAGTTTAGAGATGAACTTCTTGATCCAAACAACCTCCTTTGATGAATTCGATGAAGCAATATTCTTGATGTCTATTATAAAAATAGCAATTTTCTCTTTCTTAGAACTCTTTTAATGCACAGCTCTATTGTTAAGGCAAAATAGAATTACATATTGTGATCTATAACCATCTTTTTTAGTTTGAAAGCTCACATCGGTGTAACACTTTACCACCAACTCTTCCTCTCCACCATAGATGAGGAACTAATCATTAGTTCTTCTCAAGTACTTAAGGATGTTCTTTATAGTTGTCTAGTGATATCACCTGGATATGATAGATATCTTCTCATTATGCTCAAGGCATACGACACGTCTAGACAAGTACATAACATTGCATACATGATAGATCCAATTGTAGATGCATATGGAATTGTAATCATGTACTCCCTTTCTTCACAAGAACTGGGATACTGAGCTCTAGAGATGGTAACACCATGACAGATGGGTAGTTTCCTCTCTTTGATATCTCCATGTTGAACCTCTTTAATAGGTTTTCAATGTATATGCACTGACTTAGTCCATGAAGCCTTATATATCTATCTCTAAGGATCTTGATTCCCAAGATGTAGGATGTTTTACCCAAGTCTTTCATAGAGAATGTACTTCCCAGTCAATTCTTTACCATCTGTAAAGAAGGAATTTCATTCCCCATGAACAGTATGTCATCTACATAAAATATGAGGAATGTCACTATGCTCCCACTAACCTTCTTGTACATGTAAGGTCCATGTTCATTTTAACTAAAGTCAAACTCTTTGACAGTGTTGTCAAATTGAAGATTCTAGCTCCATGATGCTTGCTTCAATCCATAGACTGACCTTTGTATCTTACAGACTTTAATTGCATCTTTTAGATTTATCAAACCCTCAAGTTGTGTCTTGTACATATTCTCAAAAAATTCCATTGAGGAGTGCAATATTAGCATCCATCTGCTAAATCTCATAGTCATGATAATCTGCAATAGCAAGCATGATCTGGATGGACTTAACCATGGTAATTGGAGAAAAGGTTTCATCATAGTGAACTTATCTGAAACCCTTTGCAACCAATATGCCCTTATAGGTTTGTACTTTACCATCCATGTCAGTCTTCTTCTTGAAGACCCACTTGCACCCTATGGGTTTTCCCCTTTAGGTGGATCCACTAAGGTCCATACCTTGTTAGTGTACATGGATTCCATACCAAATCTCATGGACCCAAGCCATTTCTCAGACTCAGGTCCCTTAGTAGCTTCTAGATAGGTTGTTGGCTCATTATTTATGACCAATTCACTGCCTTCCAGAGTCACAATATAACCAAATATTTCAGGCTCAAGGTGTGTCCTACTAGATCTACGAGGTTCCTGTGTTACTTGAGGAATTTGAGATTCCACAATGACTTGTGATTCTCCTTGTACCTCTTGTACATCTATTGGTTCAATGTTTTCTTGTTGGTCTTGAACCTCTTTGAGTTCTGCTTTCCTCTAACTCTTTCCTTTAGAAATAAATTCCTTTTCCAGGAATACAACATCTCTGGCAACAAACACTTTATTGTCAGTTAGGTTATACAAGTAGTATCCATTTGTTTCCTTGGGATATCCAAAAAAATTATATTTATCAGATCTAGGGACAAGATTTTCAGGAACATTTTCTTTACATAAGCTTCATATCCCAAAATCCTCATAAAAGACATTTTGGGATGGTTCCCAGTCTGTCACTCATATGGTGTCTTTTGAACTGATTTAGATAGTACACAGTTAAGTGTAAACATTGTAGTTTCTAGGGCATAACCCCAGAAGGAAGTAGGAAGCAGTAAAACTCATCATCGATCATGCCATATCTAGTAATGTGTGATTCCTTCTTTTTGATACACCATTATGCTATGGTGTTCTAGGTGGAGTCCATTGTGATATGATGCCACAGGCTCATAGAAGGTCCTCAAACTCTTGTCTTAAGTATTCTCCACCTCCATTATAATGAAGTTCCTTAATACTTTTGCCAAGTTGGTTCCGTACTTCATTCATAAACTCCTTGAAATTTTCAAGAGTTTCTAACTTATGTTTCATCATGTAAACTTAACCATACTTATTGAGGTCATTATTGAAGGTAATGAAGTATTGATACCCACCTCTATCATTTGGTTCTAAAAGGGCCACACACATCAATAAGCATGAGTCCTAATAGATCACAAGCCCTCTCATTGTTTCCACTGAATAGAGTCTTTGTCATCTTGCCCAAAAAACAAGACTCACATGTATCTTTTGATTCAAAAATCAAAAGAGTCTAGATAACCATCTTTATGGACTCTAGATATGTGTTCTCATTTATGTGCCCTACATGATAATGCTAAAGGTATGCTTGGTTTGATTTATCAATTTTTTGTCTTTTGGTATTTATATTATCCACATTTGTCTTTAGATCTATCAAGTATAGACCATAAGACATAGGGGCTTTGTCATAAAATATCTCATCTTTACTAATAGAACTCGACCATTCTGTATAAGAAATTTAAATCCTTTTTTTGTTCAAACGAGATGAAGATATGATGTTCCTTTTAATGGTAGGTACTTAATATCATTTCTTCAACTCTATTACAAGCCCACTAGATAGATCTAACTCTATGTTTGAACTTTGTAGGAAGAAACTCTTGCTCCATTAGCAACACATAGTTAAACCTCACATTTTGTTAAAGGTCTAATTCCTTTCAGATCCTTCACATTTAAGCAAATGTTTGATCCACATTCAGTATCCAATACCCAAGACGAAGAAGTAGTGAAGTTAATCTCTATTGTGTATATACCTAAAGTAGAGATCTCTATCCCTTGCTTCATCTTCCTAGGTTTCCTTTTCCTTCTCCTTATTTTGAGTGCATAAGACTTGGACTTCTGATTAGCCTCAGAACACTTCTTGGCCTAACCTTTGTCCTTGGACTCTACTCTATTGATATTTATCAGGGATTTGTCCTTCTTCATTTGTGCTTCGAGATATATCAACGTGTCAAGAAACTCATGTAGCAGTCTAGCCATGTTACTCAAGTTGTAACATTTGACAAAATGGCTATATGATTTAGGCAATGATTGCAAAATCATATCCATGGAAAACTCTTGACCTAAATGAAATCCCAATCTCTGTAGATATTCCACATGTCCAATTATATTGTGAACATGGGACTCAATTGGGGCCCCCACTATCAGTTTGCACTCGAACAATGCCTTAGAGACATTATACCTTTCATGTTGTTCATGCAACTCATACTCCGTATGGCTCAACATATGGTCTTTAATGTTCCATTGCATCATTGGCATGCTTCAAGTAAGCATCCATTTTAGCCATAGGCACAGATGGAGCGGATTTCACTAGCACAGATGTTTCAGGAACATACATAACACTTTTCAAAGTCTCAATCCAATTCTAAAAATATATCTCATTATATTGTCCTTAATAAGGACCGATCGCATTGATGATTTGATTGTCATTTGATTATAAAATATAAAATTTGCATTTTTTCAAAACACCTTTTGATTTGATTTGATGGGAATAAAATTTGATGATATTTAATTATTCTTTTAGTTAACTATTGCTCCCATTATTTTGTTGAAATTGATATCCCTCACTACCAATTCAGAAGATTATAGAGTACAATCTTCTAGTGAGCCAAGATCCATATTTCATCAAATCATGAATCAGATTTGGTTGATCGCCCACAACTTGACAATTTAGGTATGCAAATATTGGCAATTGCATCTAATCTCTTGGATAGATGGTGTGTAAAACTCTTTGTCATAATCCATCTCTATGCTTCTAGGTGCTTAATTTCATTAAGATCACCTAGTTAACCCTGACACAAAAGCCAACATGATAGAATATGTACCTTATTTTGGTAGATCTACATATATACCATCATACTTCCACGAGATAGATGATGCACCACACTTTGGCATAACCTATGCCTGGTTAATCAAGATTTTCTTGTGTGCTTCTTATGCAAAGCATCTTAGGCTTAATATTATATTTAGGGACTTATATTTATAAATACATATACATTATCCAATCATCACATATATTGTATGTATCATATGCATGCTATATCCCACAAAGAAAACATGAAATACATATAAGCAATGGTTATGGACATTCTATTGTAATTCCTTGAAGCTGCAAGGAACTATCACAACCTAGGTCTACATCTCATTGAGAAACTTGTTGTTGATGAAGATCATTGCTTATTAATCTAAGTTGATTGGTTCAACCATTGAACTGGTCAGCTAGCCTCCTTGATGTTTGGTTGGTCATCACACTGGTTGTTTGGTCTCTGGTTCACCATCTTTTGGATCCTCCAGTTGATCACATGGGCCTCCAATCAATTGATTTGGTTCCTTAGGCATCTCATCTTCTTCATTGTAACAAGAATGTAAACTATCCTAACTTTACATGATTATATAGAAACCTCGAGTTACATTTGAGGGGATCAAATGTAGGATTTTTTGTCATAACCATGATTCACATCCACCATCAAAACTCACTATATATATATATATATGTACACACACACACACATATATATATATATACATATATATATATATACACACACACACACAAGATATATATATATTTGGGATTGTATGTGGTATTTGATTGGACAATAATATTTGCATTGCATACCATAAATAATTGATAAATAAAATTTGATTATATAAATCATTCCAAAATATAGTAGATTGGCATGGATCTAATACCACTATGGGGAAATATGGCATCAAGTAGGCAATAGAAACAAAAAATTTACAACCACATTCCCCATTAAACTAGAGGATTGTGTCAAAAACTATATAATGGAAAGGATGGTTTCAAGGATATATCTTGTCTTGGAGCAATTCTAGCAACAGTTTCCTCATCGTGGTCGCACACCCTTTCCTGAAGTCACACTCAAACAACGTCTGCGTCGAACTCTTGGTTGATCACCATGGACAATAGGTTGAGATTATTCTCCCAGTAGTAGGAAATTGCCTCCTCGCCTTAATGGAAGTCCACACGGACTGCCTAGAACTCCTATCATTCTACTAGGACACATAGGAAGGAGTTTTTCCTCCCATTGGGGTACTAGTCACCAACTTGCTCTCGCACAATTGTTTTCCCTTGTTATCCCTTTATTGGGTAGGCCTTTCTCGGGTTCTCTCATTTCTCACAAACAGAGAAGACAAACAATTGTTAGAGGCAGTTGATGTGTCTGATAAGCCCTTAGTACCCCTCTTTTTTATGAGTAGGGTCAGTGTTCCCAATATGTGTGGGATTGGAAAGAATTGGAATCTCATAAAAATTCACAACATGTGACAGGTGAATTGATCAGTTTGCTAAGAGAATTGATCAATTGGCATGTGTATTTATCACTTCACCAAGTGAACCATTCATTTCGTCATGTTTCCCAATCTCATATGTATTTGAAATTTTAATTCAATTCATGAAAAACATGACGTCAGTACTAATCCTTGATGCAATCAAAATACACCATGAACAGGGCGACTCACATCACAAAATGGTCAACTGGAAACTGCTTGTTTCACTCCCTAGCTCATCCATAATTCAGCCAATGCAATATCCAATCAACCTGACACTCCAACCGGTTGGTTGGGAGTCCAATAAATTGATTTTTTTCTTGAATTGAATGCCTAAATAGTTTAGAAATTAGTTCAATTATCATTCATTTTAAAAATCCTCTTCTAGGTGTATCCTATGTGTGTGACCCTATAGATCTCATATTACTTTGGTAGGGAATGTACATAACCAAATATGACATCACAAGCAAAGAGAGGAGTGTAGTCAAACATCATTGCTACCCAAGTAAATGAAAAGTTGGAGAACAACTTTAACCTACAATCTACGATTGGTGTTACAGTGTTTATATAGTTCCTTTGTCACTGATATCCAGATTGAACTCGAGGCATGGAATAGTCATCCTCTTCAGCATTTAATCTATGTTCCTTGAACCAGATCATACTTTTTGAGATATATGTAAGCTCAATGTCACATATTAACTCACATGTACATGGCCATGCTTTTGTCAATCTCACTTATCAAGAACCATAAAATATCATACTCCAATAGGAGAGACAAATCCCATCTACATCACTCATAGTCATCCCCATGTGTCATAGTGCACCAAATCATCACCTTTATAGAAACCCTTATTCAAGTTCATGGTGGATGATGTCTAAGTACATTGAAAGACATGTGATGAGTATAGTGACTTCAAGTCTAAGAACCACAATCACCACCAACACTATAAGAGATGATTCAGACTTCCATTATGATCTCTATGTATCACCCTTATGGTGGGTATGTGACCGGCCTAAATCATACATCCAAAAGTGGAGCAGATCTAGAGTAGTCAGACTTTTAAGAAATAACCCGACTCTCAGGCCCCCACAACGATAAATAGGGTCCGATGTAGCGATCGGGGTCGAACACAGGGACAAGGTTGGCAGTGTTAAGTACACAGAATCTAACACTCTTATACTCCAGGAAAAGAGGGTATTTTAAGGGGTGTTCCCTAAGGAACGATGACACTCAAACCAAAATAAAGCAAGTTAACAAAGAGAAAAAGAAAAAATGAAAATGAAAATAAGATGAAACAAGTATATGAAGAAAAACTCAGATCGGGTTTCACCTACTAAGACATCTCTCCAACATGCATCATAATCTCTCTCTCTCCTATATACTCTCATCAAGATTACAAGCAACCATCTATAGCTTCTATTCCGCTCTCTCTTGAAATGAGGATAGATCTAAGTCTAAGGGTAGCCTCTCTCTCGAGATAACCACATGTAAACCAAAAAGCATAACATATGATTTAAAGCTTTAGCATTCCAACACTCTCATACATTTGCACTACTCCATAACACGTGATAAAATACATATTACTCTCTCGAGATATCGACTATCAAACATCACAAGATGGTAGCTAAGCATACAAGTGAAGCATTAAAATAGGTGTATGGAGATAATCTTGACAAGAGTATGTATATTCAATAAAAATAGATAATATACATGTTGGGAGAGCCATAGTGGCTACTCCCAACCCGAGCTAAGGTGTTTAGCCGCTCATTCTTGCAGACAGCATAACGGCATTACAGAAATATAGATACATGAAGATCCACGAAGTGAGGAGGGAAGTACAGTGGAATTAAATGATAGATCTAGACAGAAAGAGAGGGAATGTGATACGACACGGTACTTCTTCAGATTTGGATCTAGCATGTCGATGGCACAGATAATCTTCTTCTCTCAAAGAAGAAGTCTTCAGTCTTGTCTCTCCTCAGCTTTCACCTTTGGAGATCGAAGACTGGTGGATGGGACGGAATGGAATGAATCTGGGATGCAACAGCACTTCGTGGCATTCTAGATCTGATCTATGATATGATGATTTGACAAGACGGGTGGGTGTCCTATTTATAGGAACACTCCACTGACTTAAGCCTAGACTGTAGTCGCGATCATGGTTGGGGAGGTGTGAGACCGCAGTCGCAATCTGCTCTTTATTCCTTCTTTCATCGCGGTTGAAATCAGTTGTGGTCTGGAGGTTGCTCACAATCTGGCAATGATTGCAATCAAGGTCGACTCATGCATTGCATTGGAGAGGTCGAGGTTGAGGTCAAGGTCTCCCTACTTGGTCACAATCTGCACGTCACGGTCTATCAAGGATCACGGTCAGCTTGAGGCTCACAGTCTCTGAGTTGATTGTGAACTCTGTTATGATCGTGGGCTTAGCAATGATCATGGCCTCTAAGCTGGCTACAGTCTGGCTTGAGTGCAAAGTGACCATGAGCTTAAGGAAGTTGAAGACCTCAATCATGGTGATATGGTTCTTATTGCATGAATGGGTCATGGTCGAGGTAATGACCACGACTTGAGCTATATTTGTACCTGAAACTAAGGAAAGATGTGTAAGTGAAGTCTTTGACAAAAATATGCTAAAATTTTGGGGAAAGTTAGACAAAAGATATACTAAAAGAGGTATAAAATATATACAAAAAGTACATAAAATGAAGTGTTATCAACTCCCCCAAACTTAAAACCAATCCTATCCTCAGGCTAAGTGTAGGTTCAAAAACTTAGAGAGAGAAAAAGCAAACTTATGTGATAAAAAATTTAGAACTTAACACAATTGAAATATCTCATTCTTACATCAAGACTGTTGTGATATGTTCTCTAACCTTGGAGTCTCATTCCTCCCTCATAACTAGAGTTGCATAACTTCATTTTCTTGCCATTGCCTTCAATTGTAAAAGGTTCCTCCTTCTCAACTTATCACCCCTTCCCCTTAGGTAACAATCATACTAATACAAGATCTTTTTTAGGGGTAGCTATCACACCATTTCTTTATTTTTAGTTGGACTTATGCTAATGTGTTCGGATAGGCTTAAAGCTTCAAGGGTTTTCCTCTTCCTTCTGAGCTCCTCACCCACAACCGTTGTAAGAACAGTGTTGCCCTTTCTGGGCTTCTGACCTTAAGTCAAGTGGTTACATGAGTTTCATTCAGGATTGGAGGTGGGTAAGCTTGGCTTCAAGATTCCACTTATGGGTGTGACATATCTACATTCATGAGTGCAGCAATACACCAGCCGTGTGGAAACTTTTGACATCTTTTCGGGCACAAATCTCATTATTATTTTTTTATTTCTTTTTTGGCCTTCTTACATCTCCTTTTAGGCTTGCGTGAGAGGGATTTTTAGGGGTCTTCTGGGCGGCCAAGCCTCTATTTAGATATGCTTTGAAAAGTGTAGTTGTTTCCCTTTCTACGGAGATAAGGATTTTTTTGTCACAATCGTCAGGTGAGGGTGATTGGTCAGGAGTATGGCTAGGTGAAGTTCTCTAGTCTCTGAGGGTTTCATGAGTTAATATTGTCACATGTACATTGTATTATTGCAAGAATGAGATAGAGAAGTATTGCTATATTTCTCATTTTATTCATATATATATATATATATATATATTGGTTACTCATTTATTTCTCTCTAGGAATATGAAAGTACTACAACCTTTAGCAGGAAAGAAGGCTAGATTCTGAATATGTACATGCAAAATTTTATGAAAATTATTGAAACTTTTTCAGAGGTAAAAAGATAATAAATGTACCTCTCTAGCCCATTTATGACCCCTCCCCCAAACTTATCCTACACCCCATCTCGGTGTGTCAAAATTTTAGTGACATGTATAAACAAGCTTTCTTTATTCGTACTTGTTGTTTTTGGAGGCCCACTCAGACTCGAGAAGCATGCTTGCGTATACTCCTCATAGTGCATGGTACTGTTCGTACTGCATGCCCTCCACCTTGGTGTCCATATTGGCTAGGGCTATCATCCATGCTAGGCAGAAGAAGCCGCAATCATTTGATAGGGTCACCTACTGGGGGATCATGTGGTAGAACTATGTCTTCTTGAAGTCTTTGCCCGCTGTGTGCATGTGCCATTTTCCATGGATTTTTATCATATCTACAATCCCCTCTACGCATGTGTTGGACTTTTCTTCTATCGGAGTCTTTGCGGTCATTATGTTACTCTTTTTATCAAGTGCAAAGGTTGAATCTGAACTGTTGTAGAGGATTGCAGTCCTTTTGACGATATTGACGACCAACAGAGTCCAATGATTATTGTGAAGAATCGGCAGAAAGATGTAGTTTGGTAGGGACGTCGCTAGGAATTGTTGCAGGCGCTCCTTTTCTCCTGATCGTTTGTCCTTCAAGATGTCATCTACTTGCAGGAAGTATGACATGTGAGCATTCGACATGTTGTCACCTAGTAGCACCTGGTAAGATGACATTGTGCTTACTAAAAGATATCCTCCTATTTTTAGCGTTTCTCAGAGGTCATCTTTTAGAACAAAAATGTCATCTCTCTCGAAGATGACATCTCCCAGTGAATCATCTTATTTCAAGGACCTCATGATGGTATTCAATTCTTACAAAGACGGGCTAAGGCAACTCCATCTATTGAAATCCTTGAAAGAAGATGTAACTTCTCTTGTCATTCTGTCCGGTTTCACATTGACTGGTTCTTCTTCTTCAACCTCTCCCTCTTCAGGCTATTCTTCTGGAATTACTACTACAAGAGGTTGCTCTGCTTCTTTTTCTGACGTGTGCTTTACAACTTCTTCAATGCCTTGATTCCAACCTTATTTCCAAGTTGTATCCCTGGCTGGCTTTGTTGGATCGACCCATATGGTCTTCAGTTGTTCCCTCTAAGTCACCTTTTCAGGAAGAGGGATATCTTTATGAAGTCTCTAAGGTACAACCTCTGAAGGCATCGCTGGGTAGTTGAAGAAGTGATGATCATAGATAACCTCCATGATGTACACACCCCGCAGTCCATGCAGGTCCTCATTATCTAGATCTTCCAGGGAATGCCCTTATTGATGGCTTCCATCATTCACAACACCATGAAGGCGCAATCCCCTGAGCCATCCTCTTCTTGAGGGACCTTCTTGTTTATGGAGAAGAACTTCCAGAAGCCCTAGAATTTGTCAACTACTTCTTTGATTGCTCATTGTAGATGCAGTGGTATCTTTAGGGTATCTTTGGTGTCTTTCTTTTTGTAGATGAGTGAGGTGTTGTCTAGTTCATCTGTGCAGCAGTTGAGCACCTTCGTCTTTTGCTCGTAGAGGTCTATGACAATCAATGCCCAATGCCTTACATTCCTTATGGGCAGTTATACATATCTTGTTTCTCTTCTACATACTGCTTCCTTTAGCTTAGTGACATCTACTGTCTTGTAGTCTTCTTTGTAGATGAGGCTAGCTAGATGTGTCGTTCCATTGAAAATTGGTTGCAGCTTGTCTGTGTGTAGAAATTCTTCTAGGAGGGTAGCGCAGAGTACCTTAAATAGCCTTTTATGTACTTGCTCCTTTTGCAGGAAGATCCCCCAAAAGTGATCCCTAGTCAGACGTCTACCCTTGTTATTAAATAGTATGTCAGACCCGAGTAGATCATCGTTGAGGATGTCTTCTAAGATGTGGACGTCTCTGCATGTAATCTGTGATACTATAGACATATCCATCTCCTTCATTTTACATGGCAGGGGAGGAGCCACTCCAAGCATTTCTTTCTTAGCTGGTGTACTCTGCTCCTGAGCAGGCTCGTTTGTAAAGAAACATGCCTTCCTCTTCGTCACATGTTCCTTCGTGTGTCGAAGGTGCCGAAGTTTCTTCGATAGTCGGCATAGCAGTGGCAACTTGCTTCTCTTATTTAATTGCCGGTTGGGTTGGGGCCACTTGTTCTTCTACTTCTGAGGAAGCTTCTGCAGCTACGTTGTCTCTGATATCACTTTCCTCAAAAGTTTGGTCTAGTTTGGCAGACGCCAACATAGCATAGTTGCCTCCATCTTTCCATCATAGAGGTAGTAGTTATGTTCATTGTGTCTTTGGAACAGGAGGCACTCATTGCTCTCTTCGAGACCAGCACCCAGCTCATCTAGCATGTTTTCGAGCTCGTCGGCCTCTATCACGCTGAAATCTGTGGTGACTTCTTCTCGATGAGTTACGGCTAGCTGCACTACTTCTGTTAGCTTACTTGTAGGAAGGGTCCATTGTTGATCTGCTTGTCTACCACTACCTTTGTCAATTTCTTCTTGTCCTTCTTCACGAATACTATTGAGATCAAGCTCCCTTGACAACACTGTGGTTTTCATTGCTTCTTTGTCGTTGGGGGAGCTCAGTTGTTGTGGAGTGTCCTTCTTCTTCTGTTCAAATGCTGGTGTTGTCTTTACATTGGCACTTTCTTCTTTCATCACCTCTTCTCCCATACCGGTCCCTCCTGTGTTCTTTTCATCATTGTCGTCGTGGCTGGAGGGACTCAATGAGTAATGTGTTGGGCTTGCCAAACACTTTTCTTTCTTTTTCCTCCGTCGGTCCTTAATTTCTTCTCGTTCTTTTTTTAGTTTCTGGTGGCTCTCTTTGAGGCATTGGCACTCTTCTTCTAGGTTGGCCATTGCCACATCGTAGCCGTGATGCATGTGTTCATTGTCGATTCGAATGGCGTGCCTCTCTTTTTTCAACTCCTCCATTTCTTCCTTCATTTCCTTCAGAACTCCCATCATTATCCATTGGTTGCTTAATGCTTCGTGTATGAGGTCAGGGAGTGCCTCAGTTCTATCATTAAGAATCTATACCTACGTTGTTAGTGCAGATAAAGAAGAAGTAATATTTGTATTTAGTGTAGTGGTTTGATGCATGTGTTCCCACATTGAATCCAACCTTGTACCTAGTACACCCCCGAAAGAGGGTGTACGTTGTTGTTGTTGGTGCAGTTGTTGTTCTACGTGTGTCGTTGACGTGCTTGGTCCCACTAGTTGCGGATGTGGTAGTGGTGGACCTTTTTCTTTCTCCTTCTGCTGGCCTTGTTGGTCCATTTCAGCTCCATGGACTTCTGGTTCCGGTATAGCTTGGGAGTCTTATCCTTTCAGCTCAGCCTCTGGTTCATTTTCGAGCTACATGCTAGCCATTGTGGCTTCTTTTTTTTCCACCTCTGGCTCCACTGTAGCTACTTCCTTGTGTGGCTCTATAGGTGTGGGATCTTTATTCACCTCTTTCTCTTCTGGAAGGGTAGGCGAGGGGGTTGGTAGCTCTACAGCTTTTGGCGTTGTGGTTGGTGTGGCCGGTGTATCAGATATTGGCCTCTTCTTTTGTACCGCCAGCTTCCTCTGATGTTCTGTGCTCTTCTTCACCTATATTTCAGCTTGGGCACTACTCTCTCTAACTGTAGATTCTTGTTCCTTGTCAGTTCGCAGCGCTCCTGAGCCCTTTTTCTCTATGTCATCTTGGGTTGGCCATAGTTTGTGGGCGTCATAAAATGTCATCTCTGGAAGGGGGAGGAGTTTCTTTGAGCGGCTCTGCTTGTAGTATAGTTTCTCACCCTTCTGTGCTAGAATACCAGTGTTGACGAGGGACTTGATATCTATTTTCAACTCTCCCTCTATCTCCTTATATTTCTGGATCTCTCCTGCATCCATAAAGTATTGAGTGATCTTTGTTATTTGACCGCCCATGTAGTATTCAGAGTTCCGTCTGGCTTCTCATCCCACTACCATAGATAATCATTTGATTAGTATCTTTTCAATATTTATGGGTTTTTTGTTTATCATCAACCATATTAGGAACAAGTCCCCCTTGCTTGTTGTTCCTGTCTCAAACCTCTTGTAAATAGTGTATGTCATTGTTTTTTGAATCGTTCGAATGAAGCACGAGGTGATCAGGGAGGCCTTTGAGTTCTTCGAGCTATGTTCTTATTTGCCAGTCAGTTCTTCTTACATTTGATGGCTATCATAGGTGATCATTTCCTTCTCTCTTGGGGCGGCGGAGCAGTCTTTGGCTTCTTCCTCTATCTTCATGAATATCTTATTCAGCATGGCCTTGTGACCATGTAAGGCTCACCTCCTAGCCTTACCTCCAGCTTGCAATCTCCACCGTCTGCTTTCCTTATTTCCCTACTCATGGGGATTTTCTTTAAGGAAGACAAGAACTCTGCTGATAGCTTCTTGAATGACTTGGCCTCGGATGTGCATAAGGTGTGTAAATTTGCACCTTCTAGGAATTTGATTACCCTATCGTAGATTCCCATTTTCATGAAATCTTCTACGTCCAGGTACCTAGTTGGGCTGAAGACTTTGTTCTAATAGATCCAATCATAGGTACATTGGTGTACGAAATCTCTTGGCATGAACGGGGGTTCGTCAGATTCTAGTGATGTTTTTCCCTGTGACTTCTTTATCTTGGTTTCCTATCTCTATCTTCTGCCCTCTTGGTTTCTCAGCAACCACTAGTTTTACCTTCTTGCTGCCCTTAGTTTCCCTAGGTGCAACATTCATTTTCTTTCCCTGAACTCTGGTCTCTGATTCTCCTGCTTGATATTCAGAGGTCTCTGTTTGTTTTGTTTGTTCTTTTTGTTCTATGCCTTTGGGAGAGTCCTCCGGTGATAGGTAACCCAGGATCCTCTATTACTGTTCACGTTTCAACTGCATTTCAACCCTTTTGGTTACTGGCAGAGATGTGTTCTTCTTCAGTACCTCTGTCAGACATTCCACTATCTTTTCTACCTCCTTTAAAGATTTTGCCTGTCTGTAGATGGAGTCGTTGGTCATGGGAGAAGACATTCTGCAAAATTTTCACAATAAATTAGTTTATAATTGATTTAACAGTGATTAATTTTCTTACAATTATCTAGGAAAATTTGTTAAGTTCAAATGTGTTTATAGGGACCGCGACCCGCAGTCTTATTGTTGATTCAATAGACACCACAGTCACGGTCTCTGAAGGAGGTCACGATCATGGCCTTGTGCAGGAGGTCACGTAGCAGTCTAATGCTATGAATTGAGTAGGTCGTTGTCTGACGGACTGTGACTTTAGACAAAGGTTTTAACACCGCGACCCATGGTATGAGCTTGATACTTATGAGTTGAGGGAGCACCGCGACCAAGTTAGCTCAATGTGTAGATCGCGGTCATGGTTGTTGTTGATGTACACCATGACTCGCGGTCTAACAGGTCCAACAGTTCTACTTCCCTTCATCCTTGTTCAATTGGGGCAGGTGGGTTGGGAGGAGGTCGAACGACCTTGATGGGCGGTTTCTTTTAGGGTTTTTAAGATTTGTTCAAAAATGTCACCCTATGGCGGGGTTTTTATCAGCGAGAATGATTGGTGGCAGCTCAAGGATAAGAAAGAAGGTGGGGTTGGAGGCACAATGGTGCAAAAGGTGGCATTTGATGCTAAGAAAAAATGGTGATGATGCGGAGGTGGCAAAGGACAGCAGAAACGATGGGCAAAAAGCAAAAAAATAGGGCTTGGCGGTTACCTTACTTGATGGACGAGATGACGAGATGGAGACGAAGACGCAACGTAGATTCAGCTGCGGTTGAGGAGGTTGGTCGTGGTATGGCAATTTGTCAGAGTCGAAGGGTTTAACTCGTGCTCGAGAAGGCAAGAGGCGAAAGAAAATAGTGAAACGGAGGTTTTAGTTTATATAGTGTGGATGACCGTGACCCGTTGAGCATAGATATAGCAAGAGTTTCCATGACCGTAGTGTGTTCAAAACATGACTACAACCCGTGGTCACTTCTCCTCAAGGAAATTATTAGGTCGCGGTCGTGGTGACTAAACGATAGCATCGCGAGCCGCAGTGTATCATCTTGCTCGAAGCAAAGTTAACACCGCGACCGTAGTCTAGACCGTGGTCAGAGCACTTGACCAAAACAAAACATGTTTCATCAATCAATTCATCTCTTTTAAAAAGGAGGATAGGATATGTACAAAACTTAGTAGAGAAGGAAACTAATTAAACTAAAAGGTAGTAAAAGTAAAAGCTTAGAGAAACAGCAAATACCTTAGTTGCCTCCCAAGAAGTGCTTGTTTTAAAGTATCTAGCTTAACTTTATAATCATTCATTTCGTGGTTCTCTCAGTTGGGTGTTGCAATTTCTCATTCCCTTCCTCTAGTGACTAATTGGGTTCCTCCAAACTGATTTTTGACCTTCGGACAAAAGATTCATCTTCGTAAAATCTTTTTACTATGTGACCATTAATTTTAAAAGTTCATGTTTTCTCCCCTGAAATCTCCAGCATTCCTGATGGGTATATCTTTACTACAGAAAAGGGGCCTGACCATCTTGTTCGGAGTTTTCCAGGGAAAATTTGGATGCTTGAATTAAATAGAAGCACTTTGTCACCCTCACCGACATATTTGTTCTTTAAATGGGCATCATGCAATACCTTAGTCTTTTGTTTATAATTTTTTATATTTTTGTAAGCATGTAGCCTCATCTCTTTGAGTTCCTGAAGTTGTAGGAATCTCTTCTGGCCTGCTTTCTCCAGGTCCATGTTCAGGAACTTGATCGCCCAAAGGGCTTTATGCTCCAGCTCAAGGGGTAGATGGCATGATTTACCATAGATCAGTCTGTATGGTGTTGTTCCTATAGGCATCTTATAAGCAGTCTTGTAAGACCAAAGAGCATCGTCGAGCTTCATAGACCAGTCTTTCCTAGTACGGCTGACCATTTTTTCCAATATTTGTTTAATCTACCTATTGGACACTTCTACCTATCCTGAGGTCTGAGGATGAGAGGGTGCAGCGACCTTGTGCTTTACCCCATATTTCTTTAATAGTGCCTCAAATTGTTTTTCTCCAAAGTGTGATCCTCCATCGCTTATAACAATGTGATGCACTCCAAAGCATGGGAATATGGTCTTCTCAAATAGCTTGATCACCGATTTAGAGTCACAAGTCTGAGTTTCTACTGCCTTGACCCACTTGGACACATAGTCGACATCTACAAGTATGTACTGGTATCCTTTTGATGATGGGAAAGGGCCCATATAGTCGATTCCTCATACATCAAAGATCTCCACTTCCACCCATTCAGACATAGGCATTTCACTTGTTTTGATGATATTACCAGTGAGTTGGCATTCCTTACATTCCTTTACAAATGACGTTGCATCTTTAAATAGGGTGGGCCAGTAAAACCCAGATTGGAGTACCTTCGCAGTAGTTCTCTCACCACTATGGTGTCCTCCATAAGGCGAAGAGTGACATTCTTTCAGGATTGACAAAACTTCTTCCTCGGGTATACATCTCTGATACAAATTATTAGAACACCTTTTAAACAGCAACAGATAAGCCCAATAATAGTTCTTAACATCAGAGAAAAGCTTTTTCTTCTGGTTATACGTGATCTCAGGTGTCAGATGGCCACATGCCAAATAGTTACAAATATCAGCAAACCATGGTAATCTCTGTTCCTATGATTGAGCCATCATTAATAGGTAATTGATCACCCTCATCAAAAATGATTATGGATAAGTGATCAGCTACCACATTTTCCTTTCCCTTCTTGTCTATAATTTTGTGATCGAATTCCTACAACAACAAAGCCCATCATAACAGCCTTATCTTGGCATCTTTCTTCTCCATAAGGTAACGTATAGTGTCGTGGTCAGTATACACTTTCACCTTGGAGTCTATAAGGTATGACCGGAACTTATCAAATGCAAAAACTATCGCCAACATTTCCTTTTCAGTGGTGGTATAATTTACTTGAGCTTCGTCCAATGTGCGACTGGCGTAACAGGTAACATGATGCTTTTTGTCTTTCTTTTGTCCTAGGACTACGCCTATGGCGTAATCACTAGTGTCACACATTAGCTCAAAAGGCAGCTCCCAATCTAGCACTTGTAGGATAGGTGCAGAAGTCAAATCTTTCTTCAAGGTGTCGAAAGCTTCTAAGCATTCATCATTGAATTCAAAAATTGTGTCCTTGATTAGAAAATTTGATAGTAGTTTCAAGATTTTTGAGAAATCTTTGATGAACCTTCTATATTATCCGGTGTGGCCAAGAAAACTTCTTACCCCAATCGCAGACTTTGGCGGTGGGAGTTTTGAGATAACTTCAATTTTGCTCAGATCCACTTCGATACCCTTTTTGGAAATTTTATGTCCTAAGACAGTACTGCTTTGGACCATAAAGTGGCACTTTTCCCAGTTTAGGACCAAGTGTTTCTCCTCACATCTCTACAGTACTAAGGATAAGTTTCTTAGGTAGGCATCAAAGTCAGTCCCATATACTGAAAAGTCATACCACTACTATATACTCCAAAAAATAAGAAAACATAGAGATCATGCACCGTTGGAAAGTCACTAGTGCATTGCATAGCTCGAAAGGCATTCTTCTAAAGGCATATGTGCCATAGATGCATGTAAATATTGTCTTCTCTTGATCATCAGGGTGGATTGGAACCTGATAGAACCCAAAATATCCATCCAAGAAATAGAAATAATCGTGGTGGGCAGGTCATTCCAATACTTGGTCAATGAATGGTAGGGGGAAATGGTCTTTCTTTGTGGTGGAATTCAGTTTTCTATAATATATGCACATCCTCCAACCCATAACAGTTCTTGTGGCGACTTCATCAACATTATCTCCCCTTACTACAGTCATCCCCCCTTTCTTAGGAACTACATGAATGGGGCTTACCCAGTTGTTGTCGCTGATCGGGTATATAATCCTTGCATCCCGTAGTTTCAACATTTCTTTCTTGATTACTTCTTTTCACATCTAGTTCAATTTTCTTTGGGGATGAACTAGTGGCTTTGTAGATTCTTCTAAATTTATCATGTGCATACAAAGGGCTGGATTAAGTCCTTTGATGTCTTCGATAGAGTACCTGATTGCCTTTTGGTGTTCCTTCAGCTCTTTCAGGAGTCTTTCCATTTGTTCTTTCATTAGATTTGCATTAATGATGATTGGATTCCTTCCCTCATTGTCCAGGAATTTGTACTTCAGTCCTTCAGGGAGTGGTTTCAGTTCTGGCTTTAGCTTGGGAGCCTCTTGCTATTCGCTTTACTATTCCAGTAAAGCATATTTTACAGTCTCAATTACTTCTTCATCCTCACTGAGATCTCCTTCACCTTGGTTAAGATAATCCAAAATTTCAACCACTTCTGGCTCTTCTACTAGAGTATTTGGGTTGGCTAGGGTGCTCATCAGGGGACCTACTATAGCCTTTTCCTCTTGAACCTCCTCACAATATCGGTTGTAGCTGTCCATGAAGTAAACCGACTCGGAAAGAGATGGTCCCCTCATGGCGTCCTTCACCTTGAAGTCTATGTGATCATTTCCAACCCAGAAGTTATGATTCCTTCAGTGACATCTATCAAAGCCCTACCAGTTACCAAAAACGGCCGTTCGAATATCATATGACACTTTGGATCTTTGATTGTGTCTACTACAATGATGTCCCAAGGGATGAAGAATCGTCCCACACGAATCGGGACATCTTGCACTATACCAACTGGTCTCTTAAACGTGTGGTCCTCCAGTTCAATCCTCATGTTTGTTTTGACCATGTTGGTCAATCCCAGTCTTTGAGATAAGCTCAGGGGCATGAGGCTAATGCTCCCTCCCAAGTCTGCTGGACCTTTCCTTTCAATGTTGTCCCCAACACAAAAAGGGTTGTTAAAAGCTCTGGGGTCTCTCTTCTTAGTAGGCAATCCAGCTTAAACAAAAGTGCTAGACATGTTTGCTAGATGTACAGTTTCAACATAGTTTCCCCTCCTTCTCTTTGTGATGAGATCTTTGAAAAACTTTGCATATGTAGGCATTTCCTCAAAGGCATCAAGAAATGGAACATCTATGTGCAACTTCTTCACTACTTCCATAATTTTTCGTATCTTTTCTTGATATGTTCCTTGATGAGCTTGTACAGAAATGGTACCCTTAGTGCATACAAATTTTTCTTTATGAAGATTTCCTCAATAGGATATGGATCCCTAACTTCTCCACTTTTCTTTTTACTTTCTTCAGCTGACTTTCCCTTATCAGTAGACTTCTCAAAAGTAACTTCTTTCTCAGGTCGTGGTTCCTCATCTTTTCCTTCCCATTGTCATCCCCGGTTCTAGAATTATTTAGTTTCCTCCCAGATCAGAGGGTAGCCATTTTAGCAGTCTCCATATTCGATGGAATTTTTCTCAAGGGATTCTTGACCAACTCTGCCAGCTGCGCAAGTTGTTGGTTAATTTGACGTTAATGTCTCTGCATATCTTCAATTTGAACTTGCATGGTTGTCAGGATGCCAGAATTAGCTAGAGAAATTTGGGCTAGTTGATCGTTCACTGTGGCTTGCCTTTTAGCAAAATCAAATAATTGGGTGACTAAGTCTGGTTGGCTGTTATCCTTTCCTTGTCCGGATCCTTGACCTTGGCTCAGTCCTTGGCTCAGTCCTGCTCCTGGATGATTCTGATTCTTACCTTGTCCTGAGTAGTTGTTCTTGTTGGTTTGATAGTTGGTTGTCCGAGTTTACTTAGTTTGTCTGCTTCTCTTTTCAAACCCTGGGGGTGGTTTTTGTGAGTTGTTCAATATGTTCTTGGCTACATCTTTATTTCTGTAGCTGAAACCAGGGTGATCGGGCCTCTTGAAGTTGGCGTAGGAAACATTATGTGTCTCTTCTTCACTTTCACTTTCATCACTTTCCTATGGCCCGGTGTAGATACAATTATCAACCCCATGTCCTCCTTCTCCACAGGTAACACACTTCATGACCTTCTCAGTATGCTTCTTCCCCTCAACTCCAATATCTTTTAGCTATTTACATCAGTTGCTATCTTCTAAATCTGTGTCGTTATGGTTTCTAATGCTTTGTCTTCAATAGATGGTCCTTCAGACCCTACCTTCCTCTTTGGCCCTCTATCATTCCTATCATAATCTATGTCGACTTGCAGTGCAACCATGTTTTCTATTATCTTTATTGTTCTACTTGGCTTCTTCCCAAGGAAATCACTGCCCGCGACTACGTTTAACGAAGTCCTTTCCGTAGGAGTTAGCCCATTATAGAAAGTGGTCATGAGGAACCCCTTACGATAGTTGTGGTGTGGGAAGTCCCTAAAGTACTCCTGGAAACGTTCCCATGCTTCGTGCAAGTTCTCTCCCAGCTTCTGTGCAAAAGAGGTAATTTTCAACATGTTACGGATTGTCCTCTCTGTTGGATAAAACTTAGTAAAAAAATCATCAGCCAAGGGTTTCCACCCATCTATAGTTTGGTGGGGGAGATTGAGTTACCAAGATAGAGCCTTGTCTTCTAAAGAGAAGTTGAAGCCTTTACAATATATCACCTCTTACGGGACTCCCCTCATCTTGATAGTATCATAGATATTTTTAAAAGCATCAAGATGATGGTATGGGTTTTCTCTCGCAATCCCACGAAAAAGGTTTATTTTGGATCATTGAGATGACAGCAGGTGTTAACTCAAAATTTGTTGTGTTGAAGTGTGGTATGATGATCGGACATCTAGACTCGTTGGCCCTTGTTGCTGCCAATTCTCTAAGAGTCTTCCCCTCTTCGTCGTCTTCGTTGTCGCTATCCCGACCATCACGATCATGTTCATTGTCGTGATGGTTACAGTGGTGTCTTCTTCTACGTCTGTGGCATCGTTCTTCGTCGCGTTGGTCTTCTTCACGACGATCTTCATCCCTATGGTCTTCTTCATGTTGACAGTCGTCATTGTAACGGCCATCCTTGTCTTCGTCTGACCCTGGTGGTGGTGGGTTGTGTTGATTCCTCACACCCCGCTTATCTCTAGAGAGAGTAACGTCCACACAAGGTGGCATGGTTACTCGAGGTTAAAGAGAAAATTTGAATGAGTCTGCTTCTTCTCGGGTGCCTGAATAGATCACACAGTTGAGTTAGTAAGTTGGACGTGTTAAAACAAACTAGTATACACAAACACAAGGTAGTAGACTTAAAGTAACTGTGTGGTCAAGCTTATTACTAAGCTTGAGGCACGTGAGTATAGTGAGTTGACTCAAGTTCTTAACAGTTCTGTTTTGCCTTGTCCCTGGCGACGACGCCAAAAAGTTGACCGAACTAAATCGTACGTCTAAAAGTAGAGCAGATCTAGAGTAGTTAGACTTTTAAAGAAATAACCCGACTCTCAGGCCCTCGTAATGATAAATGGGGTCTGATGTAGTGATTGGGGTCGAACACATGGACAAGGTTGGTAGTGTTAAGTACACAGAATCTAACACTCTTATACTCGAGGCAAAGAGGGTATTTTAAGGGGTGTTCCCTAAGGAACAATGGCACTCAAACCAAAATAAAGCAAGTAAACAAAGAGAAAAAGAACAAATGAAAATGAAAATAAGATGAAACAAGTATATGAAGAAAAACTCGGATCGGGTTTCACTGACTAAGACGTCTCTCCAACATGCAACATCTTCTCTCTCTCTCTCATGTACTCCCATCAAGATTACAAGCAACCATATATAGTGTCTATTCCACTCTCTCTCGAGATGAGGATAGATCTAAGTCTAAGGGTAGCCTCTCTCTCGAGATAACCCCACGTAAACCACAAAGCATAACATATGATTTAAAGCTTTAGCATTCCAACACTCTCATGTGTTTGTACTACTCCATAACACATGATAAAAGCAATATTACTCTCTCGAGATATCGACTATCAAACATCACAAGATGGTAGCTAAGCATGCAAGTGAAGCATTAAATAGATGTATGGAGATAATCTTGACAAGAGTATAAATATTCAACAAAAAGAGACAATATACATGTTGGGAGAGCCTTAGTGGCTACGCCCAACCTGAGCTAAGGTGTTTAGCTGCTCATGCTTGTAGACCGCATAATGGCGTTATAAAAAGATAGATACATGAAGATCCACAAAGTGAGGAGGGAAGTATAATGGAATGGAATGATAGATCTAGATAGAAAGAGAGGGAATGTGATACGACACAGTCCTTCATATCTATATCTAGCACGTCGATGGCGTAGACGATCTTATTCTTTTGAATAAGGAGTCTTCTATCTTCTCTCTCCTCAACTTACACCTTTGGAGATCTAAGACTGGTGAATGGGATGGAATGGAATGAATCTAGGATGCAGCAGTACTTCGTAGCCTTCTAGATCTGATCTATGATCTGATGATTTGACAAGATGGGTGGGTGGCCTATTTATAGGCACACTCCACCGACTTAAGCCTAGATTGCAGTTGCGTTCAGGGTTGGGAGATGTGAGACCGCGGTCGCGGTCTGCTATTTATTCCTTCTTTCGTCGCAGTTGAACTCGGTCGCAGTCTGGAGGTTGCTCGTAGTCTGGCAATGATCGCAGTCAAGGTCGATTCGTGCATTATCTTGGAGAGGTCAAGGTCGAGGTCGAGGTCTCCCCACTTGGTCATAGTCTGCACATCGCGGTCTAGCAAGGATCACGGTCAGCTTGAGGCTCACAGTCTCTGAGTTGATCGTGACCTCTGTTATGATCGCGGGCTTAGCAATGATCGCGACCTCCAAGCTAGTTGCGGTCTAGTTTGAGTGCAAAGTGACCGCGAGCTTAAGGAAGTTGAAAACCTCGACCATGGTGATATGGTTCTTGTTGCATGAATGGGTCATGGTCGAGGTAATGGCCGCAACTTGGGCTATATTTGTACCTGAAACCAAGGGAAGACGTGTAAGTGAAGTCTTTGACAAAAAGATGCTAAAATTGTGGGGAAAGTTTGCAAAAGATATGCTAAAAGGAGTATAAAATATATACAAAAAGTACGTAAAATGAAGTGTTATTAGTATGTTCGATAGAATATTCTCTAACAAGTATCTATATTCTTGGTTTGATATCACATATCATGAATGATGATATTTTGTCATCTACCAAAACACACTCTAGTCTTATATGTTACTACTATCTATAAGACTGCCACAATAACATCCATCTAGGGACATAACAATAATGTGTATAGTCGTAACATCTGTATGATCTCATTGTTCAAGTCACATACTTGAAGACATACATCATTGAGTAATATCATAATCTAGACATTTATTATGTTACTTCATTATCACATAACTTAATAAATACAATAAATTGGAAGCATGCATTTATTATTAATCAAATCATTTATAAGTTATCCATTACTATCCTCGTATGTTGGCTCTCTGGGTATACATACCAACAATAACACCCTTGGCTTCCTTAGAATATCCAACAAATTGAGATTTGACAAATTTGGTTCTGATCTTTTTAGAAAAATGATTCTTGGCATAAGCTTCGTATCCCCAAATATTAATAAAAGACATATTAAGACATTTGTTATTTCATATGTGATATGGTACCTTTTAAAACATTTTAGAAGGTATGCAATTGAGTGAACAAGTTGAGGTTTCTAAAGCATATTCCTAGCAAGAAGGAAGAACAATAAAACTCATCATAGATCATACCATGTCAAGATGGGTTTGATTCCTTCTTTATGATACACCATTTTTTTTAGGTTTTCAAGGTGGAATACATTGTGATACAATGTCACAACCCCTCAAAAGGGTATCAAACTCTTGGATTAAGTATTCATCACATCAATCTGATCGAAGTGCTTTAGTTCTTTTACTAAGTTGATTATGTACTTCATTCATGAATTACATGGAATTTTCAATAGATTCTGACTCGTGTTTCATTAGATACACATAGCCAAATATACTATGGTCATCAATAGATGTGATGCAGTATTGATACCTAACTCTGGAATTTATGTTAAAAGGTCCATGTGAAACATTATGTATGATTCCTAGTAAGTTACTTGCCCTTTCACTATTTCTAGTAGGGTAATTTTGTCATCTTAATTTTTAAACAAGATTCTCATGTCTCAATTCATTCAAAAGAAAATGAGTCCAGAAATCCATGTTTATGGAGTCTAAAAATAAACTTCTCATTTATGTGATGTAGATGACAATGCCACTAATAAGTTTTTTTTGAGTCACCAATGTAAGTTTCTTAGTATTTATGCTATATAGATGTGGTCTCAAGATCTAACAAATAAAGACCATAAGACATAGGGGCACTTCCATAAAATATCTCATCTTTAGAAATAAAGCATTGACCGTTCTTCATATAAAATTTAAAACCATTCTTGTCCAGACATGAAATGGAAATGATGTTCCTATTTTATGATAGGTCCATAATAGTAGTTGTCTTACTCTGGTGCTAGCCAACTGTGCATAAATAAACATTTGGTGACTGTAATTATGGTAGGAACTCTTGATCCATTTGCAACATCTAGCTCACTATACCATTTCTTCTAGGGTCCTTTTAGATCCCACATATTTTAACATATGTGAGATCCACATATGGTATCTAGTACCCATGCTAAAGAAGAAGATAAATTTATCTTTATAAGATATACCTGAAGTGGAGATCTCTATCCACTACTTGTTTTTCTTCATTTCCTCTAGCTAGAAAGGACAACTTCTCTTCTAATGCCCATTTTGCTGACAATGGTGACAATTGCCCCCCTTACCCACTCCTCCTTTTTCCTTAAGTGCAGAAGGCTTTTTGCCAGCCGTACAACCTTTCTTGGCTTTGCCTTTTCCCTTGGACTTTACTTTTCCTTTGTTGACCATAAATATTGATTTCAGGTTGTCTTTCATTTTCCCTTAGATTTTCTCTACATGTCAAGTAGCTCTGTCAGTAGTTTAATAGAATTGTTCAGTTGAAATTCATGAATTGATTATATGAATTAGGTAATGTTTGAATACTCACATATGTGGCAAAATATAGGTCCAAAGGATATCCTAGTCTATCTCGACTTTTCACATGCCAATTAATTTGAGTACATGATGTTCAACTGGATCACCTTCCACCATCTTGCACTTGAATAATACCTTACAGACACCATGCCTATCTTGCATTGCTTTTCCTTGGTACATGTTCCTGAGATGTGTATTGTCTCAATATCATCCATATTATCATGTTTTTTCTAAAGCTTGTAATTTATTGAGCATATAATAAGGGATTTGATGAGATGATATCATCATAATGCTTCTTATAAGCTTCTCTTTCCACCCTATTTGCATTCAAATCTGGTCCATTTGACACAGGTGTATCTTGGACATAGAGCTTTTACTCATGTGTGAGAACTTTTCTCAATGTCCTGAACAAGTCATTGAAGTTATTCCCACTTATTTTTTCCTTATCAAGGGTGGTCATTGTGAAAAGTTGTTTGTGCCACTTGACATATGATAAAAAAGAAACATTTAAATGAGTTGACATTTAATTTGAATATGTCTGTCACTACAAATTTTGGTCTTTAGCTTAATATAACCCCATTGTTTTTATTTCAATTTAATATCTAGTAATTCATATATTTACATCGTACAATTTCTAGTGAGACAAGATCTTTATTTCATCAAATCACGAGTCATCTTTTATTGATCACACACAACTTGATAGTTTAGGTAGGCAACATTTGCAACTTGCATCTAATGAAACTCTTGGTAGACAGATGCACAACCCTTGTTCTAACCATCTTTATTCCTTTAGGTGCTTATCCTATTAAGATCACAAACTTAAGTCTAAACCAAATGCCAACACAATGGAATTTTCACCCTAATTTGGTAGACCCACATATCTATTCTCACACTTCCATAATATAGACAATGCACTAAGCATTAGTGTTCCCACACTTTCTCAATCAAGTTTTCTATGACTGTTTCACATTATAAAAAATCTTAGACTTAATATTTTACTAAGGGGGTTATATATATACATACATACATACATACACATATCCAAACACCAAATACTTATAATATATTCATATACACATTCTATCAACAATCCACAAGCGCAATCCACAATGACATGACATTGATCATTGTCATTCTAATGTAATAAGTCAGATTCATAAAGGATTGCTATCCACTTAAGGTTAATTTCGTCAACTACATCATCAACAAGTGAACCTACATTTGTGTAGCATCATATTAACACTCCTATGGATGCTCCTTGGATATTTATGGTTGCCTCACCATGACAAGTCCTTCAAAACATATTCTATTCTGAAATAATATTAACATGGTTTGTAGAAACCTCAAATTAAATTTGAGGGGAGTAAGAAGGTATAGAAATTGTTACATATCAAATAAAAGATGACACTCAACTTGAAAACCAAATACTTTTCAACCAAAAAGGCTACATTCACAATCACATCAGGCACACACAACAGGGTCTTTGACCATAATCATGTAGAGATCCACCAAATAGAACATATTTTGACAGTGACATGTATGGATTTATATATATATATATATATATATATATATATATATATATATATATATATACATATATATATATATATTAAATATTGCATCTTTTCATTTTGGACAATCCCCATGGACCATTTTCAACATACATGCAAAGAAGGTGGGTACTTAGGGGTAGCACCTGTATGTGTGGATCTTGTTTATCGATTAGATGGGAAGAAGTTGAGGTAATGACACCCCTTGATCCTAGGGGCAGAGCCGCTAAAAAGGTCTACATAATTATACTTCTATGTGCAAGGAAAAATCACATTGTCCCATAGTTGACCTCATTCACCATATCAAAAATTTAGATGTCGATCTATCTGAAATTAAACGGGATATGCATGTTGTTTTTATTATTCACATCAAAAAATGTATAAATAAATCTAATATATTGATTGTAAATCTCAAAAATTCATAGATTGGTGTGGCTCAAAAACCATTGTAGGGCTTTGTGAATGCAACAAGCACAATGGAAGAAACAAAGTTTAATAATCCAAACCCATGAGTAGATATTTTCAACAATGATATAACATGAAGGAAGGGATTTGAGGTATACCTTTGTCATGGAGTATATCTGGTAATAGTTCTTACAATAATATGCATGGAGGAAGATGTCATAGACATTTTCCAAACATATCCATCAACACATCTATGCCTCTATATTGTTGATGTATATGAGCGGAACTTCACGTTGCTCTCCAGAGCTGGCAGGGAAGGAGCAACCATCTCATTGGTAACAAGCTAGCATTACACAATCTCACCTTCTCTATCTCTCTTCTTGTCTATAATGATGGTTAGAACAAAGATGTCACCAAAATCTTGGTTGCCATGATCCTATTTATAGGAAAGGCAAGGAAGTAGGGTCTCTAATAAACCCTAGTAAAAAAATATAGCAATTGCCTTTTAGTAGCCCTCTTACGGACATTTGATTGATCGACTTGCTTAGTCTAGTTGTTTGATTGGCATGTGTGGGCTTCATTGTAGAGGCCCGCCCAACTTTCCATTCAATCCATTGGACTGGGCCAAAACCTACTCAATTTGATCTATCAATCTATTGATCCATTCATGTCAGGTGATTGAACTAGCCAGTTGAGTGATTGGCTGATCTTTTCTAGTCAATTGAATATGCCAACCTATGAAATGGTTGAGTAGACCTCACCATAGTCAGTCAACTAGACCATCCATTTGATCGACTGGTTTTTCCAGTTGGGTAGTTGGACTTTCCATTTGATCGAATGGGGTTCCAATCCATCCAAAAAAAATCAAATTTATTGCCCAAACCTTTTAGTAACCTATTAATTGTGTGCCTATAACTATATTCCTCTTTCCTATGCATCCTATTTGTGTGACCTTATAGGCTCCAAGTTTTGTTGGTAATGATATCTATATTCATGTTATGATTTGACAGACAATGATTGGTATCTAGCAAACTTCATTATCTCCCAATAATTGTTGAAGTCGTAGAACAACTTCAACATAATATCATGAGTAGTGTTACAATGAACACATAATTGCTTTATCTCCAATATCCAGATTGAATTTGAGGCATGGAAGATTCATCCTCTTAATGTTCAATCTTTGTTTCTTGATCTAGAGTAGACTATATGAGATGCATATGAGTACAACATCATATGTTGACTTACATGAGCATGACCTTTCATTTCATTGTCTTTCTCCTCAAGTGGTCGAGATATCACTCCCTTAGGAGAGACAAATTTTATCGACATCACTCACAGTAATGCATATGTGTCACATAGCACCCAAGCACTACATGTATAGATACCCTTATTCAATGTCACATTGGGTAGTGTTAAAGTATATTGAACATCATGTGATCATTATTGTGACTTCAGCACTGAGGACAAGAATAACCATTATCATATGGAGATTTGATTTTGACTTCAATTTATGACTTCCACTTATCATAATCAAGTTGGGTATGTCCAATACACTTGTTCATTACAAGTACATGTATGTTTGACTTGATATACAATTATATTAGTAATGGGATGTAATCATCAATCAACACACATACTAATCTTAATTTTTTTTGTTGTCCTAATTTCTGCAAAAATATTTGACTAAGGACCTATAGAAGAATGGATTCTTTTAGCATGGAAATTATCTCATGTTCAAGTCCTCAACCCAAAATCATATGTCATCAAGTAATTCATTATTAAGAAGTTATGATATTTGTTCATTATCTCAAATTGAAGGAGACATAATAATTGGAAATTCTTTTATTAGTAATGAAATCAATTACAAAGTGTTCCATTACAATCATCATTTGACTGAATCTCATGGCATACTACCAATAGTCTCCCACTTTCACTAGACAAGGTAATATTGAACTTTATTCAACTTAGTGTGACATTACAATCATCATATGGTTGGCTCTTAGAGCGTACTACCAATAGTCTCCTATAATAGATATATATAAGCCATTTGATCCAAAAGCTAATGAAGATATTAAGATAAATCATATGGTTGAGACTCACCCTTCATCTAATACTCATAAAAATTGAGCTCATAAAAAGAAACTAAACACTAAGATTACGATATCATGTAAAGAAAAGAAAACATAATTGCCAAACGTAAAATTAATCATTTTAGACCTAAAAGATCGATGAAGCATATGGAAAATGAGTCAAGAAACATTTAAAAAAATAGCCAAAAGAAAACTTGACAGTCAATATAAGGGTAAAAAAATTGATCATACTGCCCCTTGGTCAAACTATATTTTGATTGAGAGGTAGTCTACTGGGAAAAAACCCAACAAAAATGCATACCTCTATCATCATATCACAAATAAAAACCAATTGAAAAACTAAAACTAAAACAATATTAAATCTGAGAAAATTTCATGATAATTAGGATAATTAATAAATCCATGATCATACATGATCTCCTCTAGAGAGATGTTCTTGGAATCCAAGCCATGTTACTATCACTACAACTCTTGTAAGGAAAAGAAAAACCACAGTGACCAAATCTCTGACATGCATAACAAGTAACATGGTAACCGTGAAATAATAACTAGACTTTATTTCACAAAGATAGGTCATTTTTTCTTATTTTTATTTGGATTTCCTAGAACATATTGAAGAGAACTTATACCTACATGTCCATTATTAGAATGTAATATATTGTTAAACATATTTCTACTATTTGAAATTCGATCTAAACATATGTAACACCCGGGCCCACTATCCACGGATCTAGTAGAGTTTCAGGAATGACGACTGGCCCCACAAACCACCACTAGCCTTAACTACACACTTTGTCCACACTGACGCACAAGCCAGGATCAACTTCCTGACTGGTCACCCATCCTAGTACTACTCCAAGCCGAGCATGATTAACTAGGGAGTTCTTTAGTGATGGGCTTCCAGAAAAGGAGGTGCACCTTGGTGATTTGGGTAGTCCAATCATTCTTTTAAGATCATTTTATTAGAGGCCTCAAATCCTGAGATGTTACAATCTCCCCCACTTAGACTCTTGATGTCCTCATCAAGGCTCAACTATATGGCCTCATAATGTGACCCCATTTCAGTGTAGACCCACAATGGCCCATGGACACCCAGCTCCTGATCACGGAATACCAGCGCAAGGGTGGCTACGTCAACCATGGATAGCCCTTTCCTACATGCTTGGACCACACGGCTCAAGACTGGCATGCCACATGCCCATGCGGGTCCCACCTACTGGAGGGGTTATGACTCTGATACCATTTGTCATGGATCCATTCTTACCCTGATCCCAATCCCACTGTGTAAAAGGGTAGTGTTAAAGGGATTAGAGAGCCCGTCCCTGAGTGGCCCGAAAATCACACACAGATAATATGCAAAAATGAAATAACATTCCTTTTTATTAAATTGAACCAAAAGGTTTAGTACATAAGGCACGTAGGCAACATGGAAAGAGAAAATGATAAGAAACTAGCCAACAACTACATCCCTTTTAAAATTAGCTCCCATGTAGAGTCCATATTTGATGTAACAGTCTTTGTTACAGTGGATAAATGAGTAGATGAATGTAAATCTCTAGTACCTTACATTACCTAAAATTGAGAAAATCAAGACACAATGTCAATGCAATTGCACGGTACGCTATATAAAAATAAGTAAAATAGTTTATAAGAAAACTAGTACACTTGGCAGGACTTATGTTTCAAAAGTATATCAAACGATCTTCTAAAAACCAAAATGTTGTTCAACAAGAATTTATTACAAATTTCCCATTATGCTATAATCGAGAAGCATGCTTATATTAGTTTGTGTGACTCTATTACCCCAACGCGATGGGGAGGTCACCAAGCTCCTTCTCACCAAAGGAGATAGGAGGTCAATGTACAAAACCCCACCCTTCAAATAAGGGGTTTTTGCTTATATTCAATATCAACATTATCAAATTTTCCAACATCATTATCAACATCAATATACAGGCAATCATAATGGGTATTGCAATTTATGGTTTCATGCTTTTCAAAATATAATATAGAAGAAAAATAGAAGACTAATCATAGGGAATAGTAGTTCATCCAAATAAATAGCCAAGCATATGGTCAAGAGATACCTAAAAGTATCATCATTACAATCAAGGAGGAGTTGTATAATAGCATACCTTTTTGGATGCTAACCGAGTAAAGGTTCAAGAGTGAAAGGTCAAGGTCTCAAGTAGTCCCTAGATCAATCAAGATATAGATTTGAGGATCAAGATCGTATTATGCAAGAACCATGTATCGAGTTTGCAAGATTAGGGTTTTGCATTCCTATACAACCCTAGGGTAGATCATCCATTTATAATCAACATTATATCAATATTTTAACATTTAATCAAGAATCAAGCATATATCGAGAATGAATTATCTACTTTGGTGTTTTTAGGAATCATATTAGATAACCCTAGTTATATCATCAATATCTGAGTCATTATTCAAGTTTCCAGATCATAATGATAGGTTTGTGCTTAAACACCATAGTAAGATTGCATGATGGATCAAGAACTAGATTAGGATCATGAAATTAAGAAAGTTGTCCATTTTATACTCAAGAAGGTTATTCAAAGTTACATGCATCAAAATAGAGATCATAGATACGAAACAGGTTCTGAAACTATTTTTATTAGATCGGGCTAATTTTTCTGATGAAAATGGACTATAATTTCAATATATTTGGAGCTAGGAATCTCAAGATACCATTTTTGCAAGTTTGAGTCATTTTTTGGAATTTTGGGCAGAGACAGAAATTACCAGAAAAAGGAAGAGTGTGGAAAAGTAGTAGCCATCAGATCCTTGGTTGATCTTGATCAGATCGGGATCTGGCGGCTGTGAGGCCGTCCGCTACTATTCAAGTGTGTGAGGATGAAAGAGTAAGGGAGGCTCTAGGACTTTCGATCCAGGTTTGGGTTAGCGTGGACTCAGATCTAAGGGTCACGGTTGATTGTCCCAAACCAAGGAACCCACCCACGAGCAGGCTTGCTCCGCGGAAGTGCAGTGGTTGAAGAAAAATAGGGGAACACGAGAGAGGGAGAGATAGGGAGAGGCAAGGTGTCGGCTGGGGTCGTCAGGGCTCGCTGAAGGTGATGGCCTAGTTTTTATAGCCCAAAGGGGCTAGGGTTAGGGTTATCGGGGAAGTTTGTTCCCATGGAGGTGGCTAAGAGAGGCGGCTCTCACTTGCCCTTGATATGCAGGGATTTGGGGGGGAGAGGATGTTCGCGTCTGGATTGGCGCGGAGTACATCCTGGTTCATTTGATTTTTGAAAAGGATCAAGAAAAACGAAATTGGGGTCTCACCCCCTGGTCTCCTCCCGTTGATTGTGGGAAGTAGGGGACGACCTTTCTATCATCTGATCAGGGCCCTAATCCACGGGTGCATGATCTGCGGTGCAAGGATCGTTCCCGCCCTACTCACTAGATTGCAGGCCCTTAAAAAGGGTGAAATAAAAGCAAATAAAGAGGGATTTTGTGATTAAACTTCAGAAAATCATAGAAGTTAGTAGGAGTGTCCAAATCAAGTGAAATTTGGACCATTGATTTATAGAAATATGTAGAACATATAGAAAAAGTTTGAGGACAATATAATGAAGTTTGAAGAATGGATTTATTTCTTTGAGTAAAGTGATCATTAAACCTAACTAAAATGTTATAAAGTGTAAATAAGTCAAATTGGTCACCAAATTTTGTAATTGAGTCTCAAAATTAATTATGTAGCTAAAAAAAATAGATTGGGACCAAAAGTGAACATAAGGAGGTCAAAACTAGAAATTGGACAAAAGTATGAGTAAAACTCAGTTTATCACATCCTCCCTTCCTTATTAGGAATTTTGTCCTCAAAATTCACGCTCCTTTGAAAAGGTCAGAAAATCTTTCCTCCATATCTGACTTCAACTCCCAGGTAGCGTCATCTCTATCATGGTGCTTCCACAACACTTTAACCATCTTGATCTTCTTGTTTCTGAGCTCCTTGGTGCAAGTATCAAGTATCTTGACCGGAGCTTCTTGGTAGATAGGGGTGTCCTTTAATTCAATTGGTTCATGATTGAGGACATGGCTAGGGTCTTTGACATACCTCTTTAGGTCCAACACATGAAAGACGTTGTGCATCATGCTATATTGTGGAGGTAAAGCCAAAATGTAGGTACATTCCCCAATACGGTCTAAAATTTCAAATGGACCCACAAATCTAAGGCTAAGTTTTCTTTTGTTCTTTGCAATGGATCAAATCGGTCGAATCTTCAGGAAAACATGATCACCTACTAAGAACTGAGTGTCAGTCCTATGTGCATTAGCATAAGACTTGTGATGATCTTGTGCCCTTTTTAACCTTTGCTTGATTAGGTTAACATTGTTAGAATAGAGTTGTAGTTCCTCAAATTTTAGAATTTGTCTTTCACCTACTTCATCCCAGTAAAGTGGAGATCTACACGGTCTTCCATACAAAGCTTTATAGGTAGGCATGCCTATACTGTACTGGTAGCTATTGTTGTAGGAAAATTCAACGAGAGGAAGGTAGTGGTCCCAAGAACCACCCCAATCGAGGACGCATGATCTCAGCAAGTCTTCTAGAACTTAGATTGTGGGTGATATACATTACTAAAATTCAGTTGAGTTCCCAGTTCTTCTTGTACCTATCACCACAAGTGGGAAGTGAACTTTGCATCACGATCAGACACGATGGATATCGGAATTCTGTGCAATCTGACTATCTCACAGACGTAAAGTTCTGCTAACTTAGGAACCTTGGTCGTTGTCATGATCAGAATAAAATGGGCTGACTTAGTTAGACAATCAACTACAACCCAAATGGCATCACTCCCTTTCCTAGTCCTGGGTAGACCCACCATGAAATCCATGGTGATGTTTTCCCATTTCCACTCGGGGATAGGTAGGGGTTGTAGAAGACCTCCTGTACGTGGATGTTCAGCCTTGATCTGTTGGTAGGTCAGACACTTGGAGATGAAAGTAGCAATGTCAGTCTTCATATTCCTCCACCAGAAGTGCCTTTGTAGATCCTTGTACATTTTAGTCGATCTAGGATGCACATTATATTTCGACCCGTGAGCTTCTTGTAACACCATTTCTATCATGACTAAATCTTCTAGGACCCATATGCATTATTTATATCGTATTCCACCATCCATACCAACTCTCAGATGTGTTTGGGGCTTCTCTAATAGCTTAGTCATTTCATCAAGGCTCTTGCTATTCTTTTCGGCTGACATGATCTCAGACTGGAGACCTGGTTTTATATGGACACTGGCCAGTCTAAGAATGTTGCCCATATGCCTCGGGGCCCAAGGTGATATGACTTCCATGTTCTTCCATTCAGTAGTAAAGACAGCAGCACATTTAGCTTGCTTCCTGCTGAGTGCATCGACCACCACATTTGCCTTACCGGGGTGGTAGGCAATGGTGAAGTGATAGTCTTTAACGTACTTGAGCCAACACCTCTATCTAAGATTGAGATCCTTCTGTGTCAGGATGTATTTCAGACTCTTGTGGTCGGTGAGTATGTCGAAGGTGGCACCATACAAGTAGTGTCACCATATCTTCAAAGCATATATGATGGTGGCAAGCTCAAGGTCATGGGTTGGGTAGTTGACCTCGTCTGGCTTTAATTGTTGAGAGGCATAAACAATTACCTTTCTCTCTTGCATGAGAACACAACCCAAACCAAACCTTGATGCGTCAGTGAAGATGACGAACCCATCATTTCCTGAGGGAAGAGTCAAGACATGTGCAGTTGTCAACTTTGTCTTTAGCTCTTGAAAACTAGACTCACACTCCTTCGACTAGATAAACTGTTCTCCTTTCTGGGTGAGCTTTGTGAGAGGCAAGGTAGTCTTGCTGAAGTTCTGAATGAAACGTCAATAATAGCCAGCAAGACCCAGAAAACTTCGAATCTCAGAAACATTATGTGAGGCTTGCCACTCTAGAACAGCCAAGACTTTGGTGGGGTCAACAAAAATTTTCCCACCAGAAATTATGTGGCCTAAGAACATGACTTCAAAAATCAAAAAAAATCACATTTTGACAACTTTGCATAGAATTTTTGAGATTGGAGGATGTCAAGAACTTTTTGAATGTGAATACGGTGTGATTCAGCATCAGTTGAATATATCAATTTGTCATCAATGAAGACCTCGTCGAGGAAAGGTTGGAAGACACTATTCATCAAGTTCATAAACACACCAGGGGCATTGTTCAACCCAAATGGCATGACAAGGAATTCATAATACTTGTATCACGTTCGAAAGGCTATTTTAGGGATGTATTCCTCCATAACTTTGAGTTGGTGGTAACCAGAACGGAGATCAATTTTTGAAAAGACATGGGCAGTACAGAGTTGACCGAAAAGGTTATCAATTCTGGGCAGCGGATACTTGTTTTTCACAGTATCTTGATTGATCAGACGGTAGTCAATACACATGTGAAGGGAACCATTCTTTTTCTTGACAAATAGAATGGGGGCTCCCCAAGGGGAGGTACTAGGGCGGACGAAACCCTTATCAAGCAATTCCTGCAACTACTTTTTTAGCTCAGTCAATTCAACAGGAGCCATCCGATAGGGTGCCCGAGAAATGGGTGCGATACCAGGTGCTAATTTGATAGAAAACTCGACATCACAATCTGGTGGTAGCCCAGGGAGCTCCTCAGGAAAGAAACTTGGGTACTCCCGCACTATATCTATGTTTTCTAGGGCACTCATATCAGGATTGACTATGGTTACAGTTGCTAGGTATGCTTTGCACCCTCTAACTATCAAGTTTTGGGCTTTAATCAGAGAAATAACAACATTTTGATTTCGATCTTTCCTTCCAGGAGTTACAAGAATAGGGAGGTTGGGTTTGGAAATAATGACTTTCTTGGCATGACAATCGATCAGAGCATGATTTTTATGGAGCCAATCCATCCCTAAAATAAGGTCAAAGTCTTCCATGTCTAAGATTATGAATTCTGACTCAAAACTTCGTCCAACATAAGATAGAGGGACTTTTTCGACAATATAGTAGGAGATTTTCATCTTCCCACTTGGGGTAGTTACATCAAGTATGTACCCTAAGTCCCGTGTTTCAAGATTCAACATAGAGGTAAGATTCTTAGACATGAAGGTGTTTGTTGACCCAGAGTCAAATAGATTAACAACAAAATGGTCATAGATTTGCATCATACCTGCGTATGCATCTATTTTCTGTAAGGATTTTGTACAAGATAATCATGATATAATATTCTAGAAATAATTTTGAATTTAAAAGGTACCTTCCATGAGTTTGTTTTCATTGGCCTTCGCCTCATCTGCATTCACGGCAAAGACACGGGCTTGTTGATGTTCACCTTGTCTGGCCCATGCTAGAGGATGGTGGGGGCAGTTGTCTCTGAAGTGACCCTCCTATTTGCAGTAGTGGCAGGCCGGGGACGGATACTTGCATTGGCCAGTGTGGATGTTACCACAGTTGCGGCAATGAGGAATATTAGCATTCCGGCCTTGACCCCTATTTTGGCCAGGACTCTGGTTTTGTGCAGGACCATGGTTGTAATTCTAGTTTTGGCCTTGATTGTAGTTATGGGTAGGAGGATTTCTCTGGTTCTTCTGTCGGTCCTTGTTCTTATTGCCACCAATATGGGGTTTTCCCTTCTATTCGGGTTTTGTAGGTACAACTTCAGTTAGGCCTAGATAGGCAAGGGTAGGTAATGGTTTCCCGTGTCCCATCCCTAGGGTTCTATCCATGGACAAGGCATGGTCATAGGCATCTTGAAAATTGGTGGGTTTGGATGAGGATACAAAAGCTTTTAGGGTAAGGAAGATCCCGTCAATGTAAAAGTCAAGTTTTTGTTCTTTAGTGAGGTTGGTGACATGCCTCTCCAGAAGGCAGAACTGTCAGCTATATTCAGCCATTGTATTAGTTCCTTGGGTAAGGGTGAGGAATTGTTTTTGTTTCTCCTTTCTCTCAGATGTGGGTTGGAAATGATTGGTGAAAATGGGTTTGAAGGCTTCCCAGTTGACAGGGATGACCTGTTGTGACCGGATATAATTCTCCCACCACAACTTGGCTGCCCCCTTCAACATGTAGGTAGAAAAACCAACCTTGTCTTGTTCAGGGCACCTCAAAACCCTAAAGGTGTTTTCCATGGACACTAACCAAGCATCAGCCTTGTCTAGGACATCATATTTTTCTTCCCCATAGAAGGCTTTCAGGCTGAGTTTTAGAAAATCATGGATAGTGATGGGTTTTGGGTTATGGGTTGGCACAAGGGATGATGTACGAACAGCTAGGTCATGGAGGGCATCCATAATGGCCTTCTGTTTCATTTCCCACTCCCCCATATCAGTTGTCTTATTGGCAGAACTGACATCTTCATCATCATTCATACGGGGCTTCTTCCCCTTGTCTTTAGTACCAGAGGTCCCTTCACCATCCCTATTGTTCCTGGTTTTTGGGGCCATCTGCAAGCATTCAACTGATATAATTTTTCTTATTTATAACTTTCAAAGAAAAAATATGATAGATCATGGAAATATTGCAACAATTTTTCTCAATTTATTTTCGGATTTTAGTTGTCCCCGTCCTTAAATTACCCAAAATAGAGAGAGAGTACATAGATTAAGTCATGACACCTTAAAGAGAATGAGAAGATGAGAAGTCATCCTACTTCCTTCTAATAGGTGGCTTGGGAAATCCTTAAAGAAGAGATAAGATGCTAGAAGACTCTCTAGGGTTATAGGAAGTCCTTCCATCCATTTTTGGATCAACTAATCCCATGTGGAGCAGGAGGAACCTCAACCACCGTGAAGACAGATAGGAGGAATTATGCCATAACCCCCTTTGTGCTCTTTCTAGACACCTCAGTTTTCACCATAGTGAATGTAGGGCTTCCTTGGTTCAGGGATTAAGAACATCATTTCACTAATGCATATGAAGTGTGTTATGGCTCTGATACCAACTGTCACGCCCGGCCCACTGTCCACGGCTCTAGTAGAGTTTTAGGAATGACGATTGGCCCCACAAACCACCACTAGCCTTAACTGCGCACTTTGTCCACACTGACACGCAAGCCAGGATCAACTTCCTGACTGGTCACCCATCCTAGTACTACTCCAAGTCGAGCACACTTAACTTTGGAGTTCTTTAGTGATGGGCTCCCAAAAAAGGAGGTGCACCTTGGTGATATGGGTAGTCCAATCATTCTTTTAATATCATTTTATCTGAGGCCTCAAATCTTGGGATGTTACAACATCTCTCAATATTTTCTATTACCTTGGCATGCATCAATCAGTCTTCGATAAAATAAATTAAGCATGTTCTAGTACTAGCATTATCTTCAAGCATAATTTTTTTTCATATAAATCAACATTAACTTGAGGATAACATCATAACTAGCATGTGAGAAAAGAGTGTGTTGTTTCTCCATACTACTCAAGTTATCTAAAAGAGTAGAAACTTGATCTTACAAAGAAGTATTTAAAGAAACTAGATCATCTATTCTTTTCTTTTCACTATCAGAATAATGATTTATATCACTAATGTGTTTATGAAAATAATCAACAATAGAAGGTAAATTCTCTTTCATTTTCTTATAATTTTAGCCTTATCCAAAGTAAGTTCAATGAGATCTATAAGTTCATTTCTTGAAAGATGTGAAAGAGATACTTCACAATCATCACTTTGTACACCTTGTTGCTATTATTCATCGTTTCAACATGTTTGGCAATGAGGCATTCAACTACATGGTATAAAAAATCATGATCATCATTTGAAGTCACATTTGAACAATAATTCCAAGAAGAATATGTTCCTTGTTCTTTTCCTTGGATTTTCTTATTCTTCCACTTTAGTTTTAGCAAACCATCCTTCCAATTTCACTTATTCCTACAAGCATGGAATGTAGTAGGAAAAGATCGATCATTCATTTCAAAAGATGAATTTGAATTCTTAGATTTGGAGTTATTTTCTTCCTCACTACTAGACGGATCACTATATGAAGATAAGGATTCTTTTGAAACCCTTACTTTAGAGGTTGTGCTCTTCTTTTTCTCAATATTTTATTCCTCATCTTTCAACTCACAGTCATCATTCTTGACTTCATAAATATTTGGATTATGTATAAGTTCTTCAAGCTGAGAAATAGAAAGATTTGAAGATTATATATGGTTGTCATTATTTTCCATACTTGTATGTTAGACAATGCAAACTTTTTTTATAAGATCTTTATCTTCAATATTTTTCTAAGAGATCTCAAGACTTTAAATTGAAATGAACCTGGACTGTATTTTAGAAATAGTTCCATGGTTTTCCATCTGAAATAACTTTAATTAAGAAAAAACATATGAATTTATCCTTGACTTACTTAATTGGTTCCCTCATCGGTAATAGAGTATTTCCTCAAAATAGCATAATTTGTTTCACAAGAGGATATATTCTAGTATTCTTTATCATATCTGCATACAATTTCTTGTTTTTTGTTCTTGGAGGCACATATGGTTGGATGACGAACTTCGGAAGGTCAAAACATACACCTTGAAATCAAAATAGAATACACAACTCCTAATATGTGTACTTGGATTTTTTAAAGAGAGTAGGATGGAAGATATGTTCTCCTTCAAGGTTGACTTGGACTAGTACATTTTCCCCATCTTGAAGACTTTTTAATGTTTCATGAATCCTTACTCTGATACCAGTTGAAAGTGTTAAAGGAAATCGATAGAAAAATCCAATTTGATGTAACTTGAAGTAGAAGGATGGTTGATTGAAACTTGCTGAAATAGATATTGTACGATAAAGAGTAAAGAAAGTAATTGACAATGAAGTAGAAAAATAGGACACAATTATAGTGGCTCCGGTCTGAAATTTTATAGCTCCACTACATTATTGTTTCCAAACATGATTTCTCAACATGTATTTTGTTACATTTTCTATATCGATACAAAACACAATAATTGTTGCCTTTTCCAATCAAGACCAAAATCCTTTTCAAGAGAAAGGATAACTTTCACCTTCTTTGCGACACTAGAAGACCACAATCTTTGGAGAAGATTGCAATATACCTTCAACACCTTTGAATGCAACCTTCTCAGAAGAAGTAGTTCCAAAGCACTCTGTTGCAGCCTTTTCTTAAGAAGTAGCATGTAGCGAAGAAATGATATAGAGAATAAGAAGGAATATGGAAACTACAACTCAATATAATATGATTTACAATCATAGCACTACATAACAAGTGATGATAAACTTCAAATGGGTTTATATAAAGCTATATTTTTTGGAGTCAGACACTAGAGCTAAGAAAAACTTAGACATGTTTGGGAGAAGCTCAATATAGAAAATGAAGATTCTAAACTTGAGATAGATAGCATGAAGAATCAATAATCAAGTGTACTCTAGGTGTTTATAAGGCACTCTGATATGTTGGAAACATTAAGAAAGATAACATAGTTTCTAAAGGTGCTTAAGATGATCTTAGTGGGAAATAAACGACTAATTTCACACTAAAAAAATATATGCATAATTGTACTTGGTTGAAATGTAGATTTATTAACATGTATCTTGGTTAAGCCACAATTTAGATGAGACATATTTGAGACCTCCTTGGCTCTAAGTCTTTGTCCTAGTCAAATTAAAGTTTTACTGACATGCATTGCAATCCAATTGTAGTTCAGCCAAAAAATTGTATGCCTGAACAAGTCCAAAATTTTGTAAAGTGGATTGAATGAATATGGAAAAAGTATCTACCTATGTATACAACTATACAACTTAGCACATGATGGTTATGGTCCATTTTTCATAGGTTCTTACATGATTCCTATCCCATTGTATAGTTTGTACCTATACAAAACTAAATCTAGGTTTAACTGGATATACAAGCATGCAAACACACATATTATTGCACATTCATTCTCATTGGGTCCTATCAAGGTTTCTTGATCACCTAAGAAACTTGATTCAGACATTCTCTATGAAAAAGCAAAATATTTTTATCATCAAGATTAGGGTGTGGCATATCTAACATGAAAACAACCTAAATTTTTTTTGATGAACTAACAATCTAAACTTTAAAAGTATTAACACAAAGAATCAGAATCTTTATTGGTATCTGGAATGGCATACCCCCCTCAAACTAATGGAAAGACAATGCATACAATGTAAATTTCAAGTTACTACTACTCCATTCTTGTTCTATGGACTGGAGTAGGATCCTGGAATAATTACTTGCCTCTGGATGAATTCACATATAATTATAGATACATCATATCAGTATCATAATTACTCTTATGGTAGGACTTGTAGATCTCCTTTTTATTGGGAAAGAATGGGTGAAATTTCTCTACTTAAATCTAATAATCATCATTTTTATGTTGACATGGGTGAAAAGAATAAGAAAAGGATGAAACTTTCTTATAATAGGTATAAGTTGTACATTAATCAACATAAAATGGATAAAAGCATTCTATATGGGGAGTCTCTTTTTCTAATAGTGAAGATGTAGAATGCCATTTCTAGATCAAATACTAAGGGAGTGTTAAGTATGAGTCCGTTGGGTCTTTCAATATTCTCCAAAGCATTGGAGAATTCCTTATTCTTAGATAACTCTACCTATATTTTTTATATTATTTGCAAATTTTGGTAGTCTTATAATGTGTCTAGGGTATTGGAAGACACCCTTATTTATTGGTGTGTATTTGGGTTATTGGAAGCCACCCTTACCCCTATATAAGTTATATGCATATTTTGAATGTAACATAAAATAATAATCCATATATCTTTTGGTTACATGGTATCATATCTTAGGTCAAGCATGGGAGGAGGAAGGTAAAGGGGTACGGCTTAGCCTTTATCAAGCCTCAACAACAATCGTGTCCTCCCCGTCAATCCCTATCTCTATAAACCATGCTATCCTATCCCAATATCTTACTCACACTACTTCATCATGTCATGGAGGGATACGTCCGTCTAAGATGAAGCTAACACATATCACCACAAAATCATGATGTCAATGTATTTTAGTCCTTCCTTCAGACCCCATATCATCTTTCAAACACTCACATCTTTCTAGGTATTTCCTCTTCTCTATCCCTCTCCTTCTCATCACTGTGTAGCTTATTGGTAGTACCATAAAAATGCTCACGTGACATGTCTAGCATAAGACACATTGTGCCAAATCCAACAAAACTATGTGATAGAGTGGATCTTTCCCTCTCTTCATATGTGGGCTCCCCATCTCTACCTTGAACCATTTTTCTCACTCTTGACCTCAATCTCATGATCTGATGTATTTTGATTATTTTTTACTTTAACTTATCTCCATATACCAAGTGGTGACATTCAATTTTGTAAGAAACCTAACTTTCCCCTACTATACTACTCTCTTTCATCAAGTATTGATCCCAACCATGAATATCTATATGACAATATATGCTTAATATGTTTGAGGTAAACCATAAGGATCTTTGATGTGGTGAGATAAAATGGAACTCATACGTCATACCCAATGGCTGTTGAGGTCCCTATATGATTAAATCTGTGTTGTCCCTATTGTTGATCAAACCTCAAACATGACTAAGCAATTCTAGACATGTAAACTGATTGAATATGGAACAGATATTGCTACATCTGATATCCAAATCCAAATAATAAAATTTCACTATGATATCTGATCCAATATTCATCAGATATCATAAAATACATCTGAATGTGATTTGAACTGATAATATTGGAATTCAGATAAAAGTCTGATCTGAACCAAAAATGTTTCATTAATAAATATATTATGCATATTAGATATAAATATACATTAAATAAATAGGATGAATATGTTTATTTTTTCATATGTTTATATATGAATAAATATATTTTAATACTATATGAATGTATTTCTTAAATTTAAAAATTTTGGACGGAATATAGTACTACCAGATATCGAATTTAAAATTTTCAGAGTCGATGTTTGATGTCTAAAATATGATCCAAATCTAATGAGTATCAAATTTCTTAAAAAAATTGGACTTGAATCCAGATCAAATGTGTGGATCCCAGATATCCATTTATGGCTCTAAGAATATTCTTAATATCAATATATATCATGCCCCCTACTTTGATATGGCTATGTCTTTGGACCCCTTGATCATGATGGGAAGACTAGCTACAAGAGGTAAATTATTACGCCTCTTTCTAAGCTCAAATTCAAATAATATTAATAATATGATGTCTTAACCATATTGTATGATGTCCTAACTTTTACAGTACCCTATTTTGACTACCATATTTCCAACAATACCCCCCTTTAATCAATGAATGGAAGGGAACAATGTTATGAATGCTTACAATCTTGAAATGGGTATGATTGATCCTTATCTCATGATGTAACACAAATCAATAATCGTTGCTTGTCCCTATTTATTCTATGATCAATGTCTCGTGACTAAAGAGTAGAATGTGATGTGCTTGAGTTGTAGTATGATTTATGACATCTCTAACCTAGGTCACATTCCTATAATAACTTTCTCTAAATTTTCGTCTCTCTGTTATTTAGAACTTTGAAAGGTAATCCTATCTTACGACTTTGATTTCATGACCTAAGATCATAATAGGTTATATATATGATGATTTGAACAATTTACCTTGAATCTCCATTTGGTTATAAACTTGACCATGATAATGTTGACTATAACTTATGGTTAAGGTTTCTAGATGGACCTACATCTACAACATTCATCAAACTTAATTACTATGACAAATGAATTTGTTGTTGATATCATGAAATATCTCTCCATTATTGTGGAAAAATGAATTATCACACCTATGGTCTAGGTAGGAATCTATACCCTTGTTTTAAAAATTTGGACCTATAACTCTTGATGTCCAAAACTTTACTCTCTATAATGACTTACAACTATGGAGTCATGATTGCTAATCTCAATTATGACTTCTATTGTCATACTATTGGTACTTAAACACCACCCTCAATACATCAGTAACGAGTTTCATAACCCCAACCTTGGACATTGGGTTTATGTTGACATTTATATCTATGAATTAGGGATGAGAAAATAAATAGACTTGGTTGGGACCTTCCATTTGTTCTCAACATGAAAGCACAATATTGATACATGATGTGTACCTCAAAATTGACGATTATGGAATCTCAATAATGAATACCTCAGTATTGATACATGATGTGTACCTCTAAATTAATGATTATGGAACCTCAATGAGTGTACCCATCTAAGAAAATGTAAAGATAGAAACCTAAATGGTGAGATTGAAAATCATGAGTTACTCTTGAATCAAAGAGCTCCATTAATTTGACCTAAATGTACTTGCATCAAATCTATGACCTTTGTGATGGTATGACCAAGTTGATTACCCATGACTATATTTTGACCGTGAACTTGATGTACTGCTCTGGAATAATGTTTATGATTGGACTAATAATGATACCTTGGTTGTAATACAAAAATGTGTGCAACATAGAATATGAGATCCCAATCTCAAGAAACGATGTTAATTTTTGGGACAATTTCCTTTTAAGGAGGGGTGGATGTGATAGAGTGGATCTTATGATGCATTTTGGTTCTTTTTGAGTTTATCTTATCTCCATATGACAAGTGGTGACTTTGAATTTGATATGAAATCTAAGTTTCCCCTACTTATATATTACTCTCTGGTATCCATTATTGATCCCATCTGTGAATTTTTTTCTACCCTCAACTAGTGTTTAACACATTTAATTCACAAAGTTTGAGTCAACTTAAAGCTTGGGGGAGGAACTTATGCATATCTGATGATGTAGATCTAGAAACCCAAATTTTATCAATTCACCTCTTGTTATGGTCATGGGCTGAATATATAGGGCCCATTTTGAGGCACATGACATGTAACTACTTTTGACATGCCAAGTCAGCCATCCATCTTGTAGCTTCTTGGTCAATGAGAATGCTTGAATCTTAGGATCACGCATCATTTCCTAGATCTAGTACGTCTCCACCTTCACCCCTTTCCTTGTCTCATCCCTTGTCATACGTCAACTCGATGTTGCACTCCAACCATGTTAGGATTTCAAGACCTCCCTTCATGCAATTAGTACTTCTATCCTCCCTACCAACACATTCTCCTACATTTCCCCATGTCTTAGCCAATTCCTACTCCTGAACGCCTCCTCAAACTTTCTCCTTCTTCACTTGTTGTCCATGACATCATCACTGCCCGCCTTTAGAGCTTCATGCTTTCGACTACATCAGAATTGTCCAAGATAGTCATTGGACTAAAAGGAGTTAGTTATAGAAGGTCGTCTAACCATTGAGGCAAATCATGGCCACCTTCATGCTCCCTGGTTTGGTGTCAAAGCCAAATCATGTTGGAAGGAGGCCCCCTATGCGGGTTGGTGTATGCGGGTTGGTGTATTGGGGAAGATGACAAAACTGGGCCCAGTTTTGTCACCTCCTACATGAGCCAGATCCATTAAATAGTGAGTGGGTCCATCATAGACCTCACATCCAAGACCCCTTTTGATCAATAAATTGGTATTCATTACCCCCTTTTCCAAAATTTTGCAATCAAATCTTCTAGAATGCTTATTTCGTAGCTTTGTCCAAATTTATTGAACCTCTATTCGAAATTGATCAACTAAAAAAATTACACAATGGATATATTGTTAAACTGTAATTTAATGGTTTGTAGTTCCCATTCAAGGCATTAGATCTATTTCACTTCTTCAAAATATCATCCTACCATTATCTTTGTTTGCTCCATATTTTACATTTAACTTTTTTCCCATTTATTACATTTGAACTTGATCTATGTTTCAAATAAAAACTCCATACACATTTGATGGTTGGTAAGGATATGAGGAATTTGGTGTATACTATCTTGGATGGACTTAGAAGGGTTGTATGGTTGTTTTACCAGTATGTATTCATGGTTATCTATATCATGTTCCTCTTGAGAAATTATTTATTATGCGTTCAAGTATTTCTAGTTTATCTAAACTTGAGTGTGGGTCATTTAATTATGGAAAGAACCATTGATCTATTTCATAGTCACATGATTATATGTGTGTTGATTTTTTTCATATAGTTCATGTTGATGTGTGGGGGTATATATATCTCTCATCAACACTTGGACATCATTATTTTTTTACTTCTAAAGATTATTTGTTAAGAACAAATTACTTATAATCAAAGAAAGATTGCTCTGATATCTTAATGATTGTTTAAAAACATTCTAGAAATTGAAATGCAGTTCAAACAAAAACTTTACATTTTTTGTACAAAGGATGTTGAAGACTATTTTAATCACATGTTTACTTTGTTTATATCCATCAAACAGATTATTCATTGATCATGATGCCCACATAAAATCAAGCAAATAACATTTTTTAACGGAAGAACATACACATTATTTGGATCTCCACAAGTATTCTTCACAATATGCATGTTCCTATAGATTTTTGGGGGATAATGTCCTCACCAACACATAATTGATCAATAATATGCCTTCATTTGTTTTAGATAATGAAAATTTGATTTAGATTTTCAATCCCAACAGCCTATTATACAATCTTGGTCCTATCATTTTTGGGTGTGTTAGTTTTATTCATCTGCTAGGTATTGGTATTGATAGACTTAGTAGTGACCAAGTATGTGTTTCATGGGTATTCCAAAGCATCAATAGGTTTTCATTTTGAAAACCTTTCCGAATATCTTTTTTTATTTCCATTGATGTTTTTTAATAATATGATTGGTTTGTCATAATTGGTTTGAAAAAAATTATGAATTTGAATAGTTTATACTATTTTTTATATTTTTTAAGTAAGTGGGGAACTTGAGTTGCAACAACTTATAGGTAGTTACAAACATGCATATAATATGCAATTCCTGAGTTTCCTCTTAAAGAAAGAGTGAAAAATGAGTTTCAAACTAACTAATATCCTAGTATATAAATATATTTAATCCTATATATGAATAAGATATACAAATTATTTGTAAGTAGGGATGGGTAGAAGTGAAAATATAGTTTATTGTAAAAATCATCGCTGCATTATGGAAAAATATTAGGTGCCACAATGTACGATGAACATTATACACCAAAATTATACTATGATAAACATTATACACTATAATGACATCCAGTCACCACAATTTTCAAAATTGAAACATATTTGCGCTATGAACAAATAAGCACACTGCACAACAATACAAAAATGTGTGATTTAAGCATCATGAACCGGAAAATCATAGTTCATGATAATGTCTTATGAAGAATATATTAATACCAATGTACATTATGCTAAATAATAAATCAATAGTAACTTTACAAATAGATTAAATGTAGACATCATTATAATACTTTGTATATGTAAAGTGAACTAAAAATGTTTTTATGAGATTTTTAAACCATGATATTTTTAGTAAATCCTTAATCGCACTACACCATAATGATTTTTGAATAGTCTTGTCTATTGATCCTATTGAACTTGGTCCTAATTTACATGGCCATAACCATGTAACTCTTCAGGATAACCTTAGTATAGTTAAAAGATGGCATGCCACAGCTCAACCTTCCTTCAATAGATGCCAAGTTTTGGGATCGTGACATACCAAATGATTTAGATGATAGACCCATCTCTTATAAAAAAGCATAAGTTGACATCTTATTTAATCCTATATCTAACTTTGTTTCTTAGGACTATTTGCCACCTGACTATGTTTCCTTTATCACCAATATATTATCCCACCTAGTGTTCAAACAACTAGTCTAATTGGTTAAATAATTGGTTCTATAGGTGCACCCTCTGAATGTACCAAATTGGTCCTATAATCGGACCAATGACGATTAATCCACCACTTGTTGGTATAAATCAGATGATTAATTGGAGCTTTTGAAATCCCATGCTGCATTATATTGTTCATGATAACTTTTTCTCAGCATACTATTGGTCATTATAGTTACATTCCCTTCCCCCTATTCACATATTTGTTCTTCTCCTCATGTTTCCTCAATAAGAACACATTTTAATGTTGATTGGATCAATTATTATTTAATTTTTACCTTCTCTAATACCAGAAGTATTTCTAGTTACTTGTTCATTGCACTATTAGTCAATAGCTAAATATTATTATTATATCCTCCATGTTGAGTATTTATTTAGATGCATATTCTTTATATTGATTACTTATATATAGTTCATTTTTTTGTATCTATGCTTAATTACAATTCAAAATGAAGTTTAACTTATAACTTTAGAACATGATTGATCTCACATTACAATAAGATACAACTCCAACTTTAGTTGTGTTATTTTGGTATGTGACTAATATTAAACTTGTATATGACCAATATATAATCTTATATGTTTATAATTAGTATTTAAAAGATTCCAAACCAATTAAAACTCATTATACTCCCTCTTATACTCCCACATACCTTATATACTCTAATTGGTATCCTATTCATCCATACACCCATTATCTCTTTCTAGAACATTGATCCCACCTAATACAAAATACAATATATTGTTGATATAAGTCACCCATGTTGGTAATTAGCTATGGAAGATTAGATGGTTGATCTCCCTAGTAATAATACATGGATCATTGTGCCTACTCCTTCTAACATAGTAGTTTTTGGCAACAAATGGTTGTTCTCAGTAAAAGTGTGTCCCCATCAGAGTATTGACAAGATGAAAATTTGCTTGTGTCAAAAGGATGCATACAAAAGTTTAGGTATAGAATTGCATGGGGAGACGTTCTATGTTGTGTTCAAAATGATGTTGTGTGATTTCTCATGTCCTTATCTTCCCACTGCTCCTATCCCTTGCATGAGCTCGACATTAGAAACACCTTTCATAATGATGGTCTCTCCAAAGAGATTTGTCTGGAGTTACCACCTAGATTCATTTCTTAGAGGGGGTCTCAACTAGTTGTTGGATTCAAAAATCTCTCTATGGCCTAAAGCAATCTCCTAGAACATGGTTTGTGAATTTCATCCTGTCTGTCCTATAGTTCAGGGTACAATGACCAAGTATACACCATTATATACTTTATATGCATGGATATTGTGGATATGTTGTCCTTGTTGTATGTGTACACAATATTGTGATTACCATATATGACCACCAATGCATTGTGTATTAAGAAACTTCTTAAGAAGAAAATTTTAGGTCAGGGATCTTGTCCATTAGAAATACTATATAGGCATGGAAGTGGCAAGGTCCAAGGATTAACAATTACTACCCAATGTAGATATGTGTTTTATCTTCTTGAAGACTCTAGTATATTAGGGTCAAGACATGCATTCACCTATGGATTCTAAAGTCAAGTCATATATAGATCGAGGGGGGCCTCCTATAGATACACTACAATGCATGAGATTGGTTGGTAAAATGAATTTTCTCATAGTTAATCAACTAAATTATTCTTTTGTTACTAAATTGGTTAGTCAATTGATGGACAAAGCACAATCAAGTCACCAAAATGCAGTATTCAATTACTTCACTATCTCAAAAGCACTTCATGAAAGGAAATTCTCTCCTCTTGTCATGGAACATAAAACTGCATGGTTTCTCATATGCATATTGGTCAAGCTCTATTAGTGACTAATTAGCTATGATTTCCTATTGTGTGTTTGTAGGAGGTAGTCATATCTCCAAGAATAGAATGAATTAAAATGTAATTATATGTTTAAACTCTAAATATGAATATTGGGATATGTCCTACACAACTAGTGGGCTACTATCGGTGAACAATTCATGGGACAACTTGGATTTTCTAGGCTTAAGCAATGGACCTCTAGTGTGACAATAAAATTGTAGTTCATATCACCTTAAACCATGTCTTTCATAAAAGGAGTAAGCACTTCTAAGTTGATTGTCATTATTTTGAGAAAATGTTCAAGACAAGTTGATTAATTAATTCACTCCAGTATAACTAGATGATCATCTTTCCAATTTATTCAATAAAAACTAAAATGTATTTTTAGTCATTTTCTTGTGTTACAAACATGTATATTATTAATATATATTTACACCTAATATTAGTGGGGATGTTAGATAACTATTCCCATCTTCTTTACATTGGTTGTATATTTAGATATGTCCATAATTGTGTATCTCTACTATACGCAAACACTCTTATTCCTATCTAAATTCCAACCATGATCATAATACAACACACAATAATATTCCACGTGTATTTTGGTTACACTTATCTACACTTGTCACATTTGAACAATAAGATGAACAATGTATTTTCTGTTTTTTACATTAAGAAGTACATTCAAGATTCCTCACATGTTTTGACTATATCGAGCCTTTGAAATTGCCCAAATATTTGAACTATGATTTTACCTAGGGAAAATTCTTGATATTTAGGTGAAAAAACTAAAGAACAAGGAAATTCAAATAGTGAAAATGCATTGGAGGAAATTTGAATAGTGAAAATGCTTTGGAAACATCGGGGCATTGAAGCAGAAATTTAGGAGTTGCATCTTGAGATGATGAAGGCTATTCTGAACTTTTAACCTAGTCTTGGATTTTAGGGATCAAATCCATTCTACGGAAGGTGAGTTGTAACATACAAGTTTCAGTAATAGTTAATTTTTAAGTTATTACTTATCATAGTTTCTCAATTCCAAACTTATAGTGAGAATTTCATACTTCATATGTGATCATCATTTGAATTTCTTGAACCTTATTGAAAAGTTTAGCTTCTTGAATGTATTTTTTAATCCAATTGCACCAAGGGAAACCTTAAAATGTTGGACTTAAATGTGTGGTATTAGTGTCAAGATGATATAAATATATTTGATGCTCAACTTTCAATAATAGATAGGGTTAATTGCATGAGGGGAATGGGATGAAAAATATGATTTATAACATTCATATTTTAAACAATGAATCTGCTTCAGTGCCAACCTTTAATTATTATTTGTATTACTCTAACTTGTGGTAACTATAGATGCTATATGTTTATCAATCATCCAATGGTCTGTCAATTTAACTCTAAACCATATGCAGACATGTCAAATGGGTAGGTGAATTGAGTTATGGTTGGGTTATTGTGGCTTTGGGTCTTGCATGTGTGGGTCAAAAGATCACTCCTAAATAGGTGGATGAAAAACAACAAAAACTATGACGCAACATGTTGTGGGTCAACCATGAGTTCCCATATAACTTGTGGTCAACAAAAAAGACTATAAAAAATTCTTCTCTAACTATACAAAAAGAGTAATTAACTACTATATTTTACAACTAAGAAACAAAAACAATTCACTTTCAACCTCTACGAGTCTTTCAAAATAAGGGTATAGTAACAATAACTCTTACTAACTTAGAGTTGACCTCACCAGAGTACCTTGTTATTATCTTCATTAACTCAATGGCCATATATAATTCACCAATGCAAAATGATCGGAATGTCCTAACAATTTCCATCAACTCATAGGTCACTTAGGTAGGAAGAACATGCAAGTACTTAATTCCTTTTGTGCTAATGATGATATGCTTATGGGTGTAATGTTGGAAGAGGCATCGACCGGGAGGATCTAGAGTATAGATTGGATCTCTCTCTAGGATTGGGTTGCAATTTGTGAATGTCTTACATGATTTCTTTTCAGTTTTGTGAATTGCTGCTAGGTCATGGGGACTAATTTTATTATATTACAGTGTAAAAAAATGATGGTAGTAATAGATCCACATTATGCATATATAATATGATTAATTTAACATTAGGTTGCACCATAGTTTTTCCATGAGACTTACTAACAAATGGATGGTTATGATTTTGGGTTTTTAAAATAATGTGGTAAAATTATATCACCAAACCCAACTTAAATAGTTCACGTGTGGGCTCCCATGGATTCTGAACCAATTTGACAGGTCTGACTATATGCATGACTAGTCTTCGTATCAACCTATAGAGATTGTTATTAATCTTTGGTGAGGAATTTATATGACCACACTTCACTTTAAATGATCCACAATCCCTCTCTCTCTCTAGTTTACCTTCCTCAACCCCAATAACCACACTAAATAAGACCAACAATCCCCTAGTTGCATTTCTATTAAGGCCAAAAAAATCATCTAGTAACCTATGTTAAGATTCTAAAAATAACCTTTATCACCATACCCAAAATGATTCTACCTTTGCAATGGGCCCCACCTCCTCTATTAAAACCCTATCACCAAGGACCTTATAAATATCCTAATACCCCCTAGAATGAGTTCACTACATTGCATATATGAAGAAATTTTACCTCATGCTTTAATCTCTCCATTTACAAACCAACACCTTCAATATTTGAACCATGTTACCTATTACCTCCTCCAACATTTGGTTGGAAATAAATTATCTCTTACTGATAATGTCCAATTCACCTCCATATACCTCCATCTATGGAAACTTGTTGATTGACAACAAGCTTCAAATCACCTTTGACCACACCAATAATTCCCTCACCTTCATCTACTCTCATTTTGTGGCACCACCCCAAACAAGCATTAGCCTCCATGGATTGACCTCACATGTTGTTGGCTTATTTGGAAGGATCTACAAGGAGGATCTATGTTCTCAACTCACAACCCTAACAATGATTCCATCACAAGTAGTTGTGGTGGTCCCCAAGAATCTCTAAGGGTACTCCCCCGGGACCGAGGACCTCGTATCCCTTACAAGACCTTCTCCAGCAAGTTGCACCTCCCTACCAACGAGGTCAAACCCTCTTCCTTTTATACTATAAGATAAGAAATTCTATAGAATAATTATAGATATAAAATGAGACAATATAGATATAATTTATCACTGACTTATAAAATTAGGATATGTATAACCTAAGTGAGTAATTTTCACTCAATTTGACCTTATGGAGTGGCTTAGATGTGATTATTATATGGTTTTTTTGTTAATATGGTAAAATTAGTGTAGAAAGTAGATTAAATGACTACAATTGGTAAAAAATCATATGACCCATAGTTACAGTTTTGCATTATAATAAAAGTGATTGGACCAATTCTCACTCTTCCACTCATTATAATTCATGTTGTGGACCTAAGTTGTTATTGAAGTGAGATGGTTATTATATAATGCCTTAAATGCTAAAGTTTAAGGGAAATGGAAGTAATAATTATTGACCTTTTTTTATCCATATAATTTACTAGCTTTAGAGTTTGAAAATCACAAAATAATGAGGTAAAACAAATATGTGCATATATGTACATTTATGTTAGTAAGTTGCACAAATAGGTATATGATTGTATTGGTCTCATGTAATTTAATGGATGATATTGTCATGTGTTTATCAATATTAGTTATTCTAATGATTAATGGAACATTGTGACTGCCTAAGATACATATTAGGGTTTACTAGTCATAAGTGAAAAATGTAATTTCTCACTAATAAACCTTATTATCAAATTCAAGCCAATGACATCCTGGTCTATCTGGTATTTTTTCTAGTCCTTGAGGCCTTGAGACATTTCAATCATAAACAAAGCAAACTTTAGAATCTTTCTTGATGAAATTATTGCATACTCTTTTTACCTTTTCATGATATACATCCCTCTTAAAAGCATTCATTAATTGTGAATTAAGTTAAAGTGGATTGTTTTTAATCCCTAAACTGCCTCGTCGAAACATCACCAATAAATTTGTAAGTTTGAATATATTACATATATTATGTTGGCCTAATATCAATCAGATATTTTGATCCTTATTAAGTGGGTCATTACCTACAATGTTGCACAAAGACGGACTATATGTCCTTCAATTAATTGGAAATAGTAATTAGGTGAAGTTTATTTTGTCCTAGAGTATGAGAGTGTATATAAATTTATCCCTTCTGATATAAATGTAGTGCCATACTTTAATATTCTACAAATTTTCTAGTGTATTATCATGCTAATTTAGCACAATTGAATACCTTGATATTATTATTGATTCTTGAAAACTTAATATCAACTTGAAATGCTTCTTGTAGTTTAGTGGTTCTTTAAATTATTTGTAACCATGTTCAAAATGCATCCAACAATATGAAAGGAGGTCCTATAGGGTGACTAATATTCAAGATGACAACATAGTTGTGATCACATAGCACAATCTAGGAAACAACTAAATAATCTGAGTCTCTTCTGCAATGCAACCACTGGGTTACACGTTAGTGGATATCCACCATCATAATAGGAAGATACTTCACACAAATGACCTGAAGAGGTCAGGTCCAAGGAATAGAGGGAGAAAACCAAATCAGAAGCCATCACTAAAAGAGGGCAAGATAAGCTAGGAGGTCCTGACTAACAAGTTTAATGATATGTGTAGTGTTGAATGTGTAAGATTTTTGCTTGTCTAACACTAAAAGCATGATCAAAGACTATGCAACACATTAGAAGATAGAGATAATGGTAATCCTTGAACCAGAAACTAGTGGAACTATGGAAGAGCCAATCATCAGAAGCCTAGGTTTTGATGCATGATACAGGATCCGAACATCGATTTTCATGTGGTTGAGTAATGTGGAGACAACTGGATGGGACAGTATAGATATTGGCAATGGACAAACAATTCGTTCACATCTTGATTAATAAAAGCTACCTAATCACCTTCATGTTGCTAGTACAAATCAAGTGGAAAGGAGATTTCTATGGCAACATACGATATAGTGTAATCACCATCATTGCCTTGGTTAATGATGGGTGACTTCGATATGAATTTCGATCCTCTAAGAAAATAGGAAGTGATGACATCAACTCGAGTAGTTTACAGAGAATTTGCAATTATTTTGCATGATTTTGAGTTTAAGGATCCTAGGTCTTTGGGGTTGGGGCATGACATTCCAGCAACATTTATTACAAGGGTGATTGGATAGGGTGGTGGGTGATCATGATTGGATTCACACCATGTCTCTTACAATTGTTGAAGTTCTGCCCAAGGTGTCCTCTAACTACAACCATTTATTGGTCCATACAGAGCCTGTGAAAACCAACCATAAGTTTCATCTTAAAAGTAAGTCATCCTAATTAAGTAGACCTGCGTTACCCAAACTCTTCAAGGTAGCCTGGAACAATGATATTGATTTCACATCAGCTATTCAAACTTTAATTAATCATGTTCAAAATGGGATAAGGAGGAATGCAAATAAGAGATGAGGATGAAGGAAACACTCCTTGACGCGATAAGAAGGAAACAAGAAATGATTAGTAGGAATTGTTCAATATTTATAGATGGTGAGATCACGGATCTACAAATCCAATACTTAGATTTTTCTTACAAAGAGGAGGAGGACTGGCAACAGAGGAATTGATGGGATTGGATTAAACTTGGACACATAAATACTAACTATATCTAGGTGGTTGTCAAAGCAAAGAGAAGAATAATTATAATTCTCAAGATGAGGAACAATGGAAAAGTTTGGATTGATGACAAGGAAGATTAGAAACCACTTATTATGACCATTTTAAAAGCCTCTCCACTGAGACTCAAGGTGGTAATCTTATATAGTTTTCTCAGAGTTACCCAAGAACTTTTCCCACACTTTATCCTGAGCAAAAAACCTCTTGTGGTCATACCTTTTTTGAATCTGATATAAGGGACATTCTCAAGAAGATGAACTTTGTTAGATCATTGGGTCCCAATGGCGTGGAGGTGGGTTTTCTCTAGAGAAACTGAGAGAACATCAAGAATATGTTATGCTTAACAATTATTCATTGTTTTGCAGGTACCCAAATTCCATACTTAATGGAAAATATACCATTTTGATCTTACCAAACATTTGTATGTATGAATTATAATCATCTCTGCCTAATTGCTCTAAACATTGTAAGCATTAAAATCTTATCCAAGATGGTTTATAGAGCAGATTAAACTGTACTTATCAAACTATATTTTTCCCTATGAAAGTAGCTTTATACTAGGTAGGATAGTTTTTTATAACATAATACTAGTACAAGAGATTTTCCATAGTCTGAGGACACAAACCTTTCAATATAAGTGCATGGTGATTAAACTTTATCTTGCCAAGGCATATGATTGAATTAACTAGAGTTATGGAAGGTAAGTATTATCACCTAAAGGTTATGGAAGATAAGTATTATCACCTAAAGGATAAAGGTGCAATAATTAGTTCTAGACCTTTGAAATTCATCCTTAGAAGAGAATGTGATATGAAAAAAAGTGTAAAAGATTTTCTTGGATGGGTCGATACTCTGGTCTTAGAATTGGGTGGGAAACATGACGGTGCTATCGTAAAACTAGGCCTAGTAATTGCAACGAACATCAGATATTTGAATGTCTTATTAGTGGAAGAGTAAGGAGTTCTGGGACATGGATTCATAAACTACTGGATTGAGGAGGATATTGCAAAGGGGATACTTAGTAGGGTACCATTTGAGGTCCATGCAGGGAAGGATGAATATTTGTTCAAAAAATTAGCAAATGATAATTTTTTTACAAAGATAGTGGATAACAACTAATTCAACCTGTATGAAAAATATCCCAAGGATGCTGGAGGACAATATAGAATTTGAAGGTGCCAACCCACTCTGTATGTTTCCTGTAGAGAGCCCAACATAAAGGGATATTAACCAATGCTAATAGAACAACCTGAGAACTGGTAGCATTCCCAACTTGTCCTAGGCACAATGCTTATCCTAAGACCTCATTCTACATGCTTACAATTATCCCCCTATGAAACCCTTGTGGTCGAAAGTGGAGGGCCACAATGGGTGGCATTTTAGTAGTGCTCAATCATTGGTTCAATGGCTATTAAGCAATCTAAAGAGGAACCAGAACATGATGGATAGACCTATCTGGATGGCTAGTATAGAAGATTCAATCTAGAGAATAAGGAACAAAATTGTATTTGACAACATTTAGGTGCCTATTCAGCAAAGTTATCTCGATATATGTTCACAAAAAAAGTTATCTCGATATAGCAAACAAGTTGTACATTAGCAACCATGAATTTAAGAACTCATCACAACCTAGTGAGCAAAGAAGCATCATTACCAGATGGGAACCACCACCAAGATGAGTACTAGAGTTAATTGTAGATGGTGTAGTTGTTAAATAGTTAAATAAAACATCTACCAATTTTGTGCAAAGGAATGATGAAGGTAAATGGTTGAGTGTTGGTACTCAAAATATTCAATTTATTGATGTGTTGAGTGTGGAACTCCGGGCAACTGTTAGAGGACTCATGAAACTATGAAACTCTTGCCAACAGTCATAGTGAATATCAATATCCACCTGGAGTACATGTTTCACCAAAATAGTGTTAATGTGCCAGTCAGGTTCAAGCCTACCATTGATTTGTGTTAGAGGTTGATGAAGAAGAGAAATAATGGGTTTGTGTGCTTTAGTAGTAGAAATACTAATGGTGTTGTAGATAAGCTAGCGAGATGGGATTCCAAGAAGGATATAGTAGTGCATCAATAAAGGTATTAGCTTGACTTCCTTGAATCTCATAGATTGGAAGGAGGTGCAAGGAGAAGTAAGGACAGAGAATGTGAATCACCTACACTTAGAGGGAAGGCTGACTAATCACCTTTTGAAAGTATCAAACAATGTTGTCTACTTTTGTGCATACTTTTAAATAGCTTGATAAGTGGATTTAGTACCACAAAAAGCTGACCTAGCTTCTTTTTTGTTCCATGCTTGATGGTTTCTTCCTTAAGGATGTACATACATAGAAGGAATAACTCATTGCACTCTTCTATAGTTGAAGCTTGGAGCTTAAGGAGAAAGTGTCTAGGTGTCATTTTTGGCCCTAAATTAATCCTTCTTTATGCATTCGTCTTTTTAGTCACTTACATGGACATTTCATATTCTAAGAAAATAATGTTTAGGTTTAATTTTGTTCTTAAATAGAATACATTTTTATCAATTCAGGTAGTTGATACTTTCAACTATGTCGATACATGCAATTAGTAAATAATATTTTCTAAAACAATCCCACTAAAATCATGAGTTTCATTGAAATCATGGCACTATCATTCCTCTTATTCTAGAAAAGCATGAACCCATTTACCAAAAAATTATATTCATATCATAATAAGTAGCACTCTTTTTATTTTTGGAAGTATTTTGTGATGTTCTTCATATTTGTATACATATGCATATTGTTATTTGGAAATGTGGAGATATGATATATTCCTAAATGTAGCATGTAATACCATTCATCTTACCAAGCCTAAAAGGGAAAATTTTGTCATCTTTGTGTTTGACTTTTAGTATATAATCGACAATCTTATTTGGTCTTTATTTTTAAAATTATGATACAATATGTTTTAAACTGACATGGATAAATTATATGAAAGGGTGTAAAATCTCTTCAAATAATTCCATTTTAAGGTCTCTACAATGGGTAGATGGAATCCATCAAGGGCTTCAGATATGAACATTGTACTTCTCATTTAATTTACCTTATTATCACTAACTTCGATATAACCATGGTCAATGTTGATATGATAATAGTCTTTTCCCATGATGAACCAATTAGCAATACTCAAAGTACATATATTCTTAAAGATTTTTTGAAACAATATTTTTTTTAATTACATAAAATAATTCTATAAAAATAAATGAATCATAATAAGATTTTATTATTTACTAATTAAAACTAGTTACACTTAATCTTTCTAAGTTCCTATTCACACAAGTCCAAGTATGCCCAACATTATCATGTACGCCATATCTTGGAGTATTATCGAACCTCTTACCACACATCTCAGAATTCCTCTCCTTCACAAGATGAAACATTTAGATTCATGGGATGGATAAAATAATTTAAAAAGTAGATGAGCTAAAGAACACCTTAATTATATTCCATATAGATAACCATATTCAATTCGTGTCTCACCATGAATACACCAATCATTATAAACTATTTTTGACAAAATTATTGTGCAAAAAGTATAAAACAATACAATAAAAGTTTGTTTGATTGGAATGTAGATTAAATAATCTCGTTTCTAAGAATAGTGTGTGGCAAGAAGTGACGTATAGTTTTTATGTGAAATAGTATTTATGTTAGAACTTTGGAGGGTCAAGAACAACATATGGACAAAGCATATAAAATCTAGATATTATAATAATTCTATATTTTATATTCCTCAATGTGGGATTTACAACATATAATTTCTAACATTATATAATCTAGGAAGATTCTACATCAAGTAACATAATATAATTTATAAATAAAAGAGTACCAAATTCCTAGCATACAAAATGTATTTCTAATGGATCATAATGTAAATAACTTAAAGGAATGCATATCCTTCATTAGTTTTGGAATAGAAATATGTAGCTTTATTCATTCTTCATTATCATAGTAGATACATGTTTGGAGTAGTTTCTTATTTAGTAGTGTGAACATCTAATGTATATAATAGATAATACATCAATTGCATTGCCTACCATGACAAAGAAAATTGAGTTTGTACTCAATGACATTACTTTCAATAACAACACAAATAACATTCTTAGGAACATACCTAGGAGGATTAGATATTTGAAAATTTATAACGGTATCATAGAGAACCAAAATTTATAACTCCACCTATATTTTCTTACACTCTATGCAAATGTAGTCGGTCTCAATCTTGAATAATTAAGGAGGGTTGGTAGTAGGTTGACAATCAGCCATAAAACTTTGACACTTTTTTGTAAAAGTTTTGTTGGAGGGTCTATGCCTAGAAATTCATTGCATCAGCACCCAAGTGCAGAAAAAATATGTAAGGGGTTTCAAAAAAGCGGTGCCCAGTAGTTTTGAAGGAAAAGCAAGGGTTTCCAGACCTTGGATGGGTGTGAGTAAAGAAGATAGTCCCATTGCATCATTGCCCAAATGTAGTGAAAATGTGCAAGGGAAATATTACCAATGGATATAGGTAAAGAAGCAAATTCAACAAAAAATGATTAGAGTGGGATCTAGGGATATTGTCTCTTTGACGGGGAAATCTTTGGAGATAGTCGATACCAAGATTAAATGAAAAGTTAACATTGTTTTCTTGTAGGAAACCAAATCAACATGGGAACAATGCAAAGAGATTGCAGACACAAGGTATAAAATTTGGAATATAGGTTTTGATAGACATAAAAATGGAATTGGAGTTATTATTGATAAGACGTTCAAGTATAATGTCATCAAAATCACATGGATGGGTGATAGAATCATAGTTGTCAATGTTGCTCTTGGGGAAAAGATTTTTAATATTATTGGTTCTTATGCCGCCCCCCATGACCTTATTGAGGAGGTAAAGAAGGATCTTTGTGACAACATGGACGAACTAATGCAAGGAATATTGATAGAGGAGAAGATCATTATTGGGAGTAACTTAAATGTCCATGTGGGGAGTACCAATGTAGGATATGAGAGAGTTCATGGGGGTTTTGGATATGGCAGTAGAAACGGAAAAGGGGAGAGGATTTTAGATTTTGTAGTTTCTTATGATATGATCTTGGAAAATACAAATTTCTAGGAGACAGATCCTCATATTATTACTTTAAAGAGTGGTTGTAATTGTAACCAAATTGATTATTTACTTACAATACAAGTGGATTGAAAAATATGCAAGCATTGTAAACTGATCCCTGAGGAAGAACTAACCACCCAACATAGGTTGGTGGTTTTGAATATGAACATGAATATCAACAAAGGTAAGTATAACAGAAGCCAACATAGAAGGATCAAGTGGTGGAATCTTAAAGGAGAAAATAAATTGATATTTTTATGATAAATTTTTCATGGAAAGAACTTGAAACTTGGAGTCTGATGTTAAATCTTTGTGGCAAATTATGAGCATCTGCATAACAAAAAAATTCCAAGAGGTTTTGGGAGAGTCCAAATGGTGTGGGCCTCAAGAAAATGTGACTTGGTGGTGGAATGATAAAGTACAAAAGGCTATTGAACTAAAAAGGGAGATCTATAGGAGTTTGCCCAAATCTAAACATGATGCAACTTTTCAGAGATACAAACAAGCAAAGAAATATGCTAAGAAGTTTACTTCAAGAGGTAAGGACCATATATTTTCTTGAGATATATAAGAAGATGGACATTAGAGAGGGGGAAAAGGAATTTATAAAATGACTCATATAAGATAATGGAAAGGAAGAGATATGAGTTAAGTAAAGTGCATCAAGAATGAAGATGGTGGAGTTGGTGAAGGATAATGATATAGAGAAGAAATGAAGAAACCACTTTCATAAGCTTTTAAATAGAGAGATACTATGTAGTGGCTGACGGGTTGGCCAAATTACACTAAAAACAAACCTGAAGTACCAAATGCACTCCACTGCCCCTATTGAGATTCGAGATCTTCTAGCTAGGGATTTATGTAACGATAGTAGTACTATCAAGTTTAATTAGTGAATGTACTATCAATTTATAGCTACTCGCACGAGGAGGACGGGACGAATAAGATTGCCTCTTGACTTTAAAAAAAAATAGAGAGATACTATGAAAATGTAAGAGGCTCGATTGAATGAATGCAACAGATATCACTTACACATGAGGAGTTTCATTATCTAAGGTCATGAACTATTTGAAATATATGAAAATGAAAAAGGCATTTGGTCCATACGGTATTCCCGTTGATGTATGTAGGAGTATGGGGAGTGAAGGATCGATGTGGTTAACATATTTCTTTAACAAGAATATGAAGACAAGAAGATGCCATATGAATGGATAAATAGTAATATAGTCTTGATCTATAAGAACAAAGGAGATATTCAAGTCTGCACAAACTATAGAGGTATCAAGTTGATGAATCACACTATGAAGGTTTAGGAGAGTATTATTGAGAAAAGTCTAAGATCAATAACATAGATATTAGATAACTGGTTCAGTTATATGTCGGGAAGATCAATGAATTAGTATATTTTTCTGATAAGGAGGCTTATGGAGAAGTATTGAGAAAACAAAAGAGATATTCATGTGGTGTTTATTGATCTGGAAAAGGACCATGATTGAGTACCCAGGGAAGTGTTATGGAGGGTTTTGCATAAAAATGGTGTTCCTATCGAATACATTGACTTGATTAAAGACATGTATGATGGATCAACTATAAGTGTGAGGACTCTTAGAGGAGAGACACAAAATTTTCCTATCATCATTGGGGTACATCAATGATTGGCAGTTAGCCCATATCTATTTATTCTTGTTATGGATGAGTTGATAAAGCATGTTCAAGATAATATCTCTAGTTGCTGGTGATGATATTTTGCTGATTGATGAAAGAAAAGGTATTGAATGATAAAGTTGAACATTAGAGAAGTGGGAATCCCTCTCTCTCTCTAGGGTTTTTCACTCTGCCTTCTCTCTAGCGTCTCTCTGGCGGCCACCACTGGGGGGAGGGGGTGCCTCCTCAGTGCCTTCCTCCCCCTGGACCAACCACAGAAGGCTAGGGTCTGAAGGTTGTAGCATTTCTCAGGAGGCAATGGAGTCGGTATCCAGTCTGAAGCTCCTCCCACAGCTTCGTTTGGGTTGTTTCTTGGCTGGGCAGAAGAGGAGATGTGATGCACCGTTGTGGAGCCCAGATATAGGTTGTGATTCGATAGATTCGACCTTGTCGACTCCATCCTATTTATGAGTGATGGGTGGAGAGGAGTCGTGCCCTAGATCTGGCTCCTGTGTTGCTTCTCCATAAAGGCGAAGAAAAGGGGATCCTTCGATTTCCTCTTCAGATACTTGTTTCCGCCTCTCCCGAGCTGATAACTGGTGGTGTCCAGTGCAAAGGTGGCCTCGATATCGACCCCGACTCACTTGGAGACGGTGATGGTGGTTGACGCCTCGTTGGGCGGCTGACAAGGTTGAGCGACTCACCTCAGGCTGGTTTTCTCCTGACGATTATGCCTCCCTCCTCATCCATGATCTAACGATGGAAGAGCAATGTTGTGGCGTGCTTTGATGCTCTCTGTTGTTGCGAGTTGGGTCACCCCCAAGCTGATCGAGCCTCATCATAGTCAGGCACTTCATGCTCACGGTGGTGCTCTGCTACTGCTGATTGGAACACCTTCAAGGTGTTTGACAAAAAGCCTTGAGGCTTTCAGGTGCATCACGAGGTGTTTGGCCTAAGAGGGGTAGTTTCTTCCTCTCTTCTTCTTTGCCCGTTTTGCTGTTGCGTGCACGGAACACCTTTTGGGTGTATGTGTTTATTGCTTTGTAAACAACTTTTACCATTAGATCCAGGACCATTGTTGGTGAGTAACTAGGTTGTGTGGCGGGATGTTAGCTCAAAGGATCTCCCTAATCCTGGCATCATACCACAATTTGTGGGTACTTTTAATAGATAGTTGGTGTTGTGCCATGCATGAAGGAGTGATTTGGAGCTGACCTTTCCATCCCACTCTTTATTGTTATAATGTGATGGTTCTTGCTTCTCTTGCATCTTGTTCAGCTTCTTACTGATATGTTGCTAGGGGTTCCTTGTTTGGGTGTTTCACCCTTTTAGAAACTTGGAGTTGGATAGCTGAGAAGGCCAGAAACTTCATGTCTGGCTACATGTTGGATTGCTAGTGATTGTTCTATGTCAAGTTGCTATTACTATTTGTGGGTACGCTAAATGTATGTAATAGTGGTTTGTTGTAGTCTTCTTCTGTTTGGTCTGCCTGGACCTAGCTTGTCTAGTTTGATTGGTTTTCCTAGTTTTGTTTTTTGCCTTAAAGGCTTGTGTGTCCCCTGCGTGGGGATTTTGACCCTTAATTGAGCTTTTTAGCTCCTGTCAATGTAATGGGGTACTTAGTGCCCAAAGTTTTTTGGTTTCAATAGTAACACACCTTTTGACTGACCAAAAAAAAACATTAGAGAAGTGCATTGGAATCTAATGTATTTATGATTATTGGAAGAAAAACTTAATATATGCATTGCAATTTTAGACAATATAGAATTATGAATGATGGGACCAAGTTGGATGGAATGGATGTACCAATATATGATAATTTTCATTACTTGGGTTCTATTATTGATAGGGAGGGTGAGGTTCAAGATGATGTTTGTCATAGGATCACGTCAAGATGATTGAAGTGGAGGAGTGCAATCAAAGTAGATCCCTCTTAGATTAAAAACAAAGTTTTATAGAACAACTATATAGCCAGTCGTGCTATATGGGAGTGAATTTTGAGAAATGAAGACATGAGGTCTCAACAAGATGAATGGAGCCGAAATGTTTATCCTGAGATGGATGTATTCAAAGACAAGAAAAGATTGTTTGAGGAATGACTATATCATAAACAAAATGGGGTGGTGAGCATCTATGACAAGTTGTGTGCAGGACGTATAAGATGGTATGGACATGTGTAGCACAAACTAACAAATGCACCTATCTGAATCAAGGTTATAGAGTCAACTAAAACTAAAAGACACAAAGGTAGTCCTAAATTAACTTGGGAATATTGTATAAATAGAGATTTTGAATCTTTACACCCTGATCAGAGTATGACTCATAACATAGTTGATTGGGAAACAAGAATCCATGTAGCCAAACCCAACATGGTTGGATTTGAGGCTTATACCATGATGATGGGATGATAATATTGTCATATATATAACACATACAAATCAAAGAAACAAAGGTTTTATTTAACCTTATGTGAGTTCCTTATCTATGACAATTTATGTAGAAAAATTGTTATAGTCATATATGTATTTTATACACAAGGAGTCAATCTATTGTAACTTTTCCCTTGTCCTCACTGGACAACCATGTTACAAACAAAGTTTATCCTTGACTATATTAATGTCTCAGTATTTTATCATTATTATAAAAAGGTACTTTTATCAAATTTTATAACAAACCTTATATGTGGCTTGTAATGATTGCATAATATATTTTTGTATGCTTTAGAGAAATATGTCGACGATATACCATAAATAAGCTACTCACTCCAAAGTTTTCTTTTATTATTGATCATTTTTTCATGTTTTGTAGGTTTGGAAGCATAGATGGATAACTACATTTGGCCCAATTTTGTTTGATACACGTTTAATGGGGACATTTCAATTATCATAATGGGTAGAATGTAAGAATGGAGTCATAAATTGTAAGAACCAAAGAGAACTAAAATTGATCCCTGAGTATACTAGGTGAGTTAGCTGAGTTGATATAGAATTTAGTTTCCTATATGGAGTCCATAAGGAGTGGGACCCAATAGGGGATACACTCCTTAATATTGATAAAAAAGACTCATTCCTATCCAAACACACCAAGATGTATGAAGGAAGGCATGTATGTTCATTTCCCAAAACTATGATACATAAAGAATTTGGAGTATATAACAATGGAAATGGGAATGTTACAACATCATTCTCATTTTGTCATTGTTTGTCCCTCACCCATATGAGTGGAAATACAATACAGAAGATGCAAGTCCAATAAAATAATGAGGATGCATTCTAGAAGGAAACCTTTTGGATTTCAATCTATACCAAAAGTATAAGGGTGTGGAGATGTCTCCTCCTGATTATCCACTCGTAGAGCACCTGCACCTGGGTGATTTGGAAACAACACCTAGAATGTGAGAAATAATGTAGAAGCTTATCAGTACAAACTAATATTTGATATTGCTCTAAAAAAACTAATATTTGATATAAAATTTAACTTTGAAAACTATGATTAAGGTCAAGTAGAATAGTTTTCCAATTTATAAGAGGGAATGAAAGTAGAAGATAAATCATAAAAAGGAATGTATAGGTTCAATAGTGATGAGGCTTTCAAACAAATCATATAAGAAGAATTCTTGCCTTCAATAATATTCCACAAGAAAAATGATAAGGTTGTATACACAATAGAAAATGACTAGAACTACTAAAAAATAAGACCAAAACACCATTGAATTCCATACCTAAGGAAGGAGGCACCAAGACCTAGTCCTCAGGATAAATGATATCAAACAAATGAGAGTAGCAACACTCAGATACCTAGGGTTAGGATCCAACTCAAAAACCCAACATAAATGGTTGTTACATTAGATGTCAACAACTAGGCACCACTACTATAGATAACTCGATCACTTGCTTCTAATATGCACAATAAATAAGAAAGACAAGACAATTATGTCAGTTTCAATCATGATTTTATAATGATAGCATCATTAGTCAACGTAGTAACTAAAGTGACAATCAAGATCAGTATCAGAGATTTTTTTACTGTCAATGTCAAAAGTTGAGAAATTTTTAAGATAAGATTTCCTAGAGAAGATTCAAGAACACAATTTCAATTTGAAGATATTAGATTCATCAAAGGTAATATATGTTTATAGTCACAAGGTGATTTCCAAAATTAAATAGGAGTTTAGAAACATAGAGTTGTTTATGAACCTAAATACCAATCAAAAGACCTAAGTCATTACTCCAGAATCCCAAGACCTACCATAGTAATTTGGGTAAATTTAGAAAAAATGATAATTGATATCTACCAAATTATGAACACAACAAAATTTGATTTTTATGTTTAACCAAATAACCCTTGAAAACCATGCCAAAATATAGGTCTCATTTTTAGAAATCCAAACATGTTTATAGTTTCTTTCATTTTTGAATTTCCATGAATTATGTAGGTTAATTGATTTACTAAAAAAGTGAATAAAAACCCTTGCAAAATGACCACCCACATCACACATCAAGTATAGATTCATGATAGAGAAGAACAAATAATTTATCTAACTCAAACATCAAGAAGATATCAACGAACATCATGCCAAAAAGAATTATCCCATGGCCACTCTGACAAATATAAAAGCATTAAAAGCAGTAATACAATGCCATGCTTGAGCCAACAAATCATAACTTTGGCTTCCTTATATTCCAACAAACTCATTGAAGCCAATAAGGTTACGAGATTGGGTGAGGTGCAATAGGTTGCTCCCAACATGGATACCTAGGGAAGGAATAAGGAGGTTTATAATCTATATCAAAGACTCTTTCATAGTGAAAACAAAGGATGTTATCAAGTTCTTAGAGTCTATATAATTTTTTTGGAGTAGAAATCATCTAGAAATATAATTGAGAAGACGGAAATCACACAAGATAAGTCAACACATAATCAAAGATCTCAAATTAAGGCATTGTAGAATACAAACACTAGGGGTTTGAGGACCTTTATGTTCTCTAAAAGGGGTAATGGAAATATTATTGATGATCTATAGAGCATGTGGTGCCCTTTAGCGTGATGAAAACTCCAAAAAGTTTACACAGTGATTTGAGGTTAGGGAAAAATATTTAGGGTGTTTGGAAACACTTGAACAATAAGAATGTCTACTTGAGATGGGACACATGTTTGTAGGTATGTATTTATAGGTTAAGAATCATGGTGAGACCAAATTCATTATGATAGGAAGAAACATGGCAATAGAGATGACATGGGTTGGAGGAAACAAAATTGACCACAAAAACCCATTCCCATGAGAGGAGGAAACATGGAAATAGAGAGGATACATGTTTTATAGGGATCCATGGAGGTGACAGGTGTAATGGACAAAACAAAATGTAATATGCCACATTACCATGAGAAGATATCATCCACAACAATATATAAGGAAGAAATGCTATGAGATATATACCTTTTCAAAGAGTAGATCCATCTATGTTGCTCACAAGGAAAAATAGTCACGAAGAAGGTATATCCCAACATAGATGTCAGACAAAAATGTCTCTATGTAGTGCATGTAAACGATGGGAACTTCAATATTGCACTCTAAGGGTTGGCGGGAAGGAGCATTATTCTCATTGTCAATGTACTAGCTTTGCACAATCGCACCTCCCTCTCTCTGTGTGAGTAATGACGGCTAGTCCAAAGGTATAGGAAAAACCTAGGCTATCATGTCCTATTTATAGAAGAGACGGGGAATTAGGATTTTTAGTAAATCCTAGGGAATGAAATGGAAGAAATAGTTTTTTGATAATCCACTCATAGATAGCCAGTTGGGTGACTGGCTTAGTCCAATTGATCGACTGGATGAGTCAGACTTCTTTTTAGAAGCTTGTCTGGGACTTCCAATAGGGCGACTAGACTAGGTCAGAACATGCTAGATCTAATCAGCCAATTTCACGCATCTAGTCTAATCGGGTGGCTAAGTTGTCCAGTCAAACAATTGTATTATCTATTCTAGTTGGGGGACTAGGCTAGCTACTCGATTGGTTGGGTGGATCCCATCCTAGTTAATCAATTGGACCTTCCATCCGATCAACCACTTTATCAAGGTGTTGTTCAAATGCAACATGGCAGAAGGAGATCTAATAGGTCACCATGTGCTCAAGCTTATTATGTATATGGAGAACCTTTCTAGACTGGGATTTACTTTGGTCAAGAGTTGGCCACATATGTGATTCTATAGTCCCTTCTAGAGTCATATCGGTAGTTTGTGATGAACTACAACTTGAACAATTTTGACAAGTTGTTGTCAGAATTGCTTGGCATGTTGAGAACAGTTGAAGCACAGATGAAGAAAGACAAGCTCAAGTATGTGATGATGATCAGTAGAAAAGGGAAGTCAAATGGAAAAGGCGAAGCTAAGAAGATCTCTAAATCTGGCCAAAAACCCAAGTCTTCTGCACTCAAAGCAGAGGGAGGGGTGAATAAGGGACGCAATTGCCACCACTATCACCAGCCCAGATATTGGAAGAGAAATTGCCATATCTACCTAGAAGAATTGAGGAAGAAGAAGGAGGGGATAGAGATCTCCACTTTAGGTATATATGTTATTGAGATAAAATTGTCCACTTCTTCATCTTAGGTACTAGATACCGGATGTAGAACTCACATATTCTCAAATATGTAGGATCTAAAAATAAGTAAGCCTTTACGAAAGGGTGAGGTTGAACTATTTGTTGCAAATGGAGAAATAGTTGCTACCACTGTAGTTGGAACCTATAATTTATATCTTCTCAAAGTGCTTGTAATAAAGTTAAAGAACTTCTATTATGTGCCTATCATAAATAGGAACATTATTTATGTATTTTTTATTGACAAGGATGGATATGAATTTCATATCAAGAATGGTCAATGTTCTATTTTGGAAGATGAGATCTTTTATGGAAGTGTCGCGATGTCCTATGGTCTTTATTTATTAGATCATGAGACAAATGTTTATAACATATATAACAAGAGGTTAAAACTCGATAACTCAAGCAAAACATATCTTTAGCATTGTCATCTAGGTCATGTCAATGAGAAACACATTTCTAGACTCCATAAAGATGGATACTTGGACTCTTTTGATTTCAAATCAATAGAGACATTTTAGTCTTATTTGTTGGGAAAGATGACCAAAACTCCCTTCACTAGAAACAGCGAGAGGGCTAGTGGTCTATTAGGACTCATACATACTGATGTATGCAACCCTTTTAGAACAAATGCTATAGGTGGTTATAAATACTTCATTACCTTTACTGATGACTTCTGTAGGTATGGTTATTCTTACTTGATGAAACATAAATCAGAAATGCTTGAAAAGTTCAAGGATTTCATGAATGAAGTAGAGAACCAACTTGGTAAAAGTATTAAGGAACTTCATTTTGATATAGGTAGAGAATACGTAAGGCAAGAGTTTGAGGACCTTCTACGAGCCTATGGTATTGTATCGCAATGGACTCCACCTAGAATGCCACATCACAATGGTGCATCAAAAATAAGGAATCACACATTGCTATATATGGTGTGATAAATGATGAGTTTTGTCGATCCTCCAACTTCATTCTAGGGTTATGTTGTAGAAACCACAGTGTTTACACTTAACCACGTACCTTCTAAATTGGTTCAAAAGACATCATATGAGATATGGGCTCAGAAGCATCCCAAAATGTCTTTTATGAAGATTTGGGGATGTGAAGCTTATGTCAAGAAAATGTTTCCAGAGAAACTTGGCCCTAGATCAGATAAATGTTATTTTGTTGGTTATACCAGGGAAACTAAGGGGTACCACTTATACAATCCAACTAACAACAAAGTTTTTATTGTCAGGGATGTTGCATTCCTAGAAAATGAATTCATTTCCAAAGGAATCAGTGGGAGGAAAGTAGAGCTCGAAGAAGATCAAGATCAACAAGAAAGCATTGAACCTATAGAGGTACAAGAGGAACATAGAGAATCGCAAAATGTTGTGCAATCTCAAATTTCTCATGTGACATAGGAACCTCATAGATCTAGTAGGACACACCTTGAGCCAGATAGATTTGGTTATCTACTAACTCAAGAAGGTGATGAGTCGGTCATTGATGATGAGCCAACTACCTATCTAGAATCTATTAAGGGACCAGAGTCTGAGAAATTCTTGACGCCATGAGATCTGAGATGGAATCCATGTACACCAATAAGGTATGGACCTTGGTGGATCCACCTGAAGGGGTAAAACCCATAGGGTGCAAGTGGGTCTTCAAGAAGAAGACTGCATGGATGGTAATGTATAGACCTACAAAGGTTGGTTGGTTGAAAGGGTTTCAAACAATTTCAAGGTGTTGACTACGACAAAACATTTTCTCTGGTTTCCATGGTTAAGTCTGTCAGGATCATGCTTACCATTGTAGCTTATAATGACTACGAGATTTGGCATGTGGATGTTAAAACCACATTCCTTAATGAGAATCTTCTTGAGCATGTGTATATGACACAACCTGAGGTTTTTATTAATCTAAAGGATGTAAATAAAGTCTATAAGATACAAAGGTCAATCTATAGATTGAAGCTAACATCTCGAAGATGGAATCTTTGATTTGATGAAAATGTCAAAGAGTTCAGCTTTTGTCAAAATGAAGATGAACCATGTGTGTATAAGAAGGTTAGTGGGAGAATGATTGTATTTATCATATTGTATGTGGATGACAGACTACTAATGGGGAATGGCATCCCTACTTTACAGAAATTAAAATCCTAGATAGGAAATACATTCTTAATGAAAGACTTAGGAGAATTATCCTAATTCTAGGAATCAATATCTATACAACTTCTTGAACTAAGTCAAAGCACATAGATTGAAAAAGTTATGAAGAGGTTCAACATGAAGAACTCAAAGAGAGGCAACTACCCATGTCTCATGGTGTTACCATCTCTAGAGCTCAATGTCCCAATTCATGTGAAGAAAGGGAGCACAAGAATAAGATTCCATATGCTTCTACAATTGGATCTATCATGTACGCAATGTTATGTACCCATCCAAATGTCTCATATGCTTTGAGCATGACGAGTAGATATAAGTCACATCCAAGTGAAGGTCATCGGATTGTCATGAAGAACATCCTTAAGTACTTGAGAACAACTAAGGATCAGTTCCAAGTCTACGGCAGAGAGGAAGAGTTGGTGTTAAAGGGTTACACTGATGCAAGTTTCCAAACTGACAAAGATGATTACATATCACAATCTCGATTTGTGTTTTTTCTCAACAATAGAGCTATGATCTAGAAACGTTCCAAGAAAGAGATAGTTGCAGATTTTAGGTCATAGGCTGAGTATATTTCTACATCCAATGCAACAAAGGAAGATGTTTGGATAAAGAAGTTCATCTTAGAACTTGGGTGGTTCCAAGCACCAGCGAGGCAATCAAGCTATATTATGACAACAATGGAGTTATTACACAAGCTAAGGAACCTAGATCGCATCAGTGTTCCAAGAATATACAAAGGTGATTCCATCTCATATGAGAAATCATACAGTGAGGAGATGTGAATATTTTTAAAGTAACAACCAAGAGCAATGTGGCTGACCCCTTGACAAAAGCACTTTCACAACAGAATCATGAAGGTCATGTTAGATCAGTTGGGATTAAGTTCATGGGTGATTGGCTATAAGTGCTAGTGGGAGTTTGTTGGTATGTATGACTAGAGAACCAATCATATGATATTTGTAATGGCATATCTTGTAAATGATTTGATTAATAATAAAGGCAATCTTCTAATTTATTATGTTATTTAGCTATGATATAATGATAAACATAATAAATTTCTAGAGAATGATATTACTCAATGACGTATATCTTAGGGATAAGGACCTGAACAATGAGATCATATGAATGTCAAGAGTATATGCATTCTTGTTATGTCCCTAGTTAGATGGTAAAGTAGAAGGCTAATAGACAACAATAACACTTAAGACTAGAATGTGCTTTAGTTGATGATAGAATCTCATTATTCTTGATATGTGATATCAAACCAAGCACATAGATACTTGTTAGAGAATAATGTATTGGATAGACCTACCATTAGAGTGACACATGGAAACCATGAATGGTAGTCAGAGTCATCTCTCATAGTGATGGTGGTGATTGTGGTTCTTAGACCTGAAGTCACTACACTCATCACATGTCGTTTGGTGTGCTTTGACATCATCCACTGTGATCCTGAATAAGGGTTTCCATAAAGGTGGTGCTCAGGTGCATTGTGACACATGGGGATATTTGTGAGCGATGTATATGGGATTTGTCCCTCCTATAGGAGTATAATATCTTGGACATTTGATAAGCGAGACTAAGAAATGCATGGGCATGCTGATGTGAGTCAATATGTGATATTGAGCTTACAATATCTCAAATAGTCTGCTCGAGTTCAAGGAACATGGATTGAATGTTAAAGAGGATGATGATTCCATGCCTCGAGTTCAATCTGGATATTAGATACAAAGGAACTATACACTCACTATAACACTAGCCACAAATGATAGGTTAAGTTGTTCTCCAACTTCTCCAATTAGTTGGGTAGCAATGAATTCTAGCTAGATACAAATAATTACTTGTGAAATCATATTATGAATATCACTGCCAATGTAATGTGGGGCCTGCCGGGTCACATGCATAGGATGTGATTGGTATAGGAGTATAATTGTGGACATCATTGGAAATGTTCTGAATCAAATTGATTACTACAGCATTTATGTAACATATTGGATCTTGGACCCTACCCTAGACCTTTGACCTTTTGGACTTAGCCAAACAAGGTTGAGGTTAGACCTAAAAGATGTTTAGTATAACCCTAATGAGATAATGCATGTATAAATCACCCTAATGTAACCTAATATTTTCACATTAGTCTCAGGACAATAATAAACACATAAAATATGTCACATTAAGTAATGATGATTAAGGTATAAGGATAAACTAGATTATATGCATAGGAAGACGAGCTGTTTACAATTGAGAAAGATGTTACATTATCCAAATAAATATAGAACTAAATGAGAAGATGAAAAGATAAATTCATGCTAGCATTTTCTGTAACCCTTTAGAACAACAAAGAGATAAAAAGATAAATAATAACTCTTTAAGAAAGTTAATGTCATAATGAATTATTTAAAATGAGAATAGTGGTAATAATGAATAAAGGGCTAAATTTAATATAAGTAGAATCAATTGGTTAAGACAACTTCAAATTCATTTTCTTTGGATATCATTTTTATTGGAGGTCAAGTTTCATAAAATTTAGGATAATAATAACCACACATATTTTATTTAGAAAAGAAAAGGTGATTTTCCTTTAGAATATTAAATAAAATACTTAATGACTCCAAAAGTGTAAAATAATCTTAGATTCCTAATCTACACATTAAAAATAGCCTATGTGTCAATTTTCATCTAATTTGGACAACCTTAAATATTTAGGTGAAATTCAGAGAGAGAAAATATGTAGAACATTCAATACATTAATTAATATAAAAAATAACTTCCAAATGTGAAAATAATGGCAAATACGTACCTAACATAGTTAATTTTACTTTTGGATGAAATTTCATCAATTTTGGATAATCTTAGTGTCATTAATACATGAGGAAAGAGAAAACGTGATTTGCTTAATTTAATATAGCAAAAGTTTCCAAATATGAATTCAAACTGCATAATCAAAATCTACATGCCTGCTTCTATGCAAACTTTCATATTAAAAGGACTTTGTTTAGGCCCTCAATTTGATTTAGAAAGGATATACATTATTATACAACCTCACTTTATTCTAATATGATTTGAATATGATTTCTGGTTGATTAGGTGTTATGCCCCTTCTTGTTTACATTTTATTTGTAGACCATTGGATTAAGATAGACGTTCTCTATTTTCTTCCTCCTCGCTTACCTTCCTTTTCCATTTGCCCCTGCACCGAGATTTGATCCCGACATCCTCTTGATCATATCTCCTTCTACCTCCCATCTTTCCTTTTGTTTTATTCTCCCATAGGATCGCCTCTTCTCTCTGATCAAAAGGAACCTACAAAACTTGGGACTTTGCACATGTATCAAGGATTTTGGAAATGGGGTCTCATTCACTCTGTTTCTATTCTGTTCCTCTCTCCATGTTCTTTCCTTTGCCTCTCTGGACTATAGAAAGTTTTCCTAATCCTCCCAAAACCTTTGGGAAACTTGCAAGAGTTGGGTAATGTGACGCGCATGGCTACTACTTCTCCACGAGACCTCCCTCAATGTCCATCACTGTGGAGGGATACATTGGGACTCCGAATGAGAGGTTGGAGTTTTCATGGTCTCGCTGAGCACCCAAACTCACTCGGTTCATCACCCGAAATCTTTCTATGCTCCCATTTTTCTCCAATTCAAGGTAAATCGAGTCTCCCCCTTTTCCTTAGTTTTGGGATTCATATGCAATGTTGAGGTTCTTCTAGTCTACCATCAAAAATTCTTCTTCTTCTACTCTGACATAGGTGCCCGAACTAACCTTGACTAGTTTCTAGATTTGTTCTGCATTCGATTTGTGAGATTGGTTCATGGATTTGATCAGCATCGACAACAGTCATCATTGATTCTTTGTGATTAGATAAGATGACTGTTGCTACTTTTATGAGACTACCCTCACTAGGTCAGTTTTGGTTTTGTCATGCCTCTATGTCCTTTTTGGTCTTTTATGTCAAATCCATGTGCACTAGACTGGTTTTTGATTCAGTCTAGCTAGAAAATCTCTACTAGGACACCTCAGTTGGGCTTAGTTATAAATGCATTTGTTTTAGCACACGTGGCTTTTCCAGATATTCTGATTGGATGTGTTTCATAAAATTCATAATAAATAATATATGAATCTAAAAAATAAAATAAAACAAGTTCTAAAATTAGAAAATTAAGATCTACCTAATGGTACAAGTTTCATCGCCTAACTCCAAATTAATTAATATGTGAATTTTTATGGGTTTATATAATTGGTTAGATTTTCTAAAAATTCATAACTAAATATTTTCAAGTTTTTGAGCTCAGAAAAATATAATCTAAAACATGGCATAGTTTTGGTAACCTAACTCACATATAAGAAAAAGGTAGTTTTTAGGGTTTGAGTAATTAATGTTAAATTGCCTCTAAATCTACATATATATTTAATAGGTTCTTTGGAGGCTTAGGCTTTGACCTAGATTTGACTTTGGACTTATTAGACTTTGAAGAGAGGTATGATTGCATCCCACAATATATCTATATTGAGCAATTTTAGATTCATCTCTCTTATTGTATGTTTGCATCCCTTATTATTCCTTTTGAGCAATAACATATTTTCTTATTTCTCTTGGTTCTATGAACATTAGCCTACATAATATCTTATTCTTTTGGGAAATATGCTTCATGTGAAGTACCTTATATTGTTATTGATCTTGTGATCATATTATCATGTTTGGACATTCTCTTAGTCTCTTTATTATGCTTTGTTCATGCCTCTATATTAAGCATGTTATGTGACTTAGTATCCCTAGGATAGTGTAACTGCATTGGTTCTGGGCTATGTGCACTTATTATATTTTTGGGATGGAGGTTATGTGCCCCATACCTGGATTTCAAGTTTATCAGGGTTGGCCCACACTTTTATATATTGGGGAGTTTGGTTATGTGCCATTCTCTATCAGGTTTCAAGTTTATGAGGCTTCGCCGCCTTTGTTATTTATATTGTTCTAGTGCTATGTTTATATCACATACATGTAGGTTGTTATTATAATGATGGGTTTTGTTCCCAAAAGATTATGTATGCTTTTGTGGCACCACTTTTATTACTATTTTATGGCAAGTAGTTCCTTTTGTTATCTCTTGTTTGCAAATCATGTTCTTTTATGCTCGATTGGGTAGTACTTATCTTTTTTATGGGAAGGCTTCTTTATTTTGATGTCCTTTATTCCATAAATTGTTCAACTTCTCTTTAGTATGCACATACCATCCTTTGTTGATGTCATTTTCTTTTCTCTTCTCATTGGTGTATTCTTCCAACCCTAGTGAAGGACTTGGATAATATGGCATGTAGACTTGGACTTATCTTAAGAAGTTAAAGCTTGGAGATAACTTGATATGGTTTAGATTTCCCTCTACCTAGATCCATATGTTTTATCTTACATGGAAACTGATGCAGCCCTATTTTAGGGCTTCATCTTGTGTCTTTTTGTATCTTAATCACATCTAAACATATGAAATTTAAATCTCCCAATATGCATATTTTTTTCAAATTCACTTATAGACGTTCTGTGCATACTTTTCAGGTACTTGGACCATGCTTTGGATTAATGAGAGAAGGAATGAGTTATAGGGTTCATCCACCCATGGAGGGGGTCCAAAGTAGACCTAAAAGATCCCTCAATCTACCCCTAATGGCCAAGGATCGACATCAAGAAAAGAAGTCCATTGATCATGAAGTTTCAAAGTGAAATTTCCACTGAAGACCCCAGGACACCCATGGTGCCAAGGAACGATCATGTTAGACAATGCTACAGTTACAGAATCAACTTCCAAATTGCAAAGCTACAATAATATGACCAAAATGACCATGCTACCCAGCATGGTTATGATGAGAAGCCCCCAAAACGGCAATGCCAACCAGCACGGTCGTGCTTCCAAGAATCAAAATGGGCATGTTGGCTAGAATGACCTCCACTTCACCTCTCCCAACATGGCCATGCTACCTAGCATGACTGTTCTACCTATCCCCCACCACGGTCGTGCTACCCAACATGACGGTACTACCAGCCTCCATTTTACCACGTCAACCTGAGATTTTTCCACTTCCTCATAATGACCGCTCTCCACCACCATGGTTGTTCCAACCCTCGCCCACCACGACTGTGTTGCCCAACACGATCGTGCTTCCACCTAAACCCTAACTTTTTCTAGATTATCCCACTATACCCCTACTTACCCTAGTGCTTCCACCACCACATATATATACATGGGTGGAGACCATAGCACTAGGTTAGCTTCCATTACACCCCCTACCTACTCTAGAGCATTAATTGCCATTTCCCTTGCATTCAAGTCATCCACCCACCATTTTCACCTCATTTCCACCATAGAAACCTAGTTTTCTAGGTTTTTTACCATAATCCCCTTCATTTCCATGCTCTTCACCCACCTTGGAGGAGTGAGGTCATTCTATAGTAGCTAAGAGTTGAAGAATAAGAAGCTACTCTGAGCTCCATGGATTCCTATCCCTTTCTTCTACTTTCTTTTCTCTTTTGTATGAGAATGTCTAGCTAAGCCCCTAGTGGTGGACTGTTTGGGGTTAAAATGTGACTTTGATATCATGTTGGGGGGAAATAATTTATAATAGACATATTTCCACTCTATGATGATTGCCTCTTGCTTCATTCTCATTTCCCATTATTTTGCATGTGGTTTGTACATCTAAACATGGATTGCTTATTTTCTAATGCTTGATGACACTTAGCTTCTAGGAGAAAATGGAATGTATGTGTCAATCTTAGGGATGTCTCCTACATCCAATTAGTGGAACCCTAGCTAGACCCCTTTGTTCCTACATACATCTCCCTTCTTCTACAAGTAAGTGTAAGATCTAAGTATCTAGTGTAAGAGTGATTAGTGCAATTGCCTAGAGTTTCCTAAAGGCTAGATGGCAAGTAGCATGAGGTGAAACACCCTCATCTCTACTCCCATTCCTACCCTTGGCTCTCAATTTCCCTAATATCACTTACCCTAGAAACCTAGACTTACTAACTCCTACTGGAATTACACCTAAACCTAGTTCTCAAACTAGTAGCATAGGGTACATTCCTGTAGCACTTTCCTTGTTGTTTGGTTTGGTAATCTAGGTTGAAATTTGAGAATTGCATGCTATGTCAACTTTCCCCCAACTAATATCAAGTTTCATTCCCAAACGGCCCACCTATCCATCATATTGCTTAAAATCCACTCTTGCCTTCTTAGTTTGTTAATGCTAGATTAGTCAATTTCCTTTGTTACTTCTTAGCTAATTTCTTAGTTCTCGATAGTTGGTTCTTACTTAAGTAGTTAGGTCTCTTTCTGGGCTTGCTTGTGGTAATTTGGTTAGCTAGTGATAACTTAGACTCTTTCTTGTCTCATTACTTAGCTTTCCTCTTAGTTGATAATTTGCCTTGGTAGTGTAGTGTAACTCCTTTCTCTTGCTTCGTTTCTTGCTTAGCTTAGTTTCTTAGCCTTAACTTGCTTAGTGTAATCTAGGATTTTTGGTAATCTAGTTTCTTCCTTTCTCTTCAATTGCTTGCAATTGTAGCATACTCAATCAAAACCAACATTACACCCTCAAACCCTAGACTTCGCTTTACGAACATAGATAACATTAATTTATCTCCAGTACCGCCTCTCTCCCTAAGGATTGACCCTAATCTTGCCACTTTCCTATACTACAACATGACCCTGTGCGCTTGTGGGTATGTGTGATTAGTTGAGCCAGTGCGTTGGACTAGGTCCACATAAAAAATTTTGAGAGATCCATGTGTTTTCCCTTAGGGTTGCATCTAGTCACCATTTAGTTGGATAGTGTGTGACCTTGAGAAGATCACACCATAAACCCTGTGTGGGAGATTATTATGTACTTTTGTAATCTTGTTGAAAAGTTGAATATAGTCAATGTTTTTATTCCACTGCTATACTTTGGTTGTTTTGATTACCATTAATTATGATTTCAAAATTTTACACCCACTCTAGCATACCTTTTGGGTGTGTTTGGACTAGAGGTTCTATTCTTCAAATTTTTAGTAGGGAGTGGATCCCCCCTTGGGTCCCACTCCTTACAACATGGTATCAAAGCCAGGTTAGTTGAAATCTAACTATTTCAATTTTGTCTCCCTAATTAGAACTCTTTCCTTACATTGTTCTATTTAAGTGACATGTTGGCCCTAGCTTGATATGTTATCCATGAGATGATGAAGGACCGATTTAGGGACATAAAAGTTTCACACCAGAGCCATGTTTAGTAAACCCTAATGTGTTACGGTTCTAGGTGATCTTACCCTACCACATAGGTTGATGGTGAAATGTATCATTGGATGTTATGGGGTTTGACTTAAGGATGCAATTAGGTTAGTAGGGTAAGGAGTTCTTGTTATGGATCAATTGTGACTTGCTTTTCATATTGATTATGGTACCATCTTTGTTTTACCTCCAATGTTTCTTATCAAAAAAAACTATTTTCATTATACAACTATATGTACTATTTTTTGGATTTTATCAAAATTTTCTTGAACTAAGTCACAATGAAGATTTTATGAAGTATGGATAGTGAAACCCTAATATTTGTTGGAATAGATATGTTAAACCCTAGATTGACTATGAGAAGTGACTAGGAATATGTGGAATTGATATAAAGGTGTAGTTGACCTACCCTATGACTTTTGGATGTTTATGTAGGGTTGTTAGGTTAGATACACAAGGACCAAAAACTCGACCCTAGATGGTTATGACTTGTTAGTTGGATACGTGAACAACATAAAACTCTAAAATATTCAAAAATAAAAGATATGTGGGTAACCCTAAATGTTGTTTAGTATTACTTGTTAGATTAAACCTTTTATGGGGTGGAGAGTAGTTGGTTGTTGATTTTTGGATAAATATATTTCTAGTACAAATCCTTTTAAGGAGTGGAGTGTTGTAACATACTGGATCCTTGACCCTACCCCAGATCTTTGACCTTTTTAAATTAGCCAAACAAGGTTGAGGTTAGACCTAAAAGATGTTTAGTATAACCCTAATGAGCTAATGCATGTATAAATCACCCTAATGTAACCTAATGTCTTCACATTAATCTTAGGCCAATAATGGACGCATAAAATATGTCACATGAAGTAATGATGATTAAGGTATAAGGATAAGCGAGATTATATGCAAATGAAGACTAGGTGTTCATAATTGAGAAAAAATGTTACATTATCCACATAAATATAGAACTAAATGAGAATATGATAAGATAAATTCATTCTAGACTTTTCTATAACCCTTTAGAACAAAGAACATAAAAAATATAAATAATAACTATTTAAAAAAGTGAATGTGATAATTAATTATTTAAAAGGAGAAATAGTGGTAATATTCAATAAAGGGCTAAAATTAATAAAAGTAGAACCAATTGGTTAAGACAACTTCAAACTCATTTTCTTTGGATATGATTTGGCTTGGAGGTCAAGTTTCATAAAATTTAGGATAATAATAACCACACCTATTTTATTTAGAAAATTAAAAGGTGCTTTTCCTTCAAAATATGAAATAAAATAATTAATGACTCCAAAAGTGGAAAATAATCTTAGATTCATAATTTACACATTAAAAATAGCCTATGTGTCAATTTTCATCTAATTTGGACAACCTTAAATATTTAGGTGAAGTTAGGAGAAAGAAAATGTGTAGAACCTTCAATACATTAATTAATATAACAAATAACTTCCAAATGTGAAAATAATGGCAATTGTGAACCTAACATACTTAATTTTACTTGTGGGTGAAGTTTCATCAATTTTGGATAATCTTAGTATTATTAATGCATGAGGAAAGAGAAAATATGACTTGCTTAATTAATACAACAAAAGTTTCCAAATATGAAATCTAATTGCATAATTGGAATCTACATGCCTTAATTGGCCTCTTTGCAAAATTTCATATTAATAAGACTTTGTCTGGGCCCTTAGTTTGATTTGAAAAGGATATACATGATTATACAACCTCACTTTATTCTAATCTGATTTGAATATAATTTTTGGTTGATTTGGTGTTACGCCCCATTGTGTTTGCATTTTCTTTGTGGTCTGATGGATTAAGAACTAGTGGTTCTATGTTTTCTTCCTCCTTGCTTCCCTTCCTATTTTGCATGTCCCTATAGCGGGATTTGATCCCGACTTTCTCACAATCATATCTCCTTCTTCCTCCCATCTTTCCTTTTGTTTTATTCTCCCAAATGATCGCCTATTCTCTCCAATTAGAAGGACCCTATAAAAACTAGGACTTCACATACGTATCATAGATTTTGGAAATGGTTTCTCCTTTACTCTTTTTTTGTTATGTTCCTATCTTCATGTTCTTTCCTTTGCCTCTCTGGACTATCGAAAGTGTGCCTAACCCTCCCAAAACCTTTGAGAGGCATGTAGGAGTTGGGTAATGCAACGCTCATGGCTACTACCTCTCCACGGGACCTCCCTCGATGTCCATCTCCTCGAAGGGATACATTGGGAATCCGATGGTGAGGTTGGAGTTTTGCACGGTCTCACTAAGTACCCAAACTCACTCAGTTGATCACCCCAAAGCTTTCTGTGCTCCCATTTTTCTCCAATTCAAGGTAAATTGAGTTTCCCCCTTTTTCCCCAGTTTTGGGATTCGTATCCAATGTCGAGATTCTCAGAGTCTACCATCTCAAATTCTTCTTCATTGACTCCAACACAGGTGCCCGAATTAACCTTGACTAGTTTCCAGGCTCACTCTGCATTCGATTCATGAGATTGGTTCTTGGATTTGATATGCATCAACAATAGTCATTGTTGATTCTTTACGAGTAGAGAAGATTATTGTTGCTACTTTTACAAGACTAGACTTGCTTGGTCATTTTTGGTTTGTCATGCCTCAATGACCTTTTTGGTCTTTTATGTCAAATCTATGTGCGCTTGTTGACTCAGTCTAGCTGGAAAATCTCTATTGGGCCACCTTAGCTGGGCTTAGTTATAAATGCATAAGTTTTCGCTCACGTGGCTTTTCCAGATTTTCCAATTGGATGTGTTTTATAAAATTCATAATATATAATTTATGACTTGAAAAAAATAAAATAAAACATGATCTAAAATTAGAAAATTAAGATCTACCTTTTGGTATCAGTTTCATTGCCTAACTCCAAATTATAAATATGTGAATTTTTATGGATTTATATAATTGGTCAGATTTTCTAAAAATTATTAACTAAATACTTACAAGTCATAAAAATATAATAAAATATGTTTTGAACTCAAAAAAATATAATCTAAAACATGGCACGGTTTTCACAAACTAATTCACATATAAGGAAAAGGTGATTTATAGGGTTTGAGTATTTAATGTGAAATTGACTCTAAATCTACACATATGTTTAATAGGTTCTTTGGAGGCCTAGGCTTGGACCTAGATTTGATTTTGGACTGATTAGACTCTAAATAGAGGTATGATTGCATCCCACATTATTTATATATTGAGAAATTTCATATTCTTCTCTCTTATTGTATGTTTGCATCCCCTATTATTCCTTTTGAGCAATAACTTATTTTATTCTTTCTCTTAGTCCTATGGACATTAGCCTAAAAAATATCTTGTTCTTTTGAAAAATATGCTTAATGTGAAGTACCTTATATTGTTATTGATCTTCTAATCATATTATCATGTCTGGGCATTCTTTTGGTCTCTTTCTTATACTTTGTTCATAATGAAATTTTATATGATGACATGTGATGTCTTTTGCCCACTTGTGAGGTGGATATTTATGTTGGTCACTTTTGTGGTGACTACTTTGTAAAATATGACTATACTTTTTAATTGCCTCTCTATTAAGCATGTTATGTGACTCAGTGGACCTAGGATAGTGTAATTGCATTGGCTATGGGTTATGTTCCATTATAATGTTTTTGGGATGGATCTTATGTGCCCCATGCCCGGGTTTCAAGTTTATCAGGCTTGGCCCACACTTTTATATATTGGGGAGTTTGGTTATGTGTCATTCTCTGTCAGGTTTCAAATTTTTGAGGTTTGGTCATCTTTGTTATTTATATTGTTCTAGTGTTGTGTTTATCTCACATACGTGCAGGTTTTTATTATAATGATGGGTTTTGTGCCCAAAAGATTATGTGTGATTTTGTGGTACCACTTTTATTATGGTTTTTATGGCAAGTAATTCCTTTTGTTATCTCTTATTTGCAAATCAAGTTCTTTTATTCCTAATTGGGTAGTAGTTATCTTTCTATGGGAAGCCTAGTTTATTTTGATGTCCTTTATTTCATAAATTGCTTGATTTCTCTCTAGTATGCACATACCAGCCTTTGCTAATATCATTTTCTTTTCTCTTCTCACTGGGGAATGCTTCCAACCCTAGATGAAGGACTTGGATGATACAACATGAAGACTTGGACTTAGCTTAAGGAGTTAAAGCTTGGAGATAACTTGATATGGTGTAGATTTCCCTCTACCTAGATCCGTATGTTGGATCTTCATGTAAACCCTATGTGGGAGATTAGTATATAATTTTGTAATCTTACTATAAAGTTGAATATAATCAATGTTTTTATTCTGCAACTATACTTTGGTTGTTTTGATTACCATTAATTTATATTTGAAAATTTTACACCCACTCCAGCATACCTTTTGGGTGTGTTTGGACTATAGGTTCTATTCTTCAAATTTTTAGTAGGGAGTGGATCCCCTCTGGGGTCCCACTCCTTATAGTTTAGGCAATTTGTTAATATTGGAATATAATCTAAGGTAATTGGTTAAAATGTTTAAACCAATTTATTAAACTTCATCTGAGTAATCCCAAGCAATTTGCTAGAGCCACGAATATTAGCTAATCAATTAATGTGATTAATTGGTTAATTAATTAGTTCTAGAATATTCCTTTAATTGTCCATAAGTTGCTTGTTTTAAATGTAGCTGCAAGCCCATTTGTTTTTTAAGGGATTAGGGAAACTTTTCTTCCTTTCTTTGCTAGTTATAGGGGCATGACGGTCGTATTTTAGGCTAATGTGAGGTTACACTCTTTTATGTGAACCTTAGCTTTTAGAATCCTTAAGTGGGAGAGAAGGAGAGCAACCAATGTTAGCGCGTCATCAAGGAGAAGTTTGCTCCTTCCCTCCGGTAGAGACAAGTGTGACGTGGAGTTCTATTCCATCCATGTGGATGAAGTAGAGATGTAGACACTGAGTTGCCTATGTTTGTAGGACGGCTAAGGATCGTATTTGCACGCTAGGAACAACACACATCACAGTGTCAAGGGATGTCATTGGACCTGCTTCACGATGAGGTATATCTGTGTCCCCTCTTTTCAAAAACGTTGTTGTCAAGAAAATGCTTTATTAGGGTATGCGTGGAGAAAATTTTGTTGATTTTGTTGTGCCTTTCTCCTTCACAAAACCTACCAGTACCAACACCTCAATCTTATGTATACAGTATATCAAATAGGTGAGAGTGCTAACACTCAAACACCTGGTCTAGGCTCCTACACCTAAACCCAAATATAATGGGTTGTAACACAGGGCCCCAACACCCAAGGACTACTACTAAGAAAACCCATTCAATTATATATAGCATACATCATAAATTAGGAAAGCAAGAGAATTCAGTAAATTTCAATCATGATTCAAGTAATAACGATAACATTATCAATAAAACATAATAATTAAAGTAATAATCAAGATGAATATAATAAATTTGCACTATTAGTGTCAAGAATCAAGAAATTAAAAAAAATCAAATTTCTCATAGGAGATTCAAGAAGCACAATTTCAATGTAAAGGTACTAGCCTCATCAATGGGAATATAGCTTTATAGTCACAACATAATTTCCCAAGCTAAGTAGGGGTATATAAACATACCTTAGTTGATGAACCTATTTGCCCATCAATATACCTAAGTCTTCATTACAATGTCCCAAAAACCCATCATGTAGTTTCGATAAATGTTAAGATTAACTATCATTAATTTGTTTAAAATGATGAAACCATAAAATTCAATTTCAGTGACAAACCAAATCACTCATTGAAAACCATGCAAAAAGAGTGGCCTCATTTTTAGAAATCCAAAACATATTTTTAGTTATTTTTCTAACATATAGATGAATTTGCGTGAATTCTTGAATGTTGATTGATTTACACAAAAGAAAAAGAACAAACCATGGGATATCACGACACTTCCCCCACATCATATATAAAATATAGATGCATGATAAGGAATCATGATCTATTTATTTGGCTCAAGCGCCAATGAGATATTAATGAAAATCATTTCAAAAAATCTGAATTGCACATGGTTAATGTGGCAACTACAAAGGGATCAAGAGGCATAACCAGGATAGACATAGCTCAAAGCATTGATCCATTCATGTGATACATCTACTTATGTAACTTAATCATACGTTTGGCTTCCTCACACTCCAATGAACTCATCCCAACCAAGGTTGCTAGTTTGGTTGAGGAGCATAGGGTCCCTCCTCCATGGCTACCCAGAGAAGGAGGTCAAGAATCTCTATCAAAGCCTCTTTCACAATGACAAAAATAGATGTTAACAAGTTCTTGAAGACTAATCAAAACCAATAGCAAGGAAATCATGGAGAAATATTATTTATAAGATTAAAATAAAACAAGGTAATTCAACACACATGCAAAGAGATAAAATTGGGTAATTGTGGGATACAATATACTAGGGAAATGGAAACCCTTACGAGCTTAAGATGGACAAGCACAAATATTCTTGATGATCTCTAGAGCATGTCACCCTTCAACATGATGGTGAATCTCAAAAGGTTGACACATCGACTGGAAGTTGGGGATAGAGGTTGAGAGCAATTTTGAAAGCAGCCTTAGTACTAAGATTTTATACTAGAGATGGTGTTCATGTTTGTAGGTATGTATTTATAGGTTTAGAATCCTAGGGTACCAGAGTCACCACTAGAGGAGGATATAGGGCAATAGACATGATCAAGTTTGAGGGAGACAATTGATCATGAAAACCATGATAAAATTGGGGTCATTTAGTGCTGAAAAACTTGAGGAAGATAAGGGGATAAGAAATCAAGATTAGGGAGGAGTGTAGAGAGAGAGAAAATGAAGGAAAAAACTAAAGATCGTTAGGAGGAGTTTGTAGGGTGTCATACTTGTATTGGAAGACAACCCAGTCTCTCCCAAATCTTGATTTGATATCTCAAATAGGAACTCCCATCATCAAAAATCCTAGTTGTGCCACATGATTGAAAAACATAACGGTGACATTATTGAAATCAAAGCTTCAATGTTCGACTAAACCAAGAATTAATACATATATATCATTTATTGAATTGTACTAGGTCAGTTACAATTATATGAATACGAAGATTATGAACTAACCTAATTCGACCATGTACAATCATTATATTTATATTTTAATATTATCTTTAATGAATTATAGTTAAATACAAGTTTAACCTTATTATCTTGAATTTGTTATTATCTTTACAATAAAACTCATAATTTATTATATAGACTCTTATTACATTGTTTTCACATGATAAACTTCTTATAAATAATCTTTCATGTAAATCAAAATGCTTCTTATTTAATCCATTAATTCCATGAAATACATCATTAACTAAAATGGGAAACATTAATCATCTGTTGTTATCAAAAATTAGTGTTAACTATGTGTATGTTTTAACCAAATTCCAACCTACATGGTTTATAACGTGCAATATTACTCTCTTATTATTATTCATCCTACTTAAAGTAGTATGCTTCTGCTATTGAAACACCTAGAAATTATTATATGCTTTATTAACTCAACCTACATATTAAATTGTATAAAGTATTTAAGTTTACCTAGGAATTTATTAAGCCATGTCATGGTATGTGAACAACTACTTTTATCACTTTAAAATATGTTGTACCAATTATTTACATATTAGGGTTGGATGACTGAAACTTGGGTTAAGCTCTAATCATCACTATAATACACTCCATTACTATCGGTTGTTGGGATTTATTTCTCTAGTCAAGTTACTTTTTTTTTAGGTCAAACTTTGTTATGGTTTTTATTGAACATATTCTTGATCAAATGTGATTGGATTACGATTTTCATCGTATCTCCATGGCATTGTTGCATTCAAAATTTGCATAAATCATTGTAAAGAAAACAAACAAGTATTGGTAAGAACTTTCATATAAAAAATTGTTGCATTTGCATTTTGTATACAGAATCTGAAATAAGAAAAGTAGTCATTAATTTATTGATATTAATCACTTACATTATATTTTACTTGAAAATAATAAGCAATTGTAACAAAATGCATTGTTCCAAAATAACATTATGCCAAACAAGTAATAGATACAATCACATAACCACCTTGCTCTAAATTCATAATCAAAAACATAGATACCTCATACAATGGTTCATGGCATGCGCATACAAGGAACTATGATAATTCTTAGCAGTTGCAACACAATAGAAAGACTCACTTTTGTCTGTAACATCCTTGGCCTGGGTTATGCCTTAACCCTGGGAGTTTTTCTTAAGCAAGTTAATTAGATACTTAATTTTATCTTGTGAAAAGTAATTAAGGCCCAAGAGAAACCTATGTTTCAATTTTGGTCCCGTTTGAATAATATTGAAGCAATGTTTGCTTATTTTGGACTAAAGTGAAAATTACCCAAGTTGAGGGGTTAACTTGCAAATGTTACATGATTACACGTTCCTCATGTGTTGAAGCATCATGAGAATGAAGATTATGCAGAGTTATGGCTTGGGAAAAGCCTGAGTACCAAGAAAGAGCTGATAAAGCAATGTTTGTGCATTAAAACCTAGTTTTGGTATAATATGCAATTTACCCAAAACCTAGGGTTCAATATGCAAATTACCACTTCAAAATAGTCCCTAATGTTTCTTGGCATCATGTAGAGCAAATAAAATGAGAGGGGCATCTCATTTGTATCACTTTGAAGGAGAGAGAATCTTGATATTAAAATAATCAAGATTTAAGCATAATTGAAACCCTAATTCAATTTAATGCAAAAATAATTATATTAATTGGTTTTCCCTTCAACCAAAACTGTGTTGGTTGAAAATCAAGAATTGTGGACGTACTTGTTCCTTGCAAAGGCAATGGAAATATCTACGTGAGTGGAGAACCCACTCACATTAAGAAAAGAAAAAGAAATATCCACTAACTTATGGATATTAGTATTATAACGGTTAAGGTGCTTAATTTCTTTTCCTTTAAATTCATGGATAATGAAGAGGTCTGCAAAGGGAAAGAGTATATCTTCGTGGGCAAGGAGTTGAGGGGGAGATGTGGCATCAATTTGAGAAATTAAAGGAATTAATGACTACTTTCTCTCTCATTGAATTTCCTTATGAAAACACCACTTTTAACTATATTCAAAGGCTTTTTCGATCCTTCTTTCTCTTCTTGCTTGCAAAACGACCAAGGGAGCTTAGGAGCAACAGGAGGACGAATCCCAGCCTGTATGTAAGCTCCAAGGCTCTCTTTCACCTTGATTCCATGGTGGAAATCACAAATCAATGCTTGATTTCTTCTTATCTTCACTCCATCTTCAATTCTAACCATTCCTTTTCACTCAAAGCTTTAGGACGAGCCTTGGGATAGTGAAAGGAGTTGCGTACACCATTTTTTACGTGAGCTTGAAGCTTTGAAGCTCAATTGGAGGTGGGTTATATAACTTGAACCCATTTACATTATAATTCAACCATTAATTTTACAATTATGTTGTTTCCTTCTTCTTCTTGATTTATTGCTTGTTGAAATTGGTAATTCCATGAAATCAGAAGTACTAGGAAATACATGGTCGAAGGTAAATGATGATGACATCATATTGGACATGTTTCCCAAAAATTGGTTATTCAATCGGTTTCAACAAGATGTTCATTCGGTTTCAACAAAACCGTTTGAAATCAAATGGTTTCAACAAACCGTTAGAATGAAACCGTTTGGAAGGGTTGACCACAGTTGACCATTTGGAGTTTTGATGTTAGTTTTGATGGTTGATGACCCATTAAATTTAATTGATTGATTCCAAAGGGTTCATCAGATGAAGGTTAATCAATTACCAAACCTTAATCGGGTTAAGTGCTGAAATTTCAATTGGTTGATTTAAAATTTTGGGTTGATTAACCCAAATGGTCTGAAAACCATTTGGAGATCACCCAAATGGTCTCAAGACCGTTTGGAGGTCAACCAAGACCGTTTCGAGGTCTAGGGTTGAGTATGATTGAGTAATTGAAGATCCAGAGATATCAAATTAAAATGCAATCAATAGCTCAATTGATGATTAATCCAATGATCTAAACCCTAATTGAATTTCATATATTTCAATGATGGATGGGGAAAATGGTCTCAAGACCATTTGTAGGTCATCCAAATGACCTCAAGACCATTTGAGGTAAGGTCATATCATAATTTGATGATGGTTCATTGATTTTAATTGAATCGGTTCCACAATGTTAATCATTGAAGGTTCCTCAATTTCAAAACCCTAATTGAAGGTTTCTTGATTATAAATCCTAGTTCAATTGGGTTTAAAACCCTAATTGATGGTCCAAATGAAGGATGATTCAATAGTTCAATTGATGAATGAATCAAGGATTCAATTTATAGTCGGTTCATTGATTGAAATCTTGAATTGTTTAAGTGTTGAAAGACCATTTTGGTCCATTCGGTTTTGAGAGGGTTTGGACCGTTTGAGTCCAAATGGTCTCAAGACCGTTTGGGTCCAAACGGTCTCAAACCCGTTTGGAGACCCAAGTCCATTCGGTTTCAATGCATTTCTTGCTTATAAGGTTTCAAACCGTTTGGGTTCTGAGAGACCACGACCGTTTGGGGTCTAAGTAATCAAAACCATTTGAGGTTCAACATGGTCAATCCAATTGGATACCTAATGTAATTGAAAATTCAATTGGTCAATATATTTGAATACATAATGTATTTGAAGGTTCAATTGGTCAATTCAATTGGATACCTCATGTAACTGAAAGTTCAATTGACCAAACCATTTGAACATATAATGTATTTAGATGATTGATACCCTTAGTGGGATTAATCATTGATGCATAATGATGCAATAATTAAATATATCATGCTAACCCTAAATGCATGTATTGGAATAAGAAGTAGGCTCAATATAATCAAGAATTGAGTAGTGGACATCCTGGGTAGGATGAGAGAGAGAGATTCATACATGAATGATAATCATGTAAACAGTCAAGCCTAACACATTCAAAATAAATGTGATATATAATTAGGGTATGATCCTTAATAAAGAGATCATAAAACCCTAATTGAGTTGATTGATGAATTCAAACCCTAATCTCAGTTAACAGTATAATCCTAATATAGGGTGACTCCATGTGAAACCCTAAACCAGGGTGATGATATGTAATGCTATATGAAACCCTATCCCTAAAATTGGGTGAAGGTAAGAGAAAACCCTAATGATGAAATAGTGGGTAATACCTTATGGAGATGAAATATCTCAAGTGGTTGATTACAGGAAACCTTATAATATGTAATGCCTTAACTTGAGATAAGTCTGTATCATTAAAGATAGTTGTACAAATTCTAATGGATGACCTATGCACTACATGATAAAGGTGATAGGTTAGTGGTTAAAAGTATTAAGAGGGAAATACCTTAATACAAGGTCAGTTGATTAACTTAAATAAGTTGGAAGTGATGAGAAAAGTGATACATCAAGACATGATAGATATCACATTTAGCATTTCAAGGTTGACATACCTTGATGCACCTCAAATCCAATATACTTGGATAAGAAACACAAGAAGTGTGTGTTATGTAAATTGTTACAATGAAGATGTAATGAATTCAATGCACTTTGATAAGTATTGATTGACATACTATGAGAAAGGGGTTAAGCCAAGATAATGAATATGATATAAACATACCATGGTAAGGTTGAGAGATGAACTCATACCTTGAATTGATAATCATTAATGATATATGATGAGAGTAATGATCATGAGTGAATACTAATGATATTATTGAATGCTCCTAGAATAATGGAACAATAAATTAGGGTTGGATAGATAATATAAACATGAAACCCTAATTAATGTGAAATGGGAAACCCTAACCCTAATTTTGGGTAAAGGGGTGAAAAGCCCTATTTGATGGTAAACCCTAACCATGGTAAGGGAATAATGGTGTTACTATTATATTGCATGGTGTGATATGAAATTGTCATGACTGTTATCATGTGTATTAACCATGCAGATATCATGAGATGATGAACATATCTAGATTTGAGCTATGATATTTATATAATAAAATTGTTGATTGGCCTTGTGTGCCTTAATGTTATTGTTGCTTAGTAAAAGTAATAAAATTTGCATTGACTTTATGAGACATGTGAGTAAGTTGTTGCCTAGTAAATGGTGACAAGACACTTAATGGGCCTTGTGAGCCATGTGAGATGCTTGTGTAACAAGTATCATGTATACCTCGGTCTGAGGACTTAGAGGTAATAGTTACCTAATAAGTGGTAACAATGATTAGTGATAAATTGAGGGTATGAATACCCAGATTTGATAAGTAAGATAATGATGTTGATGTGAGATGTGAACTTTCAAGTGATTAGATAAGGGATTAAGATCCCAATGTATTATAAGTTTTGGTAAAGCAATTGATAAGAGCTTACATGTTTCTTTGTAGCATTTGTCATAATAATTCCTATTTGAGAACTTGACTGATGCTAAAAGAATATGCTAATGTACTTAATTAATCAAGTGAAATCATATCATGTAGAGCCTTGACCATAGATCCATCAGTGTCAGTATTTACTGATGGTGAAATAGGTGCTCCGTGGCAAAACCCAGAATGCATATATTTTAATATGTGGGGGTTGATGGGAGAACGTATCCTTACATCCTAATGGGGGAATTGATGGAAGGTAAACATTAAACCTCTCAATCCTTCATTATTTGTACTGGGATGGATGTATCACGAATCTCCCAAAGATTGGGATAGATGTATCTCGAATCTCCCAATAATATTAATGTTGGATCGATGGAGGTAAACATGAAATCTCTAGATTGTTAAGAGAGTGCAGCCGCCGCTGTAGCTCTATAGCGAAGTTGCCAGTATACCCCAGAAAGCTATGTAGCAGAGACACAAGATGTCCTTCATGTGGTCTCGCACTGACTGAGATGTGGGAGGTCATGGAAGTCGGCTCTTCCATTGATCTGGTATGGTACCAATTTCGACTTCGCAATGGTCGGTTGGAGTATGAGAGGTATACCTCATCTCCTCAGGGCATAAGTGTGATTGTAAAATATAATCAGCCGTATAGCATGTTTTCTTAAGGATTGAATACGAAAATTTACTGGCTGATGTTACATTTCTTTTATGCATCTCTAGTTGATAGATGTTATTTATATCTCTTTACATTCATTGCAAGTAGATGGATGAATTATGACTCTACCATGGGTAGATGCAATGGTCTCCTTAGGAAAGGAGATTACTTCACTCTGTTCATATAGTGATTTATCTACTATTAAAGATATATATAATCCTTCTACTTAGTTTTATTATAATAAACTTCAATAATAATGTTTTGGCGGAGAGTTATATCACTCGCTGGGAAATTTACAAATTGTCTCACCCCCGTGGGATCCAACATTTTTAGATGGACGCAGACAAAGAAATAGAATCCCTACAATAGAGGAAGGAGAGCAATAGCAGGGACAGCAGTGAGATCTCAGGTGGAGATATTGTCTGTCAAGTCATATAGATAGTAGTCCTATGTGTCGTCTCTGTACTCTCAGGTCCTCAGAGTTAGTAGTTAGTGCTTTTAATGAATCGATCTGAGATTTTGGCTTGATGCCTCGAGGTTCTTATGTTGTTTGTATATAATGTTAATAGCGTAGTTGATGTTTGTAATCCTCAAGAAGAGATGGTACAAGTTATGTACTTATGAACCAGGATGTAAATGTTATACATTGGTTCTTGATGAAAGAGTTTTCCTATGTTTGGATTTCTTTGTAAATGGTTTTAATTTTTAGTGATTTTTAGCAATCTGTTGCTAATGTTTAATTCCTCTTCTGCTTAATCAGTAACGATTTGTTTATCGGTCGTTCCAAGTTTGGTATCAGAGCTCTAGGTTCGTTGAGTCAACAGAGATATAGGATTAAGGTAGTAGAGTCAGTTCTATTGTCTTCTAGTGTATCTGATAGTGTCTTCTGCTCATATAGGAGAAGAAGAACTTGAAGATGGCTGGGTCACATGAGGAATATGCTACAGAAAGCAGCAATGTTGCACCAACAAGAGGTGCATGGGATCAGGCAAGAGAGGAACAATTGTCTGAGAACCCTCAAGATGATCCAACTATGATAAGAAATCCTTCTTTAGGTATCATTCTTGGGCAACTTAGGGCAACCATGATGTATATAGTGGATCAAGCATTAGCAATACAACCTAGATTACCAGCCCCCAATGACGATGTTTTAGACATCAACTGGATACGTAATCAACACCAGCAGGTTGAAGCAATAGAAAATGATGAAAGGAATAGGATACAATCTGAAACTAGGATCTGCCATAGGCGTAGGAAACCTGGACGTATCAGAAGTAATCGTCCAGAAAAGGAATATAAAGGAAGAATTGAGAAAAGGCCTATCCAAACTCGGGAACAGAGGCCTAGTAGTTCCAAAAAGGGAAAGTTTTTGGTACTACCAGTACAACCAATGACTAATACACCAATGGATATATAGAAAAGGTAAGGAACCTTTTAGACCATATCAAGGGCTTAGAACATGTTATCAGTGTAGAAAGGTAGGACACCTAGCAAGGGATTGTCCAGTTGGAAACATAATGGTAACCCAACCACCGAGGCAGAAACATCAAGGTCATCAAAGGAAATAGTTTTCTAGTGGCACTCGAGGATGTGGACAGACGTCCCATGCAGGATCATCCACATCGAATAATAGATCCTGGCATATGAATCAGGCTACGACTAGATTCTATGAAAAGAATCAACCTGAGGCAATGAACAATCCACAAATCATGACAGGTTAGACAAAATAATGTCATTCTAATATGTCATTTTATGGTTTCCTGAGTTAAATTGAGAAAGTAATTGATTGAGCTTCCCTCGAATGGTCCTATGATGACTTGCTTTTTGTGCAGTAACATTATAGATGTTTTATATTGCATTTATCCTTGTATAGAAGAGATCCCTGGATAAGATCCAAGAATGTTAAATTCTATGTTTGTTATAATACAAAAAATAAGGAATATGATGACATACAAAGTGCATACTACTTAATCTTAGTATTTATATACCCTGGATAGGTATACAACTATTGATGATAAAGTGAGTATGGAAACTCTTAGATTGTTATCTTTTTGATTGCTCTGATCAAGTAGTCATTCTGAGACAATCCAATGAGTGTCATGAAATTAGAAATATGGAATGGGAAAATGTGTCATATCCTAAGAATAAGAAAGAGAAATCTGAAATAATCCCAGATCAGTATGTGTGTATGAGGAAGTAAAAAGTATACTCCTCATAAGATAAGAATGAGAACAAGGGAGGCGATCCCTTTTCGATAAAGTTTGTGTGTATAATAAATATCTTTTCCCATAATGAGGAAATGGGAAATGTGATGAGATCATAAGATGCTCATGAACATGTTAGATAAAAACAAAGAAAGGAATAATGTCATGTGATCATCCTTAAAAAAAATCATGTGCAGAGGGCAAGGAACCTAGGATGAGACAAAGAGTAAATGATTCATGAATAGTTGAAAACTCATGAAATAATAAAAAGAATATGATCCATTGCTTTCTTTCCTTTCGGGGATATGGCAATCAAGTAAGCCTTAAGATACTTGTTGTGCATAAGATAAAAATGTTCATGTGATGGATACTTAGATAAGTATCAATTTATCTTGGACTTTGGTTCCAAGGTGAAGATATATGTAACAAGTAATGTCCCAAGATGAAAGGAAGATAAATATGTGATGTGTTTTCAACACATGTGATAGATACCAAGGTAAGAGATTCTGGTTTCTAAAAAAAAATATCAACTGGTTTATGTTGGCTACCTGGAATGGACAACCATGAAATCAGTTTACTTATACATAAAATAATATGAACATCATATGTTAGGGGTTTATGCCTTGCATAAACATAACAAATAAAGATATCTTTAAAATAAATTCTTAATTGATAATTAACTTCTCTTTATGATGAGAAAATGTACAACTAATGAGATAGTTGGTACAAGTAACAACGAATCCTAGTATTATGTCAGCAGATTAGAAGGCACAACCGAGGTATGAAAAGACTTATAGTCCCAAGAGGGTGACAGAACATAATTGTGATCATCAAAGTGAAATGTTGAATTAAATAAGGAGCATGGGAGACTCCTCAAAAACAAGAATTTGTCACATGAAACTGTAAATTAAGAAAAAGTTTTACCTAACACAGAATTAATTCCACAGTTAATAATAAAAAGGACAGTGGAGTATGTATCCCGTGTGAACCATTCTATGATAAACTTGTGTGGAATAAATTTGTGTTGTTCAAAGCTTTATGATGTCTCCATAACAATGAAATGTTATGTGGAGACTAGATAGTATGATTAATGAATAATATATGTCTTCCTTTATCTGGGATTTCAGGGACGAAATCCTTGTTAGGGGTTTATAATTTGTAACATCCCTGACCTGGGTTATGCCTTAACCCTGGGATTTTTGCTTAAGTAAGTTAATTATATTCTTATTTTTATCTTGTGAAAAGTAATTAAGGCCCAATAGAAACCTATGTTTCAATTTTGGTCCCGTTTGAATAATATTGAAGTAATGTTTGCTTATTTTGGACTAAAGTGAAAATTACCCAAGTTGAGGGGTTAACTTGCAAATGTTGCATGATTAAATATTCCTCATGAGTTGAAGCATCATGATAATGAATATGATATAGAGGTATGACTTAGGAAAATCCTGAGTACCAAGAAAGAGTTGATAAAGCAATGTTTGTGCATTAAAACCTAGTTTTGGTATAATATGCAATTTACCCAAAACCTGGTGTTCAATATGCAAATTACCACTTCAAAATAGTCACTAATGTTTCTTTGAATCATTTATAGCAAAGAAAATGAGAGGGGCATCTCATTTGTAAACTTTGAAGGAGAGAGAATCTTGATATTAAAATAATCAAGATTTAAGCATAATTGAAACCCTAATTCAATTTAATGCAAAAATAATTATATTAATTGGTTTTCTCTTACAAAAAATTGTGTTGGTTGAAAATCAACAAGTGTGGACTTCCTTGTGCCTTGCAAAGGCAATGGAAATATCTACGTGAGTGAAGAACCCACTCACATTAAGAAAAGAAAAAGAAATATCCACTAACTTATGGATATTAGTATTATAAGGGTTAAGGTGCTTAATTTCTTTTCCTTTAAATTCATGGATAATGAAGAGGTTTGCAAAGGTAAAGAAGATAGATTCGTGGGCAAGGAGTTTAGGGGGATATGTGGCATCAATTTGAGAAATTAAAGGAATTAATTACTACTTTCTCTCTCATTGAATTTCCTTATAAAAACACCACTTCCAACTCAATTCAAAGGCTTTTTTGATCCTTCTTTCTCTTCTTTCTTGTAAAACGACCAAGGGAGCTTAGGAGAAACAGGAGTACGACTCCCAACCTGTAGGTAAGCTCCATGGCCCTCTTTCACCTTGATTCCATGGTGGAAATCACAATTCAATGCTTGATTTCTTCTTATCTTCACTCCATCTTCAATTCTAACCATTCCTTTTCACTCAAAGCTTGAGGAAGAGCCTTGGGATAGTGAAAGGAGTTGCATCCACCATTGTTGACGTGATCTTGAATCTTTGAAGCTCAATTGGAGGCGGGTTATATAACTTAAACCCATTTACATTATTATTCAACCATTAATTTTGCAATTATGTTGTTTCCTTCTTCTTCTTGATTTATTGCTAGTTGAAATTAGTAATTCCATGAAATCAGAAGTACTAGTAACTACATGGATGAAGTTAAATGATGATGACATCATATTGGACACATTTCCCAAAAATTGGTTATTCAATCGGTTTCAATAAGATGTTCATTCGATTTCAACAAAACTGTTTGAAATCAAACGGTTTCATCAAACCCTTAGAAGCCAAAAGGTTTCAAACCGTTTGGAAGGGTTGACCACAGTTGACCATTTGGAGTTTTGATGTTAGTGTTTATGGTTGATGACCCATTAAATTTAATTGATTGATTCCAAAGGGTTCATCAGATGAAGGTTAATCAATTACCAAACCCTAATCGGGTTAAGTGCTGAAATTTCAATTGGTTGATTTAAAATTTTGGGTTGATTAACCAAAACGGTATCAAAACCATTTGAAGATCACCCAAATGGTCTCAAGACCATCTGGAGGTCAACCAATACCGTTTGGAGGTCTAGGGTTGAGTATGATTGAGTAATTGAAGATCCAGAGATATCAAATTAAAACGCAATCAATAGCTCAATTGATGATTAATCCAATGATCTAAACCCTAATTGAATTTCATATATTTCAATGATGGATGGGGCAAACGGTCTCAAGACCGTTTGGAGGTCATCCAAACTACCTCAAGACCGTTTGAGGTCAGATCATATCATAATTTGATGATGATTCATTGATTTCAATTGAATTGGTTCCACAATCTTAATCATTGAAGGTTCCTCGATTTCAAAACCCTAATTGAAGGTTTCTTGATTATAAATCCTAGTTCAATTGGGTTCAAAACCCTAATTGATGGTCCAGTTGAAGTATGATTCAATAGTTCAATTGATGAATGAATCAAGGATTCAATTGACAGTCGGTTCATTGATTGAAATCTTGAATTGTTTAAGTGTTGAAAGAACTTTTTGGTCCATTCGGTTTTGAGAGGGTTTGGACCAAACAGTCTTAAGACCGTTTGAGTCCAAACGGTCTCAAAACCATTTGGGTCTAAACGGTCTCAAACCGTTTGGAGACCCAAGTCCATTCGATTTCAATGCATTTCTTGCTTAAACAGTTTCAAGGGCAATTTGCCCAAACTGTTTCAAACCATTTGAGTTCTGAGAGACCAAGACCGTTTGGGGTCTAAGTAATCAAAACCATTTGAGGTTCAACATGGTCAATCCAATTGGATACCTAATGTAATTGAAAATTCAATTGGTCAATCTATTTGAATACTTAATGTATTTGAAGGTTCAATTGGTCTATTCAATTGGATACCTCATGTAACTGAAAGTTCAATTGACCAAACCATTTGAACATATAATGTATTTAGATGATTGATACCCTTAGTAGGATTAATCATTGATGCATAATGATGCAAAAATTCAATATATCATGCTAACACTAAATGTATGTATTTGAATAAGAAGTAGGCTCAATCTAATCAAGAATTGAGTAGTGGACATCCTGGGTAGGATGAGAGAGAGAGATTCATACATGAATGATAATCATGTAAACAGTCAAGCCTAACACATTCAAAATAAATGTGATATATAATTAGGGTATGATCCTTGATAAAGAGATCATAAAACCCTAATTGAGTTGATTGATGAATTCAAACCCTAATCTCGGTTAACAGTGTAATCCAAATATAGGGTGATGCCATGTGAAACCCTAAACCAGGGTGATGATATGTAATGCTATATGAAACCCTATCCCTAAAATTGGGTGAAGGTAAGATAAAACCCTAATGATGAAATAGTGGGTAATACCTTATGGAGATGAAATATCTCAAGTGGTTGATTACAGGCAACCTTATAATATGTAATGCCTTAACTTGAGATAAGTCTGTATCATTAAAGATAGTTGTACAAATTCTAATGGGTTACCTATGCACTACATGATAAAGGTGATAGGTTAGTGGTTAAAAGTATTAAGAGGGAAATACCTTAATATAAGGTCAGTTGATTAACTTAAATAAGTTGGAGGTGATGAGAAAAGTGATACATCAAGACATGATAGATATCACATTTAGCATTTCAGGATTGATATACCTTGATGCACCTCAAATCCAATATACTTGGATAAGAAACACAAGAAGTGTGTGTTATGTAAATTGTTACAATGAAGATGTAATGAATTCAATGCACTTTGATAAGTATTGAGTGACATACTATGAGAAAGGGGTTAAGCCAAGATAATGAGTATGATATAAACATACCATGGTAAGGTTGAGAGATGAACTCATACCTTGAATTAATAATCATTAATGATATATGATGAGAGTAATGATCATGAGTGAATACTGATGATATTATTGAATGCTCCTAGAAGAATGGAATAATAAATTAGGGTTGGATAGATAATATAAACATGAAACCCTAATTAATGTGAAATGGGAAACCCTACCCCTAATTTTGGGTAAAGGGATGAAAATCCCTATTTGATGGTAAACCCTAACTATGGTAAGGGAATAATGGTGTTACTATTGTATTGTATGGTGTGATGTGAAATTGTCGTGATTGTTATCATGTGTATTAACCATGCAGATATCATGAGATGATGAACATATCCAGATTTGAGCTATGATATTTATATAATAAAAATGTTGATTGGCCTTGTGTGCCTCAATGTTATTGTTGCTTAGTAAAAGTAATAAAATGTGCATGGACTTTATGAGCCATGTGAGTAAGTTGTTGCCTAGTAAATGGTGACAAGACACTTAATGGGCCTTGTGAGCCATGTGAGATTCTTGTGTAACAAGTATCATGTATACCTCGGTCTGAGGACGTAGAGGTAATAATTACCTAACAAGTGGTAACAATGATTAGTGATGAAATGAGGGTATGAATACTCAGATTTGATAACTAAGATAATGATGTTGCTATGAGATGTGAACTTTCAAGTGATGAGATAAGGGATTAAGATCCCAATGTATTATAAGTTTTGGTAAAGCAATTGATAAGAGCTTACATGTTTCTTTGTAGCATTTGTCATAATAATTGTTGTTTGAGAACTTGACTAATGCTAAAAGAATATGCTAATGTACTTAATTAATCAAGTGAAATCATATCATGTAGAGACCTGACCATAGATCCATCAGTTCCAGTATTTACTGATGGTGAAACGTGTTGCTCTGCGGAAAAACTCGGAATGCATATTTTTTATTATGTGGGGGTTGATGGGCGAACATATCCTTACGTCCTAATGGGGGAATTGGTGGAAGGTAAACATTAAACCTCTCAATCCTTCATTATTTGTACCGGGATGGATGTATCACGAATCTCTCAAAGATTGGGATAGATGTATCACAAATCTCCCAATAATATTAATGTTGGATTGATGGAGGTAAACATGAAATCTCTCGATTGCGAAGAGAGTGCAGTTGCCGCTGTAGCTCTATAGCGAAGTTGCCAGTATACCCTGGAAAGATATGTAGCAGAGACACAAGATGTCCTTCATGTGGTCTCGCACTGACCGAGATGTGGGAGGTCATGGAAGCCGGCTCTTCCATTGATCTTGTATGGTACCAATTTCGACTTCGCAATGGTCAGTTGGAGTATGAGCGGTATACCTCATCTCCTCAGGGCATAAGTGTGATTGTAAAATATAATCAGTCATATAGCATGTTTGCTTAAGGATTGAATACGGAAATTTACGGGTTGATGTTACATTTCTTTTATGCATCTCTAGTTGATAGATGTTATTTATATCTCTTTACATTCATTGCAAGTAGATGGATGAATTACGACTCTACCATGGGTAGATGCAATGTTCTCCTTATGAAAGGAGATTACTTCACTCTATTCATACAGTGATTTATCTGTTGTTATATATATATAAAATCCTTCTACTTAGTTTTATTCTAATAAACTGCAATAATAATATTTTGGCGGAGAGTTATATCACTCGTTGGGGAAATTTACAAATTGTCTCACCCCCGTGGGATCCAACATTTTTAGGTGGACGCAGACAAAGAAATAGAATCCCTACAAAAGAGGAAGGACATCAATAGCAGGGACAACAGTGAGATCTTAGGTGGAGATATTGTCTGTCAAGTCATATAGATAGTAGTCCTAGGTGTCGTCTCTGTACTCTCAAGTCCTCGGAGTTAGTAGTTAGTGCTTTTAATGAATCGATCTGAGATTTTAGCATGATGCCTCGAGGTTCTTATGTTGTCTGTATATAATGTTAATAGGGCAGTTGATGTTTGTAATCCTCGAGAAGAGATGGTACAAGTTATGTACTTATGAACCAGGATGTAAATGGTATACATTGGTTCTTGATGAAAGAATTTTCCTATGTTTGGATCTCTTTGTAAATGGTTTTAATTTTTAGTGATTTTCAGCAATCTGCAGCTAATGTTTAATTCCTCTTCTTCTTAATTAGTAACGATTTGTTTATCGGTCGTTCCAAGTTTGGTATCAGAGCTCTAGGTTCATTGAGTCTATAGAGATATAGGATTAAGGTAGTAGAGTCTGTTCTAGTGTCTTCCAGTGTATCTGATAGTGTCTTCTGCTCATATAGGAGAAGAAGAACTTGAAGATGGTTGGGTCACATGAGGAATATGTTGCAGAAAGCAGCAATGCTGCACCAAGAAGAGGTGCATGGGATCAGGCAAGAGAGGAACAATTGTATGAGAACACTCAAGCTGATCCAACTATGATAAGAAATCCTTCTTTAGGTATCATTCTTGGGCAACTTAGGGCAGCCATGATGTATATAGTGGATCAAGCATTAGCAATACAACCTAGATTACCATCCCCCAATGACGATGTTTTGGACATCAACTGGATACGTAATCAACACCAGCAGGTTGAAGCAATAGAAAATGATGAAAGGAATAGGATACAATCTGAAACTAGGATCTGCCATAGGTGTAGGAAACCTGGACATATCAGAAGTAATTGTCCAGAAAAGGAAATTAAAGGAAGAATTGAGAAAAGGCCTATCCAAACTTAGGAACAGAGGCCTAGTAATTCCAAAAAGGGAAAGTTTTTGGTACCACCAGTACAACCAATGACTAATACACCAATGGCTATCTAGATAAGGTAAGGACTCTTTTAGACCATATCAAAGGCTTAGAACATGTTACCAGTGTAGACAGGTAGGACACCTAGCAAGGGATTGTCCAGTAGGAAACATAATGGTAGCCCAACCACCGAGGCAGAAACATCAAGGTCATCAAAGGAAACAGTTTTCTAGTGGCACTCGAGGATGTGTACAGACGTCCCATGCAGGATCATCCACATCGAACAATAGATCTTGGCATATGAATTAGGCTATGACTAGATTCTTTGAAAAGAATCAGCCTGAGGCAATGAACGATCCACGAATCATGACAGGTTAGACAAAATAATGTCATTCTAATATGTCATTTTATGGTTTCCTGAGTTAAATTGAGAAAGTAATTGATTGATCTTCCCTCAAATGGTCCTATGAGGACTTACTTTTTGTGCAGTAACATTATAGATGTTTTATATTGCATTTATCCTTATATAGAAGAGATCCCTGGATAAGATCCAAGAATGTTAAATTCTATGTTTGTTATAATACAAAAAATAAGGAATATGATGACATACAAAGTGCATACTACTTAATCTTAGTATTTATATACCCTGGCCAGGTATACAACTATTGATGATAAAGTGAGTATGGAAACTCTTAGATTGTTATCTTTTTGATTGCTCTGATCAAGTAGTCATTCTGAGACAATCCAATGAGTATCATGAAATTAGAAATATGGAATGGAAAAATGTGTCATATCCTAAGAATAAGAAAGAGAAATCTAAAATAATCCCAGATCAGTATGTGTGTATGAGGAAGTAAAAAGTATACTCCTCATAAGATAAGAATGAGAACAAGGGAGGTGATCCCTTTTCGATAAAGTTTGTGTGTATAATAAATATCTTTTCCCATAATGAGGAAATGGGAAATGTGATGAGATCATAAGATGCTCATGAACATGTTAGATAATAACAAAGAAAGGAATAATGTCATGTGATCATCCTTAAAAAAAATCATGTGCAGAGGGCAAGGAACCTAGGATGAGACAAAGAGTAAATGATTCATGAATAGTTGAAAACTCATGAAATAATAAAAAGAATATGATCCATTTCTTTCTTTCCTTTTGGGGATATGGCAATCAAGTAAGTCTTAAGATACTTGTTGTGCATAAGATAAAAATGTTCATGTGATGGATACTTAGAAAAGTATCAGTTTATCTTGGACGTTGGTTCTAAGGTGAAGATATATGTAACAAGTAATGTCCCAAGATGAAAGGAAGATAAATATGTGATGTGTTTTCAACACATGTGATAGATACCCAGGTAAGAGATTCTGGTATCTAAAAAGAATATCAAATGGTTTATGTTGGCTACCTGGAATGGAAAACCATGAAATCAGTTTACTTATACATAAAATAATATGAACATCATATGTTAGGGGTTTATGCCTTTCATAAACATAACAAATAAAGATATCTTTAAAATAAATTCTTAATTGATAAGTAACTTCTCTTTATGATGAGAAAATGTACAACTAATGAGATAGTTGGTACAAGTAACAAGGAATCCTAGTATTATGTCAACAGATTAGAAGGCACAACCGAGGTATGAAAAGACTTATAGTCCCAAGAGGGTGACAGAACATAATTGTGATCATTAAAGTGAAATGTTGAATTAAATAAGGAGCATGGGAGACTCCTCAGAAACAAGAATCTGTCACATGAAACTGTAAATTAAGAAAAAGTGTTACCTGACACAGAATTAATTCCACAGTTAATAATAAAAAGGACAGTGGAGTATGTGTCCCGTGTGAACCATTCTATGATAAACTTGTGTGGAATAACTTTGTGTTGTTCAAAGCTTCATGATGTCTCCATAACAATGAAATGTTATGTGGAGACTAGATAGTATGATGAATGAATAATATATGTCTTCCTTTATCTGGGATTTCGGGGACGAAATCCTTGTTAGGGGTTTATAATTTGTAACATCCCTGGCCTGGGTTATGCCTTAACCCTGGGATTTTTGCTTAAGCAAGTTAATTATATCCTTAATTTTATCTTGTGAAAAGTAATTAAGGCCCAAGAGAAACCTATGTTTCAATTTTGGTCCTGTTTGAATAATATTGAAGTAATGTTTGCTTATTTTGGACTAAAGTGCAAATTACCCAAGTTGAGGGGTTAACTTGCAAATGTTACATGATTAAATGTTCCTCATGTGTTGAAGCATCATGATAATGAAGATGATGCAGAGTTATGGCTTAGGAAAAGCCTGAGTACCAAGAAAGAGCTAATAAAGCAATGTTTGTGCATTAAAACCTAGTTTTTGTATAATATGCAATTTACCCAAAACATGGGGTTCAATATGCAAATTACCACTTCAAAATAGTCCCTAATGTTTCTTAGCATCATGTAGAGCAAAGAAAATGAGAGGGGTGTCTCATTTGTAAACTTTGAAGGAGAGAGAATCTTGATATTAAAATAATCAAGATTTAAGCATAATTGAAACCCTAATTCAATTTAATGCAAAAATAATTATATTAATTGGTTTTCCCTTCAAACAAAATTGTGTTGGTTGAAAATCAACAAGTGTGGACGTCCTTGTGCCTTGCAAAGGCAATGGAAATATCTACGTGAGTGAAGAACCCACTCACATTAAGAAAAGAAAAAGAAATATCCACTAACTTATGGATATTCGTATTATAAGGGTTAAGGTGCTTAATTTCTTTTCCTTTAAATTCATGGATAATGAAGAGGTTTGCAAAGGTAAAGAGGATAGATTCGTGGGCAAGGAGTTGAGGGGGAGATGTGGCATCAATTTGAGAAATTAAAGGAATTAATTACTACTTTCTCTCTCATTGAATTTCCTTATAAAAACACCACTTCCAACTCAATTCAAAGGGTTTTTCGATCCTTCTTTCTCTTCTTGCTTGCAAAACGACCAAGGGAACTTAGGAGAAATAGGAGGACGACTCCCAACCTGTAGGTAAGATCCATGGCCCTCTTTCACCTTGATTCCATGGTGGAAATCACAATTCAATGCTTGATTTCTTCTTATCTTCACTCCATCTTCAATTCTAACCATTCCTTTTCACTCAAAGCTTGAGGACGAGCCTTAGAATAGTGAAAGGTGTTGCATCCACCATTGTTGACGTCAGATTGAATCTTTGAAGCTCAATTGGAGGTGGGTTATATAACTTGAACCCATTTACATTATTATTCAACCATTAATTTTGCAATTATGTTGTTTCCTTCTTCTTCTTGATTTATTGCTTGTTGAAATTGGTAATTCCATGAAATCGGAAGTACTAGAACTACATGGATGAAGTTAAATGATGATGACATCATATTGTACATGTTTCCCAAAAATTGGTTATTCAATCGGTTTCAATAAAATGTTCATTCGGTTTCAACAAAACCATTTGAAATCAAACGGTTTCATCAAACCGTTAGAAGCCAAAAGGTTTCAAACCATTTGGAAGGGTTGACCACAGTTGACCATTTGGAGTTTTGATGTTAGTGTTGATGGTTGATGACCCATTAAATTTAATTGATTGATTCCAAAGGTGTAACATCCCTGGCCTGGGTTATGAGTTAACCCTAGGTGTTTTGCCTAAATATGTAATTAAATCTTTGTGATTAACTCTGAGCATGTAATTAAGTTTCTCAGAAACATATATTTCAGTATTTGCTCCTTTTATTTAAAGTTGTAGCATTGTTTTGATATACAGGGACCTATGTGCAATTTACCCAGTTGAAAGGGTTAGCTTGCAATTTGCACATGATGAGATGTTCCTCTGATGTTGAGACATCATGAGAATCTTTTTGGTAAAAGTTTGAGGAATTTCCCAAGCTTGGGCACCAAGGTGCAACTGTGGAAGCAATCCCAGTGCTTGAAACCCTAATTTGGGGTAAAATGCAATTTACCCAAATTAAGGGATGCTATGTGTAAAGTATATCATCTAATGTATCTTTTAAGACTCTTGCCATCATTCAGAGAATAAATGATGAAGAGGTCACCTCAATTGAATAATCAAGTTATGAAATATACCTTGTGATTGAATAATCAGGGTATATGTGCAATATCCCTTTTATGAATGTACTTTAGTAATAGGTTGATCTTCTTTGCCCTCTTTTTCTAGACCTTAAGAGAAGTTTTGTCCTTAGAATAAAGAGGAAGGGACGAGCAAGTAATGAAGGAAGTACCTAGTTGGATTTATGGGAAACTTATGGGCCTTTAATTAAACCTCACCCATGTATATATACACTTTACCTCTCAAGCAAAGGAACCTTTCCTTCGTGCATATCACTGTTTCCCCTTGCTTGGCCGACTAAGGACTGTCTTGGAGCTCAAAGAGGAACGACCAAGGGTGCAAGGTAGGTTTGAATCCCTCTTCTTGCCTAATTCTATGGTTAGAACTCGAATTCAAGGTCAATTTGGTGACTAACTCACGAAACCCTATCTTTCTAGCCATCTCTTTTTGTCTTTCCTTGGAGTTTTCACCTTGGCCAACCTGTGGTAACTCAAGGACGCCATTAGAGCTTGGAGCTTGAAAGCTTGGAGCTCAAGGAGCAAGCTTTAGGCGGGTTTTATAACTCTAAACCCATGCTTTACTATATACATCTCTTATATGCGGTTAGATGATAGTTCTTCATGTTTCCCTACTTTTCTTTGCTATTTTGCAAGCAAATCCGTGGGATATCCATACTGTTCTTGAGCTAGGAGATGAAGGAGTGATTTCCAAGAAAAACCCACCGCTTTTCACTTTCTTAAACGGTCTCCCTAACTTGCTCTCTCGGTCTAGGGACCGCGAGGTGAGCAAACGGTCTCTGGACCGCGAGAGGGCAAACGGTCTTCACGACCGTTTGGACCCGTTGACCGAGAATGTACCGTATAATAAATCTGTTCCTAATTATGTAGGCTAATCACCCTCAAAAATTGAGAGGTTAACTCCAAAGGAATCAGGAGATATGGCCTTTTTAAGTAACAACTTTAATTGAATTTATTCCTGATTTTCAAACGGTCTGAAATTGCCTTTTTGGGAAAACGGTCTCAAGACCGTGTAAGGTCGTTGACCAAGCTTTGACCATATGAAATTACTGTTCAAAATTATGTTAGTTAACAACTCACCAAGTTTGATGGTCTAAATTCCAAACGAGCTAAGAGTTGAAGGGTGATTACTAGGGCTAACCCTAGATGAAATCAGTACTGAAATTATGGTGACTTAATTAGGGTTTTTAGGGTTGATTGACCTAAACGGTCTCAAGACCGTTTGGGGGTCATCCAAACGGTCTCAAGACCGCGAGGGCAATCAACCATGACCGTTTGGAGGTCTGAGGTTAAGCTAATTTGATCAATTGAGGACCCAATTTCAATAAGTTATCAAATTGATTAAAATACTGATTTTGTGACTCAATCATGGTTCAACCCCTATCAAATCACATTAGATTTTGATGAAATCTTGGGCAAACGGTCTCAAGACCATGTGAGGTCCACCCACATGATCTCAAGACCGTTTGGGCCAAGTTTGGGCCCAGTTGGAGCTCAATGGAAGGGTTCAACCTTGTGTTGATGCACATTGTTGAGTGTTGATGGGTGAACATTGATAAACCCTAATTGAATCGACTTCAACCCTAATTGGTCAACAATGGAGGGTCAATTGAATGACCAATTGGTTAAGAATAATCTTAATTGACCTAATACATAAGTGGTCACCATGGCTTTGACTTTTTGAGGGCTTCAACATTGGTTGACATCATCGGTTGTAACCATTGAACTTTGTTGATGGTCCAAGCGGTTGAGACCATGTGAGCTCGCGGTCTCAAGGTCGTGAGGAGGCTCGCGGTCTCAAGGTCGTGAGGAGGCTCGTGGTCTCAAGGTCGTGAGAGGGCTCACGGTCTCAAGACCGAGAGGGGCCTCGTGGTCCTGAGGTCAAAGGTGAGCAAACGGTCCACACCACTCTCGCGGTCTTGAAATCAATTGAAGGCTCGCGGTCTTGGAGTAGTTTGAGAGGGCTCACGGTCTTGGAGTAGGATGAGGGCTCACGGTCCTGGGGTCAAAGGTGGATCAAACGGTATACTCACCCTCGCGGTCTTGGAAGTCAAATTGGCTAAACGGTCAACATATTCAAACGGTCTCAAACCGATTGAAGGTTGATGGTTGAGATCGATCAAGGTGATTCATGGTTGACTCCACTCAATCAATTGAAGATATAATTGATTCAATGATGCCCTAATCTAAAACCCTAATGATAACCTAGAATATTAAGGGATTAATTGACTAAGGTTTTGAATATGATGATGATCAATGGGGTGAATTACCAAAATACCCCTGAGAGATCAATTGAGTTATATCTTGCTCAATTCAAACCCTAATTACATGAGAATGATGTTTTTAGCCATGATGACTCTATCCAACTTGATCTAGTCTAATGTTATCATCAACCACTAGTATGAAGAAAGAGAGAGTATTCTAGAGAGATAAAATACTCTAGAGAGAGAAAGTACCCTAGAGAGAGAAAGTAACCCTAATTGGATGGAAACTTAAGTGAAGCATCTTCAATGCACATGAATGTGCATAATTAAGGTATGATTCACCTATGTGAAGTCATAGAAACCCTAATTATGATAAAAGATGAACCTTTAACTAATTTGAGAGCATTAATGATGATGTTACTCATACATGATGATGTTATGAGTTCAATTCACTTCAATGTGAATAGTAAACCCTAATTCAAGGGTAATGGCATTCAATGTGAATAGTAAACCCTAATTCAAGGGTAATGGCATTCAATGTGAATAGTAAACCCTAATTCAAGGGTAATGACATGCTTTATTAGTATTAAACTCTAATTGATAAGAATCAGAGAACTTAGCTCTTATGATAAAGAGTGAGAAGTATATTCCTTGTTTTAAAATTACCTTTATCAGTTGAACTAACTATGCAGGTCCTGATATGAAGATGATCATATCCAGGTATGGATGATGATACTGTATTCATTAAAAGCATGTAAAGGCTTTATGAATAAGTAAAATATCTTGATGCCTTGTCAGTGGCATCCTATGAGTTAATGGGCTGTAAGAGCCATGAATACCACCAAGTCATGCTTTAGAGATGACTTGTGTTGAGTATATTGAGAAATAATGATTAATGTAAGTTAGGCTTGTTACATTTGGTATTCTACCTTCATAGCTGTTATGCTACTGTTATTGTTTGAAGAACAATGTATGATGTTTAAAGAATACTGAATGCACCTAACTAATCAAGTGTAATGTAGGAGCCCTGATCATAGATCCATCATTGTCAGAGATTAAATGATGGTGAAACAGGTTTTCCTAAGGGAACTCCTGGATCACATACTTTTGAGTATGTGGGGAATATGGATGTGAATACCCTAACATCCTAGTGTAGGAATTGATGTAGATGTATGTAATCTATCAATCCTTCACTGTATGTTTATGCCGGGGTGATGTAACACTAATCCCCCGAGGAAATCTGTTATACCGCATCGATGAGAGATAAACAAGAAATCCTTCGATGGTGAAGAGAGTACAGAATGCCACTGTGACTCTAATAGCGAAGTACCAGAATACCCTGGTAAGCTATAGTAGTAGAGACATGAGATGTCCTGCATGTTGATCCTCAAACTGACTGAGGAAGGTGAGGTCATAAGAATCCGGCTCTTTTGATGACCTAGGTATGATACTGATGCGACTTATCAGTGATCGGTTGGAGTATGAGCGGTATACCTCATCTCCGCAGGGCATAATAATGTTTGTAAAACATAATCAGCCGCGTAACATTTCTGCTTAGGTTGAACTACGAGATACATTGGTTGAAGTTACATTGTTTAATATACATGTTCTTCATATTCCTTAAGTATTGATGTTCTACTTATTAATCACCTGTTGTTGTTTACCTTGAGAACTTTTATTGTTTATATTGCTTAAAGATTGCTATAACAAAGCTTCTGGCGAAGAGTTATAACTCTCGCTGGGACAATTATTTAAAATTGTCTCACCCCGCAGTTTTCAACTTTTTAGGTGGTCGCCCAGGACGAAGAAATAAATCTTTAGGTGATCAACATCAGCAGCAGCAACATCAGGAACAGCAGTGAATCTCAGGTGGAGATTCAGGCTGTTGAGTTATGTAGTTAGATAGTCTGTCCTATGTGTCCTCTGTACTCTCAGGTCTTGGAGTCTTTTGATCTGAGATTTTGGTTATGAGTTCTTGAGATTTTGTACCTTGTTGTGTATAATTACTCAAGAAGTAATTATCATGAGAAGTAAATAGTTTATCTCCTTTTATGAATGAAGCTTTATGAATTCAAGTTCTTATCTCGAAAAGTTTTAATTTCCCGTGATTTTTGTCTTCCGCTGTTAATCGAATCGCTTCCGCTATGTTTAAATCGTGTTTATCTCGGGTTTTGGAGATCAGAGCCCACAAAAGGGTTCATCAGATGAAGATTAATCAATTACCAAACCCTAATCGGGTTAAGTGCTGAAATTTCAATTGGTTGATTTAAAATTTTGGGTTGATTAACCCAAACAGTATCAAAACCGTTTGAAGATCACCCAAACGGTCTCAAGACCATTTGGAGGTCAACAAAGACCGTTTGGAGGTCTACGGTTGAGTATGATTGAGTAATTGAAGATCCAGAGATATCAAATTAAAAAGCAATCAATAGCTCAATTGATGATTAATCCAATGATCTAAACCCTAATTGAATTTCATATATTTCAATGATGGATGGGGAAAACGGTCTCAAGATCGTTTGGAGGTCATCCAAACTACCTCAAGACCATTTGATGTCAGATCATATCATAATTTGATGATGATTCATTGATTTCAATTGAATCGGTTCCACAATGTTAATCATTGAAGGTTCCTCGATTTCAAAACCCTAATTGAAGGTTTCTTGATTATAAATCCTAGTTCAATTGGGTTCAAAACCCTAATTGATGGTCCAATTGAAGGATGATTCAATAGTTCAATTGATGAATGAATCAAGGATTCAATTGACAGTCGGTTCATTGATTAAAATCTTGAATTGTTTAAGTGTTGAAAGAACTTTTTGGTCCATTCAGTTTGGACCAAACGGTCTTAAGACCGTTTGAGTCCAAATGGTATCAAGACCATTTGGGTCCAAACAGTCTCAAAACCATTTGGGTCCAAATGGTCTCAAACCATTTGGAGACCCAAGTCCATTCAGTTTCAATGCATTTCTTGCTTAAACGGTTTCAAGGGCAATTTGCCCAAACAGTTTCAAACTGTTTGAGTTCTGAGAGACCAAGACCGTTTGGGGTCTAAGTAATCAAAACCATTTGATGTTCAACATGGTCTATCCAATTGGATACCTAATGTAATTGAAAATTCAATTGGTCAATCTATTTGAATACTTAATGTATTTGAAGGTTCAATTGGACAATTCAATTGGATACCTCATGTAACTGAAAGTTCAATTGACCAAACCATTTGAACATATAATGTATTTAGATGATTGATACCATTAGTGGGATTAATCATTGATTCATAATGATGCAATAATTCAATATATCATGCTAACCCTAAATGCATGTATTTGAATAAGAAGTAGGCTCAATCTAATCAAGAATTGAGTAGTGGACATCCTGGGTAGGATGAGAGAGAGAGATTCATACATGAATGATAATCATGTAAACAGTCAAGCCTAACACATTCAAAATAAATGTGATACATAATTAGGGTATGATCCTTGATTAAGAGATCATAAAACCCTAATTGAGTTGATTGATGAATTCAAACCCTAATCTCAGTTAACAGTGTAATCCTAATATAGGGTGATGCCATGTGAAACCCTAAACCAGGGTGATGATATGTAATGCTATATGAAACCATATCCCTAAAATTGGGTGAAGGTAAAAGAAAACCCTAATGATGAAATAGTGGATAATACCTTATGGAGATGAAATATCTCAAGTGGTTGATTATAGACAACCTTATAATATGAAATGCCTTAACTTGAGATAAGTTTGTATCATTAAAGATAGTTGTACAAATTCTAATGGATGACCTATGCACTACATGATAAAGGTGATAGGTTAGTGGTTAAAAGTATTAAGAGGGAAATACCTTAATACAAGGTCAGTTTATTAACTTAAATAAGTTGGAAGTGATGAGAAAAATGATACATCAAGACATGATAGATATCACATTTAGCATTTCAGGGTTGATATACCTTGATGCACCTCAAATCCAATATACTTGGATAAGAAACACAAGAAGTGTGTGTTATGTAAATTGTTACAATGAAGATGTAATGAATTCAACGCACTTTGATAAGTATTGACTGACATACTATGAGAAAGGGGTTAAGCCAAGATAATGAGTATGATATAAACATACCATGGTAAGGTTGAGAGATGAACTCATACCTTGAATTGATAATCATTAATGATATATGATGAGAGTAATGATCATGAATGAATAGTGATGATATTATTGAATGCTCCTAGAATAATGGAACAATAAATTAGGGTTGGATAGATAATATAAACATGTAACCCTAATTAATGTGAAATGGGAAACCCTAACCCTAATTTTTGGGTAAAGGGATGAAAAACCCTATTTGATGGTAAACCCTAACCATGGTAAGGGAATAATGGTGTTACTATTGTATTGCATGGTGTGATGTGAAATTGGCATGATTGTTATCATGTGTATTAACTATGCAGATATCATGAGATGATGAATATAGCCAGATTTGAGCTATGCTATTTATATAATAAAAATATTGATTGGCCTCGTGTGCCTTAATGTTATTGTTGCTTAGTAAAAGTAATAAAATGTGCATGGACTATATGAGCCATGTGAGTAAGTTGTTTCCTAGTGAAACGTGACAATACATTTAATGGGCCTTGTGAGCCATGTGAGATTCGTGTGTAACAAGTATCATGTATACCTCAGTCTGAGGACCTAGAGGTAATAGTTACCTAACAAGTGGTAATAGTGATTAGTGATGAATTGAGGGTATGAATACCCATTATTTATAACTATGATAATGATGTTGTTGTGAGATGTGAACTTTCAAGTGATGAGATAAGGGATTAAGATCCCAATGTATTATAAGTTCTAGTAAAGCAATTGATAAGAGCTTGCATGTTTCTTTGTAGCATTTGTCATAATAATTCCTATTTGAGAACTTGTGTGATGCTAAAATAATATGCTAATGTACTTAATTAATCAAGTGAAATCATATCATGTAGAGCCCTGACCATAGATCCATCAGTGTCAGTATTTACTGATGGTGAAACGGGTTGCTCCGCGGCAAAACCCGGAATGCATATTTTTTATAATGTGGGGGTTGATGGGCGAACATATCCTTACGTCTTAATGGGGGAATTGATGAAAGGTAAACATTAAACCTCTCAATCCTTCATTATTTGTACCGGGATGGATGTTCATGAATCTCCCAAAGATTGGGATAGATGTATCACGAATATCCCAATAATATTAATGTCGGATCGATGGAGGTAAATATGAAATCTCTCGATTACGAAGAGAGTGCAGCCGCCACTGTAGCTCTATAGCGAAGTTGCCAGTATACCCTATAAATCTATGTAGCAGAGACACAAGATGTCCTGCATGTGGTCTCGCACTGAACAAGATGTGGGAGGTCATGGAAGTCGGCTCTTCCATTGATCTTGTATGGTACCGATTTTGACTTCACAATGGTCGGTTGGAGTATGAGTGGTATACCTCATCTCCTCAGGGCATAAGTGTGATTGTAAAATATAATCAGTCGTATAGCATGTTTGCTTAAGGATTGAATACAGAAATTTACTGGATGATGTTACATTTATTTTATGCATCTCTAATTGATAGATGTTATTTATATCTCTTTACATTCATTGTAAGTAGATGGATGAATTACGACTCTACCATGGGTAGATGCAATGTTCTCCTTAGGAAAGGAGATTACTTCACTCTGTTCATACAGTGATTTATCTGTTGTGATATATATATAAAATCCTTCTGCTCAATTTTATTCTAATAAAGTGCAATAATAATGTTTTGGCGGAGAGTTATATCTCTCACTGGGAAAATTTACAAATTGTCTCACCCCCGTGGGATCCAACATTTTTAGGTGGACGCGGACAAAGAAATAGAATCCCTACAACAGAGGAAGGACAGCAACAGCAGGGACAGCAGTGAGATCTTAGGTGGAGATATTGTCTGTCAAGTCATATAGATAGTAGTCCTATGTGTCATCTCTGTACTCTCAGGTCCTCAGAGTTAGTAGTTAGTGCTTTTAATGAATCGATCTGAGATTTTGGCTTGATGCCTCGAGGTTCTTATGTTGTCTGTATATAATGTTAATAGGGCAGTTGATGTTTGTAATCCTCGAGAAGAGATGATGCAAGTTATGTACTTATGAACTAGGATGTAAATGTTATACATTGGTTCTTGATGAAAGAGTTTTCCTATGTTTGGATCTCTTTGTAAATGGTTTTAATTTTTAGTGATTTTCAGCAATCCACTACTAATGTTTAATTCTGCTTCTGCTTAATCAATAATGATTTGTTTATCAGTCATTCCATTGTCCATTCATACAGTTGATATATATGAGAAATTTACTGTTTGAATATACCAATGTAATGAGAAAATCAAGAGGGATAGTCATCGACACTGCAATATAAGACATTCATGAATTCTAATATAGTCTAGGTCTTCTTTTCATATTTTTTCCCAATATTTATCATATTCTCAATCTGTAATCATCTATATTTTTTACTCTTTTAATTTTACTTATATTTCTTCAAATAAAAACTTGTATGCCTAGATTCAATTAGACATGAATAACTGAACGATATATTAAGTACAAGAAGTAGATAGTTATATAATATGACTAACACATGTTAATTATGCATGAAGTATCATTGTATGCATATTTGGCTAATTTTGGGCAAGAGTGGGGCTATATAGAAGATAAGAGAGGTGGTGATTAGAAAGTCATATTATTGATATTCCAACACCGCCCTACTGCTCTATATGATAGACAAAATGGAATTGTTCATTGTATACATGCACGTTGTTGGTCTTGTAATAGAGTACCGATATTCAGCACCCACCTATACCAATACCCACACCTCATCCTCAGGACACTAAATTGTCTTAAATACAATTCTCTACGTGGTACCGAGGAGGCACGTTCGTAGAGTGTTCAATAAAAATAAGCAGACTAAAATCGCTCATACCCCCACTCTCTCCCTCTTTTTAACAAGGCTCCCTTTCACTCCCGCCTGACCAAGTGTCATCCGTTGACTGCCTCCTTCTCTCATATGTGTTGTGTTAGCCTACTACCATTCCACCCAAACGTCGCCTCCATCTAGCACGTCATTGCGCCACCCGTTGGCTGCCTCCTCCTCTCCTCCATTGCGTCCAGCACTTCACCGTCTAGCTAGTCATCGTCTCCTATAGGCATCATCGTCATCTTGCTCAACTCATTATGGTGATTGGGATTCCATCATGTCCAAGTCGATGTCGCGCCAGCCTACCGTCACGCCAAGGTTGATTTGTGATCGCCCCCCTCCCCAGTCCTGCCTCCTCCATCATCGACCGTCACCATGGAAACAACACAACATCATTGTTGTGTCCACACCGCCGCCTCCTTCATCAACCTTCAACACGTACATGTGACGCCGACCATCTGGATCACTCATTAATGTTATCATTTTTATTCATTTTTAGTTGTTGGTCAGTCACCTAGGCTTTGTATTAGAATGTGCAAAATTTCGACATTTGTTGAATGGATTGTGGTAATATGACATTTGTAAATGAGTTTTGATTTTAAATGAAAATGTGAGTATTTATTGAGTCATATGCAATAACGTAAAGTTATTCGTACATAATATAATCTTTTTTTAAATAATAAATGGATATTGTATCTTGTATTATATTCTTTAATCACAAAATTTTCCTGATTGTAAGCACAGTCTTAACTTGCATTTAGTCTCATTGAGGATGTCTTTTAGTAGTGCAATGAATATTAATTACTATTGTATTTGTATTTTACAGCAAAATGTGAAGAGATGTGGCTTATAAATTTTAATCAATGTGACCATTTATCACATGTCAAAAAAATTATAAGTATTAAATGAAATGATGATATCAACATAACGAATGTAATTATTTTTTAAGAATAGAACACATTGTTCTAGTTTATTTTGAGTCCAGTTGTTGATAACTTTTGGTATTGTCTTGAAATATATTAAAGTACCATTTTTAGACCGCATTAAAATGGGCAAAAGTATTACTATGGGAGGCTAAGGCACTATATTGCTTAGAAGTTGAGGAAAAATGAAAAAATGATTTGTTTTGTATGTGGGAAGAAGATAAATATAAGTGGTTGGATGGTGAGTGGTTGAACAATATTATTGTCTTTGTTGTAGCAGTTGCATGCATACAACCATGCAGCTATACTAGTAGACTTCTCACCTTGAAGAATGTGGTGCATTGTGCTATACATTTTTAGTGTGTTGTTATATTCTTAACATTTGTGGGATACATTTAAGTGTTGCTTTTTGACTTAGCTGTGAAATGCATAAAAACATGATTTCAATCGAGTCAGACATTGTAAGCAGTCGTGAAGTGGAGGAAAAATAACTTCATATAAATTTTAAATGAGGTGCATTGTGCTATTTTATTCTTGGTCCTTTTATTCATGGATTTTGGTATGACCTTGAACATGATTCAGTACCCCTTTTGGATAAAATATGATGTCAGTATCTTTTGTAAGCAGTCCCTCCCTATGAATTAATTTTTTAGTATGACAGTTGTTGTTTTTTAGTATTATTCTTAGATAAAATAATAATTTAGATTTACACATATCTACAATGAATTAAAAAAATACAAACATAATCAACAACCAACTTTGTATTTTATTTTATTAATCAAATGTACATTTGACTGTACGCATTATGTTAGTTTTTATTTAGTACTTTTGTTGATGACTTTTGACACTATGTTGAATATTTTCAAGTATTGATTCTTGACTTAATCGTAAAATATTTACAAACGTACACATGTTCGGATCTAGTATTACATCATGCTAAGAAGTTGAGATAATTAGGAAAAAAATAATATTTTGAATTTTTAAATTTATTATTTTGTTGGTAAGAGTAATAAGTGTTGATAATTAGCTACATACAGTCACTTTATTACATTGTTGTTTTAGTGCAGCGACTGCTTTAATGCAGTGAATGTATGCATGTAAAATGGTGTAGAATGTACTAATAATTCTTTTACCTATGAGATCATGTCCCACGGTGCTAAAAGGTACATATAGTGGATGTTTTGCGTGTTCCTGATCACTATATTTTGCGTGTTCCTGATGTAAAGGTGTGGATGTTAGTGGAGATGGTGTGATGTTAATAATTTTCCCTTATAATATAAACAACTAAATCAAATCAGTGCTGGCCTTGCGCCTCTATTGGATTTGTTGACGCTTCTTATGTGAGATGGTGCCGCGTATCATCTAAAAATAATCAAGGCCGAATAACACTATACAAGATTTGAAGAATCGAACTAGCAACTTCCAGCTTGCACTACTAGCTTCGCACCATTGTACCAAGACGGTTTTTTATAATAGGTATATTACTTAATATATTAATTTAAGACATCAGCTCACCGCTGCACCAATATACTTGCATGGCTAGTAGATGTTAAAATTAATATATATTTAATATGTACTTATAAACATATATGCATATATTTGAATTTTTTTGAAGGGGTGAATTTTTTTGGAGGAGTCATGGCCTCTGCTGGATGGAAATAGGAACCAATCAGATCAGTCATTTTGTACCGTCCTTCTGAAATTAGCAACACACATGGACGCGACAAGTAACCCATAGCTAGCCCTACGTGCGTCAACGAGCTATGAGGTTATCTTCTTATATAGGTTTGTTATTATATGATCCAACGGTTTGTGCTTTTAGATAGAACATGCAGGGCTAGCTGTTGATATATCCTATTTGAACAATAAACATTTCGGTGGTTGGGGATGCTATCCGACTTTATTCATATCAGTGGTGCTATTCAAGAAACTACTTTAATTGTTGCTGGGATGCCGAGAACACATGATTTGTTGGGAATATTGAAACACGTGTCAATGAAGATTAACGGGAAGCAAAGCTCACCAATAGCCAACAACCTGCAATGCAGATAGCTTATTTCGATTTTTTTTTTAGAAAAAGTTTTTTTTTATTAGTGTTTGCCAGCTAAATACAATACAACGAAAAGCTTCGTGTGACCGATGAAGTGCCGAAAGCTTTTGTGGATCAGTGATTTCTCTAGGCCCGGGGATGAGGGGGCAATAAGCATATGCCTTACAGCATAAGAACGGTCGCCTTTTCTAAGCCTATCTGTAGTACGACCTACGTCTGGTCCTTCTACAATGATGAACCTAGCAATAGGAGACAACACTAGACTGTCGATGATCACTTGATCACCATGAACCATTCTTCTCTAATAGACAGTCCTTTTAGTTTACCTCAGATTCATGACGGGAGGCATCGTTGTTACAATGCTAACTAAAAACATCTTATTCTTCTTGTGTATCAATAGAAATAAGGAAAATACCACTTTGTGTGGAGTTTTTTTATAGTGTGGAGCTTTTTATACCAACATAGCACAATTTGTAAAATATTTCCCAAAATCCCACAGCCACATATCTTCAAACACGTAGTGGAGAACAGGAACTGGACACGTTTGATCATGTCGTATAGAGAAGAAAAACCCTTCCACGTGGTTGGTAAAAGGAGAAGAACGACTCCGAGGAACTATTCAGATAGCATGAACGACGTACGTACCCTCGTGGTGTATATATGCCATACAGCCACGAGCAGAACACCCATTCCCTGCACCCCAAATCAGACATGTTGTAAAGCTGCTGCTAGAAAGCAATGTAACTCGGGGCATTGGGAATTGTGGCATGACTTCCATGTGGTTATTTACAGCCGTTACTTGGACAATAGACACCTTGCCAAGACAACAACATCCAACGTCGACCACCAACTCTATGCTCAGCTACTTCAGCCAGTAGCCATACATTCGCCGCCGCCACCAGTACCAGCACAAGCAGCAGCACTGAACTGCATGTTCAAACGACAGGTAAGATACCCCAGTGGTCCATAAACCTTACAATGGTGAATGATCAAAATGTACATATATAGCCAAATCCGCATGTGGATCCCAGGAGCATTCAAGCAAGTACTAGCTATAATGCCCTCTGCATTTCCAAAACTGAACCATGCCCTGCAGCTTCCAGCGTAAAGATGGGGACATCACGCGGGAAGTTAACGCTGTACTCCCATTCACACACATGTCCGAATGTACCCCAAAACTGATCTGCAATTGTCGCAATTGTCGCACACCTTCCATGTGTATAAGGAGTTGTTGCCGTTTGTGGGAGGCTCCAGGGAACAAGGAAGAAACACATGCTGATGGAGGTGCAGCTTTGAGGTCTCAACTGATAAAGGAAACGTGTTTCCCGTTTTCCAGAATCGTGGTCGATGGGATACGAGGCTCGTGACATAATTCTCCGAGGAGATGGATTGGAAGCGCATGGTACGTTCAAAGTGAGAGGAGAAATGGTTAAAATTGGAACCTCACATCACATCTTTCGCCTAGCGTGGGTATGATTCCTTTTACGTGGTTGTGTAAATCGTTAGATGCTTTGTTTGAGTCGATATATATAGATCGCAAACGTATCTATAGCCATGATATACGAGGGTACCCTCACATGTCCCCGCACTTAACATTATCACACACGCAAACAATCTGACAATGTTTTGTGTACGTGTTGCGCCCTACGGAAGAGGTTTTATGATACAGGAATATAGCAACAAATACAACAAAAAGTATACTTTGTAAATTCCAAGTAGTAGGTTGTAGTCGTTACTACCAGACCATGGTGATTTAGTACAACGTGAAAGGACACTAACCTTTCCACTACTTAGGCATGTAAAAATAGAATGTGAATTAAATAGTACAATATTCGGATCCGAATATGTCTAGAAAATTTCGGCCTGAAATCCGAAGAATATCACATCCTAAAATCTGGAAACTATCTAATGTGGATACTGTCTGCATTAGGATAATTATCCGCTCTAAACTGAAAAATATCTCTTTTAAGGTCAATGATTAGATTCTATACATATACTATAAAGATAATATGAAATGTTAAAAATTGTACCCTTTCAAGATTTGATATGCATAAAAAAAGAGTATATACAATACGTTGTCAATACAACATTTAGAAAAAAGGTGCAATAATATCCAAATCCCGGTGCAAAATTTTCAGACCTAAAATTTGATATGCGCGGTCTTATTGAAATATTCGAATATAAATTCTTTTTCAAATAGCAAAGGCAAATTTGGATCTGATAGTTAAATTCCATACATTCATTTAGACACATGCCCATACTTAGTAATAGACCTCTAAACTAGGTAAATAGAAGCATGACAATTTTTTCATAACTTACACCTTATAATAAGTAGAAGGTAGAAGTTTCAAGGGGTTCAATTGGTGATAACATTGTTACCAATCATATTTTTAGATGAGGAAAAACTACAAAGTGAGTGTCCCAAACACCAAAAGTAAAATGATCATTTCTTGCTATTTTAACACATATATATAGTCAATCTAGTGTTCCCAGAGAAGCTATAGTCATGTAACTAGAACGAGAAAGCTTCCTTACATCACCAACAAATGTTTCAACAATACAAATTGTAGGAGAATATCAATACTCATGTAGGATCCTAATTCTTTTAGGAGAAGACCAGTCCATTGGTACATAGAAATTTGGGTCATCAAAAGGCAAAGCTACTCATATATTGCAAGGAAACTATATAGGTGGCCACCAATGTGGGCAATTGGTCCCAAATTTTCACTAAACGTATATGGGAGTCAGCCCCACAGTCTAGACCCATTAAACATGACTAATGACAAAAAAATAGAATCTAGCGATTCATTAATATCATAAATTTATATAATTCTTCTTTTTAAAAAATGTTGATAAATCAATTTTCGAACAACTAAGTAAGTCTTCAACATTAATAGATCATGCATATAAGATATCCATTTTTTGAAAGCACAAACTTCAAGCAAAATGAAATTTTATAAGGAGGTTTTAACTACATCAGTAGAAGCTATTTATACCATGGAATATCATTATACGTACATAATATATTACATTTTTGAAAAGGTAACTATAGAGGTCCTCACACAAACACTCCATTGATGACCAGATATAAACTATAGACCTTATTATAATAAAGGATCTCCAACATCAGATGGAATCAAGCTCTCTATTGTTGCACAATAGAAAGATGCAATCTGTCTGACATTGGAAGGAACGTAAAGAGATGTGAAACAACATCATGAGACTATGAAAGTCCCAATAATATGGAGTATCTAAGAAATCAACTTGTAATATAATAGTTTATTTGGAAAGCAAATTTATGTGAAGAAATGAAATAATAAGAATAATATTTTCACAAGATAGATAACTCTCATCAAATAGTACTTCACATATAATCATAATGGTATTTGATAGATAACTCAAAATAAAAGAATATTCAACATATTTAAACATAAGTATCATCTTTACTAACATTTAATTAAGGTTCTCCCTTAAAACATTAATTGTACCACCAATCTAGGAGTATACAAACACACCTCCAAGAAATTCACTGTATAGATCTTAGGGATACTAATACGATGATGGCATTCTCAAAAACCTTGTTCCACCAAAACACTCAATACATGCCCAAACGCATTAGGTACAAACAAATACCATGAAGTAGGATTGTACATGGAAAAGTGATGGTGCAATATCATTTACCAATAAGAAACTCAAGTTTCAAAAATCTCAAAATCAAATAGGAGTCATGGGTCACTAGCCTCCAGGTGAAGGCATGTACTACAACAAGTCACAAGAGAGTTTGGTCCACGTTCACTTTGTAAAGTCTAAACAACTTTCACCACGATTCCACCCTAACTAAGATTAGGGTAGAACATCCAACATTATAGGTAACTATATATGAACTCATGTCTGATACAAGTATTACCCAATTAAGTTTCTGTTCCATTTAGTTATGGAAAGGATCTATTTTGTTCAGGGTCTTGTCTCATCTATGCATCTTAGTTCACTTTTAACATTCATACTCCAATTAACATTCAACATTCGATCCCCATTTAAGACCATTTTGTGAGATAAATATTCCAATGAAAATTACAAACAGTCATGTTGGGTTAAGAAACTGAAAGCATAGCATTTCATTCAGAAGAATCACCTTTGAGAACATTCAAAGTGGTGAGGTAAAGCCAACCATTGATGCCAACAACTATGAGTGAATTATTTGGGTAAATTCTCTTACCAACTTATTAAGAATGTTAAGGAAAAGAAGAGGGTGAACCTTAGGAACAAATATGGAGTATCCTATTAGGAAAAACCTTATTCAAGGCCTCCCATATGTGTTTTAGAGGTAGATGATGAGCCAACTTCCATCCCGGGGGCAGTGATACATGTGTCATGAAATGGTTTATGAGGCTCCTATATCTCAGGGAATCTAACTTGCTCCCTAGTTTGTGGATTTCAGGCCTTCATTGTGTGACTAAGTTAGTTTTGTTTGTGTGGGGTTTTCCCATCTTTTGATTTACAAGATTGTTCCCCTCATCCTCGATAATTGTCAAGAGTCAATTATGGTTTAGTTTTATATAAATCATACAAATTCTTGCTCTCATTCTTACTCCTTCACCTTCCAATCATGGAAGTGTGTGAGAACTGAGTCCATATGCCCTAATCCAACCTGGTGAGGATTTTTATCATTTAGGTGATTTGAGTGGAGTCAATGGATTTAGACTCTATGGGTGAGGATTGTGAATATACAAGTGAGCATTGAAGATTATAATCCTCTTCTTTACTTGTAGAGTTCTAAGGGTTAAAGAAGATGGGAGTTATTTATAGCATAATTTCTTTATCTGAACATTTTATTGATCACACGTTCATGTGGGGAAATGGATTTTGGTGCCCCTGAGATCACACTCAATTACATTTTCCTTTAAGTGGGTTAACACTATGAAATTTCCCTTCATAAAAATAAAGTGTGAGTGTGGATATCATTTGAATAAACTTTTATTTATCAATTTAGTAATATATTTTATCTTGTCATCTCAATAACTAATATTGGAAAATATGAGAAAAATGTGTTTAGGAATAGTAAAATTGTATATGATCAACTATCTACGTCTCACAACATAAATAAATTGGTCTTAAAAGCTGTATTTTTAGGTTTCATCATTCCATTGGGTTTTAACCCTACTTTCTTAACTAGGTGTTTTGGAACCCCTACTTGTGGTCTTAGGACTATTGCAATAATATTATATTCTTTCTTGGAAAAATGTAGAAGGATATCTATTGAACCATATCCTCATATGGTAGGATTTAAATAATAAAGCATACATTTAAGCAAAAAAAGACTAGAATTAGTAGAATTGTGATCATCACAACGTGTAAATAAAAAAACAATGACTACTAGGTTCAAGAGGGGGATACATGTAAAGTCATTCCTTCTTAGAACTTTTAGGATAACATTTTGCAAGGGAATCATAAATGAAAATATTTTCTCGAATAATGTTTAGGAAGTTGATTCGCTATATATAGAGAAGAAGTATATGATTAGTCTCCTTCATTATTGCAACTCAGGACACTTGATTGAATCACTTCGGTATGTATCCATGAGTTTGTTGTTATCTAACCCTCATATAACCTAGAGAGTGGTTGAAAATCATATATGTAGAAAAATCTATTAGTTACTCTTCAATACATGCATCGACCTTGATGGTCATGCAACTTTCTCGATCCATTTACCTATAAATTTCTAATAACAGTAGAGATGGAAGTGGATTTTTTTCACCATAGCAGCATGTACATTAAATTCATGTAGGTCAAGTGGTTGATGTAGCTTCATCTACATTGGGTCCTCTAGTAACAAAAATATATCTCAAACAGAGATACGAAACATGCAAACCATGTTGTAAAGAAGGCGAGTATCCATCTCAACAATTGGAAAACCCTAACCAGGGATAAGGAGATAGTGCAATGCATAAGATGTACATAGGTGAGTGTCAATGATCCTACACCAAAAGAATATTGGGTTAAGGCATCCCCATCCTATTGATGTGAACATAATCTCTCTACATACACTAAAGTTGATAGACATCATCATGGAAAAGGGGCGTATTCTCTTCCACTATTGTCCGATCAAAGAGCATTGAGCATTTACTAGAACTTTAGAAGTATGTAGTTGTATTGACACTGAATAGAATCTCCATTGGATACCAAGAGCTAGTCAACCACATCCAATCACATGAGAAGCACATCTATTACTATAGAATCATCAACTTAAAGAACAAATATTATGGCGTGCAACTTTCAAACTGAGTTAATTTTGTGAAGGCCGTGATGGGAGATCCATGGATTGTATTATAATACTATGGGCATCTACCTTCTGACCTTATGAATCAATGCCTAGATGCATTATCATCTAGGTTTGTATTTTGGACATAGTGATATATCTATATCAACATCACATGCTGGAGAGAACTAGAAATCTAGTGAGGAAGAGTATCTAACACATACGTCAATGGCCCATATAGGAAAATTCACAAGGGCCGTCATGCTACAAAATTATTATTTCTCACCATCTATGTGAACAAGGACCTATTCCATATTTGGTATGATAAACTATATTACTTAATGTGTAGTGTGGATCATATGCAAAAGGATTTTAACCACTATTTCTAGTCCCCTTTTGGTGGCTCCACTACTATTTCCATACCACAACAACCTATATACTTCCACTCTCCTTTGATTTAGGATAAGAAACTTGAAATTTAACAACAAAAAAGATATGAAGGGGCATTACGAACAATCAAGTAAGAATCCTTCTCAAGAAGAAATGATAATGTTGCTACCAACTACAGAAATCCATATACAATCGGTATTGAGTTCTCCAACTCTCAGATTCTTAGTTTTGGAGGAAATGGATAATGAAGTAATGTTCTTAGCAAGTAAAAAAGCAAGTGGCATAATAGAAATCAAGAATGAATCCACTTTAATTTGGAAACTAGCATGCAAGAACATTGTGGGAAGGAGAATAGTAGAAACATCCATTATACCAAAGAGAAAACCAATGACATCGATGCAGCTAACCTAGAAGAGGAAAATTCTCTACAGAATTACCTCCACACACCATTCATAGTAAGACATTCCAATTTTTTTTATAAGAGGGTCAAACTAATCTAACCTTGAACCAAGAAACATGTGATAAAAGGAAGATAGGAGAGTTGCATATGATACATCTGAATATGAAGGTTGTCTACTAATCAAATCTTAATAATTCTGAGAGAAGTCCGGCCAGCATAGCCCGGCTGGTTGCGGCTCGGGGGCCCCTAACAAAGGGTCACGGGTTCGAATCACGACCGAGGCATGCTGCGAACGGCATCCCACGCCTACCGGGCATGGGAGGGGGTGACCGGACCACACCTCTCAAGCCCCAAGGGGTTTACGCTGTCCGCGGGGGTCACAAAAGTGGCGCTCGTGCGAGAGTGGTTCCCCTTGTAAATCAAAAAAATAATTCTGAGAGAATTCACAAAATGTCCAAGAACGTTGATCTGTGTGAGGACTCTAATGAATATTATGTCGGGGGAGATAAAATCACAATATCTTGATTAAAGTGGCACTGATAGAAATATAAAGGAGTATACGTAGTAGGCTATCTGTAAAACTATAAACCAGCACTGCCCCTCTTTCAAACTTTTTTTTTGTCAAAATATAGAAGGCTCATGTTCCTACAAAAAAATAGCATTATGAAAAATATAGGAAGCTTCATCACTTACATCTGATGGAAGTACTAGAGACAATATGTAGTGGAACTATAGATTACAACATCACACAATGATTTTGATAACATTTCATTCGGTGGAGGCTTTTGGCTTGTCCAGAGGTACATGGTTGTTATATAATAGATATATGTGTACATATTATGTTTTTCTAAGACACGTCTAGTTCGTCCACTATGTTTCCAGTTATATATGTTTACATATGACATATGCGAGTCCAAACCTACCAATGTAAGTATATGTGGCAACACTGGATTTGAATCTTGAGCAACATGGATGAGGCATGGGTTGTTGTGGATGACTTCAGCACCCTTGTTTGTACCTAAGAGATATGAGGGAGGGACTACTTTGAATATTCATATGTTATCAAATTTAAGTATTTCCTTCTAGATATAAGTATTGTGCCTACAGGAGTGGAACCACAAGTCTTTGCCTTCAACTGACAAGATGTGTTGGAAGATCTCAATTGAGTGTTGGATGATGAACAATGTCTATCTATTAATGGTAGGTTATCTACCTTGTGCTCTATATACATCTCATGTCACAACCCCTTACTGGCTCACAAACACTCCTCCCTTGACTAAAGAAAGTAGGTCATCAAAACAAAATCTAGATAGATCCTAACTCTAGGCTTTCATGACTTCTTGAAATCATGATGCAAAAAAGATTAGTCCTTCCTTGATGCTCTCCTTATTTTTCAAACTATTGTGACAAAGTGGATGTGATCTCACTTAAACTTGGATCACACCAATAAAAACACCAATCTAAAACAATTGGACGGATTTCTTATACATCTTAGTTATAATAATATCATATATCATGACCTAATATTTGTCAAGTTGTATGATAATTAATTCAATATCCTTCTACATGAGAATCTGATTGGCAACATTGTACCTACATCATCTGGATGCAATATGGTTTTGGAAATTCCAAATTTGAATATTGTTTTATTAATTAATAAGAGACATCAAAACTAGATTACAAATCTAATGGATGTCTCAAGAGTATGGGTGATGAGTGGAGCAATATTGCACCCTTGTATTAACTACATCCTTTAAACCATGAATTATACCAGAGACACACCCTATCCACCATGAAAAACTATATGGGGGGCTTTCCCACTCTCAACACTATCCATTCTACTAATTTGGATTCAACCCATGTGAACTGGAAGTTATGTGTTTTAACTTAACTATGGAACCTACCAAATCCTTGAGATCATATATATATATATATATATATATATATATATATATATATGTGGGGATTTATTCACTACCTGCACGGATACACGGATAGCCTGATTTTTTGCTACCCGCACATCCAAAAGAGTAACTATATGGTATACAAGAGTAACTCTAAAGATCAATAGAGTAACTATATGGTGCACAAGAGTAACTCTAAGACCAAAGAAGTAACTGCGTAGAAAATATATTGTCAGTAAATATATGGACAAGTTTTTTTTTATTTTGGGGGGGGGAATGATATTATGTTTGGATGAAATCTTTTGGGGAGCTAGATAAAATGCTCCTCTACAATTGTGAAAAAAAAAATTAAAAAAATAACAGGAAGGGTGGGCAGGTAGCTACCCGCGCGGATATTAAATATGAGCCATATATATATATATATATATATATATATATATATATATATATATATATATATATATATATATATATATATATATATATATATATATATATATATATAATGAATTTTTACACAAACTTTGGACATAATGAGTCCTTCTATAGTGAATATGGTTGTCACAAAACCGTTTGTCCTTCAATACCAATCCCACTATCTTGATAGGGGATGTTAAAGGGATTAAAATATTTGTCTATGAACGGCTGGGACCAAACAAACATGATATGCAAGAAAGAAACATAATCCCACATTTTTCAATGATGAACCAAAGGTTTTATATCAAGGGCCCAAAGGCAACACAGAAATAAAGATACATGAAATGAAATTAGCAAAAACCACATGATCCCTTTTAAAAGAAAAACTCTCTTGAAATTATTATTTAATGAAGCATGTTGAAGAACCCTTGCATGTCAAAAAGAGCATAAATGGTAGATTTAGCAATCTTGAATAATCGCATGCCATTTTCTAAAATCATACAAAAAGATGACATCATTGTGAATGAAAAAGTAAGTTGGTGGTAAAACCACATAGTTCTTTTGTACATGGAATTATTGTGTGCATGGAAGGACTTATAGTGAAACTAAAATGATCCATTATAATGCATAACTAGTCACAAAAAACTTCTCATTTCAAGTGAGTTCTTCCGTTATGTCTTAGGTGTCCAGAGACATGTCCACCCTGAGATTTGCATATGTTGTGTGTGTTTTCTTGACCACTCAAAGACAGACACATTAATCCCTTTAACACTATTTATGTAGATAGTGGGATTATGATTGGTTGATAAAAGGATCAGTGATAGTTGGCATCAGAGCAAGTTTAAATACCAATATATATGAAAGGAGGCAATCAGGGACAAATATCAAAATAGACTATGTGGCAAAAAGGTTTCATGTAAATACAAGGCCTCACAACTCTAGTTCATTATTAACATCTAAAACATAGAAACTTACCATAATTATGGTTTGTGTGGTATAGTTTCTAGAAACTGTAACAATTTCCTTTTATAATAAAGATGATCACATATTCCCTTCACGTAGATTGTAGAATTTTTCTTTTTATTTAGTCCAAATAGTTACTAAAAAAACCAATGTTGGATCACAATTCAAAAAAAATATTTATGTTGATAACTAAAATTTGGTTGATGATTACAAGAATGCTAAAACACTTAACAACTTTCCTTTTTGATGATCTGAAGAATTAAAATTGAAAGCATATTAACAAAGTGATCTCATAATCTATTGATCAATGGTTTCTATTAGTTTAAACTTCATCTTAACTAAAAGGATACACTTGGTAAACAAAACAAAAATACAGTAATGTAAGTATAAAAGCTTATATCCACCAAAAATATTCACCAACCTATTTAAAGATATCCTCATAACCAACAAAATTAGTTCCCAATGTGTCTAGTTGCATTCGTTTGCCTTAAAAAAATATCTTTGACCAACAAAATACCAAAAAATCTATATACCTTAAATACACAAATAAAACCATATAATAAATATATGAGAATTTGGTCTTTCTCATACTATTTTCAAAGTATTTCCAAAGCATCATTATTATTCATTTAGTTGCAGTCACTTAAAAGGATATCCAATCAATGTAAATAATATATGAGAATCCACTTCATCACATCAGTCCTTGGTTTTTTTGCATCCTTTATCCCTCAAAAACGTTTTTTCACACTCATCTTCAAAATTCTAGAGGAAATGATCAAAAAATATTTATTAACCCCATGGATCTCTACAATGCAATCTAGCATCATCCTAGATAATAATACTTATGAAGCATTTTTTAGTTAAGAAGTCATTCACTCAATGCACTTCAAAGAAGGAGGAAAGAAGTTTATGATCACAAAATTAGATATGTCCAGTAGCTTTATTAGTGACACCCTCTCCAACTCAAGCCTGCCACATGACATCATGCATATCATCATGCAAAATATATCTAAAGGCAAGCATGGTGACCCAATCAATCCTTATGTATTCATCCTTATCACATGAAGGACTCAACCAATCCATATATGTATCTATAATAATAGGGTAATAGACGCTTGTAAGGGTTTCCAGTGACGATGCTCCTCTAAATTGTGTTCATTTTTTTGGTTACATTTCATCTTATGGGAGAAGTTTAGTCACATCAGTCGAATATCATTATGTAGATCCTTGAAGATTCTTCACTTGCTTCTAGACATCTAGTGAAGAATATAGGTGTTTATTCTCTAAGAACACCACGTGCAATGAAAATATATAAAGCATCACGGTACTAAAAATTGGCTACACATAAGACTTAGGAAGGTAACTTGATAACCAAATTATCCATCAAAGAGTAACTAAAAAGACCCATTACATTGCCCTAGAGTCTATTCAAACAAAATGAATAGTATAGTAGTTCACCATATTTCCCCTAAAATATGTGTCACACTTGCCAAATTACACCGCAAGCCATCCCACCTATGTGATGTAGATTGTACAGATTCTCCATCTCTATGTGACAACATCAACTGATATGTGACCAAATTTCTTTTGGTATGAAAATTGAGACTAGAAAGCTTTCTCTAGTATCATGGAATAAGCTTTCCTGTAAAAAAGATAGTCGGGGTATTTTATCAAATTCTCAAGATAAAAATTGATCGTTGGTTTGGAAGAATGTTTGGACCTTCTTGAATGACCCATACAAGCTCTAGGTATGAATCATGTACGAGAAATTTTCCAAACAAGTAACTAGCTCTACCAGTCCTTGTTCATCTGCATGGGCTTTAATAAGAAATAATATAAATGGCTTACAAGACCTTAGGTCAAAGGTGATTAATGATGGACACTCCACAATGTGTGGAAATAGTGATGGATCCATGGAAAATCCATCTTTGATACCAACTCAACATCCACTATCCCACTGGACATGGTTTATCTTGTCATTACAGACATGTTAGATGATGCTAGATGTTTGGATTAGGGAGTTCTATATACCATGATCCAAAGTAGTGTAGGCATCCTTATTGTTTCTATCTAGGCAAATATTCTTAATTCTAGGATAAAAGCTTGCATTTGACCCTTGGATATAAATGGAAACCTCACATCCCAGTCAATGTATTGTTCGACTTGGGGTCTCAAGGAATCACATATTCTAGGGAATTAGAGTAAGATATGAAACAACCTCTGGATGAGAGAGTGAAGATTTCCACTAGCTACTACAACATAAATCTCTCCTCACAAATGTCAAAAGTCATAGAGACCATATTAGTGTGCCTCTTTACCATAAAGATGTAGAAATCTAGACAAATCCACATTTGTCTCTTTCATGATTTCCCACACTATTGAGCAGTCTAGGAAAGACTGAACAAGCCAACATCCTTCTTCATTCGGTTGCAAGATGAGTAGATGGGACACATCATTGATCTCAAATATGACCATTAAGTGGATGACAAACTCCTTGCTATCTTAATCTGGAACTTGTGGATGGAGAGGAATGGAACAGATCATAGTGGGGGATCCCTAATTTGGAAATATCATGTGGATTGATATTAGAACTAATAAAGACAATTATAGTGTTGTATTTATTTCCCATAAAACATAGACAATTATCTACTCCTCTTACTCAAAGTTGTATGCACAACCATAGGTACATCATGCACTCTAGAATTGAAACTATTTGTACATCCTCCATATAATATTTGGGTGTCTAAGTCAACACACGTGATATTTGGTTCATGGAATGGGGGAATTTCAACATTACGTCATAGTACTTGGAAAAGAACTTCAAGAAATTGAAAAGGGTTCTTAACTTTGCATGCAAAGTCAATGGATGCATGTTTTCATTAACAAATACTCAATTCGGATGGTCAAGAACTACAAGATGATATCAATCCAACAACCAATTTCAAGCCTATTTTTATCAAATGATGAAGATGGGAAACAATGGTCCACAGTGATGCTCCACCCATGATACTAGGGAGCACAACCATATGGAAGATTCAATTTCAAAACATTGTTTTGGTTCATTTAGGCTTATTTTCTTCATATTACATAAGCCATCATGGCTAGTCAGTGTACCTAAAATTTTTTTTATTGGAAATCTTCTTATTTAGCCCACATTACCATTGCAGGAATCAAAAGAATCAAAAAACATTATAAGGGATGGGATTATGAATCCCTAAACAATTATAGTTTGGGATAGTCACACTCAAAATTTGTAAGAGGTTAATTCATAATTAGAAAATTAGAGGATGCATGAAGATGATGTTTGACCAGAGCATCATCATCTTGGTTGATTGGTCATTATATCTTCAATATCTTGATTGTCTAATGTTTAGATATTAAGGCAGTTGTGGATCTCTTCCAAACAGTCACCAAGGATAGTTATCTTCAAAAACTTGTTAACCATTAATAGTCATAGTGTTGGAAGACTCTAATACAACTTGTGTTCATCCTTTTCTCCATGGACATCACAAAAGCTAACTCTATTTTTGTAGTTTCACCAACCAAGACAGGGTCAGTAGATAAACCCTTAGCAATCCATACAACCATACTCTTTCATGATAACAAGCAACTATTGTAATATAGGGTTCACCATTTTTAACATAAGCATCAACATTGAATTTGAACCAACCTCAAGGTAGAGGTACCCATGTAGTAGTAGTATACCCAGTAGTAGTATATTTTGGAGTGATATTCATATGCCAAGACAAATTAATATTAGAAACTATTTCCCAAATCATGTCAATGGTGCTATAAGTATTTCACATAACATCATTAAAGATGCATTCATTTCTACATAACCATATTTCCTAGCAAGCAATCATGAAGACATTTTGTGTCTCCATGTTAGACTTAAAGAATTTTTTTAACCAAACAATGAGCGACTCAGAAAAGAAGTTTGGGATAATGTCTTCTATCTTTTTGTCCTTCCAAATATTTATAATCACTTCACAATCACATATGGTATCTAGAATACTCATAGTAGGATGATGTCATATGTGGCATGATAAATCCTTAATGACATGTCTCTGAGTTCTTATAGCATTCGTCATAAATGCTTCATCTATGATTAACCATAAAAAAATCTTGTACTCACCTGGAGCTTTAATCTACCAAGTAAGTTTCCATGGTCCTTCTTTGCATCTTTCCACAAACATAATTATCAAATCATAAGCTACTTTTATTGTGAATTTTCTATGTGGAGTTAGATTCCATGCCCAAGTGTCATGTTCTATTTCCTCAAAAATAACTGGTAAGCTTTCTCTCTTTTCTACAACACTAATAGGAAACAATTGTTTGATAAAGTTAGAGTCATGTTGTTCCTCTATAGTCACCATGGAAGAAACTTTGGGATCCATTAGGTCAGATGGTATATAGATGATGACCTTGTTAATGAGCTTGCCTCACCTGGGAATTGATGGTCATTCCAAACTAATATTAAATGACCTTTACAACTAGTTTTGATGTGATGTCCCAATAATAGTTTCTTTTTTGTTGACTAGTGTTCCTTGAAAATGATGTACATCAAAAACCTGACCATTGTTTGAAGGATCTGTACTTATCCAGGAGCCCATTGTGCCATGGGGAAGATTTGATGTGCATCTAAAACCAAACTATAGTTTGCAAGATGTGATATCCCATGTACACTTTATAAGCAACATTATATTCCACTCAACCATCAAAGGTGTACTAATGCCACCTTTATCTTTATTTGCAACCAAATTGAGCCCAGGAACGTAGGTAGAGAGGTGATTGTGAAGGGCATTTCCACCATATTAAGTGGTTGGTCGTCTTGTCAATCCTTTTAGATAGACCAACAGGAAGACCACTTGTTAGCATTGTATATGTAGGAATTGAAGACAACACTAGTTTAGGAAGACAAATATGTTATAAAAGGGATATAGCATGTTTTTCCTAGCCACTCAGCTTTGCTTGTATTTTGTCTAAAACTTGTTCATAAGTAGATTTCATAATTCTACCGTGTAGAATAGGAACACCTAGGAATTTTCCAAAGGTTAGATGTCATTTGCATACCAGTTCGTGCACATATTATTGTCTTGGTTGCAATAGGCATAGAAGGATAGAAATATACAACACTTGTTTCTACATAAATGGATTCCCTAGACGCATCTTCAAATAACTAAAAACATTTCATATTCATATCAATGTGACTGACATCAGCCTTGGAAAAAAAAGTATGATATGATTAGAGAATGTAACATGAGAGATTATTGAAGGACCTTATTGTGATAACTTAATTGGTCCTCAGATATCGTTACTCTCTCTTGTATCTAGTAATTGACTTAGTCTATTTAGACACATCACAAACAAATAGGGAGATAAAGGATCTCTTTGTCAAAGTCCTCTATTGGGTTTTGAAAATTTTCAATTTGTCCTCATTCCATAGAATGCTAATATGACCTTCGGTAGTATATTTCATGATATAGTTAATGATCATACTTGGAGGACCTTCTTGAGTGATAATATCCAGAATAAATTGCCAAGACATTTGATCATAAACTTTTGAGAGGTCCATTTCTATAGCCATATAGTGTGCTGATTTAGGATGTCTTATGATGTGTTTAAGTTCTTATACAAGAATGATATCGTCAGAACTTTGTCTTCCTATGACAAAACTACTTTGGGCAGGAGACATCCATGATGTAATATGAGGCTTTAGATTCTCTACCAAATCTTTGAAATAAGTTTTAAGCAAACATTATTATAGAAATAGATATTAAGTTACCACGACAGGTAATATGTTTTTCTTAGAAATGTGAATAATGACAACATGATACATATGTTGAGGCAAAGGAATACCCATTAGGGCATTATGTTCTAACTGAAGGATTTTTTAGTATTAACTAGTGATGGATAATGAATTCTACGTCAATACCATCTAATCCAACTGCCTTATTGGAACTCATCAAATGCAACGAGTTTAGTATTTCTTGTCCAGAAGGAAGATGTTGAATAGCATGATTCTTAAAAGGTAAGAATGAAGGAAAACTAGCAGGCATCTCATCATTTTTTGTTGAGAAATATTCTACTAATTCTAAATTGGCTCTTAAAATGATCAAGAACCAAATTCTTTAGATCAAAGTCCTTAGTTACTGAGGTTCCACTAATTTCGATCAACCAATAACTTCATTTCCCTGACGTCTACTTTTAAAATATGCATGATAGTACTTGGTTTTGCCATCACCATTTTGCAATTAGTTTATATGACTTTTATTTTCTCAAATTAGAAGCTTCATCATATAAATTAAATACATTCATACATGTGTCATAATTTATTACAAAGTGTATTTGTAGTTGTAGTGAAATTGTATGCAAGGATGAACTGTTGAATCTAAATCTCAGAAATCAGATTATGTTTAGTTCTTTGTTTATTAAATTGTGACTCTGCTTCCCATGAAATCATATCAAGTTAGATAAAGTTCACTACTTTCATGAAATTGTAGGTATTTTTCCAATTGTCAAGTAAAAGTTTTTCTAAAAACTATAGAGATTTATTCCAAGTATCTTTGGTTTTAAATACAATTTATAATTCCTTGAATGGTTATTGTGTAAAAATATTAGATTATGAACTGAGAATATTCTTGGAAGGGGAGGAATTGAGCAATTTTAATTGGGTGGGATCCATGGAGAATTAGCAAGCACATGATCAAGTCTTTCATGAAGAAATCCTTTTTATAAGTAAATATAAATACAAAGATTCAAGTGCACTATAAATTATCTTAAAGAAGATATTTTTAGAACATAGAAGCTTCAACGTCTTTGAATAGATTATTGTCTTGTTACTCAATGAATTTTACATGGCATTCAAATTTCCTATGATAAGACAAGGTTATTGAATTTATAAATTTAATCTTGGCAAATATTTCCAGAACAACTTCCTTATAATTGGGTTAGGGTGATCAAAAACTATTGTTAAGTAATATTCTTCATTTACACAACAATCCAAGAATTGGTGATGGCTCTCCATAATGTGATTTGTACATACATTTGATCTCCACATAATCATTTGCCACCATAATAACTCTGAACCTCAATAAGATGAGAAGTAGAGAAACCCAATTTTTTAATAACCTCAGTTGCTTTATGTGAAGATATTCGAGGTTCTAAAATGGCCAACAAATTTGGTCTACATTGAGATATATGATCTTTGACCACATTCATGGCAGTTAGCATATGATACCCCTTACATTCCAAAAATTATTGTTCAACACAAAAATAAGTAGATAAAACTTACAGACAATCTTATACACCCTCATTTTTTGTATCCGCATTGGGATTAGACTATTTTCTAGCCTTGCTTCAAGCTAAATAATGGACGCTTTCATCTTGCCACTTGAAATCCTTGTGCCCTAAAGAAGTATGAGGTTGTGCAACAGGTTGAACATCCATTTGAACTATATTTTCCAATAGTAAAGCAACATTGTCATCCTATACATCATGAAAGATAGCTTCATTGCTTTTGGATTCGGAACACTATGTTTATCATTTAAGTTTGACATGTATTTTCCTTACTTCACTTCATCATTAAGTAACATTTGTGTTGTTTGGATTACGTGTGGGTATATCATCATGGTCAATGTTAGTTTTGTGTTGTGTCGTATTTGTACCAATACAACGGATATTTTTAGTGTAATTATGTATGAGACACTTCTCATCTAAATTTTCACGCAATTGGTGTTGAATTGTTTGTGGATGCCTCAATTCTATGGTTCTCCATATATTCATAGTCCATTGCTTCACATTATTCTTTTTTCATCCACCCAAACTAGAGATAGAGATAAATAATATATGATCTCTAGGAGTCACAAAAAAAGTAAGAATGGATGTAAAACTATAATTTAGATAGTATTTGTAAAAGAATATAGTCTCATTATTTTAAAATTTTTGTGTCATTATTATTTGTATCAACATAAGAAACCTCTCACGGTTACAGGTTGTTAGCATCATCATTGTCAGCATAAATTTTGAGGTATCAATATTTAAATATTGGCTTATGATCTAACATGATGTAATAATACTTGAATCATCACCATATCATGTGGATGTATATTATGATAATATTTAATGAACTTAGGTTATCTAATTAGTTAGAACTTTGAACAATATAAAAAATTAGTTCATTAGGATATACTATCATATTCTTACAAACATTTACAATTCAAAAAGCATAAAATTTTTGATAAATTGTTAATTAGAAACTTAACATGTATGTCTTGTATGATGTGTAGTTTACCAGTTACAAATGTAACTACGGTAAAAAAATTAGTTACCAATAAGAACTAAAGGTTTTTCTCATGTGATGTACTTTATCTTATTCACATATTCATAATTTCATATGTGTATTAGGTGTTTAAAATGATACTAAATGTCAAAGAATTTTGATTTGGAGATATCATTTTGTTTCTTAGACAATAAACAAATTATTTATGGTTGAATTCAATTAAGAAGGATCCAACCCACTTACCATTAGGTCTAGATGAAATGAATATCCTCTGTTATCATAGATCCAAAAAATGTGGTATCGCATCCATCAAAGTTACCATAAAATTTTGCTTTTACTCCTTTCAAACTAGGAATAGTGGAAAAGTAGAGAGAGAGAGATGATAAGATTAGGGTTCAAGACAATCTTCAATAAAAAGTTCTTAAAAGTAAGACATGGTGATTCTCTACAAAGATCCAATCTTTTTGTTAGTAAGAACCCTAATTTTCCACTCCTAAGATCAAATTTAGTGTCGCATGTATCAAATGGGTCAAATGGAGTTCTTGACACACATCTACCATGCGCGTAAAACACAAGTGTATGTGTTGAAGTAATACTAGAATTTGAGTTTTGTGTGTCTATCTTAGGGAATGGAGAGCGTAGAGACTAATACTAACCAAGACAAAATCAACAAAGCTAACAGAAAAGATTGAGTTGATTGATTGGAAAATTAAAAACTAAGATTAATAAAGTGATTCAAGGAATTGTTGTAAAATCAAAGAGATGGATCCTCTCGGTGGATCAATTTTACCATGATGCAATTTATACTTAATTAGTCTATACAAAAACAAAAGAAATCATTTCTTATCAGAATTAGAGATCTCTAGTTCACATCATCCACATTTGTAGTGTAATACATTATTTAATCTAGTCAAAAACATATGTTTGTAGTGTTCAAGTACTAGACTAAATGATTAACAATTTCTCTTTGTACACTTATCCAAGCAATTGTTAGCCCACTTTCACAGTGCATTATTAGTAGTGTAAATAATAATTATTACAACACTTAAATTATCTTTTGAAGTGAAAAAAATCATATGAAGGATGAACATGGTGATCAACATGAACATGACACAATAAATACTATTATCACTAAAATTCCAAGCATCTCACTTCTAGACAAACATTCTCAAGTACAAATTAACATGGGTCTAATCTGAGTCCTAGAGAAGAGGGGGTTAATTAGCCCCACAAATTGAATATGGTATCTAGTAGATTCTGGAGGAGGACTAAAACATGAATATAATTATATGGAAATGAGCAACAATAAATGATGGTAACCGCGTTCGATGATGGGTGTGAATGGATGATGTATTGGCCTCTAGATATCTTCTTAAAGGTGTCGAGATACTATTTTTAGCATGTTTTTCCCTTTTCCTCCCTCCTTCTGGTCTAGGATCGGCTACCCACTTCTCTTCAATGTCCTCTTGACATCCGTTATGACTTGTTTGATCATAAAAAGATACAATTTTTTTCTTAGGTTAAGAGTTTTGATCATCTGTCTGGATCTGTAGTAGTGGGTGTTCCAAGTGAAGTCCATTGTGACATGATACCACGGTCTTGCAAAAGGTCCTCAAACTCTTGGCTTAAGTATTCTCCACCTCGATTAGAATGAAGTGTGTTGATACTTTTACCAAGTTGGTTATGTACTTCATTCATGAAATTCTTAAACTTTTCAAGGGTTTTTGACTTATGTTGTGTCAAGTAAACATAACCATACATGTTGCAGTCATTAGTAAAGGTAATGAAGTACTGATAACCACCTCTAGCATTTGTTCGAAAAGGGCCACATACATAAGTATGTATGACTCTTAATAGATCACTTTCTCTCTCATTGTTACCAGTAAAAGGAGCCTTTGTCATCTTGCCCAATAGACAAAACTCACATGTCTCTATTGGTTTGAAAATAAAAGAGTCTAGATAACCATCTTTATGGAGTCTGGAAATGTTTTTCTGATTTATGTACCCTAGACGACAATGCCAAAGGCATGTTTAGTTTGAGCTATCGATATTTAGTTTTTTTGAATTTATATTATACACACTTTTCTTCAGATCTAACAAGTATAGACCATAAGACATCGACCATTCTTTATAATAAAAAATTGAACCCATTCTTGTCCAAAAAGATACATATATGATGTTCCTATGAATGGTGGGTACATAATAGCAGTTCTCTAATTCTATTATAATTCTACTTGAAAGAGATAACTCATAGGTTTCAACTGCACTAGCAGCAACTCTTGCTCTATTAGCAATGCACAGTTCAACCTCACATTTTTTCAAAGGTCTACTTCTTTTCAAATCCTTCACATTTGAGCAAATGTGTGATCCACATCTAGTATCTAGTACCCAAGATGAAGAAGTAGCGAAGATAATCTCAATTATGTATATACATGAAGTAGGTATCTCTATCCCTTACTTCATCTTCCTCAATTTCTTTAAGTGAAAAGGACATATTCCTTTTGCACTTACCCCCTCTCCTTATCTTGAGTACAGAAGACTTGGACTTCAGCTTGGCCTCAAAACATTTCTTAGCCTTGCCTTTTCCCTTGGATTCTATTTCGTTGATCATCATCGTGGGTTTGTCCTTCTTCATTTGTGCTTTAACATTTATCAACATGCCAAGCAATTCAAACAGTAGTTTAGCCAAGTTATTCAAGTGATAGCACTCGATAAACTAACTATATGATTTAGGAAATGATTCTAGAATCATATACATGGCCAACTCTTAACCTAAAGGGAATTCCAAACTCTCCAAATGTTCCATATGCCCAATCATATTGAGCACATGGGACTCTATTATATCTCCCTCTGTCATTTTGCACTCAAATAGAGATTTGGAGACATTATACCTTTCTTACTTTACATGATTCTTAAGATGTGTTACCATCACGAGAATATCCATGTTTTCACGATTTTTATGCAACTCATAGTTCATACAGCCCAACATAAGATTTTTGATGTTTGCAACATTATTGGCATTCTCCAAGTAAGCATCCATTTTAGCCTTAAGTGCATTTGGAGTGAGTTCATCTAGCACTGGTGTTTTAATGACATAGAGCTTGCACTCATGATTGAGAATGTTTCTCAAAGTCCTGAATCAGTTATGGAAGTTTATCCCATTTAGTTTGTCCATCTCAAGGACCGATGGCAATGATAATGTGTTTTCTATTTACTTTTACAAAGGTAAAAATTGGCATTTTGTCAAAACACTTTTGATTTAATTTGATAATATTTACGATATTATTTGTCCTTTAATTAATTAATGCTCCAACTATTTTGTTCAAATTGACATCCCTCACTATCAATTATGAATATTGCAGCGTAGAACCTCCTATTGAGCCAAGATCCACATTTCATCAAATCATGAGTCAGCTTTCATTGATCACCCATAACTTGACTAATTAGGTAGGAAACTTTTTCCAATTGCATCTAAATGCAAGTCTTGGATAGATGGTGTGCATAATTCCTTGTCACAATCTATATGTATGCCTCTAGGCACTTAATCTCATTAAGTCCGCCTAGTTTAGCATGGCTTAAAATCCAACACGACAGAATATGCAACCTGCTTTGGCAGACCCACATATCTATCATCACACTTCTACAAGATAGACGGTGCACCAAGCGTTGGCGTAACATGTGCTTAGTCAATCAATCTTTTCATGAGTGTTGCTTATGAAAAGCATGTAAGACTTAATATTTCTTGAGAGATTTGTAGATAAATACATATACATATCCAATCGCCACATACTTATAATATGTAAACATGCTACATCTACAAACAAAACATGCAATCATAAAACATATGAGTGATGGTTATGGTCATACTAATGTAAATCTTTGAAGCCATAAAAAATTACTACCACCTAAGATTATACATCTCATGAATCACCAGTACTTAAAAATATGTTGTAGGAATAAATCGGTCGATTGGTTGGACCCTCCAGTCCCTTACTTGGACTTCTCGATTGGTCAATTGGCTTTCATCGGTCAGTCGACTGGCTCTGGCTCATGCAGTTGACTAAACTCCTCCAGTCGATTAGTTGGGCCTCCAGTTAATAGATTGGTTCCTCCTGTCGACTGGCCTCCTCAGTCCTCTAATGGATCGACTCAACTTCCCAGTTGGTCGACTCACTTGATGCAATATGGATTCTCTTTCTCAAAATAGAAATTAAAAATATCATATTCCTATTAACTTATTACATTGTAAAAGGGAAACCTCATTTTACACTCGAGGGGATTATAGGAAGGAGATCAGTAATTTACATTTGGAAAGAAAGAGAAAGACTCAGTATGCAAACTAAATAATAGTAGGAAAGAAACCAAACAACCAAGCATGCACATCCATAGTGGTTTTGTCCATAACTACGCATACATCCACCATCAAAACATTTCTAGGGTGGTTTTCTTATAGATTGCATGTATATATCATATCATATATACATATATATTGGGAGTGTATGTAGTATATAATTGGATATGCACATTAATCCTTTTAAATATTCAGATTGTATGCAATAAAATAAATTCACACATCAATTTAAATCATGATACATCATAGATTGATGTGGCTCTGATACCACTGTTAGGAAATTGAGCAACAGAATTGGCAGTAGAAATAAAAACTTTATACTTGAATCACGAACCAGAAGATCGTGCCAACAATGATGTATTTCGGAAAGAGGGTTTGTGAGGTATATACCTGGTCATAGAGCAAGTCTAGTGACACTCCTCACAATGACGTGCTTCTTTCTCAAGAAGCACTCAAACGGTTGTCGGCAATGGCCTCCTGGAGTAGCACCACGAATGACAGTTGACAACATCCTCCTAGTGTGGTAGCAACAGCCTTCGCGCCTCTATGTAGTCCACGTAGACCATTGAGAACTCCTCACTATGATTGCTAGAGCCAATAGGAAGGAGTTTGTCCCATCATTGTTTGCATGCTAGCGCGTACTTGTTCTCCCTGACTATCTCTCCCTTTTGTAGGTAAAACTTGCTCAGTCTCTCATGTTACCACAACTACGAGAGCACAATGTTTGTCAGGGTTAGTTGTATATTCTGAAAGTCTTGACTACCCCTCTAATTATATGAGGGCTAGGGTCAGGATTTAAATATCAACTAGGAGTCAAAGAGATGGATTTTCACGAATTTTTAGCTATTGCCGCAAGTCGGTCGACACACACCTCAGACAATCAAATCGCACATGAATCGACCGATTGGAATGTTTTCTTATCACCAATCATATTGGCTTTCAATGCAACGATCAATGCACAACATGACATTAGCATCAATCCTTGACTCATTCTTACTAATGGTCCAGTTGGGCGACTGGAATTCTGAGTTGCTCGACTCAACACTTGAATGGTCGACTCAACACTTGACTCAGTCGGCTCATGTTCCCAGTCATTCAATTTTCAGGCAATGTTCAGTTGCTTGACTCAATATTTGAATCGATCGCCTCGACGTTGGAATCAGTCAACTCACATTCTCAGTCAGTCAGTTTTCAATTAATGTTGTTTAAATGTCATACCTAAACACTTTAATAATCAAGTTAAACCTTATACATGAGTAAACTCCTGTTCTAGGTGTACCATATATGTGTGACCCTATGGATCCCAAGTTACATTGGTAGTGAACGTCCATAACTAATTTATGACATCACAAGCAATGAGCAGTATCTAGCAACACATCATTTCTACCCAAGTAATTATAAAGTTGGAAGTGATTAGTGTTATTGTAATCATATAGTTCCTCTATCTCTAATATTTGAATTGAACTCGAGGCATGGAATTGTCATCCTCTTAATATTCAATCCATTTTCTTGAACTAGAGCAGATTGTTGAGATACATGTGAGCTCAATATCATGTATTGACTCACATGAGCATGGTCATGCATTTCTCAGTCTTGCTTATCAAGTGGCCAGGATATCGACTCTAATAGGAGTGGCAAATCTCATCTACATCACTCACAGTCAATCCCCATGTGTCATAACATACTCGAATATCACTTGTATGGTAACCCTTATTCAAGGTTACATTGTATGGTGTCAAAGTATATAGAACTACATGTGACTTCAGGTGTGAGAACTAATTCAGGTGTGAGAACCACAATCACCACTATCACTATGAGAGCTAATTCTGACTATCATTCTGTGGTTTCCATGTATCACTCTCAAGGTGTGTCTGCCTAGTACACTATTCTCTAACAAGTACCTATGTGCTTGACTTGATATCTCATATCATGACTAATGAGACTATGTCATTAGTCAATTACACATTCTAGTCTTATGTATTAATGTTGTCTATTTTGCTTCCACACTAATATCTGAAGAGGGACATAATAAGAATGTATGTACTCTTATTTTACATATGATCTCATTGTCGAGGTCCTAAACCTAAAGTCATATGTCATTGAGTGACATCATTATTTAGACATTTATTATATTATATCATTATCTCATAATTGAATAAAATAGAATAAACATAATTTTCTTTTATTATTATCAAATCACTTACATCATTCCACATTACAATCATCACATTATTGGCTCTCTATGCATACATACCAACACGTTCAACCTCATTTTCTTAAAGGTCTTGAGTGGCATGATATTTATGTTTTCTATAGTCATATGAGAGAATCTCCAAATTGAAATTTACTTATAGAGCATGGTATGTTAAAAAAACCCTAGATATATTGGCGTTTCTTTAGCAATCTTCTACAAGTCAGCGTGCTCACCTCTTCATGAACCACTACCACATTTAAATATGTTATCTGCCTCTTCTTATTGTTAATATCTTTTAGGAATTTTCTGTAAGAAGGATCTTCTCAATGGATTCCATCAAAGGGAGGTTGACATGTGAATTAAAAAATATATTAAGGAACTTCTTGAATTGTTGATATACTTTGGTCTTCTATCCTCTATTAGGAAATAGAACCGATACCACTAGCTAATATTGGTGAGTGGTTTGTAAATGGATTTAGATGTTTTGTTTCCCTCTAAATCCTCACTAGGGACATCCTCCTCTAGCACTATGATTTGATCCCTTATCTCAATAGTTCTGGCTCTAAACCTTGGAACCATATACTCCCCTTTCCATAAGAGAAGAAAAATAACTCCAACTAAAAAACTATCAATATTCAGAGTATCACAACTTTCCACAAAGTTGTTGATGTGTTGCACTGGGTCATTTTATTGATGTGTCTATATAATGCCTTATACTTCACCAAAGCCACTAAGTTTGAATCTATTTTGTAACTACCCACATTCACAACTTGTCATTTAATCAAACCCAATTGTTTAGTGGAAAAGGATACATGCCTTAATTCTCTCCCATATTGTCTGCTCCTCCTCTTCCCCTGCATGATCATCATCATCATTGTGGTTATACATTTCTTGTTCAACCTCTAGTTCTTTTGGGTCAATTATTGGTTCTTTTTTATTCTTCAATTTTACTACTTGTGCTCATGGTGGTGGTGGGGATGAGCTTGGATCTTTATACCTAGTGGAATGAGCGCAGTCCATAAAATAGTACCTTATAATAAAAAAATGTGAGAATCACAAGCACAAAAATGTGAAAATAATAGTTTTGCAATAAAGATTGAGTAGAAATAAAAAGAAAAAGAAAGAGTAGCCTATGAGGAATGGTCTTAGCACTCATAGATCTAGCATTGCCAATTCCCAGACAACAACGCCAAAAGCTTGACACGTGTTTACCATGTGTACAAAATGCAAGTGTACATGTTGAAGTAAACTAGAACTTGAGTTTTGGGGGTCAAACTCAGGGAATCAGGAGGCTAACCAAGACCAAATTACCTACATCGTTGGAAAAAATTGAGTTGGTTGATTGCAAAAATAAAAACTAAGATTAATAAATTGATAAAGGAAATTATTGTAAAATTAGAGTGATGGATTCTTTGGGATGATTTGTTTCACCACTATTCACTTTATACTTGATTTCAAACTATCCAAAAACCAAAAATCTTTGTTGATAAGGATTGGGGATCTATAGTTTGCATCACCTCTTTCTCAATACAATACATTATCTAATCTATTTAAAAACCCACTTTTGTAGTGTTCAAGTTAAAGACTAAACGACTAATGATCTTTCTCTAGATACATAACCTCACAATTGTTAGCCTGCTTTTGCAGTCTATTATTATTAATGTTAATGATATTTTTTTCAACACTTAAACCCATTTTTGAAGTGAAAAAGAATTTGAAGCGTGAATAAGGTGATCAATCATGAACATGGCACAATAAACCATATTATTGTTAAAATTTCAAGTGATGTAATTTATTCCTACATAAACATTATCAAGTACAAATTAACACTGGTCTACTCCAGGATCCTAGAGAAGATGGTATTAATCATGCATACTGAACATGGTATCACAGTATATTTTGGATGAGAAGGAAAAGATAAAAATGACTAGATGGAAATGAGGAACAATGAATAATTATCCATTCCGAAGATGGGTGCTAATGCATGATGTTTCGACATCCATATGGATCCTTGAAGGTGTTAGGGTGATCTTTTTTCCATGCTTTTATCTTTTCCTCCCTCCTCCTTCTGATCTAGGGTTGGGTATCCACCATTCTCTGGCGTCCTCTTAAAGATCATCATGACTTGGATTTTATAGAACCCTAAGCCAACATGGAAAGATATGGATCGTTGATTTTATATTAAGAATCATGATCATCCATACTTTTATGTCAGTGGAGCCGACATAGTCTGTGAAACCAACTCCTCTAATTCGTTGTCTGATCAAAAGTGTTTCGATACCACTAACAAGGGTGTCAGTGATACCAAGTTGTTATAGATAATCATGGGGTGCCATTTCAGTGCTCTCAATTTGTCTCATAATTTTCCCATTCTTTATGCTCTCAATGGTACCAAGATACATCTCGGTGGTACTGGCTTGTTGAATATCCAAAATCTTAGTTATGCAAAGCTTTCATTAGGTTGAGATATAAAATTATAATTTCATGTAAAATTATTTAACTTTGTTAAAATGATGCAAAAGAGTCTCATCGGCTAGTTATGCAAAATATGAATTGAAAACACATATCTTGGAGAATAAATATCATGACAAACAATAAATGACATACAAAATAAAGATAGATTTGTGTGCATTAGTTCTACAAATGTTAGGGGTACTTGTAGGGGATATAGTTCATCTTTTCATATCATTTCCTACACATCGTATTTTTTGTCCCATATTTGTGATGACTATAATAAATTCATGCTACATTTTGAATCTAAAATTAAACTAACCAACCCAAAAATTATGTTGTATTGAAACTTATTCTAAGACATTGATGATTAAATGACTTGTGATTGCTAAATCTAAACTTCATCGTGGATTTTTCTTTGTGATAAGGATCCAACTCTCCCTCCTTTTGTCTCAAATCAACCTTTCTAGAGTGGCTTGTTACAAGACCCTGATGACTAACCCACTTCAAAAAACTTGTTTGTGGCAACAATTTCACTTTGATTCTATTTATTGGAAAAAGATAGTAAGCTGCTCACTTAGTATGATGACCTAGATTAAGTCACTGATTTGGTTGTGATGATTGGGTGCTTTTTCAACAAAAGAAACTAAAATGATAAAGATTTGAAACTAAAAAAGAGATAACAACGAACTTCTTGGTATACCAACTTAGTTTGAAATATCAATCTAGTCTTGACGGTTGGATGCCTTGATTTAAAATTAGACAAAGTTCCAATGTTCCCCAAATGTGAAAAGCTAGAATTCTTTCATATGGAAACAAGAGGTATAGTTGTGCTTAAAATGAGGATTGCATAGGTGGAAGTGAAGTCACTAGAGATTGTTATTTGGGGGTAAATCTTATGGATTTGGGCATTTTTTTAGGATGTGGGGGAGAATGAGGTTGTCCATCTCATTTGAAAGAACCATTATTTTTATATATAGGATTTTTCATCATGTCAACCAACCTATTTGACAACAAAAATTAAAGTTTGTTCAATTCTTTTTGAGTCTTAGGGAGCCCAGCTCCCTCTCCTCCTCAAACAGGTGACAGAGCCCGGATGACCCAAGGAGTTGGTAATTACAGTGCGCTCAGGGGGATTCGAACCCGGGTCCCCCAGGGAGGACAAGTCAGACCGAACTACCTGAACCACACTAGCCGGGTAAAGTTTGTTCAATTCAAATTCATCATCTTCAACGCATGAACTTTTCTTTGAATCTCAGTTTGGATTTTGTTGCTTGAGGAGTTGTGGTTTAATCTTTAAGTGGTTTGACAAACTTAGTTTATACTATCTTTTATGCCCACTTTTACGGTTCGTATTGCTCCAAATTCTCAATTTTGACTACATATTATACTTGTAACCGCGTGTGTTTTCTGTGATTTCGTTTAATTGAGTATATTTCAGTGCAGATCTTATGAGTCATCTAGAGCTCATGATCTTTAGCACTGACTTTGGGATGCTATAATACTTGATTCAACATTCCCTCAATTGGACACGACACGATCATCCCATAGCACGATGTTTCCTAGTCCAAGAACCAACCCGGCCTTCCCAACATTATACGTGGCACACATCTGTACTTCAGCTGGAGCAGATGTGTCTATCCAAAGAGACACAGCCAATTTCAGCAACTATAGACATGACGTGCCATCCTCAAGAATGATGTGTCCCATCATAGTGGCAATTGGTTGAATCAACCAAAAACACATGATGTCTCTGGCAAGGCAACGACACGACGTGCAATTTCAGCTCAAAATAACCATTGACACAGCGTGTCAATCCCATGACACAACGTGGAATGGCTATTAGCCCCAACCTTTGATAACTATCGAGAGACACATCGTGCCTCTACCGAAAAAGGATGTCCTCTCGAATTTGTACAAAACTATAAATATCAAAGAACAATTGCGAATAGTATTTTATCTTGTTGTAACTTGGAGAAAAGAGGATAATACAAGAGGAGCTAAAAGGAAGAATAGAGAAGAGGAAGGGGAGGATACTCTCCTCTCTTGGTGGAATAAGTTCCTTGTGCAGCTCCATTGTAGAGAATCCACTCTCTACAAAAGTTGTATATCATTTCTTCCTCTCTTTTCCTCTATTTTCCATTTCTACTCCATGGAATCTGTGGGGCACTTGACTTGCATACTTGTTGTTGAATCCTCTACAAAAGTTGTATATCATTTCTTCCTCTCTTTTCCTCTATTTTTCCATTTCTACTCCATGGAATCTGTGGGGCACTAGACTTGCATACTTGTTGTTGAATCCCTAATGCTCATGGAGTATTACCCTTCGTATTTGGTGTATTATTGGCATCCATTGGTCATGTGATGAAAACATGACAGTTATATTTTGGATCTTGTTCTTTATTTCTCTAGTTGATTCTTAGAGAACATGTCTACCTTCCCTACTTTGTCATACTTAGAAGAGATAAAAATTTAGGGAGCAGCAATTACAGTTCTAATTATCTGTTGCATGACAGCGAATAGGACTTATTGCATGATTGTCTCCTTGCGTATGTAATTAAGGTTGGTTATTATTAGTTTTTGAAATATAGGAAAGCTCGTGGTTATTAGTTTATAGAAGTCAATCTTACTATCTGATTGTTTATTAGATGGAAGACACTAATCACATCTTTGAGAGATATGACAAAAAAAGAAAATCAAATATGTTCTATGTGTTCATTATATGGTTAATGGATGCCGTGACACCAATACTCTCTTGACTCTGGTAAAACCGAAAGTAATTTCATGGCTTGTTTAGATAATTTAGCTTAACTTCAAGTAAATATCTTATCGCCGAATCATTTAATTAATTAAACCGAATTGTTTCATATGAATTGGTTCCTTGCGGAGGCAACATTGCACATAGTATAAATTAAAAAGAAGAAATAAAATGGCAGTGCATCACCTACTCCAACTACTTGACGACGGTTAATCTCTTGAACAACGGTATTAGGGGTGTCAAGCAGTTTCAGATCGGTTCTGGGTCAAACAGCAACCGAATTGATACAAAATAGCTCAAACCGGAACTATCCAGTAACCAATTTTCTACAAGGTGGGATGTCTAAAATCACACCCTGTTTCATGTGTAACCCGGAATCGAATTTAAATCATATAAATTTATTAATTTCATATGACATAGTAGTTTATACATTAGAACTTGTATTGTCTAAATTTGTCGAATCCAGGTTGAACTAATCACCACCCAGAACCAACTTGTTTCAATTCAGACATCAACACCCAAACTTGACAAAAATGCAAGACCAAAACCGATCTTTTCTTGGTCGAGATAGAATACACGGCAGACAAAATTTGATACCCCTAAATACTATTGACTATTCCTTGATCCATTCTATATCTCTTCCTGTAATAGCACGTTGGTTGAGTAAGCCCATTCAACCCGAATAATGTTCCAGTTTAAAAATTGACAACCAGTTAGACAGTTGGAGGCCTCTTCACTAAAGAAGCCCATACCAGACTGATTTCATGTGCGTTTATTCACTTTTATCTCATCATTTTCTCTTTTCTTTGTTTTTTCCTTTAATTGTGTGATTATTATTGTTCACTCCTGCTTTATTTCCAAAAAAGAACTTTCATACGTAGTTCACTACCCAACACCGACTTTATCGGGCTCAAAACATCGGGAATGTATCTCGTAAGACTTGTCTTTAGATATAGGCAAGGATGTCAGACACATTATTATCATTGTAGTGACGCTTATGAGGTGACGGCTGCCCGACGGCCAGTCATCTTATGAATGGGCTTTCTCTGTGGACAATATTCTCTCGTTATTAAGCAATTACCAAACTAAATAACTAGAGATATAGTTCAATACGAATATGCGGCCTACCAAACTTAATAATAATCTGACAATAGCATTTTACTTGACCCGTCCGCAACTAAGAAAATACACAGCTGTTACGTACATTGGCGCCACGGAAGCCTTCCTGTAGATCAAATAACATAAGTGGTTGTATTGCCAGTTTATTGTCTCGGAAGCCGATAAACAAGAGAGTTAGGTGGCTACTTATAACAACAAAACTGTACTCTTTCATCTTCTATCTAGATAATTTCTGATGTTACACTGGCATGAGTTGTTCTGCAAATGTATTTACTAAAACAAATTGAGGCCCAGAATATCACAAAAATGTGACAAAAGATGATGTTTGCTGAATTATTTAAAAGGATCTGGCCAGATTAATAGGTAAACATACGCATATCCTTGTATACGCTCAGTGTTCAAATGTGAGTATATACGAGTGAGTACTATTCTTATAAACGAATTGCGAGTTATCACTGGAAAAAAAACTGAGATTGTTACTACATCCCCATACCGCTGAGTTCTGGGGAGGTCTAGAGCTTATAAGGTGTGTGGTCCCTTCACCCATTGCCAATTGGTTTTGGGTTGAATATCACACATTCTAATATGATATCAGAGCGGACCCCACGAGACAAGTGTGTGGACCACACCCTACCTAAAAAAAAAAGAACAAATGCAAACACACAAAAGTGGTTGCACTTGAGGGTGGATGTTAGAATAGTCTCATACCGCTAAGCTCTGGGTAGGTCTTGGAGCTTATAAGGTGTGTGGTCCCTTCACCCATTGCCAAATGGTTTTGGGTTGAATACCACACATTCTAATACAGGACAATCACAAAAAAAAAACAATTTGGAACATCGAAATCCAAACAAAAAGACAACTGACGGGCGTACCAGTCTATCAATACCAAAAGTGTATATTTTAATCTCGCTCCTGAAAGTGTATACATGATAATCCAAAACATTTTGCTAAAATAGTAGAGAATATGCCCCGATTTCATTAATATGTAAGTTTTATTTATATAGTAGAGAATGTAGAATATACAACATTTCTAGGATCTTCTCGATAACATTAAGAACATAAAATTCAGATAGCAAGCAGCAAAAGCTGCTTAAACATGAAAGAAGAAAGTATTCCCGTTCCATAAATAATTATATTGACAACTACCACAAAACATGGAGTTCCTCTGGTCCCAAGTATGACTGAGGCGAAATGTTATAGCCGGGAAATGACCTGGTTCTTTGGAGCACTCTGCATCAAGATCGCAAGTATATTTTACTAGGCATGAAAGCTAAGCAATATGCACATGAAATATTGCAAAAACTAAAGGAAATAATGCATACCAATGGAACGCCTCTTGCAGCTCTTTCTGACAAATAGGAACAGGGCTTGAAAAATTCACCATAAATTTTGGATAACTCCTCAAGCCTCGAGCATATATACTTTGCACCATAGGAGTCCGCCCAAAACATCACACCACCTCTGGTAGCCAAAGACCATGTTAGAGCAATATGCCCAATTTTTAATTCAAGAAACTTGCGATGAAAATGAAGACATGAATACCAACCTATAAGGAGGGAATCCCATTCCCATAATTGATGCAATGTCAAGATCTGATGCTTTAACAGCAATGCCCTCATCCAGAACGCGACATGCTTCATTGACCACTGGGAAGAATACAATTTCGATTATGTCCATATCCTTCAAGCTCGCGACCTACATATAAGAAGAGGAAATGTTGAGGGTTAACAACCAGTTAAACTACAAGACTTACAGAGGCCATATGATTTCCCCATGGAATGATGGAAGACTGCAGCACTTTTTCTTGAAAGAACCAAAATGGTTCACTTTTATTAAACCAAACAGAATCTATACTAGAAGACAAAAGGTCCACATAAATTAAAACATACCCCCCCCCCCATAGAAGAAAAAACAAATCAGAAGCCACAAACCCAGCCATTATATCATGCATGTGCCAAACCACCCTCACAACAAGAGATTCGATTGCTTTCAATTTCAGTCCCGATACATGTTTCCCCTGTTTTTAAGTCTACCCTTTACATCAAAATATTTGTCTCGAGCAGTAACAAGAATTTCAGTCTCCCTTCATCGCCGTCAACAGAGATCCTTATATCTTTACCCAAATATATAACACCTTGCCCACCATTTGTCTATCACAGCCACAGGGGTAACCCACTCAAACATTATGTTATTGTTGTTCTTGAATAGAACCTCTTCAGGATATGATCTTTGAATAAAACCACCCATCCATACTCCCCTTCTATATTATATTACAAGCAAAGGCTTTAGTGAGAAACCAAAAGTGCCCGACCCCCACCCCAAAAAACTAAAGCCTCCTCTGTGATCTACCCCTTATCTTCGACAATCAAATAGATTTTGACAATGGTCTTCCTATATCACAGAGGACTCATAGATTCTTTGGTGCTGGCTACCCGCACTTCATAGGGTCCAGGCCCAAGAATCCTTAACCCCCAAAATATGTTGAACACCCACAGTTGACACATGGAAGACCTCCAGGCAAAATATCCAGAGAGCACCCACCCAGTGCTATCAGACAAAGGCTAGCTAGCAGATGAAAACCCCTTCCAAAATGCATCAATGTCGCAAAGTACAAAGCACATTTGTGATATTGCGGAAATTTGCATAGAGAACGTCTTGGTTCAAAATCTTGCTTGTCATCCGACATATAGAAAGCTCTTGAAGATCATGGGAAACACTGTATTTGTAGACTCCATGTGTGGATCAAAGGTGTCATTGCCATTCTGCTGGGGATGTAATCAAAGGTTTCAAAGACGTCAAGTGTGTATTTGCAGTTGAGAAAATAGATGGTAAAATCCAGCGGCACCAACACACGACAGATTGAAGACGACCCCCCTCAATCCTTCCCAATGTTTCTACAGCATTCCCTTATGATTAAATACCTTTTAAGAAGAAAAAGCTCATCTCTGCAATATAAAATATTCTTCTAGCAAATTTCAAGTTTTAGATTGACTGAATCATATATTTCTATGATGTTTATTACAATACTAAAATACAATCCCCTCTACATGGACCTCGTCAATAAAGATTAGAAAAGGCTCAATGTCCAAGTTCTCTTAGTGTACACTAGAAGATGCAGAAAGCCACTTCTAATCAGCAGTTTGAAGTTAAGGAATTCGCCTGGGCTTGGGAGCAAAAGCACCATAAGGGCCTTGATAGATGCCTAGATTTAATAGCACCTTGTTTTTTTATAGCACCCTAGATCCTCTTTATGGGTGTCCTTCGACCAAATGTTAGGGTGTGCCTCTATCATGGGCCACATTGATTAGGGGGGCAGCTGCAGTTTCTAAGTTAGGATTATATATCCTTACTAAGGGCTTAAACCATATTTGTCAAGGCGCTCGCCTAGGCGCGCCTAGGCGAGGACGCTTTGTTTATAATGCTACAATGACCTAGTTTTGTGGGGCTGGTTGCATATTCACTTATTTTAATGTTTGATATGGCTACACCAATGTTCAAAATTAATAGTGTTGCCTATTTTATGTACCAAATATCACTTTTAAATGGATCTAATACTCTTTTTTGGGTTTGACTGGATCTAATACTTTTTTTGTTTGACTGGATCTAATACTCTTAGTACACATTTGATTTTTCTTAGTTGCACCTTCAATTCAGATTGTACTAAGTAGCTATGCTATGAAGGATAGTGATTACATTGCTTAATACTTGTAGCTATGCATGACAATCAATATATATTTATTTGTTGATCACTCTCTTACATTCTTTACAATAACTCTTTTTGTGTTTCTTGACATTATTGTCAATGATAATTTATTAGAAATGTAATTGGTTATTTTTTCATACTATAATATATATATATGGGGAGATCGACTATAAATATGTAGATAACTACATATATAACTATACAATGTGTGTATATGAGGAAAAACCATGACACATGTATATATACATAAAATATATACATAAATTATTATTTTTAAAGGCCGCCTAGGCGACGCCTGGCTCGCCTAGTCGCGCATTGGCGCAAGGCGTCCAGCCCCAACGCCGTGTCGCCTTGCCGCCTTAACAAGTATGGCTTAAACCATAAATTATCAAATAGCCTGTAGTGAGGGTAGATTTCATTCAGATAAACAATGTATCCTGATCTAATTATACATCACCATGTTTAAAATATGACAAGTTAGGATATGAAACAATTATTTCTCAACAAACTTATCACAAAATGACAGAAGATCTTATAAGGCTGGCTGTTGTAATTGAGTGTCTTCTTTTATCACATGGCTGACAAATTTTTAACACACAACCTGACTAAATATTTCAGTTTTCGGATGACACTTTTCTTCTTATCATTGTTGCCGGCCGGTCTAACTGATCACAGATTCATTAGAAACATGTGTGATGGGGAAAGTGTCATGTTTGTTAAGGCTGGCCCTATCGTACTAGCCACATCAACAAAAAGGCTCCATCGGATCAAAACAATCACTCTATGAAGAGGTATTGAATTTGGCTGAATATGTTAAAAATCATCATCGTGTATCTTGATTCATTTAAATATCATGATATAATTCGTATTATCAGAAAACATCATGGATTTTTATGGAAATTTCCCTTATGTTGAAGGCACTCTTCTCTTACATAGGAAAAGATAAGAGAATATTTTTCTGATGCCTATGCTTCAAAGGCATCCAGTCCCCACAGACGCCATGTCCCCTCTGACTACTATGGAATTCAGATGATGTAGACTTACATTAATGCATTTACACAAAAATTTCATGAGACATACCTTGGGGTCAGGCTTCACTCCAGAAAAAATTCTTGCCTTTTCAATGTACTTCATTACTTCTGGGTCAGGCTTAGCTCTTCGTTTATCATCATAAATGTAATAGCCCTTGCCGGAAGCCTCACCTGCATAGTGAAGAGAACAAACATAACAAAAGGTTGCTTTTACAATTAGTTCATAAAGAATCAGCCATTTAAAAAATAAAATTAATGAGGTAGATTGTTAGAGCTTATAACATGGCTACAAGTTAGCCGCACCTGTCCGCTTGTCCTCCATCATGAATGAGAGGACCATTGACTTATAGCATCTCTCTGGAAAATTTTCAACATACTGCATACCGGTTGCCATGGCAACTCCGAAACCAACCAGATCCCCCAGTCTGATAAGAGCATAAAACTAGGAATTTCAGAAGAACGTTATCAAGATAAAATATTGCAACATAAAGCTACTAACGTACAAAAATAACAAGAATTGAAACAATGCATTCGATTATAATCTATCATGATGTGTTTGTTTTCCTTGGTGATATCAACAACTGTAGTAGTATATATGTGACCGGAAGACCCCTCTCAAAGTAAAAAGTATGTTTTATAATTTAAATAGGAACGAATGTTGAGCAGTGAGGTAACAGGGTCTCAACAAGATGAATGTGGCTGAAATATGTATCCTGAGATGGAAGTGTGGAAGACAAGGATAGATCGCTTCAGAAATGACTATAAATTAACTTGGAAGAGCACAGGAGAGATTTTGAATCTTAACACCTTGATCAGAATATGACCCACAATACAGCTGACTTTAAAAAAAGGATCCATGAAGATGACCCCAACACGGTTAGGATTGACAATGATGATGATGATAAAGATCAAACACTGAGTGGTCTGTTAGTGATATATTGAGTTGCTATGTTTTCTGTTTTAAATTGTATTTTCACCCGTTATTTCAGTTACTGCTGCTTTTTCTTTTCTTTTCCCTTTTTTTGAGGGGGGCATTTATAAATATCCAATTCCACATGATTCAAGTACTTAGTGAATGATTTAATGTCATATTCTTTATACTAACTAAAGTTTGGGCGTCACAATGCTAGTTACCATGTTCCCTTTGTTAAAAAAAATGTCATATTGTCCAACACAGGAGCTCATTCTTTATTCCAGATTTCTAAACGGTTTTTGGATATAAATTCAACTTATTAATGTCAAATTGTAACAATTAATATATGTAGGATTAAAAATTTAAGAAGAAATAAGTCACCTAGGAAATCGCATACCAAGTACCAAGTGTGCTAAGGCCATTACCTAACCACATTGACGAGTACGCAGCCAATCAAAAATCTTATAAGAGGAGAAAGCAATTAAGATATAATTCTAAAAGAACCTCATTTTTGCCAAAACACTGCAAAAAAAAAAAAGACCAACAAGGTTCACACCACACGGAAACTTGGAATTGGAGAAAAACAGATGGATGATACTATTCCTTCTTTTACTCTAAACTATAGTGTTTTTTCCTCATGTGGATTCCAACACAGAAAATTGTGTAAGAATCATTGAAAAGTAAGGGCCACAGGCCCACAAGTAAATCTGTTTTTAAATGAACTTCCACTTTGCTTGATATTGTACATTTCTATTATTTTCTTCGTTGAGTGTTGAATTGGACTCCCCAGTCCCCATGACCCTTTGGATACCTTTTTTTCATGGGTCAGATACGGGTTGGATGATAAATTAGATGGGTAGAAATGGGTATCGCTTGATTTTACCCACTTGTTATCCTTAATAATTCAGCGTGGATAGGTGCATTTCTATGTGATTGGCACCGGATTATTTGTTGCTTTAACTATTCATATAACTTAGTTATGCCAATTGATTTAACAGTCAAAGTTGCTTCACGGACAAGGAGACAGTATACTATAACGGGGATACTTATATTGCTGTTCTGGAGTTCACACTTGGTATAGAATGAAATAGGACTATATTCTCCTATAAAATTGATACCTATACAATCTTGTTCCAACCAGAACTACATTTGACAATAGTAAAATCTAAGATTACTCAATGATGTGGATGATTGATGCAACTCATTCCTACATAACTTTCTTCAAACGGCAAACGAGTCCTTGAGGAACATTAACATGTTTATGGAATTGAAATCTTCAAAGATACTATTATTCAAAGTTATAGACAAAACAAATATGGCGCTATGAGTCTCATAATAATATTATAAAAAGCTTTCCTAAGACCATCAAGTAGATACCCTAAAAGGGTCCATCCTTGGTTTTTACTGGTGTAACAATGAAGAACACTTTAACGCATAATAAGGCACATTTTTTGAAACTTGCTTAATGGGTACACCGACACAGGGAATTATCTACGCACAAGTGATATTAAACTTAATCATAAATTCTTACTATGCCAAAACTAACAAGTTATCATTTTGCATACAAATAATACCTGAATGGGCCCATTGGCATTCCAAATTTAGTAATAACACGATCCACCTTATAGAGGTCCAAACCATGTTCAACAAGCAACATTGCCGCTTGTGGGTAAGGAAAGAACATTCTGTTAACTGCAAAACCGGTGCAACTCCCAACAACAATTGGAGTTTTACGGATTTTTTTGCCCACATCAAGCAGATCAACAATAACTTGTGGGGAAGTCTTTTGACTGCGAACTATTTCCAAGAGAGGCATAACATGGGCTGGGCTGAAATACAAGGCATACAGTAATGTGAAATATTGAAAAGAGGAATTTGATATAAAAAATGAGCACCTCATTACCTAAAGAAATGAGCACCTACAATTCGATCTTTAGCATTAGTCTTTTCACCAATCACATTCAGGTCAATTGTTGAGGTGTTGCTAGCAAGTATACAGTGAGGGGGACAAAATTTCTCAAGATCAGCAAAAATTTGCTGCTTCAAAGAGACATTTTCAATAACCGCCTGATATAGAGAAAAGTAAACAATAAAGACCATGAGTTACAAAGACATGTAAATGATCTAAGTGTGATAGATAGCTCATCAATGTAGGCTTACCTCAACAACTAAATCCACATCCCTAAACGACTCATAATCAAGAACACCAGTGACTAGCGAGAAGGTCCTCTCGAATTTTTCTGGGGTCATTTTTCCTTTCTTGACACGGCTTTGCAAATTGGCTGAAATTGATGTGTGATTATAAGAGAACTGTCCAGAAGCAATAAAAGTTAAACAAGTATTAGATTTGTCACCTTTGATTCGGCCAAGCCCTGCCTGTAGAAATTTATCATTCACTTCTTTCAACAACACTGGGTAATTACTTAGTATCAATGCAGTAGCAATACCAGATCCCATCAATCCTCCTCCAAGTATAGCAACCTTTTTTATTTTCTTAGGCACCAAACCTAGGTCCGTGACACCGGGAACCTATTCCAAGATATACAGTTCAGAGATCAGCAAGACAACACAAAAATGGAGAAAGAAGAGTGCTTCAATCTTCTCTTCTAGATTTAGCAAAAACATTGATCCAGCAATGAATATAATAGTCTTTGAACAAAATTTTAAAAAAAAAACTCCATATCTGAATCTTTGAATATTTAGTTGCAGAATAAAGATAGGAAAACCAACCATAGTTAAGATTCCTCGAGGAGAGACTAATTTCCTATCACAGTTGGGGTACGCCAAGGATCCACACTTAGTCCATCACTGTTCATTCTTTTCATGGATGAGTCGAGAAAGAATGTTCAGGATGATATTCCTTGGTGTATGTTATTTGCTGATGATATTGTGTTGATTGACAATATCAAAGAAGGATTGAATGACAAAGTTGAACTTTGGAGAAAGGCATTGGAATAAAATGGATTGATGATTGCAGGAGCAAAACTCGGTATATGCGTTGCAATTTCAGCCAATCTCGCAGTGTGAGTGGTGGAGCCAAGTTGAACGGAGTAGATATATAAAAATGTGATAAATTTCGTTACTTGGGTTCTATTATTCAAATAGATGGGGATGTCCAAGATGATGTTTGTCACAGGATCACTGCAAGATGGTTGAAATAGAGGAATGCAACTGGAGTTTTATGTGATCGGAATATCTCTCTCAAATTAAAAAGCAAGTTTCATAGAACAGCTATACGGCCAGCCATACTCTCCGGGAGAATGTTGGGCGCTGAAGAAACAAGGTCTCAACAAGATGAGTGTCGCTGAAATGAGTATTGTGAGATGGATGTGTGGGAAGACAAAAAAAATCGCTTGAGAAATGATTATATCAGGAATAAAGAGGGGGTGGCGAGCATTGAGGACAAGTTGAGTAAGGGTCGACTCATATGGTATGGACATGTGCAACATAGATCGAGTAATGCGCCTGTACAAAGCAATGTTATTGAGTCAAGCACAATTAATAGAAGAGGAAGGCCTAAATTAACATGGGAAGAGCTTATGAGATTTCAAATCTTTAATATGACCCATGATAGAGAATGGAAACGAAGGATCCTTATAGCCGACCCCAACATGGTTGGGACTGAGCCTTAGTTGATGATGTTGATGAATAAAGGTAGGATAATCACAAAGGTTAAGCCATTTATACTTTTGAAATTTGAAATGGTTCAATGCCTCGGATTGAGATCCAGTAGAGCAGGGAATGCTAGAAACTTTTTTATTATCCATGACATGCCTGAGATAAATAAAAAAATTATTCCCTAAACCAAAGATGAAGGGATAAAAATGTATATAGTGTTTACTAAGGTAGTTATGTTAATGCGCAAGTGCTAGCTCGTGTGCCCCAAACATAGGTAGATTGACCCAGAAGCAAACAAGAGCAAGGGTCCTTGGTCCTAGATATCCAACATGTACTGACGAGTTGCAAGCCTACAACAGAGATACTGATTGAAATCTCTCTCTTGACTTTTGAATCATAGTTATGGCCTATGCTAGTGGTAGTAGTTGCTCGCCATTTTTGAAAGAGGTGTCACTGTGAAGAACAGAAGAAGAGAAGAGCTAACAATTATTTATTAGATAATTTCATATATGGATCTTGATAGAGTTGTAGAAATAATCTCTTTAAAATATATAGGAATTTTAGTCCATTGACATGGACTAGGATATGGAACAATATATATATATATATATATATAGAGAGAGAGAGAGAGAGAGTCAGGCTAGAATACACTCGAGTGTATCCGGAGCGGAATACACTCAAGTAGTTTTTCATGATGCAATATTTTTTTTGAAAATCTAAACCGTTATCTTCTTAAACATCTCGTGAACAACTCATACGCAAAATTCGAGCACATTTGGATATGTATGGCTCATGTTATGAAGACCGCAAAAATTATGCATTTCAAATTAGTTTTGTACGTCGATTTTATTGCCCTTGGATGAGTGACTTACACTCATCCAAATGGGCTCAAAATTTGTATGTAGCCTAATTATAGTATGATGGTGAAGATCAACGGTTTATATTTTGCAAAAAATAGTCTTGATATGCAAACACACTTGAGTTTATTCGCGCGATCCGTACACTCGAGTGTATTCTAGCCTGACTCTATATATATATATATATATATATATATATATATATATATATATATATAGTTTCAATTATATCAATGTATCCATGTTTATACACATATTAGTTGACAGATTAAAAAATGGTTATATGCATGCTAGTTAAGAGATTCAGTTACTCATCTTATTTTAGTTTGAGTTTATAAATAAATATATGGCAAGTTCAATATCATTGGAATCTATGGGTCTTTTTCAAAAATGGAATTGATTAATTTCAATTCAAAGAACATACATATTTCGCAAAAAGAAGAGGTGGCAGCATATGAAGTAGAAAGAACAATCATAAGTGAAAACCCACATTCAAGCTGAGTTATCAAAGCAAGTTGACATCCCAGATGCATACACCTTCACCCCTATATCACTTTTAATCAATAGTAGAAAATAAAAAATAGCAAAGTAGAAAAATATAGCTGATAAACTTAAACGAAAAACCCATCATTGAAAGGGTCCCTTTTCTATTCTTGTGATAGGAAAAGGCCCCCCACTTATAATAACAAAACATGACTGAAGTGAAATGGGGGGAAGTGAAGAGGAAGCGACCCTAACTCTGGAGTGTGTTGATCATTACATCGGAATTGTGGGTAATTTTATTCCGAAGGGACAAGACAAATGTCTAGCCCTAGCACAAAGTGCTCATACATGATAGGTTTAAAGAATAAACCTTTCCAAAGGACCAAGAGGCCAAACAACCCATTGCTTTAATCAAGATCACGATGTCCAGACTAGGTCTGTTCATTATGTTCCTGTTTGAAGAAAAGGGTTATCAAAGCATGCTTATGCAGCAGTGCTTCACGAATACAATTGCATACTCAATATTGAGTAGCCAGAGCTCAAAGAAATGACATCAAACACTAATAAAGAACTTTGTGGCATGGGCGAAGAAGGAACCATCATTTCCCTTTCCCCATGCAGCAGCAGCTTAGTGTACGTCCCATGTCATGCGAATGTGATTAGGCAGTGTGGTCCTCCATTCACCATGAGCAAACAGAACATTTCGCACAGCACCTCTAGTCAGCATGGCAACCTTCCGTGCAGTAAGAACCTCCCCACCATGTCTGCGGCTATTACGTTCTTTCCATATAAAATATGAAGTAGCTGAAAGAACCAGGAGCATGAACTCTCTAATCTTTACGTCTTCAAAGACTGAACTGGGATTGGACCAAGGATTCCAGTCTTCTGGCGATGAGATGCAACCCAGGATTTCCCATATTCTCTTGGTGAACGAACAATGTCTGAAGAGATGATTGACAGATTCATCGGCTTCATGGCAGAGGTTGCATATAGTAGGATAATCCGGAAACCATTGACTGATCTTATCCGCAGTGCTAAGACCATCTTTTCGAGCTTTATAAATGATCATAGCCCATCTTGGAATGTTATGCTTATGCCATAGGTATTTCCCCATGTCACAAAGATGTGTGAGGGGTCTTATTTCCTCCCAGAAATCAATATTATCTTCAGCTCTCGAAAGCCCTCCGTTGGCATCAGTAGAATAAAGTTTGGAGCAGATCACGAATTCCTCTACCATCTTCCTCCAGGTACAAGAGTAGCCTTGCCGCATAACACCTTGATTTTCCAGAGTCATACCATACCTGTTCTTCATCCATCTAGTCCATATCGAATCAGAACCAGTAATGAATTTGTCAACTTTCTTCCAAAGAGCCCATCGTGCAATATCCTTGAACTGTTTAAAACCCAATCCGCCTTCTTCATAAGGTAAAGCCAGCTTGTCCCAAGAGATGGTATGTGCTGCTTCACCCCATAAGAAATGATTGGTAATGGTTTGTAATCTTTCAAGAACAGCCATTGGAATGTGGCCTTGCATGCACCAAAAGGTAAGTAATCCAATTACATTGGCTTTAATCAGTAGCACTCTTCCTGCAAAAGAAATGCGTTTGGGAGGCCAACGGTCAATCATGCTTCTGAGCCTATCAACACACGTACCATAATTTTGTGCTAATACTGTGCCGGCCGTGAGAGGAAAACCAAGATACTTGCAAGGGAGCTCATGAACCGACATGTCCAGTATATTTGAATATAGACTTGCATTGCTACGAGCTGATTTGGAAAGAAAAATCGAGGATTTGCCCGGATTAACATACAATCCTGTGCTATCACCAAAAATTTGCAGCGCATTCTTCACCTCTTGCAGACAACCTGGAGTACCATTATGAAAGAGAAGTACATCATCTGCAAAAATCAAGTGGCTCAGAACAGGAGTGCCTCTAATCTTATATGGATTCAAGGTACCCTGAGCTTCTTTATTGTTTATAACCATAGTTAATTGCTCCATAACAAGAGTAAACAGTAGTGGAGATAAGGAATCTCCCTGTCTTAGACCCCGATTGCTTTGAAAAAGACCCATGGGCAATCCGTTCACCAAGACTGAGAAGGAACAAGTTTGAACACATTCCTTGATCCAACGAATCCATCTATCACAAAAACCGAAGTTATGTAGAATGATCCATAAAGAATCCCAAGAAACATGATCAAAAGCTTTGGAAATGTCCAATTTGACACAAACCTTTGCTCTAGCTTTTTTAAGACCAAAGGCGTGAAGAAATTCACCTGCTAATTGTGTACAATCAGAAATATTTCTTCCTGGGATAAATGCACCTTGGTTCTAAGAAACAAGCTTAGGAAGCACAACTTTAAGTCTATTAGCCAAGATTTTCGACCAAATCTTATAAACCACACCACAGCATGCAATCGGTCTAAAGTCCCTCATGGTAGAGGCATTGGTGGATTTGGGAATCAAGGCAAGAAATGCATGATTACATTCTCTAACCATACTTCCACCATAGAATAACCATTTGATTGCTTTCACCAAATCATCACCAATGACGTGCCAAAAATGCCTGAACCATCTAGCATTGAATCCGTCCGGTCCTGGAGCTTTGTCCATTCCAATCGACCAAAGAGCATCTTTAATTTCTTTGTAACAAATGTCACCACATAGAAGATTGTTCTCATCTTCACCAAGGGTGCGGGTAGGTGTAGCAAGCAAATTTGAATTGTTGGAAACCGAGCCATTGTAAAGATTAGTAAAGAAATCCACTGCCTCCTTACCTAAATCTTCATGAGCATGTAAGACCTCGCCATTAACGTTGATTAACTCCCGAATGGAGTCATGTATAATCTTCCTCTTGACTGCACATTGGTAGAATTGAGTATTGCGTTCCGCATCTGTAATCCATAGAGTACGGCTCCGTTGATAATAAAAACATTCCTCTGCTTTGGCTAGAGCATCAAGACGAGCTCTAAGATCCTTTTCCGCATGAATCAGATCAGCATTAAAGGGATCCAATTGCAGTTTTTCCTCCACAATACGAAACTCTTCAAGCGCAGTTCGTTTAAGATTCGGTACATTGCATTTGTTCTTAGACCAAATCTTGATCCTCTTCTTAGTTTGTTGAAGTTTCTTCATAAAAATAAAAAGCGGATTGCCCTCAACATCCAGAGACCAGCCTTCTCTCACAGTGTCCTCAAAACCTTCCCATTCAATCCAGTAATTGAGTGATCGAAAAGGTTTCCTTCTCTTCATTCTTGTTTCCTGAGAAAGATGAAGACAAATGGTAGCATGATCACTTATAGCAGCAGGGAAACGTATAGAGGCATGTGCACCTGCAAATAAAACAGAAAAATCATCGTTAACTAGCACCCTGTCCAATTTGCAGGCAATGCGTCTGTCCACCTCCTGAAGATTGGACCAGGTAGTATCGCCTCCATGTAAAGGTAGTTCAAGCAATTCAGAAGTAGCAACAACTTGATTGAATTCCTCAATAGCTCTCATGCCTCTTTCTCTGCCTCCCACCTTTTCCCATGAGAACCGTGTGCAGTTAAAGTCGCCCATGATTACCCATGGTCCATGAATGGAATTGGCAAGAGAGTTAATGGTGTCCCACAACATTCTTCTTCCAGCCGTGGTAGTGTTACTGTATACAGCTGAAACCGTAATAACCACACCTCCTTTATTCGTGCATTTCATAGTAATTGCTTGCGCAGAAGAATCAATCAGCGTGACCTCCCATGAATCAGGTTTGTAACCACAGCAGATCCGGCCTCCATCTACACTATCAAGATTGGACAAACAGTTCCAACCTCTGGGAAACAACGTATTCACCTTAGCCACATTGCTTCTGGAAATCTTGGTTTCAAGTATACATGCAAGAGATGCATCCATCTCCCTCAGCACCCGTCTCACCTCACCCTGCTGGTAGGCCTCTACACCTCCCCGGACATTCCATGCGAGAAGAGTCATGGATCACTACTGGTCGCGCTATTATCCGTTGCGCGGACACGTGATTTGTTTGTCTTTCGAGGACGTCCCACCTTCCTGGTCTGCTTAGGCAAAATAAGTAGTTGTGCTTCTTCATCTAAAAGATCTGCTACCTCTTTGAAGCCGAGTTGATTGCTTTCCGGGACGTCTGGTATGTTTGCACCACCCGAGCATGGTGTGCGTACTGCACCTGGTCTCCAGGGAGGTTTAACAATACCCCATTCTTCAGTCATAATTTCATTCTGCATATTTTCTTGAGTCGAAACAATGGGAGTGAAAACTACTATTCCACTTGTCTCAGCCCCTATCGCTGGTTCAGCTAGCTGCACACCAATCGCCAGAGAGCTATCTTTCGCTACTGCAGCAATAGCCTCCGCTGTGTGCATCTCTACTGGATCAGACGGAACACATGGAGTACTCGGATCATCTACTGCTGCGTTTGGGATTTCATCCACTGAAGCATCCAAATTCAGTTCTCCCACCACCTTGGAAGCGCTTGCATGCACAGCCATGGTCTTATCAATGATTTGCACCTCTTCTTCTTCGGTGTCTGGTTTTCTGGTACGCGGCCTGCCGACCCTATTAGCAGTGTTGATTTTCTGACTCCAAGGACATCTAGAATCAGCGTGACCAAACACTTTACACGAAGAGCATCTTCTGGGATAGTATTCATAGTCAACCGGGCAATGAATCATCCCATCCCCTTCTACCTTAAGCGGGACCTCCAGAGGGGCATCCTTCTCTGCCGAAAACTCTACCAGGACTCTTGAGAATTCTGGATTGAATCCCCGAGCAGTGCGTTCATCCATGCGCAAAGGCTTGCCAAGAAAGCTAGCAACCGCGCTGAGAATCGACGCCGAGTTCATAAGGCCTAGGGTTGGAAAGCGAACCCAACATGGAATAGTTGAGAGCAGGTCCCTTTCTAGAGTTGCCGAAGGTGTCCACTTCTTCATCAGGACTATGTGTCCATCAAAGAACAGAGGTGTTGATCATTACATCAATCCAACCTTCATCGACACATGAGTCTAAGAGCATTGGATCAACTACTTCAATTGGAGTACTCCGGTAAGCTTGATGCTCAAGTTAAGGAGCAGCCAAAAATGAATTCTTGTTGATATTATCTATTCCGTCTAGGCCCACATATGTTTCCTTATGGTGTAATAAACTCAAGTGGATCCATATACCACTTAATTATTCATTTAATCCCTCTTCTTTTCTCTAAACCTCCTATGTATAGGAGCCTCCTGTAAACAAGTTTTGGTTAATGAGAATTCTCTCATAATCTGGCTCACGGTATCAGAGCAGAGCAGGGGATCTCTTAAAACCTAGCTGTCGGCAAACAGTAACAACCACGTGTTATAATAGTGGGTACCGTAGTGGCTGTATTGTAGCACTCGTGGTATCATAGTGGCAATGTTGTAGCAGTTTTGGTACCATAGCGGCAGTACTATACAGCTGGCCCCCAAGTACCCAAGTCGCAATCGCCGCTCTAATGCCACCCATTGTGGCCCTCTGTCTCAACGTTGCTGCTCTGATTTTTTTTATGGGATGATCCTGTGATTTCTCTTATTTTGCACTCTCTTTTCTTTGACTTGTGCAAAAAAGGACCATTGTTGCTACTCTTATAAAGCACCTAAAACAACAAAGGGGCATAATTTCTTTTTCCTCACAGTTTCCCTAAAACGCAAGGGTGAGCGCTTCACTTTCTACTTAAGAGAACATGCTTTCACATCACAATATAATTCTTGTGATTTTCTCCTACCATGTGATCTCTTCCCATAGCGCTATTTGTTCTCCTTGTATTGTGATTCTACTGGTACTTGCTCTATATTTTACAATCGTGCTTACACATAGGTAGCATGTTCTATCTATTTGTCGCACTACGCCATAATAAATCCTTGTTTTGTCATAGTATATGTCCATAAAGTTGCTCCGGCCTCCTCTCCTAAAAAAAAAAAAGTTGCTCCGGCCTCTATGGTCATTTATAAATGACTTACCTGCCATACCTGTTGTTGACAACTGAATGATAGAAATTACTTGTTATAAATAAATGTAGTCTACACATCTTCAAATCTCACAAGAAGCTCAAATACATCACTGACGCACCACCACGGACATTAGAGGACGATTCCACCTAGGCTACTTGCAACAGCCAGATTTTTTATTGGCTCTAGGGCAACCATCAAGCCTCAAGTTGTCGTGAAATGCATGTTTCAGCATAATGAGAAAGAAATGTAGGATGAAATGGTGTTCTACTCTCATATTCAAAATTATCTCTGCATGTATAATGTAATGGACAAACTTTTCTCTGAGCAGTAGGGAGACTGGCCTCTTGACGTTTACCATGACACCATGAAGGCACTGCCAAATCAACTTAATTACTTCTCTCCCACCACATTGGAGGATGTCACCTAAGAGCAAATTCTATTCTTTCTGGTCGATTTATGAATGGCATTCATTCTCTTTATGTTGTCGTCCATCAGCTGATCTTTAGGCAGGGCATCCTTACCCTCCATGGAGCAAGCCATAGTATGTCTCTCCCAGTCTGACATGCCATCCTCCACTGCCACATCATTAAAATCTTTAGAGGCCCCGGTACGCACTTGTTGCAGGGGATCGCAGGTATGGATGCAGATGTAGCATCATCCCCATTGTGCTTACGATAAATGCTTTGGTCACATCAAGGAAGATTGTCACACAAAGAAGGCATCACAACTAAGTCAGGTTGACGTCGGGAGTTAATAGTGAATATTAAGCGACAATTAAGAAATGGTCATTTATGAGGAAAATAGTGAAAATGGCTAAATTTGGAACCTATGTAGTTCAAATTAGAGTTTTGATTCTAATAATTAATCCATATAGTTAGTGGTGATGTTTTGAACACGCTTTACTGTTTAGAGATAATAAACAGAGTATTCATATTAAATTGTATGTAAAGCCTCTTTTAAGCCCAGTCATGCATAAAATTATTGCTACCAAAAATGCATTCTGGCTTAGGAGTCTACCATGTTGTTTATTTATTTGATGTGAATATTGAGAGATGTGTTATATACATAAATATTCAATAAAGACATAATTCATTGTAATACTAGAATGCCCTTAAGTGTCGTAGATCCTGTCATGAGGTAGGAAGCTAGGAGTAAAACAAGTCGTGAGAAGGCTACAAGAATTGTATATCTAAGGATATATCTGGAAGTTTGTGGAGCCTCACTTGGTAAGGTAGCCCACAACTTAACCAAAAACAAGAGTGTGGGTCCCCATATAGTGGGGAATAGTCTGTAGCTCAAATTCAGTTGTCCAGTTACAGTAAAAAGGGAGTGGTGTTAGACTTGCATCTTCCATGTAGTTTTACATAGGGGAGTTTGGTATTTAACATCACTAACCTAGCCTCTTAGTAGTTGTTAGGACTCGGTCCTGAGTACGAAGTATACAAGGTCCACGGTTTTGTAGGTTGTTGTCTGATGTGGCACTACAATAAGATTCTCATACAGAACGAGGCATGAGCAGTCTTCGTAGTACTGGAAACCCTAACACTAGTAGCATCAGTTATTTAGAGTTGATCCAATCAATTATAGCTTGGAGGGCACAACTTGAGTACATACTAAATCATGAGTACTATTGCATGACTAATATAATTCTTTTACATGTTAATATTAGTTTTATCTAATCTATTTTACTTGCATTTTTTGTTTAGCTTTGATAAGTTTAATTCTTATTGTTTAGAATATAGGATACTTGTAATCTATCTATTTCACCTTCTTGATGTTAATCGTTTGCATAGCTTAACATAATTAGCATGTTTGTCTCTTAGCATATGAGTATCTCAAACATCATTGCATTTTCCCCATGAGCAACCTGAGGTCCGACGTCAGCAACATTAAGAAGATTCTCCCTAACAAGTACGCCTACCCAATATTGACGTTCCAGAACTGCATGGTAATTGGTACCAATGACCTCGACGTAATCCAAAGTTGGGTCCATAGTGTGGAGTCGCTAGATCTAGTATGCAGAAGCCAAACTCTATTGAATAGAAGCCAAACTCTATTGAACCATTCATTGATTAAAAAAGCGGCTCGTGCGCCCGCTTTAGCGCCCGCTTTAGCGGCAGAGTACAACAGCCGCTACGATTCACTGTTTTGCGGTAATTGTGCGGTTTGCACTGTAGCGCCCGCTTTGGGCCGCTTTAGCGGGCCTTGGGCCGCTTTTGGTGAGTCCGCTTTAGCGGCTGGAGCGCCCGCATGGGGCAAAAAAGGCCTCTGTTCCCTGGTATTCTCTCCAATAACTGGCCGTTTTGTTCCTTAACACTGAAGAGTCCCCGATACGCAAGGCGACTCCTCGTTTTCTTCAACCGCTGCCCGCCCTAGCGGACTTTCCCGAAGCGGAAAGGAGTCCCAATGGCGATAGGCTTTTTAAAAGCCCTCTCCCGCACGTATCTTCTTCACGGTGAAGCATCGACCTCCGGCGCACAGCAGCCCTTCAAGCCGGACAAAGGCAAAGCCGGCAGCCCCTTGACGCGGAGCAGTGCCTGCTGCCTGGACGCAGACCAGCGGCAAGTCGGCAACGTACAAGTACAACAAGCGGAGTCTCTTGAAGGCGGCAGCGGCAAGCCTAGCAGAGACGCAGACCAGCGGCGCCATTGGCTAGCAGCCTAGCAGAGACGCGGCAGACCGCAGACGCAAGGAAAGTCATCCACATTCCACAATCAAGTAAGTTTTCTGTTCTTCTGGTCTTCTTCTCAACCCTGTTCTTCTATTTTCTTTTCTCTCTTGTCTCTTCTATCCTACGATTCCTAATTTCCTACATTCCTACATTACGGTACTTACTAGTTACTACTTAATGTACCCTACAGTAGGGTACTGTTATGAAGCAAGTTAAGCAACTTTGTAATTGAAAACAAACACAATCCGATTCCTACCCTGTTATGAATCCTACAATCCGATTCCTACTGAAGTATGTCACTTAATAAAAACTTAGCTCTTCCTCTCAATCCGTTTCCTGACCCTGTATCTGTAGGCTACATGTATGCCATGAATTTTGTGAGCTGATTCATATATCTTTTAATACTGTTGTGTATCATATATCCGTATGGATTAATGAAAAGTGAAGCTACTGTAGTGAAATATCAATTGGATTAATTTTTATGAAAAAGCTACTGTTATTTTTACACTTAGATCCGTATGAAAAGTGAAATATCAATCAGTATTCAGTAATTGAAAACTGCTGTGCTTATTTTTTAGTTTTTACAGTATCCAATTGTGTTTTACTGTTTTCATTGAAAACTGCTGTGTTGTGCTGCTTTTCAGCCTCTTTCATGCTACCATTTATCACAGATATGTATGATGTGAGTGAAATATCAATCAGTAATTGGATACTATTACTCCATTAGTAATTTAGTATCATACTAATTACGATTACAGTTACAAATATTCAATTTCACAGTTTCACTATACTATTATTTAATAATTGAGTATCAATATTGACTACTCAATCACTGATTAGTGATTATTTATTCTTTTGTCAATCACAATTAGTATGGTTGGTGGTGCTCAAATGTCGGCTAAATCAAATGATCCCGGGTGGAAGTATTGCACTCTTCCAGATCCAGCCCGAAGGGAGAAAGTTAAATGCAACTTCTGTGATCATATATCAACGGGTGGAATTTTCCGATTGAAGAAACATCTTTCCGGCCAACGTGGAGATGTCGATGCATGCAAGAAGGTTCCGCCCGAGGTGAAGACGGAAATTACTGAGTATTTGGAAAAGTTTGCTGCAAAGAAGAACAAGAGGGCTCAAGAGTTGAAAGATTTGCGTGGTGATGTTGATATTGACAACAGTGCAGATGACTTTGTCGATATTGGGGATTCACAGAGGAAGAAGCCGAAAGTTGTAGGTCATCTTGACACTTATTTCTTTAGAAACCCAGAATATATTGTCAAAGACAGGGTGGTATCTAAGCAACCTACAATACCGAATAAGTTAGGTAAAGAGCGAAGGGCTAGGACATGTCAATATATTGCTCGATGGATTTATGAGGCTGGTAAAATCCTAATTCGAATTATTCTAGTAGATTCAAAAATTTTAGAACCCTAATTGTAAATTTGTAAATTGTAATTATTGTTTCTTTTTTGTAATTAGGGATCCCAATGAATACTGTTAACCTCAACAGCTTCCAAGTGATGTTGGAAGCTATAGGTCAGTTTGGACCTGATTTGAAGGGACCTTCCTATTATGAATTGAGGGAACCGTTACTCAGGCAGGAGGTGGAAAGTACCAAAGAAGCCCTTGCAATACATAGGGAAGAGTGGAAACGGTCTGGATGCTCTTTGATGACAGATGCTTGGACAGACAGACGCAATAGAAGTATCATGAATATATGCGTCAATAGCCGTTACGGGACCTATTTTCTCAAGGCAGTTGATTGTTCAGGTCAAATACACAATGCAGACTACATATTCAACCTTGTCGATGATGCTATTGAAGAAGTTGGAGAGGAGAACGTTGTCCAGGTGGTTAGTGACAATGCTGCAGCTAATCTTGCCGCGGGTCGCCAGCTGAAGGAGAAGCGACCAATGATCTTTTGGACCCCATGTGCCGCACACAGCATTGACTTGATGTTAGAGGCGATCGGAAAGTTGCACCGGGTACAAAATGTCATTAAAAAGGCAAAAACACTCACTATTTTTATCTACAGCCATCACCTAACTCTCGATATCATGAGAAGCTTCTTGGGACGTGATCTAGTTAGGCCGGGTGTTACTAGATTTGCTACAGCATTTTTGAGTTTAGAAAGTCTCTTAAAAAACATGTCCAATTTAAGAAGGATGTTCGTTTCTGAAGAATGGCTCAAATGCAAATTCTCGAAGAGTCCTGAGGGCATTAAGGCTGCAGCTACTGTTGGTGGGTCCCAATTTTGGAGAGGAGTTCAGTTAGTGCTTAAAATTTTCAAACCGCTTGTCAATGTTCTACGACTGGTTGATGGGGATAAAACACCTGCTATGGGCTACATACAACAAGCTATGGTTGCCACACTCGATGAACTAGATACAAAGTTAGCTAATGATGAGCCGCTTCGCAAGCAGGTGTTTCAGATAGTGGAAGAAAAATGGGACAAAAAGTTGAATCGACCCTTACATGCTGCAGGTAGTTGAACACCACCACTCTTTTGTGCAATTAGTTTTCTGAAATTCGATATTCATATTATACTAAGTTACTAACACTCAAATCATATAGGTTATTATTTGAACCCATTTTTGTATTGGAGAGACCCTGACATCAATAGTACTGGTTCGATTATGGATGGTCTCATAGAGTGCATTGAGACATTCTACCCTGAGCCAGATATCCAAGATGGCATCATCATGAGGAAGGAGTTACCAGCCTATCGGGATGGGTCAGGTTCTTTTGGAAGAGCAGCTGCTATTCGACAACGAAATGACATCAACATAAATCCAGGTATGGGCTATAGAAGGGTCTTAACTCTTTTTTGTTAAATAGATCCTGCCTTACTAATTTTAATTTACACCTACCCTACAGTTCAATGGTGGATTAATTTTGGTTGTGATACGCCTTACTTGCAAAAAATGGCCATCCGAGTGTTGAATTTAACTTGCTCGTCGTCAGGATGTGAGAGGAATTGGAGCACCTTTGAGATGGTAATATAAGCAACCCTTAGTAATTTACTAATTACTATTATAAAATGACTATGTATGATTAATTATTTATGTTAATAATCTATTTCTTGCTTAGATTCATACAAAACGGAGAAATAGGTTGGATGTGAAGAGGCTTGAAGCATTGGTATTCATTCAATTTAATGCCAAACTCAAGGAGCGGAAGGAGAAAGACGAAAAAGATCATGATCCAATAGAGTCTCAAGATAGAGACAAGGCTAAAGATTGGATGGTACAGCTAGACCCAGATGAAGAAGAAATCTATCCAGGTGCTGGACTTACTTGGGGAGAAGTTGCAAAAGCTAGTGGGGCAGAAGAAGTGGCAGAGACTAGGAAAAGCACAAGGTTGACTACTTCAAAAGTGGATGCAAAGAAAAAAACAAACAAGGAGTATGGTGATGTTGAATCTGATGATGATGATGACAACTACATGGATGCTGACAATGATCTTAATGACATTGAGGCATCTTTAGATGATGAGTTTGTTTTCACTCGCTCTACGAGCGAGGACTATGATTTTCTTTGAAGTTTCTTTGCTTTTTAGCTTGTAAACATTTACTTTTGTTATTCAGAACCATTTTGATCTATGAAAGTCATTTGTAGTGGTGAAATATTATTCAAAATACTTGATTTTTGAGTAATAAATCTGTTTGTTGCTAGTAGGATGATCACAAAAATTTACAAATCAATATGAAACAATGTGATCCGCTTTTTCAAAAAGCGCCCGCTTTTATCCGCTTCAAAACCCGCTTCCCGCTTTCCGCTTCAAGGAGGGCAATTCGCACGCTTCGCGCTTCGCGCTTTCTAAAACCTTGGAACCATTCTCACTTGGTGGAAGCAGTTGCATACTGTTCGACGCATAAATACCTAGGTAGAAGTGCAAGTTAACATGGAGTCTTTCTTTGTCCTTGACAATTACAAACAAAACTGTACATCAAAATTTCTACGGATGAATATACTCGCAAGTTCTACAACTTGCTCTACAAGTCAGACATCACATGGGATGTTGCCACTAATATCACTATATATCGTGGTGTTGGCTAATTCACAAATTTAATCTATGGACGATGTGGTTAATGTGGCTAATATAGAACATGAGCAGAAGAGCGAAGCGTGAAAGATTTTGTCCCTTGGAAACGGTCTTCTTCAGCTTCGACCCCATCTGTTAATCCCTTCATCGTCACACTAATGTCCAGTAAAGCAGCATCCCTCAGCCTCAATTATCTGACTATCACAGCTTTGAATGTTCATGCGGAAGAAGAGAAAGAATAGGAGGACGTCCTCCCCACGAGTGAACCTAGAGACAATGAGTCGGATGTTAAGGATCCACCTCTGTAATGCTCCATTGTGCGCACAACTCTTCTCGTCTGAGTTCGAGTGTGTGAGGCGAATGATTATGCTTGTAGCTGGCAACAAGGGCTCTCCCAATCTCGTACCAGATTATTGTGGACTTTCTAGGCTTATGACCAAAGCCCCACCTTCTATGTACCTACTCTAATGGTTGGCATCCCAGGTTCACCTATGGTGAATCAATGTTCCTGGGTGACCACCTCGTACCATGGAGTCTACAACAACAGTGTTATGAGATGCTATGTCTTGTGATGTGGCACATATCATGCTCAGGCGACCTTGGCAATATGGCTGTCACACTCTGCCCGGCAAGGTTACCAATATCTACACATTCACATCGGTTGGTGCCCCATTTCCCCGACATACCCAATCGGTGGATCTCCTACATTGTATCATCGAGCATATGCCATGGATTACCACAGCTACATCGCCACTCGCGAAGACTCGTATTATCAATTGGGGGAAGTTTATGGAGGATTAGTTTCTCATCCAGAGCCAGCTTAGAGCATGGTGCCTTTTATTTAACTTTAACTTTAGTCTTTGGATCCTATTTGCAATTATTTCAATTTAGGAGCTACATATGATAGCTGGGTACCTATTCGTAAGTTCTCAACTAGTTAGCTTATTTCTTACTTTAGTTGGGTCATTAGAAAAAGATATGTGAATTAGAACTTCTCGTGAGTCATCTATAAACCCATGCATGGGGGTATTCTTTGGCGGTTGAATTTGATGAATAAGATTAGATTTCGCAATTGAGGTCAGCATCACCATATTATCACTATTAACCCATATGCTATAGTTTATAAGCCTTTGGTTTGAAGTTTTTCTTTTTTATAAGATGAGGCTTCCCTTGTATCAATAAAGAGATTGGTGGAACTTGAGAAATCAAATATTTCACTCCCCAACTTCACAAGGGAGATTGTAGTTGATCAAAAGTAGATGGTGGGATGTAGCCAAGCCAAAACAAGGGAGGGCAGAAAAAGGACAGAGTCTATGTCAATAAGACACAAGAGGAGCGACTAAAGGTGTGTATACAAATTTGGGAAGAGTTCAATGCAGTCCTTTGGAAAAGTGGAGAGACCCAATTAAGGAATCCCGTGTGGGTTTATAATTTAGGAAAAGCCTATGAGGACTCCCCCAGCATAGTAGGTGAGGAGAGAGATCAAATGCCAGAAAAAGGAGTAGGTTATATGGTTCCTCCCTAGGATGCATGCAGATGAATTTGTATCGAAGAAACTTCCAGACCATATCAGAGGAAACAAATGTGGATCAATACCCTGATCCAAAACAAATACAAAGAGAAGATAAACAATCAGACTGCTAGAATCCATGTAATGGATTCGAGATCTTAATCCATGCGATGAACCCCTTAGAAATTTCTCTGAAGTAGAAATACACTATTACGATGGACGATAATTAAGAAAGCTATGCATCTTATGGTGTTGGCTCCCATTACATTTTTATATGTGTGATAAATCTAAATGAAACATGAAAAGTTCATAAATTAAAATTAATATTTGCCACATTCAAATAAATTTGAGAAATTAGACATAATAACCATCATTAACATAAGATTTCCAAATGGAAAGTCCCCCATAAAATAACAGGTTTCACAAGATTTCTTATCAGGTTTGAAGTGCAAATTGCATCATAATTTCATGTCATAAATTCATCATATGAAAAAATAACAACAAAAATCCGTAGACTGTGCATGTGAGCCAAAAGATAATATTTTCTAAAGAATTATGTGATTATGTTTTCTAAAGAAAACTGTTTGGATGCATTCTAACCTTTGAGGTTGCACGTTGTGCAAAAAAGACGTTGAGCAGGCTTTTGCAAGTATCAGATGCAAGTAATGCTTGGAATGAGTTTGCTTCCTGACAGAAGAATAGTCATTTAAAGCTGATGTCATACAGTGTTTTTATCAGAAGAAAAATTTATAATACCTTCCAGAGTCCAGCACGTGGTCCCGAAACAATTCCCTCTTCAATAACATCAATGCAAACCAAAGGGTGGTTAAGATTTGCAGCTCTCTTTTTTGTCTGAAGCCTGGCAAAGTTGAGTATTTCCCTAGCATCTCCAAGAGACTCAATCCTGTCAGTTCTGTTAAGACTTTTAATCCATGGTTTTCTGCGTTCATATATGTCTAGAGCCCAACGACGAGCTGTACTTAATAATTCGTCAGGTGAGACTATGGAATCTACAAGACCCAAATTGAGTGCTTCCTGCCCTTTAACTGGCTTGGATAACTGTAAAAAAGACTAATTAGGACACCAACATTTTATAAATAAAAACAAAGACAATAAAAACACTAACAGCAAACATTGAAACTAGATACTAGGAATGCATCTTACCAGCATCATTTCAAGAGCTTTAGTGAGCCCTACAAGACGGGGAAGGCGTTGTGTTCCTGAAAATAATTGTAGTGATTACACTGAGAGTAAGTTAAGAAAAATTGAAATCTCACTGACACCAACCCAACTTGCAGGTTAATAGAAAATTACAAATATACTATTGTTGCCAGTATATCTGTGAGAATGCATCGACGAATTGCTTTTACAAGGTTGATCTCTGTTATATAAGGCTGATCTTTGTCTGTCATATTAAAACGATGGTTTCTAAGACTACTACAGTTAGTTGGAAGCAGCTTGAGTCAGATCTGTTCCCTTCAGTTTTTTTTGACAGGACTCATCTTAACCCCATAATTTCTTGTCAAACTAATATTCAATGAACTCCATCTAGGTGTACCATCTACGCAAGGTGGATACTTACCAGTGTATGTTGACACCATCGCAACTTGATTTAGCTTACCCAATCTTGGGACCACTGCCTTTCCACTGAATCACACAAGTATTCTTTGAACACATATTGGCAAGCAGACTGTATGAAAGAGGATGTGTTTCACCTAAGCATACTTGGAATATTGACAATAGTTTAAAAGGGTCCCTATACAAGTCTGTACAGTGTGATGTTCACCCAATTACCATCAATGCTCAAATACCATGAGGTTCTTTAGGTGTATCATCCAAAATTGCATTGGATGGGCACACTTCAATTAGTGAAAGAATAAATAGAATATCTCTTATTTATTGTTGTGATTTATAGTAACACAATGTTAAAAGAATGTCCCTTACTCCGATCTAATCTAAGTTCAAACCTTTTTCTGAAAGAACCAGAGGTTCAATTCGTATTAACTATTAACTATTAACTATTAACTATTAACAATGCATATTATGTACAGCTTACAAAGCAGGTCATATTGACCTCTCAAACTCTCCCCTTTACATGTTTTATCTCTCAACTTCTACATAGTGTGTTAGAATACTAGTACATAAGTACATTAAAGTTAGTTGTACATGAGCTTGTGCATACATTTAGTCCGATTCAATGCAAACTGTTATTGGCCGCTTCACATCCTTATATAAACCAATGTGCCATTAGTCATAATCATGGTACTAAACATCCTCGACATCTGGTGATTAATCTTCGATGTTAAATGTCTACGCCAGTCAATGTTCCATGTCGATATCGAAACTTGGTAAACTTCCATGCATGTCGAAGTTGACACGAAGACGACGTCTTGTACATTTGCGTATGATTGTGTTTTTCAGCATATGTAAATATGTATGGATGGCGACCCATAAACATATATTTTGTTTTTAAGCTAGATTTGATGAAATATATCAATTTTCATCATCAATGTTCAAAAATATCGACGAAATTGTACATTTGCATGTCGATGTCGAAACATGGTAAACTTCCATGCATGTCGAAGTTGACACGAAGACGACGTCTTGTACATTTGCATATGATTGTGTTTTTCAGCATATATAAACTTGTATGGATGGCTACACATGCACATATATTTTGTTTTTAAGCTATATTTGATGAAATATATCAATTTTCATCATCAATGTCCAAAATGTCGATGAAATTGTTGAGATTTTGCCAATTTTATCTGTGTCACTGGCAATCGGATATCGAAATGGACTGTCAAAACTCTCAAAACACGCAGATCATCGATTTTTTTTACTTTTCATATACTATGTACTACGGTACCTAGAGCTTTTTTTTGCACAATTTTGTGTCTTTAAGTCTATATATTGTGCTTGCAAACTATAATGACTTAATTCATTGATTTTACAATTGAAAATTGACATCAAAATTCCCCATCAAAACATTCCAGGATGATTCACTCACAAATGACGAGACCGCACCCCCACATATCCAATATGAAATATTATTGCATATTTGAGTAGATCTACACTAGTAGATCATTTTGATAAACTTTCATAAATTAATTCGTTAATTTTGCCTTCGAAACGCTAGGAACGCATTTATCACAATTTCCGTTGAAATTTGTCAAAATTTCTATTTCCGTGGACACTAAAACGACATCAAAATCGGACAATTTCTTCGTCGTTCATCATTCAATCACTATTTTAGCTTAATTTTTGTCAAGGATGCGTCAAAGTTCAATTGTAAAAATCCTCTATGTTTCCACAAACTTCCACTTCCACACTTGAAGTTGACTCGAAGTCGATGTCCTGTTCCATGGTTATAATACAAGATGAGTCAACTCCTCCATCTTGGGTATCAAGTTACATGGTATTATAGCAAGAAGGGTTAAAGCCCAGGAGAGTTGGTGCAAAAGTTGAGGCAGCTCCTCTTCTCTCTTTTTTCATCACAGCAAATGTGGAAGACAACACAAGTTTCAACCCTCCCACAATTATTGGTAAGCTTGAGAATCCAAGGGAAACAAGCAAATCAGATTATAGATCTGTTTCTTGTAGGAAAGGCAAGCAGTCATGTACCCCTCACCCTAAATATATGTTTCTTATGATCACTTGTCAGTGTCACCATCCTATCTTGTGTTAGTTTCATCATTATCTTATTATGTTTCTCTACTTGAATCTATATCATTGCACTGGATCTTCTCGGATGGTGGCATGCCATGGAAGAAGAGATGATTGTTCTACCACTTAGGTTGTGTTTGGTTCATAGGAAAGAAGTAGAACAGGATGTATGTTGGGAAAGGATGAGACTGTACGTGTAGGATAGGTTATTTATTCTCCCATCCTATGTTTGGGTGTCTAAATACGTTTTCTAGGTTGTCATCACTATAATGGAGTTATTTTAGTATTTTTATATTGCTATCTATAATTCCATTTTACAGCGAACGGCCAGGGTGATTACCATCTACTTTGATATTACTATCTATTTCGGACATCGTGTTCAGAACCAACATTGTATGGAAGTGGAAAGGGGGAGAAGGATTTGGAGGAAACTACGTGATCATGAAAGAACCCAAAACGAGCAGATTTAGGAGTGTATGTGAAGGTCTAACAGAAAGGACCAGTAGAGGGGAGACGATATGGGAACCTAGGTGACTGGAAGGAGAGAAGATCAAGATCCGGAGACGGAGAGGGAGACTGAGGAGAAAGGTGGAAGCAAGAAGATGACGATCTGGAGGCGGGGAGGGAGGCTGAGGAGGAAGGTGGAAGGAAGAAGATGACAATCCGGAGGTGCTGGAGGCACAAGGGGAGGTCGATGAGGAAGGCTTATGGTTGCTTACACAGGCGGGTGACCGGTGTAACGATCAACGAGAGTGAGGATTCGCGGGATGGGCATGGGGACGCAAGGCATTCAGTACCGCACAAATACCTTGGGTAGCGCAGAACATAAAGTCCCAATGGGTTGGGAGTCTAGTCCCGACCAAATGCAATCCGAATACGGATTTTTTTTGCAAACAAACATGGGATTGCAATTAGTGGTGGGATTCGCGTCCTATCCTATGCGACATCCTACAAACCAAACTGGACCTTAATTCTACTCAGTCACTTGTTCCTTCCCCCATGAATGACCGGTGGGTTTTTTTGTATCAAGGTTGGTCTAGATGGCTTTTTAAATTTTCTCAAAAATGGCTCATTGCAAAAGGTTGTACTCAAGTTTGTGGTGAAGGTTATCTTCATACCTTCTCTCCTATGGTCAAAATGACATTTGTTGAAATATTTGTCTCTTATAGCATAGTTCACCAGACATGTACACCCGTTCGATATCAAACATGCTTTCTTACATGATAACTGACAAATAATAAGAAATATACATGAGCAACCTCCTCAATTTTTTGCTCATGGAGTCTCCCCTAATCTGTGGGTTTTTATGAATCTCTCTATGGTCTCAAGCAATCTCCTCGAGCATACTTTGGAAAATTCAGTCAAACACATCATGATTTTGGTCTTCAAAGATCCAATCTCGATAACTTAGTTTTCTATACGTGAACGTGTATCGGTTGCATTCTACTCAATGTTGTCTATGTAGATGATTTTTTCACCATGGGCAAAATTTTCTTAGTAGCAAAGTGTTCAGATCTAAAGATGGAACTATCACTTCTTAGAGAATGTGCATCTTAATCTCCTTGCAGAAACATGCATTTTGGGAGGTAAGCATGTTGATACACACATGGCCAATCGTCAAGCTGCATAAGGATCATGGGGAGTTACTTGAACACCCATGAAAAGATAGAAGACATGTGGCCCTTGTGGGTAAACTCAATTAATTTAACAATTACCCATCTGGACATCTCTTTTACTACATGTGTAGTAAGTCAATTCATGAAGAAGCCATGTACATCTATAGGTCATCTAGATGTAGCCATGTGCACTCTTCGCTATCCGAAGAAAAACCCCAAAAGGCATTATATGCATGATACATGCACTTGTAAGTATATTTAAAGATAGATAATTGATTATACATAAAAATATAAATAGTGTAAAATAAATTTTCATTGTTTTTAGTTTTACAAGATTCAAGATAGTAATAGTTTATACATATTATTGCCAAACCCCTGTTTTTTTTAACTTGGGGACATGAATTTCTGAATCAAAATCTGATCAAAATTGTTCCAAATCAATTGGAATGTCAAACTATGGATATCCATTTACAGCCCTAGAGAACACTCTATCTGTAACATCCTAGGATTTGAAGTCTCAAATAAAACAATCTTAAAAGAATGATTAGAGTAGTCGTATCAACAAAGTGCACCATCTTTTCAAGTAGCTCATCAATAGGTACTTCGAAGTTAAGTGTGCTCGGCCCAAAGTAGTACTGCTTTGATGACTTGTTGAGGAGTTACCAGGATTATACGCGAGTGAGGACAAAGTGAGTCGAGGCTAGTGTTGGTTTGTGGGGCCAGACATCATTCTTGAAAACTCTATTGGGGCATTAGGTTGTGGGCCGAGATGTTACAAATGGTACCAGATCTAGATTTCCTCTGGTGTCCACTCCAGTAAGTGTGGGGCCCCACATGAGCATGTGACGTCCCAATATTGAGCCATATGGCCAGGCATGAGGAAAGAGCTACATGTTGAGTCGAGATGGAACCAACCTTGCACTGGTAGCCATAAATGCGAGTTGGGTATACATGGGTCATTTTGGGTCTACACTGAATTGGGGATATTATGAGACCATATAGTTGAGCCTGGACGAGGTCCTTAAGAGTCTTAAGTGAGGAAGACTATAACAGAACTTGAGGCCTCGGATAAGACAATCTTAAAAGAAATGATTGGACTACCCCTATCAACAAGATGCACCTTCTTTTCAGCTCATCAATAGGTACCTACAGTTTAGTGTGTTGGGCTTGTAGTAGTACTAAAATAGGTGACATGTTGGGAAGATATCGCAGACTGTGTAAGGACAAAGTGTGCAGCCAAGGCCAGTTTTTATATGTGGGGTCAATCATCATTCCCAAAAACTCTACTGGGAACTTAAGTTGTGGTCTGTGTGTTACACTATCTTCCATTCTTTAACATCTCCTTTTTCAGTATTTCTTTCATTCTTTAGCCATTCTTTAATTTTTCCCTAATATATGGTACTTTATAATGGACCTTCACTACTACTTTTACCTCTATCTTCATTTCCAGCCCATAACTATCCAATTTAAACATGAAATCCAAGTCTCCTTACCCATTCAAACTCATTTCCAGAGCTTCGTTCTTCTCCCAGTTCATTTCTTCAGTAGCAAAATCAAAATGAGTAGGCATCACATTGGGCAAGGCTATGGCAAAAATCAGTGGCTAGTTCTCTAACCAACTTGTGGAATAGAAACGAAAGTCAAACTTGGATGTGAAAAGATTACTTGATATCCTATTTTTTAACATTATCTATTTGGCTTAGGCCTAGTTATTCTTTGATTCCTTTGCTTATTCCGTAATAGACTCAAGTGGGTCAATTTACCACTTAAGTATTAGTCTCTCTACTCTAATCCTACTATATGAAGGAGCCTCCTGTAAACAAGTTCTGGTTAATGAGAAATCACTCTTAATTCTTAGCTAATCCACGTGGTATCTTTCTCACTTATGTGTAGCCATTGCCTAACTTGGCCAGTCTCCAAATTGGATCTATTGATAAATGGAGTAGCGTTATGATTGGTTTGAGGAATCTTTCAATGTAAATTCTATGGCGAAGCAGTGCTACCTCTAATACCTCTACCATTGGCATGTCTCCCATTATTCCACTTGTTGCACACTTTGTGTTCATCTCCTACTTGGGGAGGTTGATGCTTCTTTAATGTGTTGGGGGGCAGAGCTATCCCCTTACATCTTTCAGCTTAACAGTGTTGCATGTCAAATCTTCATATCCCACCACCCAGAAAGTTATTAATTTGAGCTTCAAAGATGCATCATCTAATTCTACACACAACTCTTTTGGGATATCCACCTATTTCCCATCGATTTGGAAGACAAACTTATGAATGGTGTACCATGATCGAGCTGAGAAGCCCTAGATTGTCATAAACCAAGCGACCAACAGATCATCATCAATCTACTCTTATCCTAGAGCAAGAGATGAATTATTTAATCAATAGCTTGATTTTAAAAAGAAATTGAATTCTCTTCCATACTCCTCTTCATGATATGTATTCTTGTATTCTCCATGGGAATTAGCGCATTGTGAATGATTTACTAATGATCTTTCATTGATGAGAAGCACATGATCGCACTTTTGTGGATGCTTTAACCTGTGATAAGCAGCTCTATCTAAAGTAGTGGTGTTCCTCCCCAATCTCCAAGCCAGCCTTCTTTATTGGTGGTCTATTTTCCTTCATGGGCACTCCAAGGCATCCTATATAAGAGGTCAAGTGAGATATCATTGTCACGGTGCTATGCGTCATTACTTGAAATGTCCTCATTCCCCCATTACCTTCCACCTTCTCTAACGTGTCCTCTTCAGGTATCTTAATCCCAACATGCTTTGATGCTTGGAAAAGCTAGCTAATCTAGCAATGTGTCGCCCTTTTAACAGTGCTTATAGCACTTGAGGCAATTATCTAGCATGATCCACGTCGTACATGTTTGTGATTAGCATTGCCCACTCCTTGGTGACTACTATTAGTAATTGTCTCTAGTCCCCTCCGATCGTACATCCTCCTTCAGGTAATATTGCAAAAATTCCCATGTAGCTCTAAGCCTGAAGCATCTCTACCAAGGAACCTACATCCCTAGTGGAAGTTGATAAAAAAAAAAACTAAAGTGTGTTGTTTAGGTTTCTCCGAGGTGCTCACATATGAGTTGGAATTTATAAAATCTTCATGATACTTTCACATATATACTCGTCATTTGATAAAATAAATGAAAAATTAGAGCATTTACTGTAGTCATCGGAGAGCCCACACTAAACTATGGGTCATACTATAAAAATCAAGGAACCCACAATGGAGGAGCCTATGGGTACCTTTTAGCCTACACGGGTGCCCAAGTAACCTTGGCCTAAAGTGTAGGGTAGCAAAATGATCCAACCAATCTTAAATGTCTTATCACTTATTAGCTATTTGAATGAAGAAATAATCATCATTCATCTACCCCGACCTCAATTATAGAGCATTGCTATCAACTCCACTCCCCACCACCCCTCCTTTCTCCACCGCCCTCTTCTCGACCCTCCTCTGAACCCCTCTTCTCCGTTTTCCAGACCCTCCACCTTCCTGGCACTCCCTTTGTTCTTTCTGCAGAAAAAAGGTAAGGGGGTGAAAGATAAAGAAGAGGGCAAGGCCGGAAGAATGGGGAGAAGGGAGGAGAAAGAAGCGGCAAAGGAGAAGGATGGTGCCATCAGCACCTACAGTAGAAAAAGGATGGGGAGGAAGGCAGGAGATATGAAAGTGGGAGAAAGAGGACATTACTGTTTATAAATGGCAAAGTCAAAAGGTGAAGGGAATAAGCAAGGAAGAAGCGCGAGAGGCATTAATAATTCTGTTAACTAGATCATTTGATGAAGAGGTTCAAAAATACTGAATTATCTTTTAAATTATTTTTACTGGGTTAGTTGAAGTTTGTTCTTTTGTAATAGATTCTAGTATCAAGTTCAGGTCATATATTAATCCTCTTTGTAATTTTCCATGCTTATGAAGGAGCTTTTAAGTATATAAATCTTGTTGCAAGAATATTCTCTATTTGAGTGACATTATGAAAGGTAAACATAATGAAGGGTATATCCCTGTAGTATATAGTTCTCTCATCTTATTGTTGAGATAACCAAATTGATGTAATTGAGGTAAATAAATAGAAATCGTACCTCCAAAACCAGGAATTATTCCAAGTTGCAGTTCAGGAAGTCCTAATTGAGCAGCTGGAGTAGAAATGCGTGCATGGCAAGCCTGTCGATGGAAAGTATCCGTTTCAAATTAAATATAATTCACGGTGTACGTTTATAATGATATGAAACAGGAGAATTCATGGGGCAGTTTTGGACACATGGTCAAATTGTTGGGACTTGAAACCAAACCAACCTATTAGTTTAAATAAAGTTAACCATGAAGGTAGTCAGTGATAGAGGACTCTAATGAAAAGTGAAAAACAGAGGGCTTCATTGATCCTGGGGAGTAGTATTGGACTGACTGCACACACCCAACTTGGTGAGGAAACAGACTTGAGAGTGAAGACACTCAAAAGAATGAGGCTAATGGTCATATTCGATTTTATGGTAAAGAAAGAAGTTAAATAGACAATGGTAAAAGAACTATTAGACTAACCATTGCAACCTCAAGCCCGCCACCGAGAGCAAGGCCATCAATAGCAGCCACGGAAGGTTTTATGGCAGCTGGTTAGACCGTAAGAGAAGAAAAAAAATCAGGAAAAATCCATTTCATTTACATATAAAAGAAAACTGAAGAAATAAACTAAAGATGCACCTTCAAACGTATCAGTTATGACATCTATTGATATGTAGCCAACCTTGGGTTGTTCCACTGATGAAAGCCAAAAATATGTATATACATTATAAAGAGATAAAATGTTGGTATAATTGAAATTAAATGGAGCAGACCTTTCCCCCCCTGAACTTGACCAAATGCAGATATATCAAAACCTCCAGAAAATTTCCCTTTTGCACCTGAGAAAAAAAAAAAATCAGTTGTAAACACTAGATTCATTACATTATGCTAATTTATAGAATGAAGTAGTTAAACATACCAGTCACTACAATTGCCTTCACATCTTCTCTCTGCAAGGCTTGACTGTAGCTTTCTTTAAGACTGTGCAGCACTGAATGATGGCAGGGAATGTTGTCAATCAGAGACGCAAGGAATAAATAGAATCTTGGTATAAGCCGATCACAAGGAACCACAGACCCGATCGAAGCGATTTGGGGAAGAAGAAACCAGAAATAAAACGCAGCATGCCGAAGAAAGAAAGCAGGGGCGGTAGGAGGGGTTCGGACGTGTGAGAGAGGGAGGGAGGAGGAAGTGGGTACCGTCGAGTGAGAGGGAATTGACCGGCGGGTTGATGATGGTGATGACCGCGACGCCATCAGCACCTACTTCCATCGCCGTCCTGCCCTTCGCCATCTCCGATCAATCAGAGCCTTGGATCAGAGCTTTCCTTCTCGTCCTGCTGTTATTCCTGTTGCCTCGATCGCAGGTGCAGTCCTCCGGCCGGATGCTCTCCAAACTACGCGGCGAGACAATGAGGGAGGTGTGGGCAAGCAAAGTCGGGATAAATAATATCCTGTGCTATAAATACGTTAGGTGCCGTGTCCGCATAGGACTGCTGCGCCGCGCAGATGGGGACACGAGTAGGAATTGCTGGAGAAGGTGGACTCCCGATCGGGTTAGGACTCACGGTTGGGATGACTGTGAGCGTACAATTCCTGAACTGGTCAGGACAACGCCGGTGTGATCAGCTCAACCCCCAGCTTGTCGCAGTCAGACTGACTGACCGGCGCGCTCGGTGCCCACGTCCAGGTCGAGAAGGTTAGTTCCGATGGGGAACGAAGCAGACAGATGATGAGTCCACCCGGGTGACGATTGATATCTCCTAGGCGCACGCATCCCAACGATTTATATCTAAATATAAAGTTATTACAAGTAGATACCGATAATATAATAAAGTTCCTATTAATTATTTATTGGATTGAAGAAGAAAAAAATCGCAACACTCCAAATTGTAGTCATTAGCTCCGCTGCTTATAGAATCACAGCAGATGAGGACATGAGGTGGGTGAAAAAGCCCCTTCAAAACATAATCGCGGAAAGTAGATAAACAGCACCGCTTTATTTGGATGAATGCGGGTTTGCGTTTACGTGCAGACTTTTTTAAGTTTCCCTGGCCCGTAGTGGTGGGCGGCATGGACACGACTAGTCCTTTGGATTAATTAAAACTATAACTTATCCGTATAAACAATATTATCTGGTAGAATATCTAAATGGATAACCGTTGCGATATGCTGCTTCACCATTATTGAACTATCCAATCAATCCTAAGGTAAGGCAAAATGGAGAAACGGCGCAGGGGTAATTCCTATTATATCTTGTTAAATTCAAATTCATTTACATTTAATACTAGCAGAACACACACGCAGGACACAACATAGTTAGCATAATGTACAAACAAATCAAATTAGTAATATATTATAACATGCATACTTAATGATTACACAACCAACATATACATTCAATTCGTGTAGCAAACATAGGATCAGCGTCGCACGTGAGAGTTTCTATATTAACATGTAGCAACCGATTTTTTTATATATAGCACAAATAATATACATGCACAACTCTTTCTAACTTTTACCACTTATGGGATGCTCAACCTCAAAATTAGCACACAAGCACGCTCCAAGGCAAGAAAAGCCAAAATTCAAAAATAGGTCTAGTCTTAACCAAAATCACTCAACCAAGAATGCAACAATAAGAACAAATAAATATATTTAAAAAAAGATCTCATATCCAAGCACATAAAAAGGTCCATCATATTCACATATGAGTAGGCAATTACACATTGTTCATCATTTGTGATACAAGTCACTACTCATTTACAAAAGCCATCCTCGTTCATGATTTACAACATATGTATCACATACAAGGCGCACAACATGTATTGAGACGTTAATACATCAACATATTAATCACCCTTCACGAGACACGAGTGTAAAATGACAGACTCTATACACCACTAGAAAAAATATCTTGCCTTTAGCTCACTGTTATATAGATGTAAGAGACTCCTCACTAGTCAAGGATAAAGTACAAGAGTGAGATAAAAGCCCCACTGAAAGATAAGGCGTCTACAAAGTAATCAATGTATGCATGGTTTGTTATATTTGTTGGGTTTTATGGCCTCAGAGTAGACAGCGGAAACAAAATTTTATTGGCCATTAACCCATAACAGGAGATCTCATCAATGACTATTTAATGGGAAGGATAGTTTTAGGGAGATATACCTGGTCCTGGGGCTTGCCCAGCGACAATACCTTGCAGTCATGTGCGGTCTTCAACGCCATGTCTTGGATGGTGTATGTGCAGCTCATGGTCTTCTCCATGGACTCTGGCCTCCACCACGGACTGTGGCTGACGTGTCCTCCTGAGTGGCAGACATCTCCCGCCTCTGTAGATAGTCCACACGGACCACCTGAAACTTCTGTCATTCTAGAAGAACTGACAGGAAGGAGATGACCCCTCTATTGGTGTACTAGCACCACCTGCTCTCCTGAACTCAAACTGCTTTTCTACAGTTGTCTTTCCCTCGTTGTGCCTCCCTAGTCGAGTAGCACTTGCTCGGTCTCTCTCAGTTATCAAAACCAGAGAGGACAAATTTACAGAGCAACTGATGTTCTGAATTGTATGTTCTGAGAAGCCCCCAGTAACCCTCTATTTATAGTAGAGGGCAGGGTCAGGGTTCCCAATCTGTTTAGGAATAGAATGATATGAAAATTCTATGAATATTTTGTACTGCGGCAGGCGAACCGGTCGTTTCACAAATGAATCGGTCATTTGACAAGGTGAGTTGATCGGTTCACTAGTGAACCAATCGGTTGGGAGTGTGAACCGATCATTTCACTTCCCAGACTTTCCCACAATTGAATTTCCTTAATCGTTTCTAATTAATGCAAAGATTAATCCTTATTCCAATCGAATTGAACAAGTGAAACGTGAAAGTTTTCATCCAACCGAGCAAATCTATATTTCCTCGGTTGGCAGGATTGTGAGCCACTCGGTTCACCAAGTGAACCAGTCGGTTGGCTCACACCATCTGATCGGCTCACAAGGGTGAACCGGCCAGTTGGCAGTCCTGACATTGCCAATGTAGCCTCCAATCGACCTGACACTCTAACCAGCTAGTTCAACACTTGAACTTGATAGTTCTGAGTCTAGTCAATCAATTGTATGTTTAATTGAGTACCTAAACACCTTTAGTATCAATCTAAATATTATTCATAGACAATCTCCTCTTCTAGGGGTATCCTATGTGTGTGACCCTATAGGTTCCAATTCACGTTGGCAGTGAATGTTCATAACAACTTATGACACCACAAGCAATGAGCAGAATCTAGTAACTCATCATTGCTACCCAAGTAACTTAGAAATTCGGAGAACAACTTCAACCAACAATCTGTGATTAGTGTTATTGTGATCGTATAGTTCCTTTGTCTCTAACATCTAGATTGAACTCGAGGCATGGAACGTCATTCTCTTCAACATTCAATCCATGTTCCTTGACCTAGAGCAGACTGTCTGAGATGCATGTGAGTTCACATATCATATATTGAATCACATGAGTATGGCCAAATAATTCTCAGTCTCACTTATTAAGGGGCCATGGATATCATACTCCTTGTAGGAAGGACAAATCTCATATCTATCACTCAAAGTCAAGTCCCCATGTGTCAAAGTCACCCAATCATCACCGTTATAACAACCCATGTTTCAGGACTACGTTTGATGATGTCAAAGTGTACCCAACGACATGTGACGAGTGTAGTGATTTCAAGTCTAAGAACCACAATCACCACCATCACTATGAGAGATGATTGTGACTACCGTTCCATGGTATCCATGTATCACTCTCACGGTGGGTATGTCTGATATATTTGTTATGACCCACATTTCGTTTTACCAGTAAGTACCTTGGTTAGTGCATAATTGAACTAGTTATGTTGAGATGAGTACTTGCTTTTGTTAATAGTGTTTTGATCTTTGAGCTAGTGTTAATGTATCATTAGCTTGTTTTCTTGTCCTGAGCTTGAGGACAAGTTTGTGCTTAATATGTTGCCGAAGAAATCATGTGAAACCGACCTACGAGTAGAAAGATATAAGCTTTTTAGTGTGCAGGGACCTATGTGTAATTTCGGAAAGTTTCTGGGCAATTTGCATCCGGCCCCCTGGGCGTCCTTCCTTATCCTTTCCTTCAGTTTTCCCTTTTTAACTCGGTTAGCCGACTTTGGAATGAACGATAGGTCATTCTTTCAGTTGCCGCCTGAGAAAAACAGAGAAAGGGAGAGGGAGAGAGCGAGCTAGAGGAGAAGCTAGGCAACCAAGCCCCTCCTTCTCCGTTCTTCTTCGATTTCTTCATCTTCTCCAGCCAAATCAACCAGCTGCATCATCTTCTTCTTCTTCACCTTCTTCTTCCTCCTGCAGCCGTGAAGAAGACGACCATGGAGATGGTCTAGGGAGCGAACGATGCTTTCCCCTCCGTTCTTTCTTCTTGCCAACTACTTGCTAGGTCAATCCGAAGCTATAGGAGTGATTCGGGTAAGAATCGTCCACCGAATCGACCCCAATCTCCTCTTTTAATTCTGCAATTTCCGCCTCTGCGCAGGTTGCACGGCGTGCAAATCCGTTTGCACGGCGTGCAACATTACAGAAAGCTAATATAGGGGATTTCCGTTTCTGCGCAGGTTGCACGGCGTGCAAAGTCAGGTTGCACGGCGTGCAAAGTTACAGATAGCAGAACGAGTTTCAGCCCAGGTGCACGGCGTGCAGATCAGTTTGCACGGCGTGCAGATCAGTTTGCACGGCGTGCAGATCAGTTTGCACGGCGTGCAAAGGTGCAGAAAAGTAGAACAGAAGTGCACTGAAGGTGCACGGCGTGCAGTCTAGGTGCACGGCGTGCACGCTGATGTAAAGGGCAGAATTAGGCGCGTTTGTGGACATTTTTCGGTGTATACGAACACACCGAAGTGAGTGAGTAGTAGTTCATTTAGAAATCATTATTTAACTCAATTTAAAGTGCTTAATTGCTTTAATATCAGTTGGTATAACTTCTAAACAGCTTAGCACATACAATAGTTTATTATAGATTCAATAGAACTTGAGATACGGAATATGATTGATGAAAAAGATGGAATATCCTGTTTTACAGTTGTAATGCATATGCTGAATAAAGATGGTTGATTAGCAATGAATTTGAATAAGTGGTATTGAGTCATGTTTAAAGATGAAAATGATATATATATGAGAGTAAAAGAGATGTTCAGAATGTGAAATAAGTTTGAAATGTGATTTTCCTATTTAAATGATTATATGTTAATCGCTTAATAGACTTAGGTGCCCTAACACCGTAGAACCCCTTCTGAGAGGTCTGCATCCAGGGGGGTGAAACTCGTGTTCAACATCAACACGTGCGATGTCACGATGGCACGAGGATAGAAAGGCAGTGTTCAACAACAACGCGTGCGATGTCACGGTGACACTGGAGTAAATAGGGGTTATTCAACAACAACGCGTGCGATGTCACAGTGGTAACCCGGTAAGACTCTCCGCCTGTGTGCTCAGGTTTGAGGAGGAGTCTAGAGTTCACTCTTTTGAGAGTACAGTGAGGCCGATGAGCCTGAGAGTCCTGCAGCAGACCAGGGCTGATAGTCAGACTTAGCATTTCCCGGGTATGTCGCTAAGTCTTATACGGTGGGACCGTGGTTCACTACGGATCTTTATATGCAGAGTACACTGCATATGATTATGGCATAATAATAATATACTCATATAGAATCACAGTAAATTAAAGTATTCGAACTTTTGTACTAATTCTCTATATCTGTTTATCTGTTCAAATTATCCGTTATGGTATGGAAATGTGAATATATCCTGCAATCTGCTATGTCATTAGAACTGCCCTGCTCGTACTATATTTATGTTTGTTTCAATTTTATAAATCTGATGAGTTGTTTAGTGATAGCTAAGTGAAATGCTATTCACTGAGCGAGTAGGCTCATACCTCTACTCAAAACATTTTCAGGTCAGCATCAGCAACAGGAATCAGAAGGATCATTTCATCCTAACGCCTAGTCTATATAAGGTTTGTAGTTAGTCTAGTTAGAGGTCTCTTAGTCCTTTCCCCTCGATCTTTGGGACATGGTGTGGGTGAGAGAGAGTATGTTTGTGGAATGTGTATAAAGATGTAAATTAACTGTTATGTTTACTTTCTGTTAAACAATGTTACATGTTGTAAACTTTGTTTATGGTCTCTAGCCAGGATAATTGAAATGCTTCCGAAATAGTTTATTGTGTTTTAGTTTACAGCAATAATCCGGATATCGTTACGAGGTTTTAAAAAGAAAAAGTTTTCAGCGATTTGTTTATGTGATAATCCCTCCGTCGTGCCCTAATTTCGTGATTAGTGGTTAGTGTGAAATCGGGGTGTGACATCTTGGTATCAGAGCTTAGGTTGAGTACATAGTTACTCAGAGTCCAAGTCAGGGGACGATAAGAGACCAATAGGATTAAGGTTTAGGTGTCTTTCTTCTATCTGTAGTTTTCTAACAGGAAATATTCTGTTATATCATTGCAGATGGCAGGAAGAGGCTTTGATCGTGATGATCAGGCCGAGAGCCATGTTGGTCCTGATCCTGTGTACTTGGGTCCAGGTGGTGGTGACCACGTGGATGAAGCATCCCGGATGTACAGGATGTTCCTGGAGACCAAAGAAAAGTACAAGGCTGATAGGCGAGATTCTTCTTCTACCAGCAGTAAAGATCTGATGCGATCTTATGAGCTTGTAAAGAAGCTTGGTGGCACCGAGTTTAGTGGCACTACAGATCCAGCAGAGGCTGATGAATGGTTTAGACAGATAGAGAAGGTCTTTCGCCTGATGGAGCTTCCAGAAGAGAAGAAGATTAATCATGCAGTCTACCTTTTGACAGGCGATGCAGAGTTGTGGTGGCGTGGTGTGGAGGAAAAGAGGAGAGGTACAGAGCTTTCTTGGCAGGATTTCTCTGAAGAGTTCCATCTTAAGTTTTATCCACCTACTTTTCTTAATGAGAAAATCAGGCAGTTACAGAACATTAAGCAGAGGAACATGACAGTTACTGAGTATGAAGCGCTTTTCACCCGGTTAGTGAACTTCTGTCCGCAGCTTGTTCCCGACAACATAGAAAGATGCAGAAGGTTTCAAGAAGGGCTGAGGCCAGAGATTCGGCATACAGTTTCTGCTACTAGTAGGAGGAACAGAGAGAACTTTGGCAAGTTTGTTGAGGCTGCGAGACAGGTTGAAGAATCTGTGAATGCTGATAAGGTGCCTGAGTCTAAGAAAAGACCTGCAGATTTTAGTAAAGGACAGTCCAGTAGTGGATATAGAGGTGGAGGTAGAGGGTTCTTTTCTAAACTCAGACGTGGCTTTAGCTGTTTCGGCAGACAGAGATCTGAGGATGTTGCTTCTTCTAGAGGCAGAGGGGGTTACAACCTAGGGAGATGGGGCAGTGCCACTAGTGGACAGTCTTCTGGGTCGTCAATGTTAGTGACGGGTCCCCAGGGACAAGGGATACCGCCATGTGACAAATGTGGAAAACTACATTCTGGTCCGTGTTGGGGTGCAAGTTGTTTTGTCTGTGGACAAGTAGGACATTTCAGAAAAGAATGTCCTCAACTTCGACAAGCAGCATCGCAAGCCTTCCAGCCTCAGTACCATGATGTTCCGAGTTCTTCTGTGGCTTCTGGGTCTAGAGGTGGTGGAGTGCCTAGTGGCAGGAGTAGTCAGAGAGGACAGCGTGGCAGGGGGAGAGCTTCAGCACGTTTCTTCTCTTTGACACCTCAGGAAGGTATAATTTCTTCACAAGTTGTTACAGGAGAGATGCTTTTGTTTAATAGTATACCAGTCTCAGTTTTGATAGATCCGGGTGCTACTCACTCTTTCATACGACGTTCTTTAGTTGGTAAACTTAATCTGTTAACTCAAGAGTTGGTAGATGAGTTAGTGTTGAGGGTTCCACTTGGTGGACCAACAGTTTTGACTGAGTTCTGTCCCGGATGCTTGTTATCTTTTAGAGGTTATACCTTTGCTGCTAATCTCATACCCCTGGATGTCAATACTTTTCAAGTCATCTTGGGTATGGATTGTCTTGAGACATATCGAGTGCAACTCGATTGTTGGAAAAAGGAAGCTACCTTTCAACTAGGGGAATTTTCTTGTGTCTTTACTGGAGATAGAAAAGTTCTGCCTACGTGCATAATATCAGCTGCTATAGCTGATAAGATGTTACAGAAAGGATGTGAAGCGTTCCTTGCTCATGTGGTTGACACCGGAGCAGAGAAGAGCACCGCCACTGTTTATGATGTGCCTGTGGTTCGTGAGTTTTCTGATGTTTTTCCAGAGGAGTTACCAGGCTTACCTCCTGTCAGAGATATTGATTTTGAAATTCAGGTATATCCAGGTAGTCATCCAGTAGCACTGCCAGCCTATAGAATGGCACCTGCAGAGTTGAAGGAACTCAAGGTGCAGTTGCAGGAATTGCTAGATAAGGGTTTTATTAGACCCAGCTCTTCACCGTGGGGTGCTCCAGTCCTGTTTGTTAAGAAAAAGGATGGTACCATGCGTCTCTGTATAGATTACAGGCAACTGAACAAGATCACTATTAAGAATAAGTATCCTTTGCCGAGAATAGATGATCTGTTTGATCAGTTGCGTGGAGCGATGATCTTCTCTAAAATAGATTTGAGATCTGGATATCATCAGCTTAGGATAAAGGCTTCTGATATTCCCAAAACAGCTTTCAGAACCAGGTATGGGCATTATGAGTTTCTGGTCATGTCGTTTGGGCTGACCAATGCCCCAGCAGCCTTTATGGATATGATGAATCGGATTTTCAAACCGTTCCTAGATCAGTTTATTGTAGTCTTTATAGATGATATTCTAATCTATTCCAGAGACGATGAACAGCATGAGCAACACCTGAGAGTGACGTTGCAGTTGTTGAGGCAACATCAGCTGTATGCTAAGTTTAGCAAGTGCGAGTTCTGGCTGGCTGAGGTAGCATTTCTTGGACATGTTATCTCGAGAGATGGAGTTAGTGTTGATCCTAAGAAAGTTGATTTTGTGCTTCAGTGGGAACGACCTAAGACTCCTACTGAGATTAGAAGTTTCTTGGGTTTAGCAGGCTATTATAGAAGGTTTATACAGAACTTCAGTGTTCTAGCATCACCCTTGACACGTTTGACAAGGAAGAATACACCGTTCGTTTGGTCTGATAACTGCGAGAAGAGTTTTCAGATCTTGAAGAGAAAGTTGACTTCAGCACCAGTGTTGGTTTTGCCAGAAGCAGAAAAGGGTTATACAGTATTCTGCGATGCTTCCAGAAGAGGTTTGGGCTGTGTGCTGATGCAGGAAGGCAAGGTTGTGGCTTATGCATCTAGACAGCTTAAGAAGAACGAAGAGAACTACCCTACTCATGATCTGGAGTTGGCTGCTATAGTTCATGCTCTTAAGACATGGCGTCACTATCTGTATGGTGAGACATGTCAGGTGTTTACGGATCATAAGAGCTTGAAGTATATCTTCACTCAGAAGGATTTGAATCTGAGACAGCGCAGATGGCTTGAGCTGATTAAAGACTATGATGTGACAATCGATTACCATCCTGGTAAGGCGAATGTTGTAGCAGATGCCTTGAGTAGAAGGTCAAGTTCAACTGCAGATGCATTTTCTATGGCATGTTTCAAGAGAGACTTACTCGTAGATATGCGAAAGTTGAACTTAGACTTGAACGTGACTGAACAGAGTGGGTTGATTGCTCAAATGCAGGTCAAACCTACTTTCTACGATCAGATTAAGGAATTGCAACATAATGATGATGAGTTGAGGCAGATCATGCAGGATATGTCGGAAGGTAAAAGGTCAGAATTCAGGTTTTCTGACAATGCTGTGTTGTATCTTCATGACAGGTTGTGTGTACCTGGGAACAGTGAGCTGAAAGAGCAAATTCTTGAAGAAGCGCATGCTTCTATGTATGCTATGCATCCTGGTAACACGAAGATGTACAGGAACCTCAAAGAGCTGTACTGGTGTTCTGGCATGAAGAGAGATGTGGCTGAGTACGTGGCTAGATGTGGAGTGTGTCAGCAGGTTAAAGCTGAGCATCAAAAACCTGCTGGTACTTTACAATCGCTTCCTATACCTGAATGGAAATGGGAACACATCACGATGGATTTTGTGGTAGGATTACCTAGGACGTCTAGAGGTTCGGACTCGATTTGGGTGATTGTGGATAGACTAACTAAGTCTGCTCACTTTCTTCCTGTCAAGTCAACCTTTGATGTTCCGAAGCTGGCCAAGATATATGTGGACGAGGTAATCAGATTACATGGGATTCCAGTCTCCATTATTTCTGACAGAGATCCTAAGTTTACATCTAGATTCTGGAATCAGTTACATCGTGCGTTGGGCACAAAGCTGAGGTTCAGTACAGCGTTTCACCCGCAGACAGATGGCCAATCTGAGAGGACCATTCAGACTCTTGAAGACATGCTGAGAGCATGCGTTCTGCAGTTCAGAGGTAACTGGGAAGAACACTTAAGCCTGATGGAGTTTGCATATAACAACATCTACCATTCTAGTCTTGGAATGGCTCCATATGAAGCTCTTTATGGCAGGAAGTGTAGATCGCCAGTTTGTTGGTACGAGGTGGGTGAAAAATAAATCCTTGGACCTGAGCTAGTTGATGTGACTACAGAGAAGATATCTGTGATCAGGGAGCAGTTGAAAGCTGCTCAGGACAGACAGAAAAGTTATGCAGAGAGACGACGTCGACCTCTTGAGTTTGAGGTTGGTGACGAGGTTTATCTGAAGGTTTCACCATGGAAGGGAGTGCTGAGGTTTGGCAAGAGGGGTAATTTGACCCCTAGGTACATGGGCCCATATCCTATTATTGAGAGGATTGGACCTGTAGCTTACAAGTTGGATTTGCCATCTGAGTTGGCAAATCTTCATGATGTGTTTCATGTGTCTATGCTGAAGAAGTGTCACCCCGGTACAGAGAAAATATTAGATCCAGATCTGGCACAGCTTAGGACAGATGTGTCCTATGTGGAAGGACCAGTACAGATAGTGGATCACCGAATCAAGAAGCTTAAGAACCGTGAGTTGTCTTTAGTGAAGGTTTTGTGGAAGAATCACAATATAGAGGAAGCTACGTGGGAGCTTGAATCAGAAATGCGTAACAAGTTTCCTTTTCTCTTTTAGGAATTTTGGGACGAAATTCTTATAAGGGAGGGAGATTGTTATGACCCACATTTCGTTTTACCAGTAAGTACCTTGGTTAGTGCATAATTGAACTAGTTATGTTGAGATGAGTACTTGCTTTTGTTAATAGTGTTTTGAGCTTTGAGCTAGTGTTAATGTATCATTAGCTTGTTTTCTTGTCCTGAGGTTGAGGACAAGTTTGTGCTTAATCCGTTGCCGAAGAAATCATGTGAAACCGACCTACGAGTAGAAAGATATAAGCTTTTTAGTGTGCAGGGACCTATGTGTAATTTCGGAAAGTTTCTGGGCAATTTGCATCCGGCCCCCTGGGCGCCCTTCCTTATCCTTTCCTTCAGTTTTCCCTTTTTAACTCGGTTAGCCGACTTTGGAATGAACGATAGGTCATTCTTTCAGTTGCCGCCTGAGAAAAACAGAGAAAGGGAGAGGGAGAGAGCGAGCTAGAGGAGAAGCTAGGCAACCAAGCCCCTCCTTCTCCGTTCTTCTTCGATTTCTTCATCTTCTCCAGCCAAATCAACCAGCTGCATTATCTTCTTCTTCTTCACCTTCTTCTTCCTCCTGCAGCCGTGAAAAAGACGACCATGGAGATGGTCTAGGGAGCGAACGGTGCTTTCCCCTCCGTTCTTTCTTCTTGCCAACTGCTTGCTAGGTCAATCCGAAGCTATAGGAGTGATTCGGGTAAGAATCGTCCACCGAATCGACTCCAATCTCCTTTTTTAATTCTGCAATTTCCGCCTCTGCGCAGGTTGCACGGCGTGCAAATCCGTTTGCACGGCGTGCAACATTACAGAAAGCTAATATAGGGGATTTCTGTTTCTGCGCAGGTTGCACGGCGTGCAAAGTCAGGTTGCACGGCGTGCAAAGTTACAGATAGCAGAACGAGTTTCAGCCCAGGTGCACGGCGTGCAAATCAGTTTGCACGGCGTGCAGATCAGTTTGCACGGCGTGCAAATCAGTTTGCACGGCGTGCAAAGGTGCAGAAAAGTAGAACAGAAGTGCACTGAAGGTGCACGACGTGCAGTCTAGGTGCACGGCGTGCACGCTGCTGTAAAGGGCAGAATTAGGCGCGTTTGTGGACGTTTTTCGGTGTATACGAACACACCGAAGTGAGTGAGTAGTAGTTCATTTAGAAATCATTATTTAACTCAATTTAAAGTGCTTAATTGCTTTAATATCAGTTGGTATAACTTCTAAACAGCTTAACACATACAATAGTTTATTATAGATTCAATAGAACTTGAGATACGGAATATGATTAATGAAAAAGATGGAATATCCTGTTTTACAGTTGTAATGCATATGCTGAATAAAGATGGTTGATTAGCAATGAATTTGAATAAGTGGTATTGAGTCATGTTTAAAGATGACAATGATATATATATGAGAGTAAAAGAGATGTTCAGAATGTGAAATAAGTTTGAAATGTGATTTTCCTATTTAAATGATTATATGTTAATCTCTTAATAGACTTAGGTGCCCTAACACTGTAGAACCCCTTCTGAGAGGTCTGCATCCAGGGGGGTGAAACTCGTGTTCAACATCAACACGTGCGATGTCATGGTGGCACGAGGATAGAAAGGTAGTGTTCAACAACAACGCGTGCGATGTCACGGTGACACTAGAGTAAATAGGGGTTATTCAACAACAACGCGTGCGATGTCACGGTGGTAACCCAGTAATACTCTCCGCCTGTGTGCTCAGGTTTGAGGAGGAGTCTAGAGTTCACTCTTTTGAGAGTACAGTGAGGCCAATGAGCCTGAAGGCCGATGAGCCTGAGAGTCCTGCAGCAGACCAGGGCTGATAGTCAGACTTAGCATTTCCCGGGTATGTCGCTAAGTCTTGTACGGTGGGACCGTGGTTCACTACGGATCTTTATATGCAGAGTACACTGCATATGATTAGGGCATAATAATAATATACTCATATAGAATCACAGTAAATTAAAGTATTCGAACTTTTGTACTAATTCTCTATATCTGTTTATCTGTTCAAATTATCCGTTATGGTATGGAAATGTGAATATATCCTGCAATCTGCTATGTCATTAGAACTGCCCTGCTCGTACTATATTTATGTTTGTTTCAATTTTATAAATCTGATGAGTTGTGTAGTGATAGCTAAGTGAAATGCTATTCATTGAGCGAGTAGGCTCATACCTCTACTCAAAACATTTTCAGGTCAGCATCAGCAACAGGAATCAGAAGGATCGTTTCATCCTAACGCCTAGTCTATATAAGGTTTGTAGTTAGTCTAGTTAGAGGTCTCTTAGTCCTTTCCCCTCGATCTTTGGGACATGGTGTGGGTGAGAGAGAGTATGTTTGTGGAATGTGTATAAAGATGTAAATTAACTGTTATGTTTACTTTCTGTTAAACAATGTTACATGTTGTAAACTTTGTTTATGGTCTCTAGCCAGGATAATTGAAATGCTTCCGAAATAGTTTATTGTGTTTTAGTTTACAGCAATAATCCGGATATCGTTACGAGGTTTTAAAAAGAAAAAGTTTTCAGTGATTTGTTTATGTGATAATCCCTCCGTCGCGCCCTAATCTCGTGATTAGTGGTTAGTGTGAAATCGGGGTGTGACAATATTGTTCTCTAACATATATTTGTGTGCTTGACTTGATATCATATATCATGACTAACGAGACTCTGTCATCAGTCAACACACATTCTAGTCTTATGTATTATTGTTGTCTATTTTGCTTCCACAGTAATATCCGACTAGGGACATAACAAGAATGTATGTAATCTTATCATACATATGGTCTCATTGTTCAAGTACTTAACCTGAATACATATGTCATTGAGTCACATCATTCTTTAGACATCTATCATGTATGTATCATCATCTCATGACTGAGACAAACATAATAGACGGAATTACCTTTATTATTATCAAATCAAGTATCTAATGCCTCATCAAAATCATCATATGATTGGCTCTTTGGGCATACCATACCAACAGACTCCCACTTGCACTTAAAGCCCATCACCCACGAATCATATTCCAAGTGATATTAACATGTCCATCATGTTCCTGCTGCACAAGTGCTTTTATAGCGGGCATGCAACATTTGATTCAAGTCGGTATATTACATGTTTCACATCCCCTCATTGTAAGACAAGTTGTATGAGGTGGAAGTGCCATAGTATGCTATTTGAGATTCCTTTGCCTAACCATTAGCTCCATTGTTGTTACAGTATTACTACTGAGTCATCAATGGTCAGAACCTCCCACAAGTTCATCCATATGAACTTCTAGATCCATACAATATCCTTCAAAGTGTTCGTAACACTAAGGTTCTTGGCTTCTTATTGTACAATTACTCAATTGTCTTATGTTGGAATATTTCCAACTAACAATTCTTATTCCAAGGTCAAACACAATTTTATCATTTCGGAAGCTTGCATCGGTGTAACTCTTTACACCCAACTCTTCCTTATTACTATAACTAAAGAAGTAGTCCTTTTAGTACTTCACAAGTACATAAAGATGTCCTTCATGGTATTCCAGTAACTCTTACTGGAGTTTGATAGATGTCCATTCGTCATGTCTAATATGTTGACCTAGGTGTCGCATATTGCCCATATTTTGATAATGACTTAACCATTCCACTCATATGTATCTAACATTTCTAATTGAGATCATTGCAGACATTAGATACAAGAAAAGAATCAAAATTCACTCAAAGCTACTCTCCCGGCACATGCAAAACATGTGACTTTCACCCGCTTTGTAATATAGCCCTTAGAGGCTTAGAGCAATTTTTGTAATCACTTAAATTCATGTTTTGCATTGTATCTAAGATGGATAAAATGATTGGAACTCAAAAATCCATCATTTATACAGTTTTTGGAAATTCCAAAATACCCCTTAACAGGGATTTGGTCGGCCGAATTACAAACTCGGCCGATCCATGTATTGAGGAATTTTCTGGGCTGTCGGCCGAGTTTCAATGCCAGGAAACTCGGCCGATCCACTGGTCAGTCAAAACCAAAGGATGACTGATCGGTCGAGTTTCCCCCTGGAAACTCGGCCGACAGATTCCCTGTTGGTTTTGTCACCTAGTGTGTCGGCCGAGTTGCCTTTATTGAAACTCGGCCGATCGGACTGTACTGGAATGCAGAAAAAGCAATTCCAACCGTTGGAGGAGTTGGTGGGACTCAAAATAGATCCGTTGCAAGTTGTAAAACGGCTAGTTTGTGCCACTTAACTCACCCAACCTCAAAGGGACACCCTCAACTATAAATAGGACCTCTTGGACTTCATTCCAAGGTTGCTCATTCACATATGCTTGGTCCTAGCCTTAGTTGAGTGGTTTCCAACCTTTGAGCCCCCTTTCTCTCTCTACCTTCAATGCAAAAACGTGAGTAAGAGTGAGTTAGGATCCCTTTGTAAGAGAGCTACCATTTGTTCATTGTAAAGCTCTCCATCTTCATTCTCCCACCTCCATTCCATAATGAAGATTGTTTGAAGCTACTTCTCCGAGTGAAAGAGGAGTTGCTGTTGTTCTTCTCCGAGTGAAGGGGAAGATGTGTTGCTGATCTTCAAGGGTGAAGATTGATCGTTGCTCCAGCTCCCTTGGTGGAGGGAAAACGTGAGCAAGCTCTCCGAGTGAAGGAGAGGTGCAAGGCGAAGGGCAAGCAAGATAGGTAATTCCTTCAAGGCCGAAGACCAGAGCAAGAGTGGGTAAGTCCTTTAGAGAAGGCGGAAGACTACTTGCTTGGTGGGTAAGTCCTTGGTGAGGTAGAAGATCTTGGCTTGTTATATAAGACCTTGGATGGTTGGTAGTTGTAGCTTGTAATCTTATTGTGTGATATATATAAGAGAACCAAGTTACAAATCCTAGAGCCTAACCAACTCTAGGTAGTGGACTGACATTGCTCCTAAGTTTAGGACATGGAACCACTCTAAACCACCTGTCCAAGTGCATGCTTTCCTTGTCTCTTATCCTTGCTTTGTATGCTAGTTTAGGACATCAAATTGCTGTTTTGAATTAAGTTCTGCACTTAATATAATTTGGTGGTCTAATCACTTTTGTGAAGTTTGTGAAGCTCTATTCAACCCCCCCTTCTAGAGCCCATTGATCCAACAAGTGGTATCAGAGCGGGTCTTCTCCAAGCTACTTCAACAAGTAGGAGAAGATGGGCGATTCGGCTCTCGGTTCACTCAACCTTGAGGGAAGCTACTCCACAAGACCCCCGGTCTTCGACGGCACCAACTTCCTATATTGGAAGAGAAGGATGCAGTTCTACATCCAAGGAGTTAGCTACGAGATGTGGAAGATAGTCCACCTCAAGTACGACGAGCCGAAGGGGAACATCACAACATGGACGGACGAAGAGATGAAGCGTGCTCAACTAAATGCTAAAGCCATTAGCATCATCTACGCTGCCCTCTCTCCATCGGAATTCAACCGCATCTCTTCATGGGACACCGCTCATGAGATTTGGCACAAGTTATGTGTCACCTATGAAGGGACGGAGCAGGTCAAGGAGGCCAAGATCTACATGCTCGGAGGCCTACTTGAAAATTTCAAGATGGGGAAGAATGAAAGGGTTGCGGACATGTACACAAGGCTCAACGTCATCCTCAACAGCCTTGCAGCCCTTGGGAGTGTCATGGATCGAGGCACCATCAACGCCAAGATCTTGAGGTCTCTTCCAAAGAGATGGGAGCCGAAGGTGACTTCAATTGAAGAAGTCTACAAGCTTAGCGAGTTGTCAACCGAGGAGCTGGTTGGTAACCTACAAGCTCACGAACCAAGGCTCGACAAGCAAGAGGAAGAGGAGAAAAGGGAAGAGAAGGAGACAAGAAAGATGAAGGACACGGCCTTCAAAGCTCATGTCGAAGAAATGATGAGGCAACAACAGCTTGCCATGAAGTCTCCTTGCCCCTCCTCAAGCGAAGACGAAGGTGCTAATGACCATGAAGCCAATTACTCCAAAGGAAGACACTTCAAGGGAAAGCAATCCTCCTCCACTCCTAGGTGCTATGAGTGTGGCCAAAAGGGCCACTACAAGAATGATTGCCCAAAAGTCAAGAAGGGCTATCATAAGGGCAGTCACAAGAAGGATGACAAATACAAGAGAGAATCCAAGTACAAGAAGAAGGACAAGAAGGAAAGACGATCCAAAGATGCAGCTCATGCGGCATGGGAGGAGTCTTCTACTTCAAGTTCATCTTGTTCCGAGGATGGAGAATGTCATCTTGCACTTATGGCATCTACTAGTGAAGAGGTAATGGAGGTAAGTGAGGTAAGCAATGTAAGTGATGAAGCTTTACTTGAATTATCTAAAGAATCTATCATTGAAATGCTTAGTGAATGTCAATCATCTCTTGCTAAATGTAAAGCTAAAAGAAAGAGATTAGGAAAGATAATAGATGATCTATATGCCAAGATTGACATTCTTGATGAAAATGAAAAGTTACACCTTGATAGTATAGATTCTTTGCAAGAGCAACTTCAAGACCTTGAACTTCAATACAATGGAGTAGAGGTTGAGAATGGTGCTTATCTTAAAACTATTGAAAGTCTTAAGATCGAGAACCAAAATTGCCTAGATGAGTTAGATGTTCTAAAAACTGAAAATGTTGAACTAAAACTCATTGATGATGCTAGGAGAGAGGAAGTTCATTGTTATCAAAAAGAAATTGCTATGCTTAAATCTGAAAATGCTAGATTGCTTGCTCAAACAAATGATCTATCCTCTAGACCTATCTTGCCTAGGAATGAAGTTGCTAACTTAACTATTGAAAAAGATTCTCTTCTTACTAAAGCCCTCTGTCTTGAGGCCGACCTGTTGCATGCTAGAGAAGATCTTGATAGTTTATCTACTACTATTAAAAATCTTAGTGATGATAATGCTAAATTAAGATCTACCTTGCAAAGGTTTCTTTCCGGTAAAAAGTCTCTAAATGATGTTCTAGAGCACTCTACCAAACAAATTGGTACTAGTGGTCTAGGATACGATGAGAGTATCCCAAAAGGTAAGAAGAAGAAGAAAGGTAAGAAAAAGAGTGTGGAAACTCCAATTCTCAATGGAGAGTCTTCCGGCTCTAAAAATCCCATGGTATGTATGCATTGCAAATGTGATGATCATTATTCTACCTATTGTCCTTACAAGCCTAAGGGGACCAACCCAAATATGAAATGGGTCCCCAAGCTAACCCCGGACCCCAAAGTTTGAGTTGGGTTCCGACATCCTCTTTTCTTGCAGGTCACAAAGAAATGGATTGTTGATAGTGGCTGCTCTAAGCACATGACTGGAGAAATCAGCCATTTCAACAAATTTGTGAAGAAGAAAGGAGGATCGGTAACCTTTGGGGACAACAAAAAGGGTAAGGTTATAGGTGAGGGTGATGTAGGTAATGATTTGTGCATTAAAAATGTTTTGCTTGTTGATGGCCTACATCACAACTTGATTAGTGTGAGCCAATTATGTGATAATGGTTATCTTGTGCTCTTTACTTCCTTAGAATGCTTGCTTCTAGATTCCCTGTCCTATAATGTCATATATAAGGGAACTAGAAATGGTAATCTATATGTGATTGTTCTTGATGCTTTAAAGCCCATACTAAATAGATGCTTAGTCGTGGATAAAAACGATCTTTCGCTTTGGCATCGACGCTTGGGTCATGTGAACTTGCATCAAATGAAGAAACTAGACAAAAAGGACTTGGTTCGAGGACTTCCCAAATTGGATTTTGAAAAGGATGAGGAATGTCAACCTTGTACCCAAGGGAAACAAACCAAATCCTCTTTCAAGTCCAAAGGGGTCATGAGTACCAAGAGAGTTCTAGAGCTTCTTCATATTGATCTCTTCGGACCTATGAGAACACAAACGCTTCGCGGCTCCAAGTATTGTCTTGTTATCGTCGATGATTTTTCTAGATATACTTGGACTTTCTTTCTTGTTTCCAAAAGCGACACCCTTGACGTTTTCTCGAGCTTTTGCAAACGAGTCGAAAACGAAGCTTCTTGTCATGTTGTTTCCATCCGTAGTGATCATGGGGGGGAGTTTGAAAATGATCTTTTTGAACGTTTTTGTGAAAAATCGGGTTATTCGCACAATTTCTCTTCTCCTCGCACACCCCAACAAAATGGAGTTGTTGAGAGGAAGAATAGATCGCTACAGGAAATGGCTAGGACCATGCTTCTTGAGTATGATACTCCTAAGAAGTTTTGGGCTGAAGCCGTTAGCACCGCATGTTTTGTGCAAAACCGAGTTTTCACTCATCCGACGTTTAAGAAAACCCCCTATGAACTATGGCGTGGTAGGAAGCCGTCGATTGATTTCTTTCATGTGTTTGGATGTCCATGTTTTGTTTTGAACACCAAGGACTCTCTCGACAAGTTTGATCCGAAATCCTACAAGGCTTTCTTCCTAGGCTATAGCACTACTAGCAGGGCTTTTAGAGTATTTAACATAGAACTATCTAAAATAGAAGAATCCATAAATGTTAAATTTATTGAAACTAACCCTGTTATTGGCAAGCCTATTGGTGATAATGATGTTGCAGATGAAATCATTCCTATCCTCAAAGATCTCAACATCAAAGATAAAGGTAAGCAGGTTCAAGAAGAAGATCAAGAAGAAAAAGAGAAAGAAGAAGAAAGGAAGGATCCCACTCCCCGCTTCGCCAAAGATCACCCCAAGGAGTTGATCATAGGCAATCCATTTGAAAGAGTAAGGACACGGGCTGCACACAACAAAGAACAAGCAGACAGCGCCTTCATCTCTCAAATGGAGCCGAAGAACATCAAGGAGGCCCTTGGTGATGATGAGTGGATCCTTGCCATGCAAGAAGAGCTTGAGCAGTTCGAGAAGAGCCGAGTGTGGACCTTAGTGCCAAGACCAAACAATAGAAAGATCATTGGCACCAAATGGGTCTACCGCAACAAGCTTGATGAGCAAGGAAAAGTGGTAAGAAACAAAGCAAGGTTAGTAGCTCAAGGTTATAATCAACAAGAAGGTATTGATTTTGATGAAACCTATGCGCCTGTTGCTAGATTAGAATCTATTCGCATGCTACTTGCCTTTGCTAGTTATAAAAATTTCTTGCTTTATCAAATGGATGTTAAAAGTGCGTTTTTGAATGGTACAATTGAGGAGGAAGTATATGTTGCTCAACCTCCGGGCTTTGAAAATGATAAGTTACCCAATCATGTTTATCTCTTGCAAAAAGCTCTCTATGGTCTCAAACAAGCACCTCGAGCTTGGTATGAGAAACTAAAGAACTTTTTGTTAGATAATGGGTATATCATGGGCAAAGTTGATTGTACCTTGTTTCTAAAACACACTTCTACCCATTTTCTCATCATTCAAATATATGTTGATGATATTATATTTGGCGGAACTGACCTTGATCTTTGCAAAGAGTTTGGTTCTCTTATGCAGAGTGAATTTGAGATGAGTATGATGGGTGAGCTGACCTTCTTCCTAGGCTTCCAAATCAAGCAGACCAAGAATGGTAACTTCATCAACCAAGGCAAATACACGCTTGAGCTTCTAAAATGCTTTGGGATGGAGAACATGAAGCAAATGGACACGCCCATGTCAAACACTGCCAAACTTGACAGGGATGAGGAAGGTGAGAAGGTAGATGAGAAGCTCTATAGAGGTATGATTGGAAGTTTACTTTATTTAACTGCCTCTAGACCTGATATAATGTTTAGTGTTGGCTTGTGTGCCCGCTTTCAATCAAGCCCTAGGAAATCACATCTTATTGCCGTCAAGAGGATTTTGAGGTATCTAGCCAAAACTCCAAATTTTGGACTATGGTACCCTAAGTCAAGGGACTTTACTCTTGTGGCATATAGTGATGCTGACTACGCAGGTTGCTTAATTGATAGAAAGTGCACAAGTGGCACTTGCTTCCTCTTGGGACCATGCTTGGTGTCTTGGTTCTCCAAGAAACAGAGCACAGTGGCATTATCAACTACCGAAGCTGAATACATTGCAGCCGGAAGTTGTTGTGCCCAGGTCCTATGGATGAAGCAAATGCTCCAAGACTTTAACATTCATTTTGATGCTTCTCCTATTTTCTGTGATAATACTAGTGCAATTAATCTTTCATATAATCCAATATTGCATAGTAGAGCTAAACACATAGAAGTCCGCCATCATTTTCTCCGTGATCACATTGTCAAAAAGGATATTTATATCACACATGTGGATACGGAAAATCAGTTGGCTGACATTTTCACTAAACCGCTTGCTAGAGATCAATTTAATTTCATTAGGTCAAAATTGCTAATAACCTCTCTTGATGATGTTGAATTGCTCTCTAATTAGCTGGTTACATGTTATGTGTGTTGCTCATGCTTATAAATGCCTTGTTTGCTTAAAATGCTTGTTTTTGATAAATATCTCTATTGGTTTTATCTCATTTTCGGGTATTTTTCGCAAAACGAGTTTTTATCGACAAATAGTACACTATGATGATGAGAATGTGCCTAAATATGTTTAAAATACATCCTAGATCCCTCAGAAATATTGCCCTAGGTCGTATGAGGCTAGGACTAGATTTTAGGATTTCTCACATCAGGGTTTTTGTCGGCCGAGTTGGAAACTCGGCCGATCGGTCGGGCGCAGGGTGTCTGTACACTCTGTCGGCCGAGTTTCCCCACCCTGGAACTCGGCCGATCGACGGCAGACGGGTTTATATATATAGGATTCGGCCGACTTGCTCCCTCTCAACTAGAGCAAAGTCGACCGAACCCTAGCCGCCCAAGCCCGACTCCTCCTCTCCTGGTCTTTTCCTCCCTCTCTCCGGCCGTTCTTGCCCCCAAAACGGCCCCCTTGTGTGCCCTAGCTGCTTGTACGGTTCCGTTGCTACGTTTTTCTCCGTGTGGATCGGCGCCCTTCTCTCCGTTTCTTCTCCGATGAGGTCGCAACGTCGGAAACGCGCCGTTCCCGCTCCTGCTCCTTCGGTTCCTCTAGCTCCGAGGTATATGTCCTTTGACAACCTCTCTTTCGTGGACAATACCGCGGTTGCACGGTATAAAGAGCTTCTCCCTCGATCTCCTTTTCCTTTTCGTGCTCTTTATCAACCGCATTGTTTTCACGCCGATCTTTTTGAGGCGAGTCAAGTGTTTCGCACACACCATCTTGACGCCTTTAGCATCGAGGATCCAAAATTTCACAATCTCAAGTATAGCACCAAGGCTGTCCGCCAATTCTACGCAAACTTGCGGTGGAATTACGACACTTTGGTTCCTCCCTCGGATACCTCGATTGTCTTAACCTCTATGATCGCCGGACAACCGTTTCATATCACCGAGCGATCCTTTAATCTTTACCTAAATGGCAACGTCGGCCCGGCGTCTTGGACCACCTCATATCCCGATTATTTCGATCTTTTGCGTCCCGAGGACATCTATAAGGCACTCGAGATAGACTTGTCGGATATTCACAAATTCCTCAAGCTTCCCGAGTTTCCTTATAGAAAGAAGGGCACCCTGCCTTCTTCTGCTCTGTCCTCCCCTCGCCGTGTGTTGGCGTTTGTTCTTAGTTGCAATGTTCACCCAAAGAAAAACCAAACGGACATAGCCGAGAACACTGCCATGATGATGTATCTCCTCTTGAACAATCATGGAGTCAAATGGGCACGGTATATCCTGCACCATATGACATGTTTTGATTCTGGAAAGAACACGAAGGGCACCCATCTTCCTTATCCTGCCCTAATCTGTGGACTTTTCCAGTTTGCCACTGGTAAATCTCTTTTCACCGATTATCTCTACCGACCTGATCGAAAAGGGGTTTACATCAGTGAGACCACTCTCCAGAAGAGTGTCCCTACATCTGGTGCATCATCTTCTTCTGCTCCACCACCACCACAACCTCCATCATCATCGGATGCACCTCCTCCTCCACCATCATCAGCTGCACCACCACCTCCTGAGCCATCTTTCCAACCTCCTCCACACCCGGCTTTTGCCGATTTTCATGTTTCCAATGAGGCCCTCATGGGGTATCTCATGCACCAGCAAGCCTACAACATGCAGGTCCAACACCATCTTCATGAGGATCTCTGTCATGTCATGTCATCCATGTCTCTCTCCTGCCCGCAGCCCTACCCCACCTACCAGCCCTACCCCGGTGACGACTACGCTTCTTATGCGTATAGTCAGTTCTATCCACCTCCACCACCCTCTGCTTCCGCTGACCACTCTGCAGGTGGATACTCTCACCCTTCCCCGGTGTTGGCACTTCCAGGTGGACGCTTGTCCGAGCTACTGGCCCAGTACACCTCGACTGCTCCTCCCATTGAGATAGCTTATGAGCTCCATGCTCTGGGCATGTCTTGGGCTGAGCAGAGCGCGAGATGGCCTGGACGGGCTTTTGGTCCTACAGACGAGGATATGCCAGATCAGGACGATGCCGAGTCAGATGAGGCGACTGCGACAGATGCTGATACGGATGCTGACGATGATGATGCTGCTGATGAACAGGCTACACCGGCTGATGCCCCTCCTTCTGATGGAGACGAGGACTACCAGCCCGATGAGGACATGGATGCTGCTGTTGATGACGTCGACATAAATTAGTATAGCTTAGAGTAGATGTGTCTAGTGTAGTCTCGCATGACCATGTCATTTTCTTTAGGGACTATGTTTGTATCATCTATATTAGGCACATTATCTGAGATGTACTATGGCTTTTCCGCTTGTCCTAGTAGCTTTTGGTTTTATGTTTTGGATACATTTTGTATGACTTATCTTATCATGTAATCCATATTTTGATGAATGACAGTTGGTTGTTTTCATGAATTATCTTTGTGCTTCTCTGTCTTAATATGCTATGTTTGATTGAGTGTTTTGGAGAAGACCTGGTTTGTATGCTCTTCTACCCCCCTGCCTTTTTGAGATGACAAAGGGGGAGAAATATACCTCAATCATATTGCCATCATATTGCTTTTAGTGCTTGTATGGTTCTTTTCTTGTCTTTAAAACTTATATATCTTGACTTGGCTAGAATCATACAATATATATATGCTATGGCTGTTTGTGTGTTAACTAACAATGCAGGGATGAGTAAGCATGAATTGAGGGGGAGCATTACAAGACTGATCATATTTGCATCCCCTTGCAATTCTCTAAGCAAAGGTATAATTTTCATATTCTTTTCAATATGTTGAGGAATGGTTTGTCATTGTCAAAAAGGGGGAGAATGTTGACCTAGGTGTCGCATATTGCCCATATTTTGATAATGACTTAACCATTCCACTCATATGTATCTAACATTTCTAATTGAGATCATTGCAGACATTAGATACAAGAAAAGAATCAAAATTCACTCAAAGCTACTCTCCCGGCACATGCAAAACATGTGACTTTCACCCGCTTTGTAATATAGCCCTTAGAGGCTTAGAGCAATTTTTGTAATCACTTAAATTCATGTTTTGCATTGTATCTAAGATGGATAAAATGATTGGAACTCAAAAATCCATCATTTATACAGTTTTTGGAAATTCTAAAATACCCCTTAACAGGGATTTGGTCGGCCGAATTACAAACTCGGCCGATCCATGTATTGAGGAATTTTCTGGGCTGTCGGCCGAGTTTCAATGCCAGGAAACTCGGCCGATCCACTGGTCAGTCAAAACCAAAGGATGACTGATCGGTCGAGTTTCCCCCTGGAAACTCGGCCGACAGATTCCCTGTTGGTTTTGTCACCTAGTGTGTCGGCCGAGTTGCCTTTATTGAAACTCGGCCGATCGGACTGTACTGGAATGCAGAAAAAGCAATTCCAACCGTTGGAGGAGTTGGTGGGACTCAAAATAGATCCGTTGCAAGTTGTAAAACGGCTAGTTTGTGCCACTTAACTCACCCAACCTCAAAGGGACACCCTCAACTATAAATAGGACCTCTTGGACTTCATTCCAAGGTTGCTCATTCACATATGCTTGGTCCTAGCCTTAGTTGAGTGGTTTCCAACCTTTGAGCCCCCTTTCTCTCTCTACCTTCAATGCAAAAACGTGAGTAAGAGTGAGTTAGGATCCCTTTGTAAGAGAGCTACCATTTGTTCATTGTAAAGCTCTCCATCTTCATTCTCCCACCTCCATTCCATAATGAAGATTGTTTGAAGCTACTTCTCCGAGTGAAAGAGGAGTTGCTGTTGTTCTTCTCCGAGTGAAGGGGAAGATGTGTTGCTGATCTTCAAGGGTGAAGATTGATCGTTGCTCCAGCTCCCTTGGTGGAGGGAAAACGTGAGCAAGCTCTCCGAGTGAAGGAGAGGTGCAAGGCGAAGGGCAAGCAAGATAGGTAATTCCTTCAAGGCCGAAGACCAGAGCAAGAGTGGGTAAGTCCTTTAGAGAAGGCGGAAGACTACTTGCTTGGTGGGTAAGTCCTTGGTGAGGTAGAAGATCTTGGCTTGTTATATAAGACCTTGGATGGTTGGTAGTTGTAGCTTGTAATCTTATTGTGTGATATATATAAGAGAACCAAGTTACAAATCCTAGAGCCTAACCAACTCTAGGTAGTGGACTGACATTGCTCCTAAGTTTAGGACATGGAACCACTCTAAACCACCTGTCCAAGTGCATGCTTTCCTTGTCTCTTATCCTTGCTTTGTATGCTAGTTTAGGACATCAAATTGCTGTTTTGAATTAAGTTCTGCACTTAATATAATTTGGTGGTCTAATCACTTTTGTGAAGTTTGTGAAGCTCTATTCAACCCCCCCTTCTAGAGCCCATTGATCCAACATAATACATATGAGATAACTGGATATTTATATCATCTTATCATACAAGATGATGATTTCATATCTTCTTGTCATGTCCAATACATACAAGATGATGAGTTCATATATTCTTGTCATGTCCAACACATACAAGATAATTAGTTCATATTTTCTTGTCATGTCCAATACATACAAGATAATAGGATGAGTTCATACGTGATAGATCTAATTGAGAATGCATATGGCATCTATCCATATGTTCCTAAGAATTGGGACACTTGGCTATTGAGAGAATAACTCCATGGAACATGGACCTATTTTCTCTGACCATGTTGAACTCATTCAACATCTAGACAAAGTATGTTCTCTTTCCTTAGACAAGAAGCTCTTTTGATCTATCTCCATAGATCTTGATTCCTATCACATAGGATGTGTAACATCCCTGGCCTGGGTTATGGACTAACCCTAGGTGTTTTTCTTAAGACATGTGATTAGATGCTTGTGATCATCTCTTGATATGTACTTAAAGCTTCTGAGGAACTTATATTTCCATTTCTCTCCTTTTTGAACAATGTTGTAATATTGTTTTGTTAAATATGGACTTATGTGCAAATTACCCAATTAGAGGGGTTAACTTACAAATTGCACATGTTAAGATGTTCTTCTAATGTTAAGACATCATGAGAATGAATATGATGTAGTGATATATATTCTCCAAGCCTGGGCACCAAGTTATAGCTTGTAGAGCAATCCTTGTGCTTTAAAACCTAGTTTTGGTGTAAAGTGCAATTTACCCACAACATAGGGTTCAACATGTAAAATATACCATCTAGAGTATCCCTCATGAATCTTGGCATCAAGTAGAGTAAATATAATGAGGAGGTCACCTCATTTGAATAATCATATAAGAAAGATAACATTTATATCTAAATAACCAAGTTTTATACAAAATGACCCTTTTATATGTGCAACTTAGTAAGGTGTTGGTTTCTTGTTCCTTAACCTTGGTTGAGAGAGGGGTTTTACATGTGATAATAAGGGGGAAACGTGGCAAAGGATGGGAGAAGGACCTATTTGAGAAATAAAGGAAATAATCCTCCTTGCCTTGAAAATATACCCAAAGTATATAAGCACATCTCTTTTTCAAAGTAAGGGATCGTTTCCCTTCATTCCTCTTCTTATCTTCTTGCTTTGGACGACTTAGGAGAATCTCAGGAGCAGAGTAGAACGACCAATATGGTTTAGGTAAGCTTTGACCATCATCTAGCTCGAATTCATGGAGGAAATCTTGCTACAAGGTTGGTTTGTTAGTCTTTCTTACACCAATCTTCTTTCTAGTCATCTTCTCCGTCCAAATCTTGAGGAACGGACCTTGGACGACCTGTGGAGCTCAAGCCACCATTAAAGCCACGAATCGTGGAGCTTTGGATCAGTCCTAGAGGCGGGTTTTATAACTCTAACCCTTAAAGTTTTGTTATGCATCTTCTTTCCTTGAAAACGTTGCTTGTTCTCCTTTCTTTCACACTTCTATGAGTTCTTGCTACCAAAACCGTGAAGAACAGTCCATGTTCTTGAGGTAGAAGAAGGTGGCATTATTTCCAAAGTTCATCCTGATCTTACTTTAACAAACGGTCCTCCACCTCTTGCCCAAACGGTTTGTAAAACTGTTTGGAAGCAAACGGTTTCAAAACCATTTGAAGGGCAAACAGTTTCAACCAAGAACGTTTGGAGCAAATGGTCTCAAGACCATTTATATGAGTTGAACAAGCATTGAACGTTTGGAGATCTTTTGTAGACATTATGGACTAATCACCCACCAAAAATCATCATCTAATTCCAAGTAAATCACCAATTGAAGGCACATTAGTCACCTAAACCCTAATCGGGTTTATTGCTGATTTCAATGGTGCAATTATGTTGAAGTTTGGGTTGAGTGGCCCAAACGGTTTCAAAACCGTTTGGGTGACCACTCAAATGGTTTCAAAACTGTTTGGTGATCACCCAAGACCATTTGGAGGTCTAGGGTCAAGTGGGGTTAATCAATTGAGGGTCCAATCATATCAAGTTGTTGAATAATCAAGTGCTGATTTTGTGACCTAAAGCAGGGTTCAACCTTTGAGAGAATGACTTGGTTGTTGATGACATCAAGAGCAAACGGTCTCAAGACTGTTTGGAGGATGTCCAAACGGTTTCAAAACCATTTGGGGGTCATCCAAGATCGTTTGGAGGTCTAGGGTTGACTATGGTTAAGTGGGTGGAAATTGAAAGGCAATAAGTTGAAATATAACCGATTAGTGACCTAATGATCAAATCTATGGTGCAAACCTTAATAGGGTGAGTTAGTTTTTGATGTGGACTTGATACAACGGTCTCAACACCGTTTGGAGGATGTCCAAATGATCCCAATACTGTTTGGGGTCAGGTCTTGACCCAATTGAATGATGGTTCAATGGGTTCAACATCAATTAGACTCATATATGTTGATGCATGTTGAAGGGTGATCGTTTCCAAACCCTAATCCAATCAATCCAAACCCTAATTGGTGACCAATTGAGGTTCAATTGAGGATCAAATGAGTAATGATTGACCCAATTGACTCAATTGATGAGTGGCTAACCTTTGCATGACCGATTGAGGGGTTCAACCTTAGAAACCCTAACTCAATTGGATAGGTTGAGACACTTTTTGGTCCATGCGGTTTTGAGGGTGTTTGGACCAAACGATCTCAAGACCATTTGGTACCAAATGACCCCAAGACCGTTTGGTGGTCATGCGGTTTCAAGATCAATTTCCCATGCAGTTTGAAAGTCAAAGTTGGCCTAAACGGTCAACGGGACTAAATGGTCTTCACCTCACCTAGGGCAAACAGTTTTGATGGTGTACTTGGCCATGCGGTCTTGAAAGTCAAAGGGTCCAAACGGTCAAAAACTCCATGCGGTTTCAAAACCGATTGGAGATTGAAAGTGCAAAACCGTTTGGGGTCTTTTAAGGTCAAGAATGTTTAATGCTTTAAAGGCTAAGATGGTTTAATGGTTGATTAACCTAAACCCTAAAGATACCTAAAGTCATTAAGGGGTTAAGTAATGAGGGGATGAATACATGTTATGGCCAAATGGTGAACATTACCAAAGTACCCTTAATGGAATAAAGTAACCAATACCCCTTTAATCAAGCAAACCCTAATGACCATGAGGGTGATGACATGACCTATGTTATCAAGGTTGAATTGACCTAATATAATCAAGAGTGATGTAAACATCATCTAATAATAAGAGGGGACAGGAGATTCCTAATATGAATGTGAATCAAGTAATATACTTCCAATATGTATGAATACACCTAATTAGGGTATGATCCTTTATGGTGAGATCATGGAAACCCTAGTTATGAGGATTAATTAATCTTAACCTAATTAAAGGTATTAATGGAAGTAATCCTCATGCATGAAGATGATATGATCTCAATTCACTAAATGTGAATAGTAAACCCTAATTCTAGGGTTATATCATGTAATGTGAATAGTAAACCCTAATTCTAGGGTTATATCATGTAATGTGAATAGTAAACCCTAATTCTAGGGTTATATCATGTAATGTGAATAGTAAACCCGAATCCAGAGTGATATGATGAAATGAACAGTAAACCCTAATTTTGGATTATGTTTTTAAACATGAAACACTATACATGATTATGGAGTAAGTATTTATTATGCTTTTATAAGAATAAGGGGTTGAATAATCCTATTTGAATTAAAAGGGAAATCTAAAACCTAGAAACCAGCCGTGGTAATATGACACGGTCGTGGTGATTCCTTTGTTGCACGACCGTGTAATGAAGCACGGCTGTGGTGACTTACTCTTGCACGACCGTGCAAGATAGCACGGTCGTGGTATCCTATATTTAATATGAAAAGAACTTGTATTATGCTGATATAGTTACAATGTGTATATTATCAGTAAATGTTAATCATGCAGGTTTTCATAAAGAGGAGATCATATCCAGGTAAGGGTTATGATGTCATTTGCATTGAAAACACTTTATATGCTTTAAGAGTAATGATATGTTATGTTAGCTGGTGAGTGGTAACATATGAGCTTGATAGGTTGAAAGAGCCATGAGCAACATATGCATTTATTATAATCAAAGGTCATATTGATAAAATGACTGGATGATAAGATGTTATTTGGTAACAAGTGTTATGATGATTCAAGGGTTTGAACACCCATATTCCTGAATCACAATGATGAGATGGTTAGGGATTGATATCCCAATGTTAAATATATGTGATGTGAACTTGATACAAATAGTACTCTTTCTTTATAGCAATTGTTTTATTGGTTTATGTTTGAAAACATGCCTGATGTGAAAGAATACAATAATGTACTTAACTAATCAAGTATAATGATATCATGTAGAGCCCTGGCCATAGATCCATCAGTGTCATAAATTAAATGATGGTGAAACAGGTTTTCCTAAGGGAACTCCTGGAGCACATACTTTTGAGTATGTGGGGGTTATGGACGCAAATATCCTTACGTCCTAATGTAGGATTTGATGTAATATGTACTTTTAATCCATCAATCCTTCATTATATGTTTATGCCGGGATGATGTATCACTAATCTCCCGACGATGATGTTAATGCCGAATCGGTGTGAGATAAATAAGAAATCCCTCGATGGCGAAGAGAGTACATAATGCCACTGTAACTCTAATAGCAAAGTTGCCAGAATACCCTGGAAAGCTATTATAGCAGAGACATGAGATGTCCTGCATGTTGATCCTCACACTGACTGAGGAAGATGAGGTCATAGGAATCCGGCTCTTCTGATGACCTATGTATGGTACCGATTGCGATTTAGTAATGGTCGGTTGGAGTATGAAAGGTGTAACTCATCTCCTCAGGGCATAACAATGTTTGAAAAACTTAATCAGTCGTGTAATATAACTGCTTAGGTAGAACTATGAGAAACAATGATTGATTTTACATTGTTTATGATGTTCTGGTTAAATAACTAGTACACATGTTCTTCATATTCTTTATTGTTATATGTCTTGTCATTCAATTAAGTTATAATTGAAACGATTACTTATAAGAATGCTGCTTCACTTAGTTTACACAATATTAAACATGTTGTTGAATATTTATAATTCTACTACTTTATGTTATTCCATTATTGCAATAACAAAGCTTCTGGCAGAGAGTTAACTCTCGCTGGGACAATTATTCAATTGTCTCACCCCCGTGGGATTCAACTTTTTAGGTGGATGTCGAGGACGGAGGAACCCATCTGAGGGTGGGCAGCAGCAGCAGCAACATCAGGGATAGCAGTGATTCTCAGGTAGAGACACTGTCTATCAAGTCTTGTAGATAGTATGTCCTATGTGTCATCTCTGTACTCTCAGGTCCTAGGAGTCAGTTGATGTTTAAATTAGATCTGAGATTTTGGCTTAATGCCTCGAGATTTTTGTATCTTGCTTTGTACAGGTAACAGACCAATTGATGTGGTAATCACTCGAGATGTGATTTTACAGAGATGTAATGATGAAACATGTTGTAAACAACTTATTATGTTTCTTTATGAAAAGTTTTATCATTTAAAGATCTCTTTACAAAAAGTTTTAAAAATTTTAGTGATTTTTAATAATTCCGCTGCTAGTTAATCGCTTCTGCATTCGTTGATCTCATTTTTCCGAGACAGTCACCACAATTTAGTGGTATCAGAGCTCTAGGTTCACTGAGTCTACAGAGATATAGGACTTAGGATGTTGAGTTTGTTCTAGTGTCTTCCAGTATATCTGATAGTGTCTTCTACTCCTCAGGGGAAGAAGATAAGACTAAGGATGTACGGACCACATGGATAACACGAGGAATATGTTGCAGAGAGTAGTGTTGCTGCACCTAGAGAAGGTGCAAGAAACCCAGAGATAGAGCAACCTGTGCCTGAACCACCCCAGTTCAATCCAATTGACATGGGGAACCCAGCCGTCTAGACCATGTTTGGGCAGTTTATGACTTCCATGACACACATAACAGATAGGATACCTATGCCTACCCATTCTGAAGGACAAGGAATCAGTAAGACATTTGAATGACTTCGCCGAGTTGGAGCAATCGAGTATTTTGGAACAGCTGATCCCACAGATGCCGACTTGTGGTTAACTGAACTAGAGAAGGCCTTTAGAATCCTGAACATCCTAGAAGCTGAGAAAGTTAGACATGCTGTATATCTTCTCAAGGAGAGTGCTGGTCATTGGTGGACCATGGAGGAGCAGAAGAGGCCTGGTGTGGAGGTTGCATGGGAAGTCTTTCGACGGGAACTTATCAATATATATTTCCCTAAGACGTTCCTGGACGAGAAAATCTCTCAGTTTGAGAGATTAAGGCAATGTCTAATGAACATTAGCGAGTACGAGGCTAAGTTCATGGAGTTGTTGCGGTTCTATCCGTACATGGCAGCTACAGATGAAGAAAGGATTAGGCATTTCAAGAAAGGGTTAAACGCTAAGTTGACTACTCTCGTGTCTGCCCTAGAGAATAGAGAAAGGTTTGCTACCTTCATGGAGTCTGTCAGAAGGGTAGAGAGGTCTGTAGCAGAGAAGAGACAGACCCAAAATAAGAGGTTGTATCCTCAGTTCCAAGGATCTTCATCTAAAGGTTTCAAGAAACCTAGGTTTTCTACACCTACACCACCACCTAGACCCAGTACTCAGACACAGTGGACATTGAATAGAGGTAGAGGACAAAGCCTACCGCTAGAAGGAGCTCGCTGTTCGGCATCTATGTCGGTTACATGACCACCCAGACCACAACAACTGAACAAAAGTTGTTATATATGTGGGAAGATGGGACATCTGATGAAAGACTGTAGAGCCAGAGAAGCGAGTGTAACACAACCCCAGAGGCAAAGTCAGCAAGGATCACAAAGGAGACAGTTTCTAGGAGGAGCTAGAGGACGTGGACAAGCGTCCCAAGCTGGATCATCAACACCTAGCCAACGAGCACCGAATCAACCACAGGCGACGGCAAGATTATATGCGATGAATCCACCCAATGCAGTGAACAACCCTTGGGTTGTAGCAGGTCAGATGGAGTTGTTATATTATGATATATCTACATCTTGCGTTGTATCCGTTTTAATTGATCTGGGTGCTACGCACTCCTTTATCACTCGAAGAGTGATTCTTGACTGCAACTTGACTATAAGTCATAGAGCAGATAGTTTGTTGTTAGAAACTCCGTTGATGGGGTCTGTTGTGTTGCAGGAGGTATGTTCTCCCTGCATCTTCTTCTTTTATGAACATCACATTCAAGTGAATCTTATACCACTTGAGATGCATGGATTTGATATAATCCTTGGGATGGATACCTTAGAAAGGTATAAGGTTGTCTTGGACTGTGAATCCAAGCAAGCTGTGTTTGCTGATGATAGTGACACATGGATCTTTCAAGGAGAGAGAAAGGTTCTACCTACCTATCTTGTGTCAGCTTTGGTTGCTGAGAAGCTGATGAGGCAAGGATGTTATGCATTCTTGGCCCATGTGGTAGATACTACTATGGATAGTTCTAACCCTGCCGAAGTTCCTGTAGTCAAGGAATTTGAAGATATATTTCCTGAAGAACTTCAATGTGTGCCACCACCTCGGGAAATTGATTTTGAAATCAATTTGATCCTAGACACACAACCTATAGCACAGACACCATATAGGATGGCGCCTGCTGAGATGGCAGAACTCAAGAAACAACTACAGGAGTTGCTTGAGAAGGGTTTCATTCGACCGAGTACTTCACCTTGGGGTGCTCCGGTCCTCTTTGTTAAAAAGAAAGATGGGTCAATGTGATTGTGCATTGACTATAGACAGTTAAATAAAGTAACAATAAAGAACAAGTATCCTCTGCCGAGGATTGATGATCTCTTCGACCAGTTGCGTGGTGCAACCGTCTTCTCAAAGATAGACTTGAGGTCAGGATATCATCAACTCCATATTAAGGATAGTGACATACCCAAGTCTGTGTTTAGGACAAGGTATGGTCACTATGAGTTCACAGTGATGTCGTTTGGACTAACAAATGCACCAGCTGCATTTATGGAACTCATGAATAGAATCTTCCGACCTTTCCTCGATCAGTGTGTTGTTGTCTTTATAGATGACATTCTGATCTACAGTAGAGATGCTCAACAACATGAACAACATCTTCGTCAGAATCTAACTTTGCTAAGAGAACACAAGCTTTATGCTAAGTTTAGTAAGTGTGAATTCTGGCTGCCAGAAGTTTCCTTTCTTGGACACATAATATCTGCTTCGGGTATTCGTGTTGACCCTACAAAGGTAGAATCTGTCCTGTTGTGGGAACAACCAAAGACACCGAAGGAGATCCGTAGTTTCTTAGGGTTGGCTGGCTATTACCGAAGGTTCATTAAAAACTTCAGTTCCATAGCTTTACCCTTGACTAAGTTGACCAGGAAAGATGTTCCTTTTGTCTGGAGTGACAAGTGTCAACAATCTTTCCAAATGTTGAAGGAGAGATTGACAAGTGCACCAGTGCTTGTGTTACCTGAACAGGGAAAAGGATACATAGTTTTCTGTGATGCCTCAAAAAATGGACTTGGATGTGTGTTGATGCAGGATAAACAAGTGATTTTTTTTGCTTCTCGACAGCTTAAGAAACACGAGGAGAATTATCCGACACACGATCTGGAGTTAGCTGCTATGGTTCATGCCTTGAAGATCTGGAGATACTATCTCTATGGAGAGACATTCCAGATTTTTACTGATCACAAGAACCTTAAGTACATCTTTTCTCAACATGAGCTTAACATGGGGCAACACCGCTGGATGGAGTTAATCAAGGAATACGATTGTACAATTGATTACCATCCAGGGAAAGCCAATGTGGTTGTTGATGCTTTGAGTAGGAAATCAGCAACACCAGCCTTAGATAGAGCACAACTGAATTCGTTAGTATGCTCTAGAAGAGATATGCTTATCTCCTTAAGACAAGACAATGTACAGTTGAAAGTATCATTGTTAGTCGGGTTGTTAGATGAGATGCATATAAAACCTACTCTAAGAGAGCAGATCAAGGAGGCACAGCAAGTTGATATTGCAGTTCAACATATTAGATCGGAGTATGGTAGTGAGAAACGAGATGGTTTCCATGACTCTGATGACCAAGTAGCCTGTTATCATGGGAGGATGATAGTGCCTGATGTGGATAACTTGAGAAAGTTAGTCTTGGAAGAAGCTCATTTTTCAATGTATGCTATGCATCCAGGAAGCACCAAGATGTATCAAAATTTAAAAGATATGTATTGGTGGCCTGGAATGAAGAAGGACGTTGCTGAGTTTGTTATGCGGTGTCGTGTGTGTCAGCAAGTTAAAGCTGAACACCAGAAGCCTGTAGGGACAATGCAACCTTTTCCCATACCACAGTGGAAGTGGGATCATATAACAATGGACTTTGTTGTTGGCCTACCTAGGACAAGAAAAGGGTATGATTCCATTTGGGTAATAGTTGATAGGTTGACTAAGACAACACATTTCTTGCCTGTCAAGACGACCTATTCCGCTGAGAAGCTAGCACAGTTGTATGTTGAAGAGATAGTGCGACTGTACGGAATCCTAGTTACCATCATTTCTGACAGAGGTCCCCAGTTTACAAGTCATTTTTGGGAGAGACTTCATAAAGCTTTAGGCACCCAGTTAAGGTTTAGTACAACCTTTCATCCTCAGACTGATGGACAGTCAGAAAGGACTATACATACCTTGGAAGACTTGCTTAGAGCATGTGTTCTTCAGTTCACAGGGAGTTGGGATCTGCACCTAAGCTTGATAGAGTTTGCCTACAACAATAGCTATCAACATAGCATCGACATGGCACCTTATGAATCTTTGTATGGTAGACGTTGTAGATCACCCCTGTGTTGGTATGAAACTGGTGAATATCAACTGTTAGGTCCTGATCTTGTGCAGCAGACCACAGAGAAAATTAAAGTAATACAACAACAGATTAAGACTGCACAGGATAGACAGAAGTCTTATGTTGATAAGCGTCATAGACCTTTAGAATTCCAGGTTGGATATAGAGTGTACGTCAAAGTCTCGCCTTGGAAGGGAGTTCTGAGATTTGGAAGGAAAGGGGAGTTGGCTCCTAGGTTTAGGGACCTTATCCAATCATTGAATGGATTGGGAGGGTAGCCTATAAGCTAGAGTTACCACCAGAGTTACAGAGGTTACACCCTGTGTTTCACATTTCCATGCTGAGGAAATGTCATCCTGATACAGAATCAGTTCTACAACCTATGGAGGTAGAATTGAATGATGATATATCTTATGAGGAAGGACCAGTGTCAATCCTTGATAAAAGAATTAAAAAGCTAAAAAAGAAAGACATAAGTCTTGTGAAAGTCCTCTGGAATCACCGTGGTGTCGAAGAAGCCACATGGGAACTAGAGGAAGAGATGAGAAGGAAATACCCTGCTCTTTTCTCTTAATATGTTTTGTTGATTTCGGGGACGAAATCCTTGTAAGGGGTGGATAATTTGTAACATCCCTGACCTGGGTTATGGACTAACCCTAGGTGTTTTGCTTAATACATGTGATTAGATTCTTGTGATCATCTCTTGATATATACTTAAAGCTTCTGAGGAACTTATATTTCCATTTCTCTCCTTTTTGAACAATGTTGTAATATTGTTTTGTTAAATATGGACTTATGTGCAAATTACCCAATTAGAGGGGTTAACTTACAAATTGCACATGTTAAGATGTTCCTCTAATGTTAAGACATCATGAGAATGAATATGATGTAGTGATATGGATTCTCCAAGCTTGGGCACCAAGTTATAGCTTGTAGAGCAATCCTTGTGCTTTAAAACCTAGTTTTGGTGTAAAGTGCAATTTACCCACAACATAGGGTTCAACATGTAAAATATACCATCTAGAGTATCCCTCATGACTCTTGGAAACAATTAGAGTAAATATAATGAGGAGGGCGCCTCATTTGAATAATCATATAAGAAAGATAACCTTTATATCTAAATAACCAAGTTTTATACAAAATTACCATTTTATATGTGCAACTTAGTAAGGTGTTGGTTTCTTGTTCCTTAACTTTGGTTGAGAGAGGGGTTTTACATGTGATAAGAATGGGGAAACGTGGCAAAGGAGGGGAGAAGGACCTATTTGAGAAATAAAGGAAATAATCCTCCTTGCCTTGAAAATATACCCAAAGTATATAAGCACATCTCTTTTTCAAAGCAAGGGATCGTTTCCCTTCATTCCTCTTCTTATCTTCTTGCTTTGGCCGACTTAGGAGAATATCAGGAGTAGAGGAGAACGACCAAGCTGGTTTAGGTAAGCTTTGACCATCATCTAGCTCGAATTCATGGAGGAAATCTTGCTACAAGGTTGGTTTGTTAGTCTTTCTTACACCAATCTTCTTTCTAGTCATCTTCTCCATCCAAATCTTGAGGAACGGACCTTGGACGACCTGTGGAGCTCAAGCCACCATTAAAGCCACGAATCTTCGATCTCTGGATCAGTCCTAGAGGTGGGTTTTATAACTCTAACCCTTAAAGTTTTGTTATGCATCTTCTTTCCTTGAAAACATTGCTTGTTCTCCTTTCTTTCACACTTCTATGAGTTCTTGCTACCAAAACCGTGAAGAACAGCCCATGTTCTTGAGGTAGAAGAAGGTGGAGTTATTTCCAAAGTTCATCCTGATCTTACTTTAACAAACGGTCCTCCACCTCTTGCCTAAACGGTTTGCAAAACCGTTTGGAAGCAAACAGTTTCAAAACCGTTTGAAGGGCAAACAGTTTCAACCAAGAACGTTTGGAGCAAATGGTCTCAAGACTGTTTAGATGAGTTGACCAAGTTTTGACCATTTTGAGATCTTTTGTAGACATTATGGACTAATCACCTACCAAAAATCATCATCTAATTCCAAGTAAATCACCAATTGAAGGAACATTAGTCACCTAAACCCTAATCAGGTTTATTGCTGATTTCAATGGTGCAATTATGTTGAAGTTTGGGTTGAGTGGCCCAAACGGTTTCAAAACCATTTGGGTGACCACTAAAACGGTTTCAAAACCGTTTGGTGATCACCCAAGACCGTTTGGAGGTCTAGGGTCAAGTGGGGTTAATCAATTGAGGGTCCAATCATATCAAGTTGTTGAATAATCAAGTACTGATTTTGAGACCTAAATTAGGGTTCAACCTTTGAGAGAATGACTTGGTTGTTGATGACATCATGAGAAAACGGTCTCAAGACCGTTTGGAAGATGTCCAAACGGTTTCAAAACCGTTTGGGGGTCATCCAAGACCGTTTGGAGGTCTAGGGATGACTATGGTTAAGTGGTTGGAAATTGAAAGGCAATAAGTTGAAATATAATCAATTAGTGACCTAATGATCAAATCTATGGTCCAAACCTTAATAGGGTGAGTTAGTTTTTGATGTGGACATGAGAAAATGGTCTCAAGACCATTTGGAGGATGTCCAAATGATCCCAAGACTGTTTGGGGTCAGGTCATGACCCAATTGAACGATGGTTCAATGGGTTCAACATCAATTAGACTCATGTTGATGCATGTTGAAGGGTGATCATTTCCAAACCCTAATCCAATCAATCCAAACCCTAATTGGTGACCAATTGAGGTTCAATTGAGGATCAAATCAGTAAGGATTGACCCAATTGACTCAATTGATGAGTGGCTAACCTTTGCATGACCGATTGAGGGGTTCAACCTTAGAAACCCTAACTCAATTGGATAGGTTGAGACACTTTTTGGTCCATGCAGTTTTGAGGGTGTTTGGACCAAACGGTCTCCAGACCGTTTGGGACCAAATGACCCCAAGACCGTTTGGTGGTTATGCGGTTTCATGATTGATTTGGTTATGCGGTTTCAAGATCAATTGCCCATGCGGTTTGAAAGTCAAAGTTGGCCTAAACAGTCAACGAGACTAAACGATCTTCACCTCACCTAGGGCAAATGGTTTTGATGGTGTACTTGGCCATGCGGTCTTGAAAGTCAAAGGGTCCAAACGGTCAACAACTCCACGCGGTTTCAAAACCGATTGGAGATTGAAAGTGCAAAACCATTTGGGGTCTTTTAAGGTCAAGAATGTTTAATGCTTTAAAGGCTAAGATGGTTTAATGGTTGATTAACCTAAACCCTAAAGATACCTAAAGTCATTAAGGGGTTAAGTAATGAGGATATGAATACATGTTATGGCCAAATGGTGAACATTACCAAAGTACCCTTAATGGAATAAAGTAACCAATACCCCCTTAATCAAGCAAACACTAATGACCATGAGGGTGATGACATGACCTATGTTATCAAGGTTGAATTGACCTAATCTAATCAAGAGTGATGTAAACATCATCTAATAATAAGAGGGGAGAGGAGATTCCTAATATGAATGTGAATCAAGTAATATACTTCCAATATGTATGAATACACCTAATTAGGGTATGATCCTTTATGGTGAGATAATGGAAACCCTAGTTATGAGGATTAATAAATCTTAACCTAATTAAAGGTATTAATGGAAGTAATCCTCATGCATGAATATGATATGATCTCAATTCACTAAATGTGAATAGTAAACCCTAATTCTAGGGTTATATCATGTAATGTGAATAGTAAACCCTAATTCTAGGGTTATATCTTGTAATGTGAATAGTAAACCCTAATTCTAGGGTTATATCATGTAATGTGAATAGTAAACCCTAATTCTAGGGCTATATCATGTAATGTGAACAGTAAACCCTAATCCAGAGTGATATGATGAAATGAACAGTAAACCCTAATTTTGTGTTTTGTTTTTAAACATGAAACACTATACATGATTATGGAGTAAGTAATTATTATGATTTTATAAGAATAAGGGGTTGAATAATCCTATTTGAATTAAAAGGGAAATCTAAAACCTAGAAACCAGCCATGGTAATATGACACGGTCGTGGTGATTCCTCTGTTGCACGATCGTGTAATGAAGCACGGCCGTGGTGACTTACTCTTGCACGACCGTGCAAGATAGCACGGCCATGGTATCCTATATTTAATATGAAAAGAACTTGTATTATGCTGATATAGTTACAATGTGTATATTATCAGTAAATGTTAATCATGCAGGTTTTCATAAAGAGGAGATCATATCCAGGTAAGGGTTATGATGTCATTTGCATTGAAAACACTTTATATGCTTTAAGAGTAATGATATGTTATGTTAGCTGGTGAGTGGTAACATATGAGCTTGATAGGTTGAAAGAGCCATGAGCAACATATGCATTTATTATAATCAAAGGTCATACTGATTAAATGACTGGATGATAAGATGTTACTTGGTAACAAGTGTTATGATGATTCAAGGGTTTGAACACCCATATTCCTGAATCACAACGATGAGATGGTTAGGGATTGATATCCCAATGTTAAATATATGTGATGTGAACTTGATACAAATAGTACTCTTTCTTTATAGCAATTGATTTATTAGTTTATGTTTGAAAACATGCCTGATGCGAAATAATACAATAATGTACTTAACTAATCAAGTATAATGATATCATGTAGAGCCCTGACCATAGATCCATCAATGTCAGAAATTAAATGATGGTGAAACAGGTTTTCCTAAGGGAACTCCTGGAGCACATACTTTTGAGTATGTGGGGGTTATGGACGCGAATATCCTTACATCCTAATGTAAGATTTGATGTAAGATGTAATTTTAATCCATCAATCCTTCATTATATGTTTATGCCGGGATGATGTATCACTAATCTCCCGACGATGATGTTAATGCCGCATCGGTGTGAGATAAACAAGAAATCCCTCGATGGCGAAGAGAGTATAGAATGCCACTGTAACTCTAATAGCGAAGTTTCCAGAATACCCTAGAAAGCTATTATAGCAGAGACACGAGATGTCCTACATGTTGATCCTCACACTGACTGAGGAAGATGAGGTCATAGGAATCCGGCTCTTCTGATGACCTATGTATGGTACCGATTGCGATTTAGTAATGGTCGGTTGGAGTATGAACGGTGCAACTCATCTCCTCAGGGCATAACAATGTTTGAAAAACTTAATCAGTCGTATAATATAACTACTTAGGTTGAACTACGAGAAACAATGATTGATGATACATTGTTTATGATGTTCTGGTTAAATAGCTAGTATACATGTTCTTCATATTCTTTATTGTTATATGTCTTGTCATTCAATTAAGTTATAATTGAAACGATTACTTATAAGAATGCTGCTTCACTTAGTTTACACAATATTAAACCTGCTGTTGAATATTTATAATTCTACTACTTTATGTTATTCCATTATTGCAATAACAAAGCTTTTGGTGGAGAGTTATAACTCTCACTGGGGCAATTATTCAATTGTCTCACCCCCGTGGGATTTGACTTTTTAGGTGGACGCCGAGGACGGAGGAACCCATCTGAGGGTGGGCAGTAGTAGCAGCAACATCAGGGACAACAGTGATTCTCAGGTGGAGACACTGTCTATCAAGTCTTATAGATAGTATGTCCTATGTGTCGTCTCTGTACTCTCAGGTCCTAGGAGTCAGTAGATGTTTAAAGTAGATCTGAGATTTTGGTTTAATGCCTCGAGATTTTTGTATCTTGCTTTGTACAGGTAACAGAGCAATTGATGTGGTAATCACTCGAGATGTGATTTCACAGATATGTAATGATGAAACATGTTGTAAACAACTTATTATGTTTCTTTATGAAAATTTTTATCGTTTAAAGATCTCTTTACAAAAAGTTTTAAATTTTTAGTGATTTTTAATAATTCCGCTACTGAGATTATACTTAATTTCCATCTGTCTGATTATACTCAAACATCACTTTGAAGATGTTATACCTTTCATATTTTATAGGACTCTTAAGATGTATAACCATCTAAAGAATGTCCATGCTTCAAGCTACTTATGCAACTCATAGTTCATATAGCTCAGCATAAGGTTCTTGATGTCTTAGGCATCATTGGAATACTTCAAGTAAGCATCCAATTTTAGCCTTAGGCGCATTTGGAGAGGTTCTTCTGGCTCTGCTCTTTCAAGGACTTAGAGCTTTCGCTCACTAGTGAAAACACTTCTCAAAAGGTCCTAAACCAGATTTGAAGTTTATCCCATTTATGAACTGATCACAATGATATTGTATTTGTGTTTGTCATTTGGATTCTACAAAAGAATTTGCAACTTTTCACAACATTTTTGATTTGATAAATTTGACAATATTAATTAGGCCTTTAATTAATTATCGCGCCCACTATTTTGATCGAATTGATAGCCCACAACATCAATTTGGAAGATTGTAGCATACAACCTTCTAGTGAGCCAAGATCCAAAATAATTAAGCTATTAGCCGGCCAACGCCAACGTCCATAATCAATTATTAAGGTAGGTAACATTTACCAATTGCATCACATGTAATTCTTGGATAGATGATATGCACAACTCCTTGCCATAATCATCTTCATGCCTCTAAGTGCTTAATCCCATCAAGACCACTTAGTTAAGCCTAACCCAAAAGCCAACATGATAGGAGTGCACCCCTCTTCGCAGGCCACACAACTACCATCATACTTCCTTGAGATAGACAATGCACCACCCTTGGGATGCCCACACTTGTCGATCAAGCTTTTCATGTGTGCTGCTTATGGAAAGCATCTAAGACTTAATATTATATTGAGGTCTTTGGTATTTATATACATATACATATCCAAAAACCACATTATTATAATATGTATCATATACATGCTATAACCACAAGGAGACAAACATGCAATATCGATAAAAGCGATGATTATGGCCATCCTATTGTAATTCCTTGGAGCCACAAGGAATTACGGTCATCTAAGGTCTACATCACATGTAACATGTTGTCGATGAAGAGATTTGTGCTTGAACCATTCCAGTTTGATCGGCTCATCCTATGACACGATCGACTCACCTCCTGGTTGGTTGGTTGGTTGGTCGGTCTGGCCTCCGATATCTGGACACCTCCAACAAGTGGTTGGGCCATCAACCGGTCGATTCGGCTCCATCTTAGCAATCCTCCTCGGTCCTCTAGGCGGTTGGCTCGTCTGGTGTTAAGCGTCTTCTTTTTCTATGTAACAGAAAATAAACTATCCTACTTTTACATAATCTTTGGGAAACCTCGAGTTACATTCAAGGGGAGCAAAGGCAGAAGAGAAAGGATCTCAATTTATCTTGAATTACATGTGGAAAAGAAGGTAGAGGCTTGATATACAAACTAAGATGCAAACAACCTTAACCAATCAAGCACACATAGGGTTTATAGGCCATAACCATGCTTCACATCCACCATCAAAACTATTTTAGGGCAACATGTATCAATTGCATATATACCATATCATATATGTATATTAGTTTGTGGTGGCATGTGGTATTTAATAGAATATGCACATTAGTCATTTTAAATATTAGCATCGTATGCAATAAATAAAAGACAATAAAACATAAATCCGATCATATCGATTTATCCCAAAACACAATATGTTGACGTGGCTCTGATACCACTATTGGAATTTATGGCCTCAAAGTAGGTAGTGGAAACAAAATTTATTGGCCATTAACCCATAACAGGAGACTGAATCAATGAATATGTAATGAGAAGGATGGTTTTAGCGAGTTATACCTGGTCCTGGGGCTTTCCCAGTGATAATACCTCACAACCATGTGTGGTTTTCAATGCCATGTATTGGACGGTGTCTGTGCAGCTCCTGGTCTTCGCCATGGACTCTGGCCTCCACCACGGACTGTGGCTGATGTGTCCTCATGAGTGGCAGACATCTCGCGCCTCTATAGATAGTCCACACAGACCACCTGGAACTCTGGATATTCTAGAAGAACTAACAGGAAGGAGACGACCCTCCTATTGGTGTACTAGCACCAACCCGCTCTCCCAAACTCAGACTACTTTTCTACAGTTGTCTTTCCCTCGATGTGCCTCTCTAGTCGGGTAGCACTTGCTCGGGCTCTCCCGGTTACCAAAACTAGAGAGGACAACAACTTTGCATAGCAACTGATATTCTGAGTTGTGTGTTTTGAGAAGACCCCAATAACCCTCTATTTATAGTAGAGGGCAGGGTCAGGATTCCCAGTCTATTCGGGAGTAGAAGGATCTAAAAATTCTATGAATAGTTTGTACTACGGTAGGAGAACCGGTCGTTTCATAAATGAACTGGTCATTTGGCAAGGTGAGCTGATCAGTTCACTAGTGAACCGATAAGTTGGGAGTGTGAACCGGTTGGTTCACTAAGTGAACTGATCGTTTCACTTCCTATACTTGCCCACAATTGACTTTCCTTCATAATTTCCAATTAATGCAAAGATTAACCCTTATTCCAATAGAATTGAACAAGTGAAACGTGAAAGTTTTCATCCAACCGGGCAAATCCATATTTCCTCAGTTGGCAGGACTGTGAGCCGCCCGGTCCCCCAAGTTAACCAGTTGGTTGGCTCACACCTGCCGATTGGCTCACAAGGGTGAACTGGTCGGTTGGCAATCCTGACATTGCCAATGTAGCCTCCAGTCGACCTGACACTCTAACCAGCTAGTTCAACACTTGAACTTGATAGTTCTGAGTCCAGTCAGTCAATTCTATGTTTAATTGAGTACCTAAACACCTTTAGTATCAATCTAAACATCATTCATGGATAATCTCCGCTTCCAGAGGTATCCTATGTGTGTAACCCTACAACAATTTAAGTTGGCAGTGAATGTTCATAACAACTTATGACATCACAAGCAATGAGAGAAATCTAGTAACTCATCATTTCTACCCAAGTAACTCAGAAAGTTGGAGAACAACTTCAACCTACAATATGTGATTAGTGTTACCGTGATCATATAGTTCCTTTGTCTCTGACATCCAGATTGAACTCGAGGCATGGAACATCATCCTCTTCAACATTCAATCCATGTTCCTTGACCTAGAGCAGAATATCTGAGATGCATGTGAATTCACATATCATATATTAAATCACACGAGTATGGCCATACAATTCTCAGTCTCTCTTATCAAGGGGCCCTGGATATCATACTACTTGTAGGAGGGACAAATCACATATCTATCACTCACAGTCACGTCCCCATGTGTCAAAGTCACCCAATCATCACTGTTATACCAACCCATGTTTCAGGATTGCATTTGATGATGTCAAAGTGTACCGAATGACATGTGACGAGTGTAGTGATTTCAAGTATAAGAACCATAATCACCACCATCACTACGAGAGATGATTGTGACTACCATTCCATGGTATCCATGTATCACTCTCACGGTGGGTCTGTCCAATATACTGTTCTCTCACATATATCTGTGTGCTTGACTTGATATCATATATCATGACTAATGAGACTCTATCATAAGTCAACACACACTCTAGTCTTATGTATTACCGTTGTCTATTTTTCTTTCACAGTAATATCCAACTAGGGACATAAGAAGAATGTATGTACTCTTATCATACATATGGTCTCATTGTTCTGTATGTACTCTTATCATACATATGGTCTCATTATTCAGGTCCTTAACATGAAGACATATGTCATTGAGTCACATCATTCTTTAGACATCTATCATGTATGTGTCATCATCTCATGACTAAGACAAATATAATAGACAGAATTACCGTTATTATTATCAAATTAGGTATCTAATGCCTCATCACAATCATCATATGATTGGCTCTCTGGGCATACCATACCAATAATATTTACCTAAGTAGGAAATTCTATATGAACAAGTTACATATGTGATACGCATCATTCAGCACACCAATTCACTAGGGATTTAAGAGTTATGCTAAAAATAAGTTACACTAAAAATAAGAAAATACTTATGCTAAGGACAAGTAAAGAAAGAGTTATGCTAAGAAAAATTTAAGAGAGATTAAATATAAATAGAATTAAATTGCAAGCAAAGAAAGAGCAATTAAGAAAAAAGCGATTGTAAATAAGAATGCATCAATAATAAAAGATGTCGGGTTATGGGTTTTACCACCATAGCCTGTGTAAAATAGATCAATGAAAACTATAATATAAAACAAGTTAGAAGAGGGTATGTGAAAGATTCACAAATGCATCTATAAAAGACAAACTCCTACAAACCCATTGGTCATGTTGTTTACATATCCTAGTCGGATCATCCCAATAAAGATCCTTCTAAGGTCTCATCCAGATCTGTATGCATTTATTTGGTCATTCCAAGTCTTGGTTTACAGATACACCCATATTTCAGGGCTTCATCTTGTATTTCAATCACATCTATACATGTTAGATTACATGTTATTTCCCCTAATATGCATATTTGTATAAAATGCACGTATGAATATTATTTGTATGTTCATTTGGACCACGCTTGATGAAAGAGAGAGAGAAGGAGTGATCCTAGGGTTTCTCTTCCCTTGGAGAAGCCTAAAGTGAAGCCAGATGCTCCCTCAAACTACCCCTAGTGGATAAAGCTCCATTGAAGCTAAGATGTCCAAGAGAATCCAAAGAATCAACTAAACGTGTTGCAACAGAGACCACCACAGCCGTGGTACCTCAGAATAGCCGTAATGGCTCATCCAAAGACAATAGAGTCAACTCAAGATAGTATAGATATCACCACGGCCGTTCCACTCAGAATGGCCATGGTGGACTGACCCAAAATGGTTGTGCCATCTTGTATGACTGTGTGATAGATGAAGAAAAATGATTGTGGAGCCAAGAACGAGTAGTGTTTTCTAAGCCACCACAGTCGTGCTATCCTAGCCTCACCACGGCCGTGCTACCTCATGTACATTTTTGACCAAGTCCCTGTTATCTTTAGCCATTTTTCACCTCACTCGTACCCATGCACCATGACCATGTTCCCCTACAACCACCACGGCCATGGTGACTCACCACCCCCATGGTGGGCATCAACCCTAGCCTATTTTTGCACTGGTTTATCCATATTGCCCCTACTTGACCTATTGCTTCCCCCACGCCTATATATACCTAGGTGGTAGCTCTAGCATGAGGTTAGCTACCTCCTACCACCTCTTAGCTCCCCATTTTTCATTCCACTTATTCCACTCTATTCCCACCTCCATTCCACTCGATTTCACCATTTCCACCACACAAACCCTAGTTTCCTAGTGTTTTGACCCTATTCCACCATCATCCCATGCCTTTGTATCTTGGAAGAAAAGGGAGGACGTCATGTAGCAGTTGAAGTGGAGGATTGTTCCATCTACACCGAGATCCATGAATTCTTCTACCTCTTTCTCCTTTCTTTTTGTATTTTGCATTTCCATGAGTAGTTAGGCCCCTTGGGTGGGCTGTTTGGGGCCAAAAATGTTACTTTGATACCATGTTGAGGGGAAATGATGTGTAAACATTGTAATTTCATTTGGTAATGATTATGTTCTATTTGTATCTCACTCTACATGAATTGATTGCTGGTTTGTGCTTGAAATCACCTAGTAATATAGGGAAATTACTTATATGTGTGAATTTTGGGATTTGATCCTAGGTCCAATTCTTGGATCCCTAGCTAGCTAGCTACCCATCCTCCTACATTCTAATCAATTCTCCTAACCCTATTTGAGAGATCTAAGTAGCTCATTTAGATGAATATGGTGTGCTTATCATGGAGCTTTATCAAGGCTATAATGTGGGTGATGGGAGGCCTAAAACCTCACTTCCACTCCCATTACTAACCTCATCCCCTAATCATCCTATCATCTAACCTAGAAACCTAAGCTTGTTTAGACTCTAATTGAATTGTACCTAAACCGTGACCCAATTGAGCCTTGCAAGGGTAGTAGGGGGGTGTTAGGGACTAGATCTCCTATACACAACTTAGCATATCCGTGGCCAGTTAGTAGTTTAGGATAATTCATTTGACTCTAGCTTGTTGTTTGGTTTGATAGTATAAATGAAATCATTATGTTCACATGTCAACCCCCAACCTAATTGATAAGTGCATCCCCTAAACAACCCACATTTCCCTTAATTTCTTTAAAACCCTAATTTCCTTCTTGCTTATCTAGCAATAGCTTAGTTAGCTCTTTACTTGCTTAGTTAGCTTCTTGCCTTGTTCTTGCTAGTTTAGATCCTTAATTTCTCTTTTGCCCTATTTTCTAGTTTAGTGCGGTGTAGACCTTTCCTTGCTTGCCTTATTGTAGATTGTTCTTTTATTGCCTTGCCTTGTCTTTTCTTGTTCATTAGAAATAGCTGTCTAGGGTTAACTTAGGTTTTGTTCTTTCTTACTTTTCTTTGCTTGCTTTCTTTCTCAAATTAGTGTAATCAATCAAATCAACTTTTAAACCCTTCAACCCTAGACTGTACAGTAGGCACCTAGCCTAAAAACTAACCTAGCTCTAGTGCCCCCTTTTCTCCCTGTGGATCGACCCTATACTTGCCTCCCTCCTATACTATGACACGACCTCGTGTGCTTGTGGGTGTAGTGTTTTGGTTTGTGCAAGTGTGTTGAGTTAGATATTTTATAAAATTTGAAAGTTATCCATTGTGTGTGTCTGTTCGTTGGGTTGCATCTATTCAAATCTCAATTGAGTAGTGTGTAACACCATTGGCAGGGATGTACCAGTCACATTCCCCAAGACTACCACTCAATGAAATGAGAGATCAAGTAGTTTCAAACATGCAATTAAGTAAAGTTGTAAGTAATCTTAGGGAATGTGACCGCAGAACAAAAGAATAGGAGCTAGGAATCTTGAGAATGAAACAAGGAGTACACATACAAGAATTGAAATAACAAGTGTCAAAAGTAAAGTTGTAAGTAAAAAAGGTTGGATCATCTTTCTTGTGGAGTCCCCCCTCCTTTTATAGGGGAAGAAGGGGTGGAAACCCTGAAAGGGGGTGAGGAAAAGAGTAGGTAGCGAATGTTGAAGTATCCAATTTGCATACCACGAACTGACCAATTCACAGTCTGAACATATTGATTTGGGTCTGAAGGGGCGTGGAAGCAAATTAAAACCCTAAAGGGGGTGGTGGTGTTGTCTTGATTAAATCTTAGCCTCCAAGTAATCTGAGGCAGTCAATCGGAGTATGAAATGGTCGGCTTAGGCTTGTGAATGCGTGAAAGCAAATCAAAACCCTAAGTCAAGGTGGTGGCATTGCTCGAATGGGACTTGGTCATTAAGTAATCTCAATCAATCGTCCTGGGGCTTCAAACACTCATTTTGGGAAGTCCGTCAAGAATTTTGGTGGTGTGAGATGCTCGTTTTGGTGTATGAATGGCCAGTGTGAAAGAGGTGACTCTAGGGGTGAAACATTTGTCGGTTCAAGTGTTGAGGTGGTCAGGATCTTATCATGAAGGCAAAATCTACAAAATATAAAAGAAAAATATAAGAATTTGCATTATTGATCAAGAAGTGAGAAATTTGTAATTATTTCTATAAAATTAGTAAAAGAGAAATAAATTCCTATGAAAAGACTAAGAAAGGTGCATTCGAAAATGGATGAATATACATTCATCAAAATACCCCTGACATAAATATTTGCTTGTCCTCAAGAAATAAGAATACAAATAATTCCAATTTGTATTAGCAACATGTCTATCCTCACCCTCATAGCCTTACTTTATTCCTTACCTCCTTTATTGTCCAAGTGACCCAATCTCCTAGAATCACAAAATATAAAATTCCACATTTCCTACTAAAAATATGTTTCATGATTTTGTTCTATATTAAGGCTTTCTATGAAATGTACTTCATCTGACTTTACTTTGACACTCCAACTTTTTTAGTAAGAATTGTACAGGAACAAGATGAATGAGGTATGGAAGAAGATGATCCCTCCTCTATTTGATTTAGGATTTTTTTATTCACAGGTTGTAGTTATATTGACCATATTTTTTCAATGTGCTCTTTTGACATCTTTTGATTATACACCCCTATTAGATTTATGAGGGGTATGGAAGAATGAAGATGGGGGAGATCATGCCACCCCTAACTTGGGGTTTGGCATGTGGTGATTTTGATTTTTCATGGGGGAGATCGTTCCTTTTCTTTCAGACTTTTTTTAGGGGTGTGTCATTGCATCAGTTTGACTCTTCCTATTACTACATCATACAAGAGATATAACAAGATAATCTATATTTTAAAATAGAAAAAAAATTGTTTGGTTCTAATCAATACAATAATGCTTGCCAACATTTCTAAGGAGTAATGCAAATTTTGGGGTCCTAGGTGACGATGTTTTCTAATCATGGCAATTTGTAAAAATTTTGCAAAAAGAAATTTATTGAATTCAAGTGGGTAAAATGATACAAAATCTATTCATATTGGCTAACTAAATAAAGGCCAACTTTTTAAAATTTTCAAAACAAACTACTTTTTAGAAAGCAAACTACATGCATAATAAAATGAAAAGATAATGCTAAAAGGGAAGATAAGGGGGTGGAATTGTTATGTACCACCTACCTCCACCCCGAACTTAGAATTTTTCTCATCCTAAGAAAATCCCAAACTTGAGATGGAAGGAAGAAGATCACTGTGGTGGATATCAAGGTGGTGGACAAGACGAAGAGGAGGTGAGGTTGTAGTAGTAATTACCCCAATATGGGGAGTTAGGATCATGGTAAGCCCGATGGGCCCCATGCTCCTAATACGATGGTCGGATGGAGGCATAGTGGTCACAGTCCACATGTAAGGACTCATGGGAATGTTGCATCTAGTAGAGATGATTTAGTTTATGCTCTTGGCATTGTTGTTCACATTGAACCTCATCCAACTGTCCCCAAATCTCGTAGAAGTCATAAGGCTTGTCAGGGCCATCCTCATCTTCTGTGTGCCTCCTGGGCGACTGTGGTATGGTGGAGGAGGAGGATCGATCACATAATCATGTGCCTCCAATGAGACACTCCTCCTGTGAGCAGTAGGCTCAGGGATGTTAGCAAGGTTGGGATGCTCCAGATAGAATCGTTGTATGTGCATCGGTAGGTCAGTGAAATCATAGATCAGATTTGTTGCTGCAAGCCTGGCATGTTGGGGGAGTTTGAGAGAGACATGAGAATCTTTGAACATTAAGTAGTAGACACCGTATGTTCCATAGCGGATGAATTTGCTCCCTTTCAGATGTAGAAGGTCAATAAGGTGGGTTTTGTGCATCAGGGGTGGGAAAGAGATGCGAGTATAGCCAAAGAAGATGGCTAAGGAAGTGGTGGTGTAGCTAGCCTGAGTGTTGAGGTGATAGAGGATGGCATTTCCCCAGTTGAATGGTTTTCCATGGAGAAGGCACTATAGTACATATAGATCTGGGTTGGTGATAGCACCTTGTGTGCCTCCCCTACTGAAGATTGTGTAGGATATGATCCGATGAAGATATCTAATGACTAGGTTGTTGATGCTTGAGGACTTGGGACCTTTAGGTAGACTAAGAGGAAGTCTGGTGATGTCTACCAAAAATGTCTCCTTGTTGTATTTGTTGGGGTAGGAGTCATGGGGACACTCTATGCAACTAGAAAGACAATCAAATTTTCCATCATCGAGGATGATGGAGGTGAGCTATCTAGTGGAGATCTCCAGCTCTTCTTCAAAAATTTAGATCTTACAGCTAGAGTTTCCCTGGGAGCAGTGGAACGTCTAAAGGTGGACATGAACTCAAGGATGAAATCATTGTACACTGAAAGGATGTGGTAGGGGAACATGAGTATATGGTTGTGCCGAAGAAGGTTGTATGTGGCATCCTTTGTGTCGAGAGAAGTGAGGGTGGTGCTACAAGCCCATCTAGGAAGCGCAAGATGGATAGCAAACATATAATCAAACCTCTCGGAATGGTCATTATTGATGAACTATGCATAACTTCCTGTTAGAGGAGCTATGTAGGTTGACCAAGGGGTGATGGAGTCAGGGTCATGCCGATATGATTGGCATGCCTAAGTATGCCAAAGGAACTCCTCTGCTTCGTCGAGGTTGTAGAGCATTTCCTCAGCAATCTTGGGTGAAGACTCGCCAGCAGGGTCTCAAAATTGGATTCCGGGACCAGAAGTGGAGCAACGAGGAGGCTCGTGAGATATAGTCTTCTTAGCTGGGGCCTTTCCCTTATAGAAATAGCTAAAAAAGACCACCTCACGATCCTTCTTGAGACATGATGAAAGGATTACTGGAAGGCTGAAACACTTGTTTGGGGAATGAAACGATTGTTTCAGGTTTGAAATGCTTGTTTGGGATGGTCATACAACTAGCTCAGGGTGCTATAGAGTAGATGATGGTGCCTTCAAAAGCTAGTTTGGTTGTTCTAACTAGTTATTTCACCTGGAGGAGGAAGTAGGAATGCTCCAGTGAAAGAGGGGGAGAGAGAGGTGGTGGCATGCGTCAATGAGGATAATTCATCAGGATAATGGCCTATGGAGCGGGTGAGACGACCGTCTGGTGCCGCGTTGGCAGGTTGAAGGAGGTGGTTGTATCCTTATTGCTGGGTGAGGAGCTTGCTAATGCAAGGGGAGGAGGGCGGCTAGGGCTCAATGGCTCAAGGGAGAGGGTCATTGCGTGAGTTATTGTCATGGAACCGTTTGTTACCCAAATCTGTAACACCCATATTTTCATAACACATGAGCGGAAGCAATATTTTTTTTTCTTTCATCTGGGAGTGTCACAAACATGATAGTCATTGCAATTAAAGCAAATGAAACACTTTGCATTAGATAAAATTGATTCATACATAGTCATTGATAAAAAGAAAACTACAACTCATCTAACCTACTCTTTTAACAAGACTAAGCATAAAAAGATCTGTCTAAACTCTGGATCGTCTCGGTAGATGACACCCCACTAGGCAAGCTTGAAAACCTGCTACATCTTTTCTTATTCTTTAAATCTTCCGCTGCTCCAAACCCTGCGGACATCGCGTCCCCAGCCATGCATTGGGAAAAACAGTCGTTAGAGTAAGTGGCATGAGTATTATAAAAAAATACATGACTAATAATCTGAAATCGACATTATAAACGACAAGTTACTATCAAGCTCTGAGTAAAATCTGAAACATAAAATCTCTTATTTCTTAATCTGAAATTTATGTCTTTCTATCTTATCTTTCTCTATAGACATGTACCCTGGTACATGGATCTCATGACCTACGCCAAAGTGCCTAGGTCTTACTTATCTTATCTAATACCCTCTCATCATTACTCATGGATGAGAATATGGGCATCTCTAATCTATGGTATCTTTTACTTACGATTTTTATCTGACTGTGGCCACCATTATACAATAAGTCCTCCTCTGTGACACCGAAGTGTCCTCTATGGTGCAACGCACCCTCTGTTGGCACAATGTGCCCTCTGTTGACACCGAAGTGTCCTATATGGTGCAACACACCCTCTGTTGGCATAACATGCCCTCTGTGACACCCGCAGTGTCTGGCGGAACGCACCCTCTGAATCGTCTCGGGACTCTCTGGTGAGGACTTATTATATAATGCATTATGTGAATGTTTCAAATTAATTATCTTACGTCTATCTTTACTAAATACTGAATCTGAACTTATCTGAAACTGAGTACTAAACATGTACTGAATTCTGAATCTGAAATCTGAATCTGAATCTCTGCTCTTTAAAATTTGAACATAATCTATTATAGAATTTGGATATGTATCTCAAATTACAACATATTTGAGATTGGGTCTATAACGCATATCATGTACCTTTTATTCAAAATATGGCTACTCACACAGTGAGTAGTCTAAGTCTGAATCTAAATCTCTTATTCTTGAGTTCTAAACTGAATCTGTTATTGGATTTAATCATGTATCTCATTATCTAGGTAAACTTTATTCTAAAACTCTGATTTGGTAAGATTACTTCATTATACCAATTATATCACACATGAGTCTAATGTCTTATGAGACGAGATCTGAAATGAGTATAGAAATACTAAATATACAAAAGTAACTTAAGTAATGTGTATAGCTAAAGTATGATATCTGATTCTTGGCAAGATAACTCATTCTATGTTAAAACCTCATCAAAATATGATCTTAATGGACTTAAGTCTTAAGATCATAAACCATAGAATAGAACCTTAGAAAATCTTAACTTGCATCTTAATCATACTCAATTTAATCTCATTAAGTCTGATCTCAATACATTTGTATGAACTTAAATCTTAAACCTTAAGGTAGAAATCATATAGATTCTCTTCGTGCAACTCAATCATGGCTTAATATCTCATAATATGATAATATCATCACAAACTCATGTTACAATAATTTTAATGCCACTTTAGTACATTTATCCTAGAAATTGGGCCATGGTCTACCATGTGCAACACCCATATTCTCACATAATACTTAACTTTTAAACATCAACCTTATTAAGGAATCTATTTCACTTTTTAATTTCTTAGATCGCTACATATATAAGAAACCTTGATGACATGTTCCTATTTGAAATCTCAATACATGGTTACATCTATATTTAAGAGATATGATAGAACTATATTTTTTTATCCTTCTTATGAACTTAACTTCATGATTTAGAATCATTCCATGACACATCACTACTTAAGATATTGAGCATATGAAATTCTACAATCATAAGCACATAAAATCATTCTTACATATTTAACTTAGAGTGTAGGACATGAATGGCTTACTTAAGAAGCATGTAAATGTACTTGGTTTGACAAACATAAATACTCATGGGCATGAACCACTTACCTCTTGTGCTGATGATGTCCTTAACTTAGTCTTGATTTCTTGTTCCAAATCTTAATCACCTGGATATAATCAAAGTTTTATAAGTCCAAGCCTATATTCTCTCTTTCTATGTCTAAATCTCAAAACCCCATCTTCCTAACTACATATACCAACTTAGGGTTCTTATTTAGACTAAACATAACTTTAATCTGAAATCACCATAAAATATTGGTGTTGAAATAAAATAAAACTCATACTATATAATCAATATTATCTTTATACTCAAATAAGACATAAGTCGTCTTATGAACTCATATGAACATATAGATCAAAGAAAATCTCAAACATAGTTATATATACTAATCTTACTTGACTCTATTATGAAATCAAATTAAAAATCATTTAGATAAATAATATCAGACTTAATTAGACATATATATCACTTATTGTCTCAAGATAATCATCTATTACCCTCACATAATGGTCACTCAGGTCCAAATCTTAATACAAATATGATAACACAAGAAAATCCATCAAATCTCTAAAAAAGTAATCACACAATGTAGTAAGATCATGTATAAAATATTAGGTCATAAGAAAAAAATCATATCATGGGTGAAATACCCAAAATACCCTTATTAGGGTTTATATCAAAAATCTCAATAAAACTTCTTATATGAAAGATCAGGCTCTAAATTAATGTTAGACATGTCAAAATACACATTTAGTAAAATTTGTATAAATTTCTAAAGGCGTTTACTATTTTTAATTGGCAAAACATCAAAATCATATAGTTTTATCTACCCAGAATATAATAAATAGAAAACATAAAAATCATACTCTGGAACTATTTTTATAAGATAGTACACTCGAATAGCTTTCCATAGGTATCTTGTTTGTCCCAAACCGAGATCTGTAGCTCAAGATATAAATTTTTAAAGTTTACCTACACTTGGACAACCTCGGCCGTCGAGATCTGATCTGACGACCATAATTTCTTGCTCGTCACAAGCCTAGGGCCGGCTCTTCCTCTACTTCCTTCGTCTTCTTGCTTGCGTAAGCACCCAGAACAGAGGCCATTGTGCCCAAAACTTCCGATGACCCAAATCTTGCTTCCTTGGCCACGAACTCGCAAGGGAATCCCTGCCCCAGCTTCGGCCTGGCCTGATCCGTAAAGGCGGCATTGTCTCCTTGGTTGGGAGTCCAGGATCAAGGATCATTCATGGTAGACCTTCGCAGCCGCCAACAATGGCGCCTCCTACCTTCTCCTTCTTCGATCTACTTCTCTTGTTCTCAGTTTCAAAGAAAACCTTAGCATATGGTTCGGCCGCCACCAAGCATCACAGATCGAGAGGTTTTATAGCCTCTAACCCTCCGAATCATGGGCAAGATCCTCCCCTTCCAAAGGCTCTGTTCGGGTCCTGAGAACAGAGGCACCGTTTTTCAGGTCCGCAAACTGGAGTCGGGGCGCCCACTTTTTTTTTATTTTTCTTTTCTTCTTCTTTTTGATAAAAGTCCAAACATAAGAAATATTTATACAACCCATTCTATGCTCAATTTGACTTCAGATTTTGGAGTAAATACTATATTATCATCAACTTCATATGAGAAAGATTTTAAGTAAAAACTAGTTGTACAAATACTCCAAACATGTATTCTAAATAAAAACATCATAATTACTAATTTAATTACCTAGGCCACGATTTACATCAAAATCATATGAAATTTCTTCCACCATCTTATATTCTAATTACTATTCTACTAAAAATATTTTAGACATTCATTATGACCACGAAATATTTAATTCTCAATTTGCACTCCAAGGACCTATTTGTAGAACTTAATTGGTCCAATAGGGTTGGAATTGAGCTCTAGGGCACATGGCCCATCCCTTAGTATTTCAAAGGGTCCATGAGCTTGATTGTATTCCAAATCATGAAAATAAGTCTTCAACCAATATAATTTCTCAATCGAAGTCCATGTATAACACATGTGATCAATATTTCGTTAGTTACATAACATGAAGACCTAAGCTAGGTCCAAGGCTCAAGCCATGATCTGGATTCATCATATTAGATATTCGTCACATTATTGTCCATAGGAATAATTCATTTTTATTCATATACAACCGACTACAATCATACACATTTAAGTCGTCATGTGTGTATTGATTGACCAGATGGCTTGTATTACACATTTTATGAACTTAATTACATACCTAGCTACGGTTACATTCATTACGTCCCTTGGCATGCCTTTACTAAAAAAAACCCAAATTAAAGACTTACTTTAGTTAGGAAATTGAGGATGTCACAATTCTACCCACCTTAAAATAAATTTCGTCCCCGAAATTTCTGTAGGCTACTACCCACCTTAGGGTTCTGCTTACCTCTTAATTTATTGATGATTAACATATTAAGGTACACTTATGTTCAAAAATTTTGCATGAAGAGAGATATGTAATGTATTTCATAAAATATTTATGTGAGCATTATCTATTACCTTGGTCTACTTCTCAACTCATACTTAGGGTTTGTGAAACTAAACTTGGATTTATACTTAGGGCATCCATCTCAACCTTGTCATGACTTTCTAACATTAGTTGTACATGACTGTCTAATCTAAGGTCCTTCAGGTAACTCCTACATTCCTAGATATGTGGTGATCAGGCACATACCTAGAGATGTGGAATCCTGAGATGCTATCTCTCACTCACCCACTGATACATGTGTCCCATACCACATGGACTAGTAAGAAATGAGAGATACATCAAAGTCTAGTGCTTATGACATTCCTCTTCAATTCTCAATTGGCTGGCCATAACCATTGAGAATGGAGAAGCAATATCATTAGCTAGGGTTATGTTGAAACATGAGACCTAGAATATAAAAATCTCTCTCAGACATCTCTATTTCTTCTAAGGTGAAAACTATGGGTCATTCTATGTCATTGAATATTTCTATGGGAACCTATCCCTAAACTCTAATCTCTTACCTCTTCACTCTAGGGTGACTATGAGAATCATGTTTGCCTAGTGGCCATTTACCAAATTGCTCTGATACCATATTGTAACACCCAGATTTTCATAACACATGAGCGGAAGCAATATTTTTTTTTTCTTTCATCTGAGAGTGTCACAAACATGATAGTCGTTGCAATTAAAGCAAATGAAACACTTTGCATTAGATAAAATTGATTCATACATAGTCATTGATAAAAAGAAAACTACAACTCATCTAACCTACTCTTTTAACAAGACTAAGCATAAAAAGACCTGTCTAAACTCTGGATCATCTCGGTAGATGGCACCCCACTAGGCAAGCTTGAAAACCTCCTACATCTTTTCTTATTCTTTAAATCTTCCGCTGCTCCAAACCCTGCGGACATCGCGTCCCCAGCCATGCATTGGGAAAAACAGTCGTTAGAGTAAGTGGCATGAGTATTATAAAAAAATACATGACTAATAATCTGAAATCGACATTATAAACGACAAGTTACTATCAAGCTCTGAGTAAAATCTGAAACATAAAATCTCTTGTTTCTTAATCTAAAATTTATATCTTTCTATCTTATCTTTCTCTATAGACATGTACCCTGGTACATGGATCTCATGACCTACGCCAAAGTGCCTAGGTCTTATTTATCTTATCTAATACCCTCTCATCATTACTCATGGATGAGAATATGGGCATCTCTAATCTATGGTATCTTTTACTTACGATTTTTATCTGACTGTGGCCACCATTATACAATAAGTCCTCCTCTGTGACACCGAAGTGTCCTCTATGGTGCAACGCACCCTCTGTTGGCACAACGTGCCCTCTGTTGACACCGAAGTGTCCTCTATGGTGCAACGCACCCTCTGTTGGCATAACATGCCCTCTGTGACACCCGCAGTGTCTGGCGGAACGCACCCTCTGAATCGTCCCGGGACTCTCTGGTGAGGACTTATTATATAATGCATTATGTGAATGTTTCAAATTAATTATCTTACGTCTATCTTTACTAAATACTGAATCTGAACTTATCTGAAACTGAGTACTAAACATGTACTGAATTCTGAATCTGAAATCTGAATCTGAATCTCTGCTCTTTAAAATTTGAACATAATCTATTATAGAATTTGGATATGTATCTCAAATTACAACATATTTGAGATTGGGTCTATAACGCATATCATGTACCTTTTATTCAAAATATGGCTACTCACACAGTGAGTAGTCTAAGTCTGAATCTAAATCTCTTATTCTTGAGTTCTAAACTGAATCTGTTATTGGATTTAATCATGTATCTCATTATCTAGGTAAACTTTATTCTAAAACTCTGATTTGGTAAGATTACTTCATTATACCAATTATATCACACATGAGTCTAATGTCTTATGAGACGAGATCTGAAATGAGTATAGAAATACTAAATATACAAAAGTAACTTAAGTAATGTGTATAGCTAAAGTATGATATCTGATTCTTGGCAAGATAACTCATTCTATGTTAAAACCTCATCAAAATCTGATCTTAATGGACTTAAGTCTTAAAATCATAAACCATAGAATAGAACCTTAGAAAATCTTAACTTGCATCTTAATCATACTCAATTTAATCTCATTAAGTCTGATCTCAATACATTTGTATGAACTTAAATCTTAAACCTTAAGGTAGAAATCATATAGATTCTCTTCGTGCAACTCAATCATGGCTTAATATCTCATAATATGATAATATCATCACAAACTCATGTTACAATAATTTTAATGCCACTTTAGTACATTTATCCTAGAAATTGGGCCATGGTCTACCATGTGCAACACCCATATTCTCACATAATACTTAACTTTTAAACATCAACCTTATTAAGGAATCTATTTCACTTTTTAATTTCTTAGATCGCTACATATATAAGAAACCTTGATGACATGTTCCTATTTGAAATCTCAATACATGGTTACATCTATATTTAAGAGATATGATAGAACTATATTTTTTTATCCTTCTTATGAACTTAACTTCATGATTTAGAATCATTCCATGACACATCACTACTTAAGATATTGAGCATATGAAATTCTACAATCATAAGCACATAAAATCATTCTTACATATTTAACTTAGAGTGTAGGACATGAATGGCTTACTTAAGAAGCATGTAAATGTACTTGGTTTGACAAACATAAATACTCATGGGCATGAACCACTTACCTCTTGTGCTGATGATGTCCTTAACTTAGTCTTGATTTCTTGTTCCAAATCTTAATCACCTGGATATAATCAAAGTTTTATAAGTCCAAGCCTATATTCTCTCTTTCTATGTCTAAATCTCAAAACCCCATCTTCCTAACTACATATACCAACTTAGGGTTCTTATTTAGACTAAACATAACTTTAATCTGAAATCACCATAAAATATTGGTGTTGAAATAAAATAAAACTCATACTATATAATCAATATTATCTTTATACTCAAATAAGACATAAGTCGTCTTATGAACTCATATGAACATATAGATCAAAGAAAATCTCAAACATAGTTATATATACTAATCTTACTTGACTCTATTATGAAATCAAATTAAAAATCATTTAGATAAATAATATCAGACTTAATTAGACATATATATCACTTATTGTCTCAAGATAATCATCTATTACCCTCACATAATGGTCACTCAGGTCCAAATCTTAATACAAATATGATAACACAAGAAAATCCATCAAATCTCTAGAAAAGTAATCACACAATGTAGTAAGATCATGTATAAAATATTAAGTCATAAGAAAAAAATCATATCATGGGTGAAATACCCAAAATACCCTTATTAGGGTTTATATCAAAAATCTCAATAAAACTTCTTATATGAAAGATCATGCTCTAAAGTAATGTTAGACATGTCAAAATACACATTTAGTAAAATTTATATAAATTTCTAAAGGCGTTTACTATTTTTAATTGGCAAAACATCAAAATCATATAGTTTTGTCTAACCAGAATATAATAAATAGAAAACATAAAAATCATACTCTGGAACTATTTTTATAAGATAGTACACTCAAATAGCTTTCCATAGGTATCTTGTTTGTCCCAAACCGAGATTTGTAGCTCAAGATATAAATTTTTAAAGTTTACCTACACTTGGACAACCTCGGCCGTCGAGATCTGATCTGACGACCATAATTTCTTGCTCGTCACAAGCCTAGGGCCGGCTCTTCCTCTACTTCCTTCGTCTTCTTGCTTGCGTAAGCACCCAGAACAGAGGCCATTATGCCCAAAACTTCCAATGACCCAAATCTTGCTTCCTTGGCCACGAACTCGCAAGGGAATCCCTGCCCCAGCTTCGGCCTGGCCTGATCCGTAAAGGCGGCATTGTCTCCTTGGTTGGGAGTCCAGGATCAAGGATCCTTCATGGTAGACCTTCGCAGCCGCCAACAATGGCGCCTCCTACCTTCTCCTTCTTCGATCTACTTCTCTTGTTCTCGGTTTCAAAGAAAACCTTAGCATATGGTTCGGCCGCCACCAAGCATCACAGATCGAGAGGTTTTATAGCCTCTAACCCTCCGAATCATGGGCAAGATCCTCCCCTTCCAAAGGCTCTGTTCAGGTCCTGAGAACAGAGGCGCCGTTTTTCAGGTCCGCAAACTGGAGTCGGGGCGCCCACTTTTTTTTTATTTTTCTTTTCTTCTTCTTTTTGATAAAAGTCCAAACCAAAGAAATATTTATACAACCCATTCTATAGCTCAATTTGACTTCAGATTTTGGAGTAAATACTATATTATCATCAACTTCATATGAGAAAGATTTTAAGTAAAAACTAGTTGTACAAATACTCCAAACATGTATTCTAAATAAAAACATCATAATTACTAATTTAATTACCTAGGCCACGATTTACATCAAAATCATATGAAATTTCTTCCACCATCTTATATTCTAATTACTATTCTACTAAAAATATTTTAGACATTCATTATGACCACGAAATATTTAATTCTCAATTTGCACTCCAAGGACCTATTTGTAGAACTTAATTGGTCCAATAGGGTTGGAATTGAGCTCTAGGGCACATGGCCCATCCCTTAGTATTTCAAAGGGTCCATGAGCTTGATTGTATTCCAAATCATGAAAATAAGTCTTCAACCAATATAATTTCTCAATCGAAGTCCATGTATAACACATGTGATCAATATTTCGTTAGTTACATAACATGAAGACCTAAGCTAGGTCCAAGGCTCAAGCCATGATCTGGATTCATCATATTAGATATTCGTCACATTATTGTCCATAGGAATAATTCATTTTTATTCATATACAACCGACTACAATCATACACATTTAAGTCGTCATGTGTGTATTGATTGACCAGATGGCTTGTATTACACATTTTATGAACTTAATTACATACCTAGCTACGGTTACATTCATTACGTCCCTTGGCATGCCTTTACTAAAAAAAACCCAAATTAAAGACTTACTTTAGTTAGGAAATTGAGGATGTTACAATTCTACCCACCTTAAAATAAATTTCGTCCTCGAAATTTCTGTAGGCTACTACCCACCTTAGGGTTCTGCTTACCTCTTAATTTATTGATGATTAACATATTAAGGTACACTTATGTTCAAAAATTTTGCATGAAGAGAGATATGTAATGTATTTCATAAAATATTTATGTGAGCATTATCTATTACCTTGGTCTACTTCTCAACTCATACTTAGGGTTTGTGAAACTAAACTTGGATTTATACTTAGGGCATCCATCTCAACCTTGTCATAACTTTCTAACATTAGTTGTACATGACTGTCTAATCTAAGGTCCTTCAGGTAACTCCTACATTCCTAGATATGTGGTGATCAGGCACATACCTAGAGATGTGGAATCCTGAGATGCTATCTCTCACTCACCCACTGATACATGTGTCCCATACCACATGGACTAGTAAGAAATGAGAGATACATCAAAGTCTAGTGCTTATGACATTCCTCTTCAATTCTCAATTGTCTGGCCATAACCATTGAGAATGGAGAAGCAATATCATTAGCTAGGGTTATGTTGAAACATGAGACCTAGAATATAAAAATCTCTCTCAGACATCTCTATTTCTTCTAAGGTGAAAACTATGGGTCATTCTATGTCATTGAATCTTTCTATGGGAACCTATCCCTAAACTCTAATCTCTTACCTCTTCACTCTAGGGTGACTATGAGAATCATGTTTGCCTAGTGGCCATTTACCAAATTGCTCTGATATCATATTGTAACACCCAGATTTTCATAACACATGAGCGGAAGCAATATTTTTTTTTCTTTCATCTGGGAGTGTCACAAACATGATAGTCGTTGCAATTAAAGCAAATGAAACACTTTGCATTAGATAAAATTGATTCATACATAGTCATTGATAAAAAGAAAACTACAACTCATCTAACCTACTCTTTTAACAAGACTAAGCATAAAAAGATCTGTCTAAACTCTGGATCGTCTCGGTAGATGGCACCCCACTAGGCAAGCTTGAAAACCTGCTACATCTTTTCTTATTCTTTAAATCTTCCGCTGCTCCAAACCTTGCGGACATCGCGTCCCCAACCATGCATTGAGAAAAACAGTCGTTAGAGTAAGTGGCATGAGTATTATAAAAAAATACATGACTAATAATCTGAAATCGACATTATAAACGACAAGTTACTATCAAGCTCTGAGTAAAATCTGAAACATAAAATCTCTTATTTCTTAATCTAAAATTTATATCTTTCTATCTTATCTTTCTCTATAGACATGTACCCTGGTACATGGATCTCATGACCTACGCCAAAGTGCCTAGGTCTTACTTATCTTATCTAATACCCTCTCATCATTACTCATGGATGAGAATATGGGCATCTCTAATCTATGGTATCTTTTACTTACGATTTTTATCTGACTGTGGCCACCATTATACAATAAGTCCTCCTCTGTGACACCGAAGTGTCCTCTATGGTGCAACGCACCCTCTGTTGGCACAACGTGCCCTCTGTTGACACCGAAGTGTCCTCTATGGTGCAACGCACCCTCTGTTGGCATAACATGCCCTCTGTGACACCCGCAGTGTCTGGCGGAACGCACCCTCTGAATCGTCCCGGGACTCTCTGGTGAGGACTTATTATATAATGCATTATGTGAATGTTTCAAATTAATTATCTTACGTCTATCTTTACTAAATACTGAATCTGAACTTATCTGAAACTGAGTACTAAACATGTACTGAATTCTGAATCTGAAATCTGAATCTGAATCTCTGCTCTTTAAAATTTGAACATAATCTATTATAGAATTTGGATATGTATCTCAAATTACAACATATTTGAGATTGGGTCCATAACGCATATCATGTACCTTTTATTCAAAATATGGCTACTCACACAGTGAGTAGTCTAAGTCTGAATCTAAATCTCTTATTCTTGAGTTCTAAACTGAATCTGTTATTGGATTTAATCATGTATCTCATTATCTAGGTAAACTTTATTCTAAAACTCTGATTTGGTAAGATTACTTCATTATACCAATTATATCACACATGAGTCTAATGTCTTATGAGACGAGATCTGAAATGAGTATAGAAATACTAAATATACAAAAGTAACTTAAGTAATGTGTATAGCTGAAGTATGATATCTGATTCTTGGCAAGATAACTCATTCTATGTTAAAACCTCATCAAAATCTGATCTTAATGGACTTAAGTCTTAAAATCATAAACCATAGAATAGAACCTTAGAAAATCTTAACTTGCATCTTAATCATACTCAATTTAATCTCATTAAGTCTGATCTCAATACATTTGTATGAACTTAAATCTTAAACCTTAAGGTAGAAATCATATAGATTCTCTTCGTGCAACTCAATCATGGCTTAATATCTCATAATATGATAATATCATCACAAACTCATGTTACAATAATTTTAATGCCACTTTAGTACATTTATCCTAGAAATTGGGCCATGGTCTACCATGTGCAACACCCATATTCTCACATAATACTTAACTTTTAAACATCAACCTTATTAAGGAATCTATTTCACTTTTTAATTTCTTAGATCGCTACATATATAAGAAACCTTGATGACATGTTCCTATTTGAAATCTCAATACATGGTTACATCTATATTTAAGAGATATGATAGAACTATATTTTTTTATCCTTCTTATGAACTTAACTTCATGATTTAGAATCATTCCATGACACATCACTACTTAAGATATTGAGCATATGAAATTCTACAATCATAAGCACATAAAATCATTCTTACATATTTAACTTAGAGTGTAGGACATGAATGGCTTACTTAAGAAGCATGTAAATGTACTTGGTTTGACAAACATAAATACTCATGGGCATGAACCACTTACCTCTTGTGCTGATGATGTCCTTAACTTAGTCTTGATTTCTTGTTCCAAATCTTAATCACCTGGATATAATCAAAGTTTTATAAGTCCAAGCCTATATTCTCTCTTTCTATGTCTAAATCTCAAAACCCCATCTTCCTAACTACATATACCAACTTAGGGTTCTTATTTAGACTAAACATAACTTTAATCTGAAATCACCATAAAATATTGGTGTTGAAATAAAATAAAACTCATACTATATAATCAATATTATCTTTATACTCAAATAAGACATAAGTCGTCTTATGAACTCATATGAACATATAGATCAAAGAAAATCTCAAACATAGTTATATATACTAATCTTACTTGACTCTATTATGAAATCAAATTAAAAATCATTTAGATAAATAATATCAGACTTAATTAGACATATATATCACTTATTGTCTCAAGATAATCATCTATTACCCTCACATAATGGTCACTCAGGTCCAAATCTTAATACAAATATGATAACACAAGAAAATCCATCAAATCTCTAGAAAAGTAATCACACAATGTAGTAAGATCATGTATAAAATATTAGGTCATAAGAAAAAAATCATATCATGGGTGAAATACCCAAAATACCCTTATTAGGGTTTATATCAAAAATCTCAATAAAACTTCTTATATGAAAGATCATGCTCTAAAGTAATGTTAGACATGTCAAAATACACATTTAGTAAAATTTATATAAATTTCTAAAGGCGTTTACTATTTTTAATTGGCAAAACATCAAAATCATATAGTTTTGTCTAACCAGAATATAATAAATAGAAAACATAAAAATCATACTCTGGAACTATTTTTATAAGATAGTACACTCGAATAGCTTTCCATAGGTATCTTGTTTGTCCCAAACCGAGATTTGTAGCTCAAGATATAAATTTTTAAAGTTTACCTACACTTGGACAACCTCGACCGTCGAGATCTGATCTGACGACCATAATTTCTTGCTCGTCACAAGCCTAGGGCCGGCTCTTCCTCTACTTCCTTCGTCTTCTTGCTTGCGTAAGCACCCAGAACAGAGGCCATTATGCCCAAAACTTCCAATGACCCAAATCTTGCTTCCTTGGCCACGAACTCGCAAGGGAATCCCTGCCCCAGCTTCGGCCTGGCCTGATCCGTAAAGGCGGCATTGTCTCCTTGGTTGGGAGTCCAGGATCAAGGATCCTTCATGGTAGACCTTCGCAGCCGCCAACAATGGCGCCTCCTACCTTCTCCTTCTTCGATCTACTTCTCTTGTTCTCGGTTTCAAAGAAAACCTTAGCATATGGTTCGGCCGCCACCAAGCATCACAGATCGAGAGGTTTTATAGCCTCTAACCCTCCGAATCATGGGCAAGATCCTCCCCTTCCAAAGGCTCTGTTCGGGTCCTGAGAACAGAGGCGCCGTTTTTCAGGTCCGCAAACTGGAGTCGGGGCGCCCACTTTTTTTTTATTTTTCTTTTCTTCTTCTTTTTGATAAAAGTCCAAACCAAAGAAATATTTATACAACCCATTCTATAGCTCAATTTGACTTCAGATTTTGGAGTAAATACTATATTATCATCAACTTCATATGAGAAAGATTTTAAGTAAAAACTAGTTGTACAAATACTCCAAACATGTATTCTAATAAAAACATCATAATTACTAATTTAATTACCTAGGCCACGATTTACATCAAAATCATATGAAATTTCTTCCACCATCTTATATTCTAATTACTATTCTACTAAAAATATTTTAGACATTCATTATGACCACGAAATATTTAATTCTCAATTTGCACTCCAAGGACCTATTTGTAGAACTTAATTGGTCCAATAGGGTTGGAATTGAGCTCTAGGGCACATGGCCCATCCCTTAGTATTTCAAAGGGTCCATGAGCTTGATTGTATTCCAAATCATGAAAATAAGTCTTCAACCAATATAATTTCTCAATCGAAGTCCATGTATAACACATGTGATCAATATTTCGTTAGTTACATAACATGAAGACCTAAGCTAGGTCCAAGGCTCAAGCCATGATCTGGACTCATCATATTAGATATTCGTCACATTATTGTCCATAGGAATAATTCATTTTTATTCATATACAACCGACTACAATCATACACATTTAAGTCGTCATGTGTGTATTGATTGACCAGATGGCTTGTATTACACATTTTATGAACTTAATTACATACCTAGCTACGGTTACATTCATTACGTCCCTTGGCATGCCTTTACTAAAAAAACCCAAATTAAAGACTTACTTTAGTTAGGAAATTGAGGATGTTACAATTCTACCCACCTTAAAATAAATTTCGTCCTCGAAATTTTTGTAGGCTACTACCCACCTTAGGGTTCTGCTTACCTCTTAATTTATTGATGATTAACATATTAAGGTACACTTATGTTCAAAAATTTTGCATGAAGAGAGATATGTAATGTATTTCATAAAATATTTATGTGAGCATTATCTATTACCTTGGTCTACTTATCAACTCATACTTAGGGTTTGTGAAACTAAACTTGGATTTATACTTAGGGCATCCATCTCAACCTTGTCATGACTTTCTAACATTAGTTGTACATGACTGTCTAATCTAAGGTCCTTCAGGTAACTCCTACATTCCTAGATATGTGGTGATCAGGCACATACCTAGAGATGTGGAATCCTGAGATGCTATCTCTCACTCACCCACTGATACATGTGTCCCATACCACATGGACTAGTAAGAAATGAGAGATACATCAAAGTCTAGTGCTTATGACATTCCTCTTCAATTCTCAATTGTCTGGCCATAACCATTGAGAATGGAGAAGCAATATCATTAGCTAGGGTTATGTTGAAACATGAGACCTAGAATATAAAAATCTCTCTCAGACATCTCTATTTCTTCTAAGGTGAAAACTATGGGTCATTCTATGTCATTGAATCTTTCTATGGGAACCTATCCCTAAACTCTAATCTCTTACCTCTTCACTCTAGGGTGACTATGAGAATCATGTTTGCCTAGTGGCCATTTACCAAATTGCTCTGATATCATATTGTAACACCCAGATTTTCATAACACATGAGCGGAAGCAATATTTTTTTTTCTTTCATCTGGGAGTGTCACAAACATGATAGTCGTTGCAATTAAAGCAAATGAAACACTTTGCATTAGATAAAATTGATTCATACATAGTCATTGATAAAAAGAAAACTACAACTCATCTAACCTACTCTTTTAACAAGACTAAGCATAAAAAGATCTGTCTAAACTCTGGATCGTCTCGGTAGATGGCACCCCACTAGGCAAGCTTGAAAACCTGCTACATCTTTTCTTATTCTTTAAATCTTCCGCTGCTCCAAACCTTGCGGACATCGCGTCCCCAACCATGCATTGAGAAAAACAGTCGTTAGAGTAAGTGGCATGAGTATTATAAGAAAATACATGACTAATAATCTGAAATCGACATTATAAACGACAAGTTACTATCAAGCTCTGAGTAAAATCTGAAACATAAAATCTCTTATTTCTTAATCTAAAATTTATATCTTTCTATCTTATCTTTCTCTATAGACATGTACCCTGGTACATGGATCTCATGACCTACGCCAAAGTGCCTAGGTCTTACTTATCTTATCTAATACCCTCTCATCATTACTCATGGATGAGAATATGGGCATCTCTAATCTATGGTATCTTTTACTTACGATTTTTATCTGACTGTGGCCACCATTATACAATAAGTCCTCCTCTGTGACACCGAAGTATCCTCTATGGTGCAACGCACCCTCTGTTGGCACAACGTGCCCTCTGTTGACACCGAAGTGTCCTCTATGGTGCAACGCACCCTCTGTTGGCATAACATGCCCTCTGTGACACCCGCAGTGTCTGGCGGAACGCACCCTCTGAATCGTCCCGGGACTCTCTGGTGAGGACTTATTATATAATGCATTATGTGAATGTTTCAAATTAATTATCTTACGTCTATCTTTACTAAATACTGAATCTGAACTTATCTGAAACTGAGTACTAAACATGTACTGAATTCTGAATCTGAAATCTGAATCTGAATCTCTGCTCTTTAAAATTTGAACATAATCTATTATAGAATTTGGATATGTATCTCAAATTACAACATATTTGAGATTGGGTCTATAACGCATATCATGTACCTTTTATTCAAAATATGGCTACTCACACAGTGAGTAGTCTAAGTCTGAATCTAAATCTCTTATTCTTGAGTTCTAAACTGAATCTGTTATTGGATTTAATCATGTATCTCATTATCTAGGTAAACTTTATTCTAAAACTCTGATTTGGTAAGATTACTTCATTATACCAATTATATCACACAAGAGTCTAATGTCTTATGAGACGAGATCTGAAATGAGTATAGAAATACTAAATATACAAAAGTAACTTAAGTAATGTGTATAGCTAAAGTATGATATCTGATTCTTGGCAAGATAACTCATTATATGTTAAAACCTCATCAAAATCTGATCTTAATGGACTTAAGTCTTAAGATCATAAACCATAGAATAGAACCTTAGAAAATCTTAACTTGCATCTTAATCATACTCAATTTAATCTCATTAAGTATGATCTCAATACATTTGTATGAACTTAAATCTTAAACCTTAAGGTAGAAATCATATAGATTCTCTTCGTGCAACTCAATCATGGCTTAATATCTCATAATATGATAATATCATCACAAACTCATGTTACAATAATTTTAATGCCACTTTAGTACATTTATCCTAGAAATTGGGCCATGGTCTACCATGTGCAACACCTATATTCTCACATAATACTTAACTTTTAAACATCAACCTTATTAAGGAATCTATTTCACTTTTTAATTTCTTAGATCGCTACATATATAAGAAACCTTGATGACATGTTCCTATTTGAAATCTCAATACATGGTTACATCTATATTTAAGAGATATGATAGAACTATGTTTTTTTATCCTTCTTATGAACTTAACTTCATGATTTAGAATCATTCCATGACACATCACTACTTAAGATATTGAGCATTTGAAATTCTACAATCATAAGCACATAAAATCATTCTTACATATTTAACTTAGAGTGTAGGACATGAATGGCTTACTTAAGAAGCATGTAAATGTACTTGGTTTGACAAACATAAATACTCATGGGCATGAACCACTTACCTCTTGTGCTGATGATGTCCTTAACTTAGTCTTGATTTCTTGTTCCAAATCTTAATCACCTGGATATAATCAAAGTTTTATAAGTCCAAGCCTATATTCTCTCTTTCTATGTCTAAATCTCAAAACCCCATCTTCCTAACTACATATACCAACTTAGGGTTCTTATTTAGACTAAACATAACTTTAATCTGAAATCACCATAAAATATTGGTGTTGAAATAAAATAAAACTCATACTATATAATCAATATTATCTTTATACTCAAATAAGACATAAGTCGTCTTATGAACTCATATGAACATATAGATCAAAGAAAATCTCAAACATAGTTATATATACTAATATTACTTGACTCTATTATGAAATCAAATTAAAGATCATTTAGATAAATAATATCAGACTTAATTAGACATATATATCACTTATTGTCTCAAGATAATCATCTATTACCCTCACATAATGGTCACTCAGGTCCAAATCTTAATACAAATATGATAACACAAGAAAATCCATCAAATCTCTAGAAAAGTAATCACACAATGTAGTAAGATCATGTATAAAATATTAGGTCATAAGAAAAAAATCATATCATGGGTGAAATACCCAAAATACCCTTATTAGGGTTTATATCCAAAATCTCAATAAAACTTATTATATGAAAGATCAGGCTCTAAAGTAATGTTAGACATGTCAAAATACACATTTAGTAAAATTTATATAAATTTCTAAAGGCGTTTACTATTTTTAATTGGCAAAACATCAAAATCATATAGTTTTGTCTACCCAGAATATAAGAAATAGAAAACATAAAAATCATACTCTGGAACTATTTTTATAAGATAGTACACTCGAATAGCTTTCCATAGGTATCTTGTTTGTCCCAAACCGAGATCTGTAGCTCAAGATATAAATTTTTAAAGTTTACCTACACTTGGACAACCTCGGCCGTCGAGATCTGATCTGACGACCATAATTTCTTGCTCGTCACAAGCCTAGGGCCGGCTCTTCCTCTACTTCCTTCGTCATCTTGCTTGCGTAAGCACCCAGAACAGAGGCCATTGTGCCCAAAACTTCCGATGACCCAAATCTTGCTTCCTTGGCCACGAACTCGCAAGGGAATCCCTGCCCCAGCTTCGGCCTGGCCTGATCCGTAAAGGCGGCATTGTCTCCTTGGTTGGGAGTCCAGGATCAAGGATCCTTCATGGTAGACCTTCGCAGCCACCAACAATGGTGCCTCCTACCTTCTCCTTCTTCGATCTACTTCTCTTGTTCTCGGTTTCAAAGAAAACCTTAGCATATGGTTCGGCCGCCACCAAGCATCACGGATCGAGAGGTTTTATAGCCTCTAACCCTCCGAATCATGGGCAAGATCCTCCCCTTCCAAAGGCTCTGTTCGGGTCCTGAGAACATAGGCGCCGTTTTTCAGGTCCGCAAACTGGAGTCGGGGCGCCCACTTTTTTTTATTTTTCTTTTCTTCTTCTTTTTGATAAAAGTCCAAACCAAAGAAATATTTATACAACCCATTCTATAGCTCAATTTGACTTCAGATTTTGGAGTAAATACTATATTATCATCAACTTCATATGAGAAAGATTTTAAGTAAAAACTAGTTGTACAAATACTCCAAACATGTATTCTAAATAAAAACATCATAATTACTAATTTAATTACCTAGGCCACGATTTACATCAAAATCATATGAAATTTCTTCCACCATCTTATATTCTAATTACTATTCTACTAAAAATATTTTAGACATTCATTATGACCACGAAATATTTAATTCTCAATTTGCACTCCAAGGACCTATTTGTAGAACTTAATTGGTCCAATAGGGTTGGAATTGAGCTCTAGGGCACATGGCCCATCCCTTAGTATTTCAAAGGGTCCATGAGCTTGATTGTATTCCAAATCATGAAAATAAGTCTTCAACCAATATAATTTCTCAATCGAAGTCCATGTATAACACATGTGATCAATATTTCGTTAGTTACATAACATGAAGACCTAAGCTAGGTCCAAGGCTCAAGCCATGATCTGGACTCATCATATTAGATATTCGTCACATTATTGTCCATAGGAATAATTTATTTTTATTCATATACAACCGACTACAATCATACACATTTAAGTCGTCATGTGTGTATTGATTGACCAGATGGCTTGTATTACACATTTTATGAAATTAATTACATACCTAGCTACGGTTACATTCATTACGTCCCTTGGCATGCCTTTACTAAAAAAAAAACCAAATTAAAGACTTACTTTAGTTAGGAAATTGAGGATGTTACAAAATCCTAACTCCAAATGACTACAAGGTCAATGGGGATAGGACCTAGGCGTATGTCCCTAGCATTGTATTAACAAATCATGAATGCAGAAGCATAAATCTTAGCATACATGAACAAACAACAAGATAAAAGCACCAATCATAGTCTCAGCATTCAACAAGTATTATTAAACAACATTATTTATTACAAGCTTTCAATTACATATTCAAGAGTACAATCTTATATGTCTTCTCATATATACTAGGGATCTTACGACAAGTACACATGGCATAGATCACCAAGCCCATCAACTTCTAGTCATCTTTGAACCTATAAAATACATAAAATAAGGAGAGCCAATCATACGAGGTGCTGAGTACATGGTTGAAAGATACATATACATAAGTTTTGTGGAATTTGAAAAGAGTTGCAACAGTAAACGAAAAAGAATAAACAAGTTAAGTATTTAGCAAAATGAGAGATCATGTTTTATGTCATTGCACTCCAATTATACCATCATTTCATGAAATCAATATGATGTATTCATAAGGCCTTTTATGGACAACTTTTCATTAGAAGAGTCTATAAGGGTGCTCAAGAGTAGCTAACCCTTTTATCAACAATTTGTCCTATCTTGATAACTCAAGTAGGACACCCAACCTTATGTCCTTACTCCAAAACTTTAGGCAGGTGCATGAGGTTTGTATAATGGAGTTTCTATATAATGTTTGCAAGTTATAAAACAATGATACAAGACAAAAATCAACTACAATACTAGAATACTACATGGCAATATTTGAGAAAGTAAACAAGCATACATATGTATTACATTTCAAGCAAGAAAAACATATTCATATAATTATTAAAACCCATACCTGATTCAAAGATTCATAACCTATCCTTGACCATCTAGATCACAAAAACACCTGATTAACAACAAGATTGCATACATGTATTAGATTCTCATCACTAACCCTAACTGGCTCCATTTAAGGGTTTTGTCCAAGTTAGGTTGAAGGGTGGTTATTAATTCATTATATGATCTTTTACTTATTTAGAGGTCATCACTCATCATGAACGTGGGCTCCAGATTCAAGTCATACTGAGGTTCCATTCATTTTATATACTCATAAATGATTCAAGCCACCTATGTCCAATTTAGGATCAAAAGACTCACAATAGGGAAAATAAGATCATTATCTCAAAACACAAGAACCATACATCAAAGATGGTTTAGATCAGCAACTTAGTGACATAAGAAGCTTATTCAAATATAGGTGGATTTCCACTAGAGCCTAGGCATCAAGAAACCAACATTGTATATCCACAATTCAATCTGCATGTAATCAATCTTACACGAGTCATTAAAAAAGTGGGATTAGGGTGGGACATCCACATCCAAGATATCATAAGGGTTAAAGGATTTCCTAATTTGATAGGGGAGGACAACATAAAAGAAACCCCATAATCATTATGCCACAAGATCACAATATAAGTCATATGTGTCACACTAGGTCACCACTAGTGGACTAGGGTTTCAAAAATCATCATAGCACAATGGGATGATCATCATTGTGTAAGTCACAAAACATCACAAGATTATGGATTTCAAAGATCTAAGATAGGTTTTTGCACCAAAGAGTTCAAGTTCATCATGCCACTCGGTTACAACCATTCCATGTCATACATGTGTCACATTCATGTATTAGGTGTCAAATGAATCCACCATAGCAAGAGGGATATAGGGGACTGATCTTAGATTTATGAGGTGTGACATAGATTACTGATCTTCAAAATTGATTAATATTATCTGGTGTGTTTCTGCCAATGGTGTTACACACCACTCAATTGGAGTTTGAATAGATGCAAACCCATGAACAGACACACGGTGGATAACTTTCAAAATTTATAAGGACCTACACAAACATACTCACATACACCAAAACATTACACCCGCAAGCACACAGGGTCATGTCGTAGTATAGGAGGGCAACAAGTATAAGGTCGATCCACAAGGAGAAAAGGGGACACAAGAGCTAGGTTAGTTTTTGGGCTAGGTTCCTACTGCAGAGTCTAGGGTTTAAGGGTTTGAAGGTTGTTTTGATTGTTAAACTAAGGATTAACAAGTGAGAAATTAAAGAAAGACAAGAAAGATTAAAACCTAAGTTAACCCTAGACAGTTAATTCTACTTAGCAAGGCAAGACAAGGCAAGCAGAAAAGGCAAGAAAAGAGAAATCGACACTAAGGAAAGCAAGAAAATGTCTACACTACACTAAGGTAGCAAATAGGGTAAAAGAGCAATTAAAGATCTAACTATCAAGAGAAAATCAAGAACAAGGCAAGAAGCTAACTAAGCAAGTAAAGATCTAACTAAGCTAACTCTAGCTAAGAAAGAAGGCAATTAGGGTTTTAAAGCAATAAAAGGGTGTGTTGGCTGTTTGGGGGATGAACTTATCAAATAGATTGGGGGTGACGTGAATATTATGCTTTCATGTAGATTACGAAACCAAACAACTAGCTAGAGGCTAATGAATTGCCCTAGACTACTAACTGGCCATTGACAGGATAGGTTGTGTATAGGGGAACTAGTCCCTAACACCTCCTACTACCCGTACAAGGCTCAATTGGGTTAGGATGTAAGTGCAATTCAATTAAAGTCTAAACAAGACTAGGTTTCTAGGTTAGATGATCTTAGGATGATTAGGGGTTGAGGTTAGTAATGGAAGTGGAAGTGAGGTTTTAGGCCTCCCATCACCCACATTCTAGCCTTGAGAAAGCTCATTGCTAAGCACACCAAATTCATCTAAATGAGCTACTTAGATCTCTCAACTAGGGTTAGGAGAATTGATTAGCATGTAGGAGGATGGGTAGCTAGCTAGGGATCCATGAATTAGACCTAGGAGTAAATCCTAAAATTCACACATATAAGCAATTTGCCAAAATTCATAAGTGATTTCAAGAACAAACCAATAAGAAATTCATGAAGAGTGAGATAGAAATAGAGAATAATAATTAGCTAATGAAATTACAATGTTTACATATTATTTTCCCCCAACATGGTTTCAAAGTAACATTTTTGGTCCCAAACAGCCCACCTAAGGGGCCTAGCGACTCATGCAAATGCAAAATACAAAAAGAAAGGAGAAAGAGGTAGAAGAAGTCATGGAACAAGATGAAGACTTCCTCCACTTCATCTGCTATAGGATGTCCTCCTCTCTTCTCCAAGGTGCAATGGCATGGGATGATGGTGGAATATGGGCAAAACACTAGGAAACTAGGGTTTTGGTGGTGGAAATGGTGAAATGGAGTGGAATGGAGGTGGAAATGGAGTGGAATGGGTGGAATGAAAAAATGGGGAGCTAAGAGGTGGTAGAAGGTAGCTAACCTTGTGGTAGATCCACCATCTCGGTATATATAGGTGTGGGGGAAGTAATAGGTCAAGTAGGGGCAATGTGGGAAATGCAGTGCAAAAGTAGCTAGGTTTTTATTAGTAGCACGACCGTGGTGGGGAGGGGTGAGAAAGGTCGTGGTGGATGGGAATGACCGAGGTGAGAAATGGTGGAATATCATAGGGACTTGGTTGGTTTTGAACTGGAAGTGGCACGACCATGGTGGTCACCACGGCCGTGGTGGGGCTAGGGTAGCACGACTGTGGTGGTCACCACTGCTGTGGTGGCTTGCATTCTCTCTGCCCATTCTTCCATGGCAGTTCTACTCCAAAGGTCACACGACAATGTGGCATGGCCGTTCTATAGTCAACCCACCATAACCATTCTGAGCAGCCCAACAGTGGTGATTTCTACTTTGCTTGGAGGTGACTCTATTGATTTGCAAGTGTGCTAGCATGGCTGTTCTGTGGTACCACGACCGTTCTGGTCTATGGATCAACACTTAGACTTATTTATTTGAATTTTCTTGGACATCTTTGCTTCAATGGAGCTTTGGACACTAGGGGTAGGTTGAGGGAGCATCAAACTTCACTTTAGGCCTCTCCAAGGGTAGATGAACCCTAAGATCACTCCTCTCTCTCTCTTCCATCAAGCATGGTCCAAATGCCTGAAAAACACGCAAATAATGTCCATAAGTGCATTTTATATAAATATGCATATTGAGGGAAATTACATGTAATATAATAGGTATAGATGTGATAGAAATACAATATGACACAAGATGAAGCCCTAAAATAGGGCTGAATCACCACCCCAAACTGAAAACGTACTTGTCCTCAAGTATGCTCCAACTCAATCTCTCTACAATTTTTCCACAATCAAGAAATGACAAATGTAATGCAAAAGATGATTATTGCTGAATGGGATCAATGTTGACTAAGTGCATGCATTCCGCCTCTCTCCTTTCCTAATTTCACAAACCAATCATGAAAAGAGCACAAATCATATGAACTTAAAGTATAGCGCATAGAACACACAAGCTATCCATATCCCTTTCTTATAGTTTTGGGTAGACCGTTTCATTATGGTGTTAATCAAGGATGACTAGGAGTGTTGTTTCACCTTCATTCATTCAATCTTATGCTTCAAACCATACCAAGTGACCCATGTGGCTATGGAAAAAGGGTGAAGTGAGCTAGGTTTCATGTTTCCTAGCTCAATGGGTATGAAAATGGAAGAAAGGATTGCGGTAAGATTTTGGAGTGCTTATACACACTCATCTTTTATTTTTTTAGATGCTCTTAAATAAGAAAATATTTTTTTGCATTTTCTTTTTCTTTTTATTTGTCCTTGGTGTAGATAGGGCATATGGTGATGAGAGTGAAATAGGAAGATATAGGTGTGGCCACCCCAAACTTTTGGAGGTGGCCACGGCTGATATGTGCACTTTGGCATCCTTTCATGAGGCGGAGGGGTAAGAAGATTCTGAATGAAAAGTATAGTCAAAGAGGGGTCACTGGTGTGATTCTCAACATAAGGTCTCCTGCATGAAAATTAATCCAACATTTCATCCAACAATTTCACACCACATGAATGGACAACATGAAATTGATACTTCTATCAAGTGATTTCATAGGCACTAAGCATTCATAGCTTGCTCGAGTCACAATTCAACCAAGACATTCACAAACACAAGAGAGGTGATGCGCATGTAAAAAGTCAAGAATTGATACCATTTAGTAATAAATAATGATAATTCACTTGCATTTGTCAAAGGTCGTCATTTTTAATCCAAAGAGTAGAAATTGGATCAAAACACACTTTTAGGCAAGAAATCTCAAATTTGGGTAAAATTGGCCAAAATGGTTCCAAGTTGCCTTCAATCACATCTAATCCTATATTATTGAATAAAAAGAAGTAAATAAAAAAATCCTATCTAAAACATACAAAAATTACCAAAAGTCTACATGATATGTAATGCATGACAAAAAGAGCATTTTTTTTGAAAATTACACAGAAATGGCAAGAAAGTAACTACATGGAATGTAGGTATGAAAAGTAGGTAAATTCTAAACTATAGAAAACAAAAGCAAACAAAAAAAGTAAATGGTAGGTGAAATGCAAAAATAAGAATGAAAATGAGATAAGGGTATACCACCCTACCACCCCAAACTTTTGAATCATGTTGTCCTCAACATGACACTAAAATCTAGGAATGATAGCCATGCTCCTCCCTTTAGTGGAGGATGCTGGTAATAGGAACCCCAATAGTCTGACTGAGGAGGCATGTAGTTGTCCTGAAATGTTGACAGTGAACTCTGCCAATCTTCCCCCACTGGGGGTTCCTCTGGGACTGGGCGTGCTGGAACTGATACATGTGGTTCACTTGATAATGCATCTACTGATGGTCTAACCACACATCATCTTGGTTTGTTGGAAACCCTTCTGTGCCCTCAAAATGCCCCCTAGGTGCTCAGTATGCAGTCCTGTGTACTCTAGATGCCCTCCATATGCGCATGTATGGTAGACATGTCGTATGCGTTCACTCAAGGCTGTTGTGGCTGCTGAGTTGTCTCCGCCTCACGTCACCTCACCTTGCGAATCTCTCACTCCTCAACATTCCTCCTCCACTCTGTAGCTACCTGTGACTCACCTAACCTCTCTAAGACGATCTTTGGTTGCTCAAACATGTCCCTAGTGTAACATCCCTGACCTGGGTTATAACCTAAACCTAGAAGTTTTGCCTAAATATGTAATTATATACTTGTGAATACTCCCTGGCATGTAATTAAGTTCCTCAGGAACATTTACTTTCAATTTTGCTCCTTTATATGTAAAGTTGTAGCATTGTTTTGTAGTGCAGGGACCTATGTGCAAATTACCCAGTTAAAGGGGTTAACATGCAATGTTCACAGGTTAAGATGTTCTTATGATAATAAGACATCATACGAGTAAATATTATGAAGTAAGAAGGATTTTCCAAGCTTGGGCATCAAGATGCAGCTTGTGGAATGATCCTTGTGCTTAAAAACCCTAATTTGGAGTAAAGTGCAATTTACCCAAATTGAGGGGTGTAATTTGTAAAATTCACTTTCTAGAACATCTTTTATAACTTTTGCCATCATTTAGAGTAGAAATGATGAAAAGGGGACGTCAATGAATAATCAGATAAGAAAAATGATCCTTGTGGTAAAAATCACCTAATATGGGTATGGAAACCTTTCATATATGTACCTTAGTTGAAAGTTGGCTTTCTTTACCCTTAGATCTTGAGATTTCATGAGCTTTGCATAAGTTTAGATGAGTTTGGACGTGCCTTGAGCAAGGGGGTACTTAGATGTAAATTCCATTCTTTAGAGGTCCTTATGGTGTAAAAAGGCCTAAAGTATATAAGCCCTTTCCTTGTAACAAGTGAACGAACCTTTCATTTCCTTCACTTCTTCTCTTCTTTCTCAACCGACCAAGGCTATCTCTGGAGCAGAGAGGGACGACCAAGGGTTCTAGGTAAGTTTAGATCATCCCTTTTGCTTGAATTCATGGAGGAAACTCGTTTTCAAGGTTAGATTCATGGCTAGCTCACCTAGCTCTATCTTTCTAGCCTTTCCTTTCCAACATTTCCTTGGAGAATTCACCTTGGCAGAACCTATGGAGCTCAAAGATGCCATTAAAGCTTGGATCTTGAAAGCTTGGAGCTCAAGGAATGACCTTTAGGTGGGTTTTATAACTCTAAATTCTTTGCTTTATATGCATACTTAGTTCTTGCAAATTAGCATGATACTTCTTCTTCTACCTCCCTTCTTCCTTGCACTTTTGCAAGCAAAACGGTGGAATAACCGACCTTAACCAAGGTTGAAGATGATGGGCGTGAATTCCTATGCTACTTTATCAAACGACCTTGGACCCTTTTGGTCCAAACGGTTGCAAACCGTTTAAGGTCAAACGGTTTCAAACCGTTTGCTCTCAAACGGTCTTGCAAGACCGTTTGGATTGAAACGGTCTCAAGACCGTTTGATAGGGTTGACCAAGGGACGAACGTTTGAGGGTCTGTTGGTAATATGTTGAATTTCATTCCTGCAAAGAATCAAAGATTAATTCTTAACCAATTGAGAGTTGAAGGCACTTCAACATCCAAACCCTAATCGGGTCAAAATTGCTATTTTAAAACATAGATCTTGTTGAGTTTTGGGTTGAAGGACCCAAACGGTCTCAAGACCATTTGGGGGTTCCTCCAAACGGTCTCAAGACAGTTTGGGCACAACCCAAGACCGTTTGAAGGTCTAGGATTGAGTTAATCTAATGGTTTGAAGGTCCAATTGCAATAAGTTGATGAATTGATAAAAATGCTGATTTTTGACCTAATTGGAGTTCAACCCTAATCTAACCGACTTGGTTTTTGGTCAAACTTTGGGCAAACGGTCTCAAGACCGTTTGGATGATGTCCAAACGACCTCAAGACCGTTTGGGCCAAGTTTGGGCCCAATTGGAGGTCAATTGATAGGTTCAACCTTGAATTGATTCACATTGTTGAATATTGATGACCACCCGATTTGAAACCCCAATTGAGAAGGATTTAACCCTAATTGGCTTTCAATTGAGGGTCAATTTGGTGTCCAATTGATTAAGGCAAATCCTAATCGACTCAATTTATAAGTGGTTAGCATGTCTTTGACCAAATGAGGGTTTCAACATACATATCCATGACCAATTGTAAAACCACTTTGGAGGTCCAAACGGTTTGAGCCTATTTGGACCAAACGGTCTCAAGACCGTTTGGGCTCAAACGATCTCAGGGTCGTTTGGACCAATCGATCTCAAGTTGATTTGATCAAACGGTTTCAAACCGCATGAGCTTCAAACGGTTTGGAAAGTCAACCTTTCTAAACGGTCAACACATCCAAACGGTCTCAAGACCGTTTGAGGGCAAACGGTCTCAAGACCGTTTGAAACCAAACGGTCTCAAGACCGTTTGAAACCAAACGGTCTCAAGACCATTTGGTGGTTGAAGGTTGAAACCGTTTGAAGGTGTTCAAGGTGGTTTGTACTTAATCAATTGATGATGTAATTGATTCAATGATGATCTAATCTAAACCCTAATGGTAACCTAGGTCATTAAGTGACTAAGTGATTAATGAGTTGACCCATGATGGTGATCATGAGGTAAATTACCAAAATGCCCTTGAGAGGTTTAATGGAGTAAAACCTTGTTCTGATCAAACCCTAATCACATGATAATGATGTTTTGGCTTATGTTAATCAATGAGGACTTAACCCAACCTGATCTAGAGTGGTGTTATCACCATCTACTAGTAAGAGGAGAGAGAAAGTATCCTAAAAGAGAGAAAGTACCCTTTTATGGTGGAAACTTAAGTAAGATACTTTCAATGCACATGAATGTACATGAGTAGGGAATGATCCACCTATGTGAGATCATGGAAACCCTAATTATGATGTCTAGTGAATCTTAATCTTACTTAAGAGCTTTACTGATGATGTTTCTCATACATGATGATGTAATGAGTACAATTCACCATGGAATGAATAGTAAACCCTAATTCTAGGGTGGTGACATGAAAGATGAATAGTAAACCCTGATTGATGAATTGTTTACTATTACCAGTTAAATTAACCTTGCAGGTTGTTATGAGATGATGATCATATCCAGGTATGGATTGTAATACTATATTCATTGAAAGCATGTCTTAAGCTTTATGAATAAGTGAAATATCTTGATGCACTGCTAGTGACATCTATTGAGATTTATGGGCTGTAAGAGCCATAAATACCATCAAGGTCATGCTTAACAGATGACTTGTGGTGAAATGATTGAGAACTGATGATTGAAAAGAGTTAGGCTTGCTACATTTTAGTATTCTCATTTATAGCTGTTATGCTAATGTTGTTGTTTGAAGAACCTTGTATGATGTTAAAAGAATACTGAATGTACCTAACTAATCAAGTGTAATGTAGAGCCCTGATCATAGATCCATCATTGTCAGAGTCTAAATGATGGTGAAATAGGTTTTCCCAAGGGAACTCCTGGATCACATACTTTTGAGTATGTGGGGTATATGGATGTGTAGAACCTTACATCCTAGTGTAGGAATTGATGTAGATTTTTATAGTCCGTCAAACCTTCACTACAAAACCCAAAAGGTGAGATGTATCACTATTCTCCCAAAGTAAACATAAACACCGCATCAGTGAAAGATAATCAAGAAATCTTCCGATGACGAAGAGAGTACAGAACGCCACTGTAACTCTAAAAACATAGCGAAGGTCCAGTTTACCCTGGTGAGCTATAAATAGCAGACGTCCTGCCAGATGTCCTGCAAACAATCCTCTAACTGACTGAGGAAGATGAGGTCATAAGAATCCGGCTCTTTTATTGACCTATGTATGATACTGATGTGACTTCTTAGCGATCAGTTGGAGTATGAGTGGTATGCCTCATCTCCACAGGGCATAATAATGTTTGAAAAACATGATCAACATCGTAGTATATCTGTTAGAGTTAACTACGAGTTACTTGATTGATGTTATACTAGATAAAGTATATGTTCTTCATGTTTCATAAATGTTGAACTCTTGCTTATTATCAAAACTGCTAATGAATGCTTTGAAAGCTTTTACTGCCTAAGTTATTCTTTGTTTTGCTTATAAAGATTCTAGTGGAGAGTTATAACTCTCGCTGGGGAAATTATGTATAATTGTCTCACCCCGTAGACTTCAACTTTTTAGGTGGTCGTCGAAGATGGAGGAACCGGTCTAAAGGTGACCGATCCCAGCAGCAGCAGCACCAGGAGCAGCAGTAAATCTCAGGTGGAGATTCAGCCTGCTATGTGGTGTAGTTAGAGTCAGTCCCATGTGTCCTCTGTACTCTCAGGTCTTGGAGTGTTTTGGTCATGAGTTCTTGAGATTTTGTATCATGTTGTATATAATTACTCAAGAAGTAATTTGACATAGATGTATATAGTTTAAATCCTTTTTCTATGAAAAAGGTTTGTGGTTTCAAGCTCTTATCTCGAAAAGTTTTAATTTTCCGTGATTTTTGTCTTCCGCTGATTATCGATTGCTTCCGCTCAAGTTTAAATCGTGATTATTTCATGGTTTGGAGATCGGAGCCCACAATTAAATGGTATCAGAGCTCTAGGTTCGCCGAGTCTACAGAGGCATAGGACTTAGGAAGTCGAGTCTATCTCTAGTATTCCTTCCTTATCTAATAGAATCTTCTGCTCCTCAGGAGAAGAAGATACATAAGGATGGATGAGCCACAAGATGAGTATGTGGCAGAGAGTAGTGCTAGTGCACCTCGAGGCGGTGCAAGGGTTCCAGAAATAGAACAGCCTGCACCTGAGCCACTCAGGGAGCCACCCCAGTTTGACCCAGCTGGCATGGGTAACCCAGCAGTACAAACGATGTTCGGGCAGTTTATGACTGCCATGACACACATAACTGACATGATGCCTATGCCTGCACCTAGGGCACCAGCCCAGCCTGAAGGACAAGGTATCGGTAAGACGTTCGAGCGACTATGTCGTGTCGGAGCTACCGAGTACCTTGGGACTGCTGACCCCGCAGATGCTGATCTGTGGTTGACGGAGTTGGAGAAGGCTTTCAGGATCCTCAATATCCCTGAAACTGAGAAGGTCAGACATGCTGTCTATCTTCTCAAAGGAAGCGCTGGTCATTGGTGGACAATGGAAGAGCAGAAGAGACCTGGAATAGAGATCTTGTGGGAAGACTTTCGGCGGGAGTTTGTTCATAGATATTTCCCAAAGACCTTCCTAGACGAGAAGATCTCTCAATTTGAGAGACTGAGGCAGGGAGTAATGAACATTAGCGAGTATGAAGCTAAGTTCATGGAGTTGTTGCGGTTTTGTCCGCACATGGCTGCCACATAAGAAGAAAGAATCATGAGATTCGAGAGGGGTTTGAATGCTGACATGAGTACCCCCGTGTCTGCCTTAGAAAACCGAGAGAGATTCTCTACCTTCGTTGAGTCAGTCCGAAGGATAGAGAGATCTATGGTTGAGAAGAGGCAAACTCAGAAAAGATATCCACAGTTCCAGGGTTCTTCATCTAGGGACTTTAAGAAGCCTAGATCCTCTACACCTAACCCTCCATCACCTAGATCTAGTTCTCAGACTCAGTGGTCTCCAAGTAGAGGTAGAGGATGAAGACAACCACCTCAGGAGACTCAGAGTTCTGCATCAATGTCAGTTACTGGACCACCCAGACCACAACAACTGGAGAGAAGTTGCTACAACTGTGGTAAAGTGGGACACTTGATGAAGGACTGCCGATCTAAGCCTGTCAGTGTGACACAGCCTCCGAGACAGAATCAACAAGGATCTCAGAGAATGCAATCTCAAGGAGCAGCTCGAGGACGTGGACAAGCGTCTCAAGATGGATCATCAGCACCACCTCAACACCAGGCGACAACGAGGTTCTATGCTATGAACCCACCAGAGGCAGTGGTCAATCCACAAGTGGTGACATGTCAGATGGAACTTTTATATTCTGATATGTCTAAACCTTGTGTAATATCTGTTCTGATTGACCCGGGTGCTACACACTCTTTCATCACTCGAAGAGTGATTCACAACTGCAATATGACAGCTAGTCATAGGGCAGATAGGTTGTTGTTGGAGACTCCATTGAGTGGGTCTGCTGTTTTGCAGGAGGTATGCTCTCCCTGCATCCTCTTCTTTTCTAAACATCGCATTCAAGTGGACCTTATACCGCTTGATATGCAAGGATTTGATGTAATCCTAGGGATGGATACCTTGGAAAGGTATCGAGTTGTCTTGGATTGTGAGTCCAAGTTGGCAGTGTTTGCTGATGAAAGCAACACATGGATCTTTCAAGGAGAAAGAAATATTCTGCCCACTTGTCTTGTATCAGCTATGGTTGCTGATAAGCTGATGAGGCAAGGATGTTATGCATTCTTGGCCCATGTGGTAGATGTTACCAAGGAGAGTCCCAACCCTGTTGAAGTTCCTATAGTCAGGGGATTCGAGGATGTGTTTTCTGAAGAACTTCCTGGTATACCACCACCTCGGGAGATTGATTTTGAAATCAATTTAGTCCCAGATACAAAACCTATAGCCCAGACTCCTTATAGGATGGCGCCTGCCGAAATGGCAGAACTCAAGAAACAACTTCAAGAGTTACTTGAGAAAGGTTTTATCCGACCGAGCACTTCACCTTGGGGTGCTCCGGTTTTGTTTGTTAAAAAGAAAGATGGATCAATGCGGTTGTGCATTGACTATAGACAACTCAATAAAGTAACAATAAAGAACAAGTATCCTTTGCCGAGGATTGATGATCTTTTTGACCAGTTGCGTGGTGCAACGGTCTTCTCCAAGATAGACTTAAGGGTTGGATATCATCAACTCCGCATTAAGGACAGTGACATATCCAAGTCTGCCTTTAGGATAAGATATGGTCACTATGAGTTCACGGTTATGTCGTTTGGACTAACCAATGCACCAGCTGCATTCATGGAACTCATGAATAGAGTCTTTCGACCCTTCCTTGATCAGTGTGTTGTCGTCTTTATAGATGACATCCTAATTTATAGTAAAGATGCCCAACAACATGAGCAACATCTTCGCCAAGCTATGACCTTACTACGAGAACACAAGCTATACGCTAAATTTAGCAAGTGTGAGTTCTGGCTGCCGGAGGTATCTTTTCTTGGACATGTGATATCTGCCTCGGGAATTCGTGTTGACCCTACAAAGGTGGAATCTGTTCTACAGTGGGAACAACCGAAGACACCAATGGAAATTAGAAGTTTCTTGGGGTTAGCTGGTTATTATCGAAGGTTTATTAAGAATTTCAGTTCTATAGCCTTACCTTTGACCAAGTTAACCAGGAAAGATGTTCCTTTTGCCTGGAGTGATAAGTGTCAACAGTCTTTTCAGCTGTTGAAAGAAAGGTTGACAAGTGCACCTGTGCTTGTGCTACCTAAACAAGGAAAAGGATATGTAGTCTTCTGTGATGCCTCCAAGAATGGACTTGGATGTGTGTTGATGCAGGATAAACAGGTGATTTCTTTTGCTTCCCGACAGCTTAAGAAACACGAGGAAAATTATCCGACACACGATCTAGAGTTAGCTGCTGTGGTCCATGCCTTGAAGATCTGGAGACATTATCTCTATGGAGAAACCTTCCAGATTTTCACAGACCACAAGAACCTTAAGTATATCTTCTCTCAGCATGAACTTAACATGAGGCAACGTCGCTGGATGGAGTTAATCAAGGACTACGATTGTACAATTGATTACCATCCGGGCAAGGCCAATGTGGTTGCAGATGCCTTGAGTAGGAAATCAACAACATCAACCATGGATAGAGCACAACGAAGTTCCTTAGTATGCTCTAGGAGAGATATGCTTATCTCTTTAAGGCAAAACAATGTACATTTGAAGGTGTCACTGTTAGCTGGTTTGTTAGCTGAGATGCAGATTAAACCTACCCTAAGAGAGCAGATAAAGGAGGCACAACAAGTAGATGTTGCAGTTCAACAGTTTAGATCCGCGTATGGTAGTGAGAAGCAAGAAGGTTTTCATGATTCAGATGACCAGGTGGCATGCTATCATGGGAGGATGATAGTGCCAGATGTAGATAACCTGAGGAAATTAGTTCTGGAGGAAGCTCATTCTTCGATGTATGCCATGCATCCAGGGAGCACCAAGATGTATCGAAACTTGAAGGATATGTATTGGTGGCCTGGGATGAAGAAGGATATAGCTGAGTTTGTTCTAAGGTGTTCTGTGTGTCAGCAGGTCAAGGCTGAGCACCAGAAACCTGCAAGAACAATGCAACCCTTACCCATACCACAATGGAAGTGGGACCATGTGACCATGGACTTTGTTGTTGGCTTACCCAGGACAAACAAAGGACATGATTCCATTTGGGTAGTTGTTGATAGGTTGACAAAGACAGCACATTTCCTACCTGTCAAAACAACCTATTCTGCTGAAAGGTTATCACAGTTGTATGTACAGGAGATAGTGCGTTTGCACGAAGTTCCTGTCACAATAGTTTCTGACAGAGGTCCCCAATTTACAAGTCGCTTTTGGGAGCAGTTACACAGAGCCTTAGGCACAAAACTAAGGTTTAGTACAACCTTTCACCCACAGACTGATGGACAGTCGGAAAGGACTATACAGACCTTGGAAGATCTGTTGAGAGCATGTGTTCTCCAGTTTACCGGGAGTTGGGATCTACATCTGAACTTGATAGAGTTTGCCTATAACAATAGCTATCAACATAGTATTGATATGGCACCCTATGAAGCCTTATATGGTAGACGTTGTAGGTCACCCTTGTGTTGGTATGAGACTGGTGAGCACCAGTTGTTAGGTCCTGATCTTGTGCAGTAAACTACAGAGAAGATTAAAGTTATACATAAACAACTTAAGACTACACAGGATAGGCAGAAATCGTATGCTGATAAACGTCGTAGACCCATATAGTTCCAGGTTGGAGACATAGTATACCTTAAGGTCTCACCTTGGAAAGGAGTCCTTCGTTTTGGAAGGAAAGGGAAGTTAGCTCCTAGATTTTTGGGACCTTATCCGATTGTTGAAAGAGTTGGGAAGGTAGCCTATAGACTAGAGTTACCTCAGGAGTTGCAGAAGTTACACCCTGTGTTTCACATTTCCATGCTGAGGAAATGTCACCCAGACACCGAGACAGTTCTACAACCTATGGAAGTAGAATTGAATGAAGATATAACATACGAGGAGGGACCAGTGTCAATCCTTGATAACAAAACTAAAAAGTTAAAGAAGAAAGATATTAGCCTCGTGAAAGTCCTCTGGAACCATCGTGGTGTTGAAGAAGCCACTTGGGAACTAGAGGATGAGATGAGAAGGAAATACCCTGCTCTTTTCTCCTAATACATTTTATCGATTTCGGGGACGAAATCCTTGTGAAGGGGTGGATAATTTGTAACATCCCTGACCTGGGTTATAACCTAACCCTAGAAGTTTTGCCTAAATATGTAATTATATACTTGTGAATACTCCCTGGCATGTAATTAAGTTCCTCAGGAACATTTACTTTCAATTTTGCTCCTTTATATGTAAAGTTGTAGCATTGTTTTGTAGTGCAGGGACCTATGAGCAAATTACCCAGTTAAAGGGGTTAACTTGCAATGTTCACAGGTTAAGATGTTCTTATGATAATAAGACATCATACGAGTAAATATGATGAAGTAAGAAGGATTTTCCAAGCTTGGGCATCAAGATGCAGCTTGTGGAATGATCCTTGTGCTTAAAAACCCTAATTTGGAGTAAAGTACAATTTACCCAAATTGAGGGGTGTAATTTGTAAAATTCACTTTCTAGAACATCTTTTATAACTTTTGCCATCATTTAGAGTAGAAGTTATGAAAAGGGGACGTCAATGAATAATCAGATAAGAAAAATGATCCTTGTGGTAAAAATCACCTAATATGGGTATGGAAACCTTTCATATATGTACCTTAGTTGAAAGTTGGCTTTCTTTACCCTTAGATCTTGAGATTTCATGAGCTTTGCATAAGTTTAGATGAGTTTGGACGTGCCTTGAGCAAGGGGGTACTTAGATGTAAATTCCATACTTTAGAGGTCCTTATGGTGTAAAAAGGCCTAAAGTATATAAGCCCTTTCCTTGTAACAAGTGAGCGGACCTTTCATTTCCTTCACTTCTTCTCTTCTTTCTCAACCGACCAAGGCTAGCTCTGGAGCAGAGAGGGACGACCAAGGGTTCTAGGTAAGTTTATATCATCCCTTTTGCTTGAATTCATGGAGGAAACTCGTTTTCAAGGTTAGATTCATGGCTAGCTCACCTAGCTCTATCTTTCTAGCCTTTCCTTTCCAATGTTTCCTTGGAGAATTCACCTTGGCCGAACCTGTGGAGCTCAAAGACGCCATTAAAGCTTGGAGCTTGAAAGCTTGGAGCTCAAGGAATGACCTTTATGCGGGTTTTATAACTCTAAACTCTTTGCTTTATATGCATACTTAGTTCTTGCAAATTAGCATGATACTTCTTCTTCTACCTCCCTTCTTCCTTGCACTTTTGCAAGCAAAACGGTGGAATAACCGACCTTAACCAAGGTTGAAGATGATGGGCGTGAATTCCTATGCTACTTTATCAAACGACCTTGGACCCTTTTGGTCCAAACGGTTGCAAACCGTTTAAGGTCAAACGGTTTCAAACCGTTTGCTCTCAAACGGTCTTGCAAGACCGTTTGGATTGAAATGGTCTCAAGACCATTTGATAGGGTTTACCAAGGGACGACCGTTTGAGGGTCTGTTGGTAATATGTTGAATTTCATTCCTGCATAGAATCAAAGATTAATTCTTAACCAATTGAGAGTTGAAGGCACTTCAACATCCAAACTCTAATCGGGTCAAAATTGCTGTTTTAAAACATAGATCTTGTTGAGTTTTGGGTTGAAGGACCCAAACGGTCTCAAGACCGTTTGGGGGTTCCTCCAAACGGTCTCAAGACAGTTTGGGCACAACCCAAGACCGTTTTAAGGTCTAGTATTGAGTTAATCTAATGGTTTGAAGGTCCAATTGCAATAAGTTGATGAATTGATAAAAATGCTGATTTTTGACCTAATTGGAGTTCAACCCTAATCTAACCGACTTGGTTTTTGGTCAAACTTTGGGCAAACGGTCTCAAGACCGTTTGGATGATGTCCAAACGACCTCAAGACCGTTTGGGCCAAGTTTGGGCCCAATTGGAGGTCAATTGATAGGTTCAACCTTGAATTGATTCACATTGTTGAATATTGATGACCACCCGATTTGAAACCCCAATTGAGAAGGATTTAACCCTAATTGGCTTTCAATTGAGGGTCAATTTGGTGTCCAATTGATTAAGGCTAATCCTAATCGACTCAATTTATAAGTGGTTAGCATGTCTTTGACCAAATGAGGGTTTCAACATACATATCCATGACCAATTGTAAAACCACTTTGGAGGTCCAAACGGTTTGAGCCCATTTGGACCAAACGGTCTCAAGACCGTTTGGGCTCAAACGATCTCAGGGTCGTTTGGACCAATCAATCTCAAGTTGATTTGATCAAATAGTTTCAAACCGCATGAGCTTCAAACGGTTTGGAAAGTCAACCTTTCTAAACGGTCAACACATCCAAACGGTCTCAAGACCGTTTGAGGGCAAACGGTCTCAAGACCGTTTGAAACCAAACGGTCTCAAGACCGTTTGGTGGTTGAAGGTTGAAACCGTTTGAAGGTGTTCAAGGTGGTTTGTACTTAATCAATTGATGATGTAATTGATTCAATGATGATCTAATCTAAACCCTAATGGTAACCTAGGTCATTAAGGGACTAAGTGATTAATGAGTTGACCCATGATGGTGATCATGAGGTAAATTACCAAAATACCCTTGAGGGGTTTAATGGAGTAAAACCTTGTTCTGATCAAACCCTAATCACATGATAATGATGTTTTGGCTTATGTTAATCAATTAGGACTTAACCCAACCTGATCTAGAGTGGTGTTATCACCATCTACTAGTAAGAGGAGAGAGAAAGTATCCTAAAAGAGAGAAAGTACCCTTTTATGGTGGAAACTTAAGTAAGATACTTTCAATGCACATGAATGTACATGAGTAGGGAATGATCCACCTATGTGAGATCATGGAAACCCTAATTATGATGTCTAGTGAATCTTAATCTTACTTAAGAGCTTTAATGATGATGTTTCTCATACATGATGATGTAATGAGTACAATTCACCATGGAGTGAATAGTAAACCCTAATTCTAGGGTGGTGACATGAAAGATGAATAGTAAACCCTGATTGATGAATTGTTTACTATTACCAGTTAAATTAACCTTGCAGGTTGTTATGAGATGATGATCATATCCAGGTATGGATTGTAATACTATATTCATTGAAAGCATGTCTTAAGCTTTATGAATAAGTGAAATATCTTGATGCACTGCTAGTGACATCTATTGAGATTTATGGGCTGTAAGAGCCATAAATACCATCAAGGTCATGCTTAACAGATGACTTGTGGTGAAATGATTGAGAACTGATGATTGAAAAGAGTTAGGCTTGCTACATTTTAGTATTCTCATTTATAGCTGTTATGCTAATGTTGTTGTTTGAAGAACCTTGTATGATGTTAAAAGAATACTGAATGTACCTAACTAATCAAGTGTAATGTAGAGACATGATCATAGATCCATCATTGTCAGAGTCTAAATGATGGTGAAACAGGTTTTCCCAAGGGAACTCCTGGATCACATACTTTTGAGTATGTGGGGTATATGGATGTGTAGAACCTTACATCCTAGTGTAGGAATTGATGTAGATTTTTATAGTCCGTCAAACCTTCACTACAAAACCCAAAAGGTGAGATGTATCACTATTCTCCCAAAGTAAACATAAACACCGCATCAGTGAAAGATAATCAAGAAATCTTCCGATGATGAAGAGAGTACAGAACGCCACTGTAACTCTAAAAACATAGCGAAGGTCCAGTTTACCCTGGTGAGCTATAAATAGCAGACGTCCTTCCAGATGTCCTGCAAACAATCCTCTAACTGACTGAAGAAGATGAGGTCATAAGAATCCGGCTCTTTTAATGACCTATGTATGATACTGATGTGACTTCTTAGTGATCAGTTGGAGTATGAGTGGTATGCCTCATCTCCATAGGGCATAATCATGTTTGAAAAACATAATCAACAGCATAGTATATCTGTTAGAGTTAACTACGAGTTACTTGATTGATGTTATACTGGATAAAGTATATGTTCTTCATGTTTCATAAATGTTGAACTCTTGCTTATTATCAAAACTGCTAATGAATGCTTTGAAAGCTTTTACTGCCTAAGTTATTCTTTGTTTTGCTTATAAAGATTCTAGTGGAGAGTTATAACTCTCTCTGGGGCAATTATGTATAATTGTCTCACCCCGTAGACTTCAACTTTTTAGGTGGTCGTCGAAGACGGAGGAACCGGTCTAAAGGTGACCAATCCCAACAGCAGCAGCACCAGGAGAAGCAGTAAATCTCAGGTGGAGATTCAGCCTGCTATGTGGTGTAGTTAGAGTCAGTCCTATGTGTCCTCTGTACTCTCAGGTCTTGGAGTGTTTTGGTCATGAGTTCTTGAGATTTTGTATCATGTTGTATATAATTACTCAAGAAGTAATTTGACAGAGATGTATACAGTTTAAATCCTTTTTCTATGAAAAAGGTTTGTGGTTTCAAGCTCTTATCTCGAAAAGTTTTAATTTCCCATGATTTTTGTCTTCCGCTGATTATCGATTGCTTCCGCTCAAGTTTAAATCGTGATTATTTCGTGGTTTGGAGATCGGAGCCCACACCTAGGGTTCTCCTCCTCCCATCTTCTCACTTTTTCCAAGAAATCTGGAGTAGGACCCCACTCCATCAACAATGGTGTAGGATGGTATGGGAGCTCTAGTGATACATCTGGGTAAGGTGGGTTGATCTGATATATGATTTTCTAATCAACAACTGAAATCATAGAAGAGTGTCCAAGATAGTGCAGGTCCAACAACTCCCCCCTAACCCTGATATATCCAGAAACATAATGACCAGGGGCAACAACTATGGACGTCACAATCCCTCCTAGAATGAACAAATTCTTGCTCTTGGATGGGACTGTCCTCAAGTGGTCAATCATTAACGCTCCTAAGTTTACATGTTTTCCCTTTATCAACCATCCCAGAACACATAAGTCTTTCTTTGTGTAGTTTCCTTGATTCTCTCATATATGCCAAAAATGGTATTTGCTATGACTTTGTGAACATAGTGTAGGAAGGGGTTATGGAGCAAACTAGTCTTTAAATTCCCCGCTACAAAGTCACTATGGGTGGTGAATGCCTTCCACATGATAGTAAAACTAGCATTGGCGCTCTTGTCTGTCTTGCTAGTCTCAAAGTGAGCTGCCATTTCTTCATTTGGAGTAAAGAAGTTGTTCAAAATAGTTGAAGAAATGACCCAACATTGGCCTCCAAGCCTGACTTTAATGGAGTCTTCGCCATCATGGGAGACCTTCTCCAATGTGGCAAAGAACTACTATGTGAGCTCAATATAGGTCTCATGCTCTATCATCAGAATATCATACAAACCAATCTCCTTCATCATGACCTCATAGTACTCAAGGAAACCTAGGGCGTTTAGTGTCTCCCAACATGCGTAGTGGGTGTCTATCACCCTATGTGTCAGGCACTCTAGGTGCTGGGGCTTCTTTACCCACCCGTTAGAAGTCTCAAGCTCTGCATTTGGCTGCTATTGTGGTGTCTCAGGCTGTGGTGCATCCTGTATCACCTCAACCTCTCCGTATAATTGTAAGTGTCATCGTGTTATCAGTTGTGGTGATACAGATGTTGAAGGATGAGTCAAACTCGACGCTCGAGCCACCGAAACTGAAGGTCGAGTTGCTAAAATCAAAAGGCGAGCTTATGAAACTAATGGCCTTGCCACTACCCCATGTCTACTTGGTAGTCTAGAGGACTCCTCCATCATGGGATCCACCATCACCGCCGTATGGGGTGATTCTCCTTGTGAACCGGAGGCTGTCGATGGTAGTGGAAGGGCTAGGAGAGCCAACAGAGCTAAAGACGATGCATTCTTGGGCCGACACACATAGGAAATGACCTCCTTGGTCTTAGAAATAACCTTCTTAGCCATTTGCTTCATTTTGAATCGAAATTGGTGGAGAAAAATCCGATTTTAGGTTTTCTCCAAAGAACCATGTTGTTGGGGTGGATTGGAGAGAAATGGGGGGATTTGTGGATGAAAATGGATGGAATCTGGAGATTAAGGTAGTAGAAATGATGGGGGATCGATTTGAGATGGATTGGGGATGATTTGGTGGTGATTCGAGGGTGGTAGGAGGCTTGGACAGTGCTGCACAACTACTCTCGTGCAGAGGTTAGCCATTCTATTTGGGAGAAATGAGTAGAAGTGTTTTCAAAATGTTGCAAAATGGCTAACTTAAGTGTTGTATGGGGTTGCAGCACGGCCATGTGGCGAGGCTCGTAACACAGATGTGTTGCCTTGTACGACCATTCTGGCTTTGTTCTTCACTTGGCCATTATACTTCACATGACCGTTTTGGGTGAGTGGCTACACGGTCGTACTGCATTGCATGACCATGCTGAGTATGTTCTACAGTTCTCAAATTCTTTGTTTTTTCTTGATTCCCCTATTGATTGTGAATGCACCACCATGATCGTTTCTTGTCACCACAGATGTGGTGAGTACCGTGGTAGTTATTCCACATTTGAACTTCATCAACATGTAATATCTTTGATCCAAAATGATTTTCCATGGATTACTTGTCAAAATTTCACCCAATTTTCTTCATTTCATCCTATTTTCACATGCACATCTTAAAACTAAACAAAAATGATTAAAAACAAGTGTATGCGTGTTTTCTTGGAAAGTGTAGAAACAAAACAAAAATATCAAAAAATGGAAGGTTCGGTGAAAAATTCCCAAACCTAGGTGGGTTGCCTCCCACAAGCGCTGAGTTTCATGCCTTCAGTTGGGCTTCTTGGAGATTCTTCAATCATTAATCCATTTGACTTCCTCATGTGCCCATTCATGCAACAAATACATCTCTCATTTGAACTCAATCTATGTTCCTCATCCCGTTGATCACAAAAATCATCATTAATTCTTCCATCCTGACCTTCTTCTCTCAAATGACCATTTGGACTCTTGAAGTAACCATGTCCAATATCATCATCTCGGGCTCACCGGGTCGAAGTCGTGTACATGTTGATATTGATCTTCATGTTCATGAATGAAAATGTCATCGTGCCACTGTGAGCATGTATCTCGGTGTCAGCTATAAATAAGAACAATCTTCCCAAGATAATAGGAATCTTCGTATCCTTCGACTCCATATCAAGAACAATGAAATCCACCGGGAACACTACACCCTTTTCTTTATCTATCATCACCAAAACATCATCCACCCTTCCTCTAGGCACTTTTATGGAACAATATGCCAATTAGAGAGTGCAATGTGTCGGCTTCAACTTGCCCAATCCCAGCTCCACATGGACATTATATGGAATCAAGTCACACTAGACCCCAAAACAAGTAAGGATCTGTCTATGCGGTGTCCCCCTTTATAACTAGGTATGAGTGGGGCTCCTGGGTCTTTCCTCTTCATGGGAAGTGAGTGTTGGATGATAGAGCTCACTTGTATAGTCAACTTCACTTTCTTTGGTATTCTCCTCGTAACCATCTCTTCATATTGCATAAATTCTTAAGAAACTTAGAATATGATGGGATTTGCTTGATAGCATCCAAAAATGGAATATTGACCTTCACTTGGAGAAACACCTCAAGAATGTCAACATTGTGCTTTTGTCTCCTCCTTACTTCCAGTGGCTCATCTAATGCTTCAATGAATGGTGACTCACTTGCTCTGGCCTTGCCTGCATTGACGTGAGATGAAACACTAGGGATGGTGAAATCTACAAATGGAGTGTGAGGTGGAGCACATGGTAACCCAAAATCAACATGCGGTGTCACATAATCATCTTTGACAATTTTAATCACAGTATCACCACTTGGCTGCCTTTGCTTTGCTTTATCAACCTTTCTTTGACTAGTGGGTTGCTTAAGAGATTTTCCACTCCTTAGAACTTTCACAACACTTCCTTGCTCATGGTGGAGAGGGGGAGAAAGTTGGGGTTGTGAAGGAGGTGGAGGTGGTGCTTGGTGTTGAAATTAATGTAGAGGGGAGAATTGCGGTTGGAAGGTGAATTGTTGAGAAATTTGTGGTGATGGAGGGGGAGGTGGTGTACAAGGCCATGGATGGCCTTGGAAGTGATGTATGGGCTACACTTGCATGGGAGGTGGACTATAGAAAACTTGTGAAGAGGGCATTGGTCCACTTGCTTCATTGAAACTAAAGATGCATTTTAAAGACAATTTTTCTTCTTGGAGAGTAATTATGGAAGATATATGCTTTATCCTCTCATCAAGCCTTGTTACATTCATTTGTATGTCATCAAAGCTCTTCAACCTAGTGAGAACCTCTTCCTGAAACCTTGAGCTGTATCTTGGACTTTGTGGTTCGTGGTAGATATAGGTGTGAGGTGTCTTCTTTTCTTCACCATAGAACTCAATAACATTGACTGCATGGCAAGGAACATTTGTCACTTGGTTTTTCATGAAGCTCACCATGTCACCAAGAATCTTCATCACTTACGGGCTTGAGTCATTATAAGTCGGAGATGTCATATCAAAGGCATGTCCATCATCATTCATCATGCTAGAATCTCAGACTCTTGAACCTTCTGCCAGCTACTCATACAAGGGTCATATCTCCTCGGGTGGTTTGTCTCTTTGGAGATAGACCAGAGTAAAAAGACTGAAATAGATGCCACAAAGGGATCTCATAGTGTGGGTACTCTCTAAAAATCTTCTTAAATATCTCCCATGCATTGTGAAATTGTTCATTGCCTAATTGACTGAAACCTGTTACGGTATGCCACATTTGTGTTAACCTTGCTATAGAGTAGAATTGTCTTAAGAATGAATTCTTTGTCACTTCCCAACTCATTATGTCCCTCCTTGAATCATACCACTCTTTGGCTTTGTCTTTGAGGGAAAATGAGAACAAGGTCAATTGGATTGTGTCATCACTAGCCGTTGGCATCCTGAAGGTAGAGCACACCTCAAGAAATGAGTCAAAGTGCTTGTAGGGGTTCTCACTCTCTGAGCCTTAGAAAATGGGCAGGAGCCCAAGAAGACTTGGAGGAATGGAGAATTGCTCCCCAGCCATTAGATCAACCCTGCTAGAAATTGGCGATTTGTAGTTGCTAGGCATGAAGTAATCTTAAAGTGGCTTGTGAGGTACATTTTGGCCTTCCATCTTGTCTTCCCCGCATGGCCTATCACATGTACAAGGCACAACCAAACAAAAGAGAACAAGTTAGCAAACCCATATGCACAAAGAATACAAAGAATGAAGGATAAATAATAGCAATGATGAGGGTAGTAGGAAAAGTCAAAGCAAAACTAACTAGCAAGGCCGAGCGCCTTTCTCCTTGACAACGACGCTAGAAAGCTTGGTGCATTTTTTCCAATGGTGTTACATACTACTCCATTAGAGATTAAATAGATGCAACCCTGCAAACAGACACACAATGTGGATAAATTTCAAAATTTATAAGGACCTACACAAACATACTTACATACACCATAACACTACACCCGCAAGCGCATGGGGCCATGTCAAAGTATAGGAGGACAGCAAGTATAGGGTCGATCCACAAGGAGAAAAAGGGGCATTAGAACTAGGTTAGTTTTTGGGCTAGGTTCCTACTACTGAGTCTAGGGTTTAAGGGTTTGAAGGTTGTTTTGATTGTTAAACTAAGGATGAACAAGTGAGAAATTAAAGAAAGACAAGAAAGATTAAAACCTAAGTTAACCCTAGACAGTTAATTCCATTGAGCAAGATAAGACAAGGCAATCAGGAAAGGCAAGAAAAGAGAAATCTACACTAAGGAAAGCAAGAAAAGGTCTACACTACACTAAGCTAGCAAAAATGGTAAAAGAGAAAATAAAGATCTAACTATCAAGAGCAAAGCAAGAACAAGGTAAGAAGCTAACTAAGCAAGCAAAGATCTAACTAAGCTAACACTAGCTAAGCAAGAAGACAATTAGGCTTTTAAAGCAATAAAGGGGTGTGTGGGATGATTGGGGGATGCACTTATCAAATAGGTTGGGGGTGACATGTGAACATTATGCTTTCATTTAGATTACCAAACCAAACAACTACTTAGAGTTTAATGAATTGCCCTAGACTACTAACTGGCCATGGATAAGATAGGTTGTGTATAGAGGAACTAGTCCCTAACACCTCCTACTACCCTTATGAGTCTCAATTGGGTTAGTATCTAAGTGAAATTCAATTAGAGTCTAAAAAAGACTAGGTTTCTAGGTTAGATGATCTTAGGATGATTAGGGACTGAGATTAGTAATGGGAGTGAAAGTGAGGTTTTAGGCCTCCCATCACCCATATTCTAGGATTGAGAAAGCTCCTTGCTAAGCACACCAAATTCATCTAAACTAGCTACTTAGATGTCTCAACTAGGGTTAGGAGAATTGATTAGCATGTAGGAGGATGGGTAGCTATCTAGGGATCCATGAATTAGAACTAGGAGCAAATCCCAAAATTCACACATATAAGCAATTTGCCAAAATTCTTAGGTGATTTCAAGCACAAACCAATAAGTAATTCATGAAGAGTGAGATAGAAATAGAGCATAATCATTAGCAAAAAAAATTACAATGTTTGCATATCATTTCCCCCCCAACATGGTATCAAAGTAACATTTTTGGCCCCAAACAACCCACCTAAGGTGCCTAGCGACTCATGCAAATGTAAAATACAAAAAGAAAGGATAAAGAGGTAGAAGAAGTCATGGAGCTTGGTGTAGATGAAGAATTCCTCCACTTCATCTACTACATGACATCCTCCTCTCTTCTCCAAGGTGCAATGGCATGGGATGCTGATGGAATAGGGGCAAAAACTAGGAAACTAGGGTTTTGGTGGTGTAAATGGTGAAATGGAGTGGAATGGAGGTGGAAATAGAGTGGAATGGGTGGAATGCAAAAATGGGGAGCTAAGAGGTGGTAGAAGATAGATAACCTTGTGCTAGAGCCGCCACCTAGATATATATAGGTGTGGGGGAAGCAATAGGTCAAGTAGGGGCAATTTGGGAAATGCAGTACAAAAGTAGTTAGGTTTTTGTGAGTAGCACAGCCGTGGTGGGGAGGGGTGAGAACGGCCATGGTGGATGGGAACTATTGAGGTGAGAAATGGGGAAAAATCACAGGGACTTGGTTTGTTTTGAACTAAAAGTGGCACAGCCATGGTGGGGAAAGGGTAGCACGACCGTGGTGGTCACCACGGCCGTGGTGGGGCAAGGGTAGCATGACTGTGGTGGTCACCATGAATGTGGTGGCTTGGATTCTCTCTGCATGTTCTTGGCTCCATAGCTGTTCTGCTCTGAAGGTCACACGGCAATGTGGCACAGCCATTCTGTAGCCAACCCATCATAATCATTCTAAGTGGCACGAATGTGGTGATTTCTTCTTTGCTTGGAGGTGACTCTATTAATTTGCAAGTGTCCTAGCACAACCGTTCTATGGTACCACAACCGTGATGGCCTCTGGATCAACACTTGGACTTGTTTATTATTTTTTTTGAAAATATTTGCTTCAATGGAGCTTTGGCCAGTAGGGGTACGTTGAGGGAGCATCAAACTTCACTTTAGGTCTTTCCAAGGGTAGAGAAACCCTAGGTTCATTTCTTCTCTCTCTCTTCCATCAAGCGTGGTCCGAATGCCTGAAAAACTTGCAAATGATGTCCATAAGTGTATTTTATACAAATATGCATATTGAGGGAAATAACATGTAATCTATTAGGTATAGATGTGATTGAAATGCAATATGACACAAGATGAAGCCCTAAAATAAGGTTGAATCATAGTCCATATTAAGAAACATGATTATGAAGTTAGAGAAAAGTACATCATTACGGTACAAAATAAGGCATAGATGTACTAGTAGAGTCATTGAGGGACAATATGGGTGATTAGGACCCTACTGTAGATAAAAGATGCACAAAGTTACTAATTTCATGATTAAGAGGGTGAAAGTTCATCAAAGTTCCAAGCTTGATCATATTAGTGCACTAAATGTACTCAACATGACTAAACTTGTCATTTTCAAGGAATCATAAGAACAAACATTGAAAGTAGGATCTACAATCATGTCCATTATGTAGATCTCAGTGAGTTGATACATTCGATATAGAAATTCAATATATTTGGGTTCAGGATGTGGAAGATATGATTTTTGCAAATAGGAACTTCAAAACCATAGGAAATATCGATATGGGCATTATTATTCATTCATCCAATGATGTGGGTCATAGATTGAAGATTCAACACCCTGAATAGGGGAATGCTTCCCATGTTTCCCTACTTGGATGTTGTTCCTACCTCACAGCCACAACCTATCACTGATCGAAACCTAGTATGGCTAGAGGTCGCTCTCGCATGCCTGACCTCACCAACAGTCACTCTCGTGCACTGGATAATGCCAGCGGTTGCACTCGATCCACATTGCACATATCCTCTCCTTGCAACCTCTATTTTGAGTGTTATAAGAGAGCAAAAATAGGGGATGGTGCCCCATCGTCACCAGTGGGAAATTCCATTGCAGAGGCGTATGCAGAAAAAATGTCTGTACGATTATTCAATTCTGAGGGAATTCCTCTTTTCCTGGACTTATTTAATAAGATCATGAAATATTTTGACATGGAAATACCACATTTGGAGGATTCACAACCCCATTTTTTTGTAATGGGTTGAGGGAAGCTTCTACGCTTGCAAAGGCCTAGAAGACAATAGGTATAGGGAGGTAGGGGCTCTAGGGCACACTGACCACAACCCGCTACTTGGTGGACTCGTCCCCATCTTCAGCTCCTCCCACAGTTGTTGGGATAGTAGAGGAAGCATGTAGGTGGGTGCATCAGCACTGGTAGCCAAGGGAGGTTGAGAAGAGAATGAGGGGGGGGGGAGAAAAGCAAGGGGAAAAAAGAAAAAGAAGAGGAACTATGGTTAGATGAGGGGGTTTATAAAAGGGGCAAGTTAGGGTTCAAAACACCCTTCAGTCCCCCTCCATTTCCATATTTGAGTGGAGGTGGGAGAAGCCTTCCCAACTCCATGATTGTTTCCTGAAGAGGAAGGAGGGAGCAGGGAAACAAGCTGTTGTGCCACGCTCAAGGATTTGTCCCACTAAGGGTCAAAATCTAATAAAATTAGAGATGAAATAACAAAGTTTGGAAGTTTGTATCATGGGTTAAGACCGTCTGATTGAGATGATTCTTGCGTCGCTAGATTCAAAATTGAAATCTCTATAGTATGATACACACTAAAGATCTAAAATAATGTAGAAAAAAGGTTCAATATCACTAGGAAAATGGATACATGTCAAGGGATGGTACACATTTCAATTTTTCCAATTAGATCCACATATCATGAAATTAGTCATCAGGTCATCAAATTAAGGTATCATAACACCCAAATTATTAGTATAAACCCAAATGATCAAGAAGGTTTGTTACAACCTCGATTTTTACTTATATGACTGTAGTTGCAATTGTTTTAAAAGAAATGTACTTGGTTGTAAATTGCATGATTTATGATAAATATATGGATTTCTTTAACAACTTTTCCTTGTGCATGGTTTTTCGTGGACCCTTTAGTAATAATGGGTCCAAGATAATAAAATAGGAAGATAACTTAAAAGAAAACAAGTAATGCATTAATAATAAGAAAGGAAATTGGAATAAAGGTGAAAATATAAGAAATAAATAGAGAAGTGTGGGATTGATCATAATAGATGGTGTTTTGAACCCCACATGGATTCTTAAGATACAAGGAATCGAAATAAAGGAAAATAATAAAGTGAGAGAGAGGAAATATGAATGATATATATATATATATATATAGAGAGAGAGAGAGAAAGAGAGAGAGTCAAGCTAGAATACACTCGAGTGTATCTGGAGCGGAATACACTCAAGTAGTTTTTCATGATGCAATATATATTTTTTAAATCTAATCCGTTCATCTTATTAAATATCTTGTGAACAACTCATACACAAAATTTGAGCACATTTCGATATGTATAGCTCATGTTATGAAGACCACAAAAATTATACATTTCAAATTAGTTTCGTGCGTTGATGTTTTTGCCCTTGGATGAGTGACTTACACTCATCCAAATGGGCTCAAAATTTGTATGTAGCCTAGTTATAATATGACGCTGAAGATCAACGGTTTACATTTTGCAAAAAATAGTCTTGATATGCAAACACACTTGAGTGTATCCGTGCAATCCGTACACTCGAGTGTATCCTAGCCTGACTATATATATATATATATATATATATATATATATATATATATATATATATATATATATATATATATATATATATATATATATATATATATATATATATAAAGCAATAACATTGCACATAAAGAAAAGGTTCGTTTGCTTTTGAATAATGACCCCAAACTTGGCACTCCAATAGATTAGTTCATCATTAAGTTTCCCTCAAAATTTGGGGTTAATTGGATAAATGGTTTAAGAGTTATGATTTTTAGAAGTTTCCCTAAAGTGAGAGGTTTTCATTAAATGTCACTGTAATTTCCTGATTTAAAGAAAAAGGAAAAGAAAAGCGGGAGCGACGACAACCGTCAGATGATGGAGCTCCCACTTACGTGGAGTTGCGTGCACCACTAAAAATCCTAGAGATAGTAAATCTCTAAGTTTAGCCTTGCGTATGCTATAATAAGATCTCCACCCATGCATGCTAAGATACGTGGAAGTCTTATCATAGTATTGTTAAGGGTTGAATCCACGAGACAACGATCTTGTTAAGAGTTTAACAAGATGGAAAATGTAATAATCCTACTTATCCACTTAAAAGTTGATATTTAGATCAAAGAGTTGGTTTGATGATTAAACTAATGTGCGGAGAAAGTAAATAACAAGAAAGTAAACTTAAAGTTGTAAACGATATTTAGAAACCACTAGGATGTGATCGAGTTTCACCACCACTACGCATGGATCAAAACATACATCATAATAACAAGGCTTGCAAAGAAAAGGGTCTAAACAGTTAGTATCTTTGTAGACTTAGCTTCCTTTCAGATAACTAACTATGAGAAACATGGAAGTATTGCAATGCCAACCATCCCCAAACGAATGGTCACTTACTTTGCATCACTCCCCTCACAAAGTGTGTTCCTTGACCTATCAAGGTTGTACTTTCATACGTCAACTGATTCCATTTCATAGTATGAAAGTACAACGATGGAGGTGAGTTTACCCCACTCATCGAGAAACACTCCTAGATACCAAACCAGAAGTATGGTGACTACATACATCTAGAACCAACAAGCAGTTGATATTCGAATCTATAAGTACAAACATAGACAATTTGCACTAACAGATAATAGATAACACAAGTTGGTGATCAAGCAACTAGCATTCATTAAATGATTGATGTTGAACTGGAAAGATAGTATTTTTCTATTGCAAACCCATGAATTACAATGTATGAAATGAAAACATGGGTAGAAGGGCTACTCCCCACACCCTAGTGTATGGGACTACTCGCTCATGGCAAGAACAAAGAGGGAGGTGGGAAGAGAGAAAGAAAGCATCATCTCTATGTAGGAGGGAGGAAGGTCGACCCCTTGGAGTAGAGAGCAACTATCTTCACACCACTTGGTTGACTTGATGAAGACTTCTTCACTTCCCACCTTCTATGTCGATGAGAGAGAAAACAACTTGAGGATGAAGTGTGGATCTTGGACCGGCAGCCTTGGGGCAAAGGATGAAAGATGAAACAGCTCTGGAACGGTTGGGGTAGCCTTATGGGCATCCAAGAATTCGATGCCTAATGAGAACTCCTTTGGTTCTATTTATAGGCTTCCAAGGAGTCCCAAATGGTCTTGGGATCATTTGGATCTTTAATAGCTTGGGGACCGTTTGGCATCATGCGGTCTCGGGACCATTTGGCTTCAAACGGTCTCGGGACCGTTTGGCTTCATACGGTCTTGGGACCATTTGAATTCATGCAGTCTCCAGACCGTTTGCTTTTATTCAGTCTTGGGACCGTTTGAGTTCATACGGTCTTGGGACTGTTTGCCTTCATTCGGTTTCCAAACCGTTTGCCTTTATTCGGTCTTAGGACAGTTTGAGTTCATTCGGTCTTGGAACCGTTTGGACTTCATTTGGTCTTGGGACCGTTTGCCTTTATTCAGTCTCGGGACCATTTGAGTTCATTCGGTCTTGGGACCATTTGGAATTCATTCGGTCTCCAGACCGTTTGCCTTTATTCGGTCTTGGGACCATTTGACTTTATTCGGTCTTGGGACCGTTTGAGTTCATTCGGTCTTGGGACCGTTTGAGTTCATTCGGTCTTAGGACCGTTTGGATTTCATTCGGTCTTGGGACCGTTTGGGGCTTTTGTAATTTTTTTTGGGTTTTTCTGTAAGAAGAAAAAGATAAATGTTAGTTTAATGGTGAATTCATAATAACGTAGAAAGTTAAGGATTATATCTAATTTATCTAAGAAAGAGTATGGAAAGTTAAGAAAAACTAGTAAGATAATATCACAAAATGGGAGGTTATCACCCCCCCCCCCAACTTAGAGTCTAGCTTGTCCTCAAGCTGGATAGAGCTAAGGCACATAGTGGCGAGGCGATTTTATTTAGTGAAGATTTCTATACTCTTACTTCAATTCTAAACTAGAGATCTCCTAGAGTTTTATTGGGGCTTCCCCTTGCACTAACTCTTTCAGGTATCGAGAGTTGCATGGATCTTAGGTTTCTTCAATATCGCGTAACTCGCATTGGGATCACCTTTTCCTTTATCGTATTCTATGAATGTCTTCGACTCTAAGCAGTTTTATACTTCTTTGAAATTCCTACCAGAAGCTAAGATATGTATGAGGGTTGGCTAAAGGCTGCTGTGTAACTCCCCTTTTTAGTGCGGGGGGGGGGGGTTACCTAAACTTTTGGGATCTCACTGCCGGGCGTGACACATCTGCCTTTGTGAGGGCAACTAAATGTAACGCTCGGGCAAGTCCTTTATCAGCTTTTTCATATACTTGGAGACCTTAGGATCTCACTACCGGGAGTGACACATCTGCCTTTGTGAGGGCAGTTGAATGTACCGATCGGGAAAGACCTTTATTAGTTCTTCGTATAAGTCCTTATGCATGGCGCAACTCTCATGTTTTTATTCAACACTCAAGATTTTATTCATATGCTCACAGGATTAGGAATTGGGTATTTAGGATTTTATTTGGGCTGCCAAGCCTCTTTCTGAAAAGAAGAAAACAATTTCTTAGGGTTTCCTGACATGCACTTATTATGGTTTCGTACTTGGTGGTCCACTTGCGAGGTTCCTTGATTTGGATTTTGCCTGGTTCCTTCCCGTCCTTGAGAGTGTTTAGCTTGTTTCGGCCAGGATGTTAACCCGTGGAGAGTCTGATGCAGAATTGAAGCAAAATTATAGAAATCAAGTATGAAAGTGATTTATTAATTTGCCATTACATGCCTAAATGCTACTTATGTAGTTGCATTTGAGGACTACTTTGTCTCTAATTTACCTAGGGGTGACTCTTTTCTGAAGCGAAAGTTGTTTTATATGTAAGAATTATTCTATCAAAGGAATTACTAAAAAATCTAAGTGTCAAAGGAAAGGAAAAATATGTACAGAAGAACAGAAGTGAAAGAAAGAGTAATGAGAAAAGGGTTTGAATATGATACCTCACCCTTGCCCAGTGTACCCCCCAACTTATCACTCACTCTGTCCTCAGGGTATCAAAGTGATAGGTTGAGAAGTACATGGGAAAGGGTATTAAGGTTCTATTAATCCCTTGTTTGCTCCATGAGATCTAGGAGATTAGCTGCGAATTTTCCACGTAAAGCGTGGTAATCCACGTCCTTCATGTCCTCCACTTGTTTTCCAAGAACAATGATGGTATACATCCAGTAGAGGACGTGGAAACCGTAGTCATTTGATTCTCTGATCTGCTGGGGACATCTGTGGCTGAAGGCTGGGTGATGGAAATGTTCTTTATCATATGCCTTTGTGTGTTTTCCCAGGAGATTGTGTAGTCATTCAGCATAATTCTTAGCCACTTCCTCCATCGACATATTTGCTGTTACATCATACTATCTTTGGTTTGGATCAAACTGGCTATCGAAACTATTGTAAATGATTGTAGTTCCCTCATGCAAATTTGTTGCCAGTAGCATCCAGTGCTCAAAGTGAAGAAAAGGAAACATAATGAACTTTGGAGTCATTTTTTGAATATACGAGATAAGGTCCTCCGTGGTTTCGAAGTTCTTGGATCCAAGTAATTCGTCCTTCATGTATGCCGATGCCATATAAACTGTAGGTAGGTCCCATGCTAGAAGAAACTGGTAGGCAGTCATCAAGCTCACAGATAAAGAACCTTTGGTTTGTATGGTTTCACGAAGAGTATCTGCCATTATTAGGATGTTTCCGTGCATGAAGACAATCTCATCTTTCTCTGCGTAAAGCCTAGACATGATGAGTCTGAGTTCATTATCAGAAAGGTTTTTGCATGCGGAAAGGTCAAAATTTGGAAACGTTGGTTCTATGGCAGATAGGGTACCATTGGTTGAGATGATCTGTTGATGGTGGCACCTGTTATCAAATCAATGTCCCCCTGATCATCCGCCATATCGAAGGTATAAGGGTCCCATTGGCATTGTTTTGGGGCCTTGGCGGTTTGTTGTTGCTTTTTCTCCAACTCCTTTAGGATTGTTTTGTATGGACGCTTTTGCAGACGTTGGATAGCGGAGAAAAGGTATCAAGGTACATCATTTGGCACCATTGTTGGGTCACTGAAGAACCGTTTGTCGTAGATAAGATCCATGGCGCAACATCCTTGTAGGGAATGTATATCTTCTGTGGCTAGCTCGGTGAAGGGGATTTGTCTATTGAGCACTTCTATGAATCATATTGTATAGAAAGTGCAATCCTCCAAACCAGCTAAAGTTTGGACTGTTGGGTTGATGATTTGGAACCAGGGTTGGCTCCAACCATGTCGTAGAGATGGGCAAGTAGCCCATATTATTTTGAGAAGCCAGAAGGGTATGCATCGTTCTTCCCTGTCTTCCAATCCAGCACAATTTATTTGTCTGGCCTTTAGTTTGCTAGCACAGAAGTTATACACCTTGGCGTTGTGGGCCACAGTGTCGACAATCATGAGCAGCCAGTGGTCAGAAACTCTGAAGGGCACGAAAATGTAGCGTGCCCTTCATGCAAGGCCAGTTCACAGCCGCTCAATGGACTTTGCCTGAAAGTCCTTATGTAATAAGCTTAAGGATAGAGTGGGTGAAGCGTTGAAGATGGGCTGCAACCTTTTTGGGTTCCAAAATTCCTCAATAGCGTTGGCAAGGAAGACACAGAAGATAGCCATCTTCACCATTGATTGTGGTTGAAGGATGATACGGAAGTCTTCTCGTGTCAACTTGTTCTTTGTCTTTGTATTATTGTAGATGATGTCCCCCCATCTTTGGCATTGTCTACTATAGTGTTCAGGATGAAGATGTCTTGAACATCTAATGTAGAGATGGCCGCTGTAACATCCTTGACCTGGGTTATGAACTAACCCTAGGTGTTTTGCTTAAACAAGTGATTATATGCTTGTGTTTATCCTATGAAATGTAATTAAGGCTTTTGAGGAGCTTGTATTTCAAATTCAGTCCTTTTTGCTTAATGTTGAAACATTGTTTTGTTAATAATGGACTAATGTGAAAATTACCCAAGTAAGGGGTTAACTTGCAAATTGCACATGTTAAGATGTTCCTCTGATGTTGATACATCATAAGAATGTATATGATGTGGTGGTATGGATTCCACAAGCTTGACCACCAAGATATAGCTTGTAGAGCAATCCTTGTGCTTTAAAACCTAGTTTTGGTGTAATGTGCAAATTACCCAAAACCTAGGGTCTAACATGTAAAATATACCCTCTAGAGGATCTCTCATGTTTCTTGGCATAAAGTTGAGCAAATAACATGAGAAGGGCGCCTCATTTGAATGATCAAGAAGGAATGATAATCTTGATATTAAAATAATCAAGATTTAAGCAAATGGCTCTTTAATATACAACTTATTAAGATGTTTGGTTTCTTTTCCTTTAAACCTTGGATAATTGAGAAGTCTTGCAAGGTTTAGAAGGTGGACACGTAGCCAAGAAGTGGAGGAGGGCTTGGTGGATATACTTGAGAGATAAAAGGAAATAAGTCTTTTTTTTTCTTTTTCCCTAAAAACCCATAAATATATAAGGGACCTTTTTCCAACAATGCAAGGGATCGTTTCCCTTAGTTCTTTTCCTTATCTTCTTTCCTTGGCCAACCAAAGGATAGCTCTAGAGCAGAAGGAGGATGACCAAGCTGGTTTGGTAAGTATGGATCATCATCTATCTCGAATTCATGGAGGAAACCATAAAACAAGGTTGGTTTATTGGTTTTCTTTACACGATTCTTCTTTCTAGCCATCTTCTCCATCCAAAAACTCAAAGAATGAAGCTTGGACAACTGCTGGAGCTCAAGCCACCATTAAAGCTATGGATCTAGGAGCTCTGGATCAGACCTAGAGGTGGGTTTTATAACTCTAAACCTTGAGCTTTGTTTATGCATCTTCATCTCCATGAAAAATCGTTAGTTATTCTTCTTCCTTTGCTACTCTTGTATTCTTGCTAGAAAATCCATGAAGAACAGCCCATGTTCTTGAGGTAGACGAAGGTGACGTTAATTCCTATGTTTTTCCAAAAATCTACTTTAGCAAACGGTCTCCAACACTTGCTCAAAGGGTTTCCCAAACCGTTTGGGAGCAAATAGTTTCAACCAAACCGCATAGAAGCAAATGGTCCAAGACCGTTTGGAGGCGTTGACCAGGCGTTGACCATTTGGAGGTCTATTGTGAATAATGTATACTAATTACCTATAAAAAATTATCCTTTAATTCCAAGTGAATCACCAATTGAAGGCCCATTAATCATCTAAACCCTAATCGGTTCATTTGTTGTTTTCAATAATAGTATTATGTTGAAGTTTGGGTTGAGTGGCCCAAACAGTTTCAAAACCATTTGGGGATCACCCAAACAGTCTCAAGACCATTTGGTGATCACCCAAGACCGTTTGGAGGTCTAGGGTTAAGTAGGGTTAACCAATTGAGGACCCAATGCCATCAAGTTGATGAATAATCGATTGCTGATTTGGTGACCAAACCTAGGGTTGAAACCTTAATTGAATGACTTGGTTTTTGATAAAATAATGGGCAAACGGTCACAAGACCATTTGGAGGTTATCCAAATGATCCCAAGACTGTTTGGGGTCAGGTCATGACCAAATTGAATGAAGGTTCAAAGGGTTCAAATCAATTAGACTCACATTGAAGTATGTTGAAGGATCATCGATTCTAAACCCTAATCCAATTGATCCAAGCCCTAATTTATGATCAATTGAGGGTCAATTGAGGGTCAAATAAATTGAGGGTTGACCTAATTGACTCAATTGATGAGTGGCTAACAAGTGTATGATCGATTGAGGGGTTTAATATTGAGAACCCTAACCCAATTGAAGTGGTTGAGACACTTTTTGGTCCTTGCGGTTTTGAGGTGGGTTGGACCAAACGGTCTCAAGACCATTTGGGTCCAAACGGTCTCAAGACCGTTTGGGACCAAACAATCCCAAACCGTTCAGTTTCATGTGGTTTCAAGATCGGTTATGTCCATGCGGTTTCAAGTCAAACTTGACCAAACGGTCTTCATGACCTTGGGCAAATAGTCTTGAGTGTGCACTTTACCAAACGGTTTCAAAAGTCAACAAGACCAAACGGTCTTCAACACCAAACGGTTTCAAGGTCTGTTCAAGACCGTTTGGGGGTTTAGCATGCAAGACCGTTTGAGTTCTAAAAAGGTTAAGATCGTTTGATACCTTAATTGTCAAGATGGTTTCGTGGTTGATTAACCTAAACCCCATAGATACTTAAAGTGGCTAAAAGACTAAGTAAGTAGTTGATTGAGACATGATGTGATTAATTTTGATTATAATAAAGATACCCTTGATGGGATAGAGTGAGTAGTACTCTTTGAATGAGTAAGCCTTAATGATCACAGTAGTAATGTCATAACCCATGATGTTAATGATTGACTTGACTTAGCTTAATCAAGGGTGATGCAAACATTAACTTATAGAAAGATGAGAGAGAAGACTTCTTATATGAAGGTTAATCAAGTAATGGGTTCCCAATATAAATGAATAACTAATTAAGGTATGATCCATGTTAGTGAGATCATGAAACCCTAATTATGATGGTTAATGAATCTTAACCCTAATTTGATGGCATTAATGGAAGTAATCCTAATAAATGTGAATGGTAAACCCTAATCTAGGGTAATGTGATGTAATATGAATAGTAAACCCTAATCTGGGGTAATGTGATGATGTGAACAGTAAACCCTAATTCTGAGTTATGCTTTTAAGCATGAAACTCTATGATTGAATTATGAAATGAGAATTCACTATTCCTAATTGAGCCAAAAAGGGGTTGGTCAACCCTAATTGAATTAAAAAGGGAAACCCTAACCCTAGTAAGGGCATAGTGGTACAACCCTTGAATTGAAAAGTTATATTTGTTTTGCAATGTGCTGATATAGAGATAATGTGCTTATTATCAAATGTATTAATTATACATGTCTTTATGAAATGGTGAACATAGCCAGGTAAGAGCTATGATGTCATATTCATTGAAAGCACTTTATAAGCTTTGAAAGTAATGATATGTTATGTTGCCTAGTGAGAGGTAACATATGAGATTGATAGGCTGTATGAGCCATGAGAAATACATGCATTGCTATAATCATATTCATACTGTTAAATGACTTGATAGCAATATGTTGCTTAGTAACAAGTGTTTTGCTGAACTAAGGGTTTGAACACCCATGTTCTTGAATCATAATGATGAGATGGTTAGGGATTGATATCCCAATAATAACTAGATGTGAAATGAACTTGATACAATTAGTACTCTTTCTTTATAGCAAATTGTCTTATTGGTTTATGTTTTGAAAACATGCCTGATGCTAAAAGAATGCCATAATGTACTTAAATAATCAAGTTTAATGATATCATGTAGAGCCCTGACCATAGATCCATCATTGTCAGAAGTTAAATGATGGTGAAATAGGTTTCCTAAGGGAACTCCTGGAGAGCATACTTTTGAGTATGTGGGGGTTATGGACGCGAATATCCTTACGTCCTAATGAGGGAATTGATGTGAGATGTACCTTTAATCTCTCAATCCTTCATTATATGTATATGTCGGGATGATGTATCACTAATCTCCCGATGATGTTGTTAATGCCGCATTGATGTGAGATAAATAAGAAATCCCTCGATGGCAAAGAGAGTACAACATGCCACTATAACTCTAATAGTGAAGTTGCCAGAATACCCTGGAAAGCTATTATAGTAGAGACACAAGATGTCCTGCATGTTGTACCTCACTCTGACTGAGGAAGATGAGGTCATAGAAATCCGGCTCTTCTGATGACCTATGTATGGTACCGATTGTGATTTCGTAATGGTCGGTTGGAGTATGAGTGGTATACCTCATCTCCTCAGGGCATAATTATGTTTGTAAAATGTAATCAGCCATGTCGCATATTTTCTTAGGTTGAACTACGAGAAATAATGATTGATGATACATTGTTTATAATGTTCTAGTTGGACAAATAATATACATGTTCTTCATATTCTTATTGATTAAATGACTTGTTACTCAATCAAGTTATAATTGAAATGATTGCTTAGAGAATACTTCTCTACTTAGTTTATTCAATAAATTGCCTGCTGTTGAGTATTTATAATTCTATTGATCATTGTTGTTCATTTATTTGCAATAACAATTCTTCTGGCGAAGAGTTATAACTCTCGCTGGGACAATTATTCAATTGTCTCACCCCCGTGGGATTCAACTTTTTAGGTAGACGCTGAGGAAGAAGAAACCCTTCAGTGGGTGAGCAACAACAACAACAACAACAACAACAACAACATCTGGGACAACAGTGATCCTCAGGTGGAGACACTGACTGTCAAGTCTTGTAGATAGAATATCCTATGTGTCGTCTCTGTACTCTCAGGTCCTAGGAGTCAGTAGATGGTTTAATATAGATCTGAGATTTTTGGCTTAATGCCTCAAGGATTTTTGTATACTGCTCATGTGTTGGGTTTTGGAGGAGGCAGAGAAGCAGCAGAAATAAAAAAAAATTTCTCCCCAAACCCGGAACAAAAGGAATCGCGTCAACATCTATATAATAGGAAAGATGGTTTGTGAATCATACCTTGTCCCGAGGCTTGCTCGGCGACAATACCACGCGCCTTGTGCAGTCTTCACCTCCGGTCTTGGACGGTGTCTGTGCAGCTCCTGGTTGCACCGGGTCTGAAGACTCCTCCTCCTACCGGATTGTCGGATGACAGTTGTCCTCCTGAGCGGCAGTGACCACCCGCCTCTGAAGTAGTCCACACGGACCACCCGGAACTCCACTCTCCTTGTCCCACAAGGAAGTGGAAGGAGTCGCACCCTCCTGTTGACGTACTAGTCGCCAACACACTCTCCTGCTGTCAATTGCAACTGCAGTTGTCCTTCCCTTGCTGCACCTCCCTTTGCGGGAAGCACTTGCTCGGGCTCTCTCTCAGTTACCAAAACCAGAGAGAATGACAACTTTGCAGAGCAATCAACTTGCACTGAGTTGTTCTTTGAGAAGCCCCCAATACCCCTATATATATAGGCGGGTCATGGGACAGGGTTCTCTGTGCCCGGCAATACGGGACTAAAGCAGGAGTAGAAGGGTTTGGGATTTTCCACAAAAAAACAACCATCTCGCAACCTGAACCGATCGGTTCACAAGTGAACCGGTCGGTTGGGGACCTGAACCCGATCGGTTCACCACTGAACCGATTGTTTGGGACCCTTGAACCGATCGGTTCACCCATGAACCGGTCGGTTGGGGTTCCAAGTTGGTTCCCGATTGACTTTCTTTGTTTCTTTCCCAATTGGTATCGAATACCAATATTATTCCCAATCAAATTGGGCAATTGAAACAAAAGGAAAATTCTCACCAATCCTACTTTCCCATGTCGCTCAATTGCACCAGTTGAACCGATCGGTTCAACACTTGAACCGGTCGTTTCACTCTGTGCATGAGCCGATCGGTTCAACAATTGAGCCGACCGGTTCAGCAACCTCAGCCGACCGGTTCATCACATGAACCGATTGGTTGGGAATGCAGATTGTGCAGAATTAGTCATATGCGATTTCAATCAATCCGATACTCCAATCAATGCGTCCAACACCTTGAACATTATGATATTGAGCTATCGATTAATTGAGTGTTTAATTGAACTACTAAACTCCTTTAGTAATCAATCTAAACATTGCTTGTGGACAAAACTCCTCTTCCAGGTTAAATCCTATGTGTGTGACCCTGCAGGTCCATTTCACGTTGGCAGTGAAAGTCCATAACACTTATGACTTCACAAGCAAAGAGCGGTGCCTAGTCACACATCATTGCTACCCAAGTGAAAGTAGAAAGTTGGAGAACAACTTTCATCCTACAATCCATGAATGGTGTTACAGTGAATGTATAATTCCTTTGTCACTGATATCCAGAATGAACTCGAGGCATGGAACAGTCATCCAGTCAATGTTCATTCATTTCCTTGATCTCAGAGTAGACCGAGTGAGATGTGTATGACATCAATATCACATATTGATTCACACGTGCATGCGCATGCCTTTCTCAATCCTACTCATCAAGTGGCCAAGGATATCAAACTCCCTCAGGAGGGACAAATCCCATATCTATCACTCACCCCTCAAAAGCCCCATGTGTCAAAGCCACCCAATCATCACCTTTATAACAACCCATGTTTCAGGACTGCGTTTGATGATGTCAAAGTGTACCCAACGACATGTGTTGAGTGCAGTGATTTCAGGTCTAAGAATCACACTCACCACCATCACTGTGAGAGCTGACTGTGACTACCAAGTCATGGTTCCATGTGTCACTCTCACGGTGGGTCTGTCCGATACCTTGTTCTCTAACAAGTACCTATGTGCTTGGTTTGATATCACTATATCATGACTAATGAGATTCTATCATCAACCAACACACAATCTAGTCTTTAGTGTTATTGATGTCTATGGTTATTTCCACAATAACAACCGACTAGAGACCAAACAAGAAAGAATACCCTTAACATCCGTATGATCTCATCGTTTAGGTCCTCAACCCAAAAGCATACGTCATTGAGTAAATCAATCTTTAGACATCTATCATGTTACACCATCATCTCAGAAACAGTTTAAACATATAGATTGGAAATTGCCTTTATTATTATTCAAATCAATTACAAAGTATCCCATTACAATCATCATATGACTTGCTCTATGGGCATACATACCAACATCATGTACAATTCAACATGGCAGTCAATGTTATGACTCTCGAGATATGATATTACAGAGATGTAATGGTGAATCAGATTGTAAATAACTTATCTTGTTTCTTTATAAAAGAATTTCACAGTTTGTAGATCTCCTTACAAAAAGTTTTAATTTTTAGTGATTTTTAGTAATTCTAATGCTAATGAAACGCTTCCGCATTAGTTTAAATTTGTTGATCTTGTTTTCGCGAGACGGTCATCACAATTTAGTGGTATCGGAGCTCTAGGTTTTCTGACTCTGCAGAGACATATGACTTAGGTTATAGAGTTTGTTCTAGTGTCTTCCAGTATATCTGATAGTGTCTTCTGCTCATATAGGAGAAGAAGATAAAACTAAAGATGTTTGGATCACATGAAGAACACGTTGTTGAGAGTAGTGTCACTACACCTAGAGAAGGTGCAAGAGACTAAGAAAGAGGGGAACCTGTACCTGAACGACCCCAGTTCAATCCAGCTGAAATGGGGAATCCAACCTTCCAAGCCATGTTTGGGAAGTTCATGACTGCCATGACACATATGACTGATAGGATGCCTATACATGTACCTAGGGCACCTACCCACCCAGAAGGACAAGGATCCAGCAAGATGTTTGAATGACTATGTCGGGTTGGAGCCACAGAGTATGCTGGAACAGCTGACCCAGCAGATGCTGACTTGTGGTTAACTGAACTAGAGAAAGCCTTTAGAATCCTGAACATCCCAGAGGCTGAGAAGGTTAGACATGTTGTGTATCTTCTCAAGGGGAGTGTTGGTCATTGGTGGACCATGGAAGAACAGAAAAGGCCAGGTATGGAGATAGAATGGGAAGTTTTTCGACGGGAATTTATCAACATATACTTCCCTAAGACGTTCTTGGATGAGAAGATCTCTCAGTTTGAGAGGTTAAGGTAGGGACCGATGAACATTAGCGAATACGAGGCTAAGTTCATGGAGCTGTTGTGGTTCTATCCACATATGGCAGCCATAGATGAAGAAAGGATTAGGCGTTTTGAGAAAGGATTAAACGCTGAGTTGACTACCCCTGTGTCTGCTCTGGATAATAGGGAAATGTTTGATACCTTTGTGGAGTCTGTTAGAAGGATAGAAAGGTCTGTGTCAGAGAAGTGACATACCAAGAATAAGAGAATGTACCCCCAGTTCCAAGGATCCTCATCTAAAGATTTCAAGAAACCAAAGTTTTCTGTGCCTACACCACCACCTAGATTCAGTACCCAGACACAGTGGACGTCAAATAGGGGTAGAGGACGAAGCTTACCACCAGAAAGAGCTCATAGCTCAGCATGTATGTCAGTTACAGGACCACCCAGACCACAACAACTGAACAAAAGCTGTTACATATGTGGAAAGATGGGACATCTAATGAAAGATTGCAGAGCCAGAGAAGTGAGTGTGACTCAACCTCAAAGGCAGAGTCAGCAAGGTTCTCAAAAGAGACAGTTTCTAGGAGGAGCTAGAGGACATGGACAAGCGTCCCAAGCTGGATCATCGACACCTAGTCATCGAACGCCGAATCAACCACAGGAAATGACAATATTTTACGCGATGAATCCACCTGAGGTAGTAATCAACCCTCAGGTTGTGGCAGGTCAGATGAAGTTGTTTAATTCTGAAATGTCTACATCTTGCGTTGTATTTGTTTTGATTGATCTGGGTGCTACACACTCCTTTATCACTTGAAGAGTGGTTCATGACTGCAACCTAACTATAAGAAATAGAGCGAATAGTTTGTTGTTAGAAACTCCTTTGATGGGATCTGCTGTGTTGTAGGAAGTATGTTCTCCCTGCATCATCTTCTTTTCTGAACATCACATTCAAGTGGATCTTATACCACTTGAGATGCATGGATTCGATGTAATCCTTGGGATGGATACCTTAGAAAGGTATAAGGTTGTCTTGGATTGTGAGTCCAAGCAAGTTGTGTTCACTGATGAAAGTGACACATGGATCTTTCAAGGAGAAAGAAAGATTCTTCCCACCTGTCTTGTGTCGGCTATGGTTGCTGAGAAGCTAATGAGGCAAGGATGTTATGCATTCTTGGCCCATGTGGTAGATACTACCGTGGAGAGTCCTAATCCTGCTAAAGTTCCGATAGTCAGAGAATTTGAAGATGTATTTCCTAAAGAACTTCCAGGTGTACCTCCACCTCGAGAGATTGATTTTGAGATTAATCTAGTCCCAGACATGCAACCGATAGCACAAACACCGTATAGGATGGTGCCTGCTGAGATGGCAGAACTCAAGAAACAACTGCAAGAGTTTCTTGAGAAGGGTTTCATCCGACCGAGTACTTCACCCTGGGGTGCTCCAGTCCTTTTTGTTAAAAAGAAAGATGGGTCGATGCGGTTGTGCATTGATTATAGACAACTAAATAAAGTAACAATAAAGAATAAGTATCCTTTGCCTAGGATTGATGATCTCTTTGACCAGTTGCGTGATGCAACAGTCTTCTCAAAGATAGATTTGAGGTCGGGATATAATCAACTACGTATTAAGGATGGTGACATACCTAAGCACTACTACAGAAAATGCTTTTTACAACAGTTCCTTTTCTCAATTTACAACAGATGTTAACCGTTGTATTAGATCGCGTGGTCTTATGGGGGGGTGCTTTACACAACATGTGATCGCATGTTGTAATAGATATATTTTATACAACAGTTGAAACATGTTGTCTTTTAAGGAATGGCCTGTTGTAATATGGGTATTTTACACAACATGTGGTGCACCTGTTGTAATATATATTGTACAACAGTTGAACGACGTTGTCTTTCGCGAAACACACCCGTTGTAATAGGGGTATTTTTTACAACATGTGGTTCACCCGTTGTAATATATATTATACAATAGTCGAAGCATGTTGTCTTTCACTAAACACACCCGTTGTAATAGGTAGGTCTATTACAACATGCAGTGCACCTGTTGTAATATACATATTTATACAATAGTTGGGAGTATGTTGTCTTTCCATACATTTAACCGTTGTAGTAAGATTGTTTAGACAACATGGTGTGTGTCTGTTGTAATATACACAATTTATACAACAGGTTATGCATGTTGTAGTTCACTAGAAATACCTGTTGTAATAGGTGTATTTTTTCCTGACAAACCTGTTGTAATAGGTGTGGATAACACAACATGTGTTGTTTGTTGTAGAATCATACATTTTACAACATATTATTAACTGTTGTCTTTGATTAGAGTTTGAAAGGTCATATATTACACCAATTGTATTGATCAAACTAACCATATTATTAATAAATTATAATAAATATGCAATTATACTTTTTCATTTCACAAACAAACACATAGTTGAACAAAATTTCCATCAAACCTTGAAAGAAACTCATACTAAATTTAATTAATATTAAATCATCCATACAACGATTCAATAATACAAAGTACTGAGCATCCACTCTAGAATCGAACTGAAAACTAACTAAAAAAGTTTCACACATTGGTCTATGGTAAAGAACAAATGTCTCCCCCACATGTCACATAATCTTATGTGTGCTCAAGAACACATGTCGCCCACTCGTTTCGGACCTCATCGATTTCTTCTTGGTTGAAGCAACGACCAATATACTTCAAATAGTACTGCAATCATATGACAAATATATCAACATATTGTGATATTTTCAATTAATTTAGGAATTTGAACAAACTAAAAGAATATAATGTTAAGTAGCTTACACATTCAGGAATATTTCTATTTCTCACATCAAAGATGTCTTTCATATACTTCAGTACATAATACCCGCAATATGTATTGTTCAGCTGCTTTGGACACTATACAAAATAAATATTAATTTGTTATCCAAATAATTGTGAGAACTTGTTAGCAATTGAGTAGTATCTTCTTCTCCTTTTCTTCTTTCTTCCTCTGGATTTCTTGTGTCTTGACCTCTTCTTTGTACCATAACTATCATCATCGGACAATTCATCTTTAACACGCTTGTGTTTGGAGACTTTCTTTTTCTCTGCTAATTTAGAAAATGTGACCATAAAATGTATGGAGGAGCCCATTTTGAAATATCAAATTGTTAAGTAGACTGGGCATAATTGTACACTTTTTCATTTAAATTCATTCATCCTTTAGGACATCTACTAGCCAAGATATGTGCAAGACAAATGATACATGTAACTGAACTCACCATTATCCACATCCTTTGATTCCAGTGCCCTGTCGTCAACTTCACCACAGTTCACAATCTTGACAGGCACAATAGGTCTGGACTCGTCGGTCTCCACATTTTCAATATCCTTTAAAGTATCATGTCCTTGAATAAGCTTGCCAAAAACAACATGTTTCCTACGAATGGAAGTTGGTTTAGACAACATGCCAAATGAAATTGAATAGAACACAGAGACCTAAGAATGAACATAGGTTCTAACACATTGAAACTAACCCATCCAAATGAGGGGTTGCCTTGAAAGTGATGAAAATTGGGAACCATTCATATGGCTGCCAGCATTGGTCATTGATAAGATGCCAGGTCCTTCATGCCGTAACTTGAAGTTTTCATCTGATCAATATATTAAAATACAAAAATATCAAACCATCCGCAGTTTTATACATTGTACAGATAAAATAGCAAATCAACCAGCATCCTATTCACCCAAAATCATCTGAAAATCTAAATCTGACTGAATATAATGAAGCAACAACAAAGCTTAGTTATACACAATGAGATTGGCTACTGATTTCTCAGAAATGCTATGGAAAAAAATATAGCAATTTAGCATACATATAAACTACAGAAATTAAACATAATGTATATGTAACAGAGTATCATTACAAGTGCTAGAAGCAAGGGGTCAAGAGTTTCAAACATCAGTGGCAAATAACCAGGCAAGTAATCACCTTCAAATTTTCCTCCATATATTCTCTCACCTCCTCTTCCTGAAAGCCACAGAACCAATGAGTTCAATGAAAAGAATCAACTGTTTATTTTCCTAGAAATAATGAAATTCACATGTTTTGTTCCATCATGTATGAGAGCATCAAAACGTTTAATGGATGATCAATTCAACCCCAAACTAAATTGACATAATTAGTATTGATTGCAGACTGTGCCACCTAGATCTACTGCTAATGGATATGGGCGTCGGACTGCTAGTAGAGATGTAAAGGGACAGACGGAGAGCAAGATGCAGCCTGTGAAGCCTGCTGCTAGCTGTATGTATTACAACATTAAACGGTGTTAGTTTACTTAATTATCCTTTCCACTGATTGAATTTTTTGCAGCTGGAAGCAAAGAAGATCTTGAAAGCTCTTCACGTGATCGACTGACATATGTATCAGCCTGTCTTGTTGGTCTTACTTTTGAGGTTCGTGTAAGAAATGGATCGTTTCTGACAGGAGTTTTTCATGCAACAAGTACTGACAAAGATTTTGGTAAGCTATCAATATTAAATTAATGTTCCATTAATGTTGCATGTATAATATTAGTATATTACTTAATTGCTAACCCCATTTGCATTCTGGATTATCATTTGAACTCGTGCACAGGTATTGTCCTGAAGATGGCCAGAGTAATTTATGATGGTTCTGAAAAAGGCCAGAACAAAGGACCAGATGTTGTAAAAAGGCCTCAGACAATTATTATACCATCCAGGGAACTTGTGCAAGTTGTAGCAAAGGTTCTACTTCTACTATAGAAATTTTATTTTTTTGATGCTGTTTTATTTTCTACTAGTTACACTTACACCATATCTAATTGTCACACTGGACAATTACATGCACCACTTGATATTAGTCCATGTTGTGTACTTTTAACCTAGTTAAACAGTGTCTTTCTCCTTTCCATGCCAATTCTTTCATCCATTGCAGGATGTGCCTTTAACTGGGGAAATGACATCAAACGGGCATCTCCATGATAAGTGCCATGATCTCTTAACAGATTCTGCAATATCACTGCATCATCGTGTAGAGGAGAGGGAGCTTGAGCATTGGGTGCCTGACAATGATGACCTCGACTGTGATGAAATGGAAGACATATTTGATGGCAGTTGGAATAACATGTATTAACATTTCTTAAAGTTCAAATATGTTCATCCATTTCACTATTTGGTGAAGTTTGTCTGTATATTTCTTTTCTGAACTCCTACATCTTTTCGGTTTCCTATTTGATTGATAAATCGACACGAGAAATACATCAGATTCCATAAATTTAAATTGCAAAAAAGTGAACTTGAAGTTACCAACATACATATAACATGTCTCTGCATATTATATAAGGGCACTATTATACTAAAAAGAACCAAATATCAAAGGCATAAAAACTCAAATTAAAAGTACCCCCTAGGATCCAAGTGAATATGATCGTCCATTGTGATTCATGCACCATCGAGAAAATGAAAGACTAAAGAGTTAAAGACGAAGTTTCCAACATATTAGGGACCAAACCAAAAAGATCATGGGTCGCATGTCTGTGCAAAATGTAAACGTGTATACTTTACCTCTATATAAAATAACTTAAACCAAATAAAATTATATACCGTCTAATTTTTTTTTGTTAAATATTACATATCATCATAACTTACAACTTATTTCAAGTCGAGAAAAACCTGAAGAAACATCAAATAAGCTAAATACATTATAATATTCATATTGAAGTCTTAGGTAACAAGGATGGCAAAAAATCTACTGTAACTGGGTTCACAGTAGGTCAACTATGCAACAAACCAATGTCTAGGATTCTCCCAAAAACCAGTTCAAGGAGATCCAGTCTAATTTTTTCTACAAGTCTCTTCTGCCATCCGGTCTGGGTACTAGAGAGAGAGTTCTTGGAAAATTTGCTAAAAGGAAGGAGTACATACCGTCACCCTTTGAGAAATCTCCTCCCTACAGAAATAAAGCAAAAGGGGCAATTAGATAGCTACAATACATCGACCAGACACGGGCGAAGCACTAAATATACATTGTATTGATAGCTCGGTAAAATACAACCTTAAAAATAACATCACAAGAAAAGCATTCGTGACCATCATCCCTGTATCATACAACATAAAGAGGGGTAACTGACTAAAATACAAACACCATTACATATTTACTGCCATTTTTAAGTCAATGAGCCGGTAGATGGACCTAAATATTATCATGGTAATTAAGGCGGGTGAGAAAAAGGAAAGCAAAGACATACCTGTGCCATGAAACCTTTAATGATGCGGTGAAAGAACGTTCCTTTGTAATGCAGAGGCTTTCCAGTTGACCTTCCAGTTCCAATCTCGCCTATAAAGGAGAACATCGTACCATTAGGTATACTCTTGTTCTCTATATAAATTTCTTGGTAAAAATTACAGACTTTGAGAGGGTATAGCAAGATTTAGCTTATAAGAAGCAACCATTACTACTGAGATAAGAAATGAGGGCTGAAGATCCTCTTCCAACATGAACCATTCTTGGCACCCACCTACCAATCACTCGTCATATTTCATACATGACAGTAAAATACCTATTACAAGTGAACCAATGAGAGGCAGTAAATGGAACCTGATGAATGGTTCCCTTTTATGGCATACTGTTAGGTGGACACATTCACCAGAAATATCGAAATAATGGCCAGCCAGCAATTGGATTGGGTAAATGCATGTAAATTTTTATTAGATAATCAGATCTATAACCACCCAGTTATAAAGCAACACTTTCCACGTGCTCTTCTGCCTCCTATCCCCCACCTAGACCATCTCTCGACCACTGACTCAATCATAAGTACTGGCATAGAGATGTATACCACTTCCACCACGAATCCCCTCCCTATTCCCATTCATATTGTCCCTACTCTTTCTTCCTCACACATGGTGCAATATCTGTAAGCATGGCAGAGGAAATGGCCAAAACAGCGAAGGGCATGAAGATACATTTTTAGGTAGTGTAGTGGCAGTGGTAGCACTACTGGAAAGCATGCCAGCTTCAACAGTTGCTGTCGTTGATTCTGGGGCACACTGAACAGTCATATCCGTTGAATCTGTTTCAACCGACGATTCAGAGTCATCCTCCCTGTCTCTGTTAAGGTTGGAATAGGAATAAACGGTCCCATCAGGCTGAACGGCAGCCACCGTTCATTCTAGCACATTTCTACCAATTAAAATACAATATTCAAGTACAGGTTCACTGACAGGAACCGTCCCTTCTGGTATCAAGTTTATTAAAAATAAAATAAAACACCACCTATTACGTATCATATGAACAGAGTTTAGCTGCATAAACTAGAATACATACAATAATTTAAATACGCACTCATGTCAGTTAAATGTCAACATTATTGTAATCACATTGAGAATCAAGCTGACACATTCTAATACAACTGGACAACATGGTAACAAGTATGGTAAAGCTGCTCACTATGTGTATCTAGTGTACACAACACAACTAACGTAGCTTGCTTGTCATAATTGTACCACAATAGCATATTTCTAAGAAATTCCAGATAGCAACCAAAGCTTTCATAGAACTGCAGAGTAGAAAATGATTTTGTTTCAGTATTGTTGTTGTGCATGTCTGTCGTAGCTGTTCATGCGCATCATAGCTCACCATTATAAGGTTCCTCAGCAGAAGGCATCCACTCATTTTAGCTGTCCTAACAAGATCACATATTTATCTTATATTAGAATTTACTAATAATAACACCAACTGATATATCGATACAGGGTCATTGAATTATGACAGACGACAGAAAAACTCTTATATCTCATGAGTATTGACTTCACTTAAATTCAAACCATTTAACAATATATATCCAAAATTCAAATAAAAGATCCTAAACTGCATAAAATGACATACCTTTCTTACCAATACTGATGAGTACGCATTCCCAGCAATAGTTTCTGGAATCGTATTAACATACTGAAGCAGCTGAAAATGAACATCATATTGTTGGTTATCATGTTTACAAGCATGTAAGGGTTACTGCAACCACGTACCTTTCTTCCCATGCATGATGAATACCCACTTCCTACTGTTTATCATATTTCTAAGCATGTAAAGGGACCCTATTAAGCTGTTGGAAGCAACTGAATGAATAATCGAAATAAAAATTCAATCAGTGGATTGTGGTGCTGAATATACAATAAGAATTACTTAGAGGTTAATAAATAGTTGATACCAACCTAGACATATTGGCTAAACTTGAACATGAGGATGATTGCCTAGAGGATAACCAAAGATACATTCTAGCAAGGGACAATTGAATTACTGCATTAATTAGTATAGAACTCTCAAACACTATTTTGATCTAGGTAAGCAATAACACCGAGTTTGTACTTATTATCACATTTTTAAGCAGGTAAAGGGACCTTATTAAGCTGTCGGAAGCAGCTGTAATTGAACAACAAAGTAAGACTTCAGTCACAGTGGAAATTCCCCTATTTCAACCGCCCCTCTCATGTGTTCTATACCAAGGTGGATTGTAATCTAGAGCCTAGGATATATGGGACACATCACCCCACCAAATTTCCTTGGGGATTCATCTTCACAAAAATCCTATGAGGCTAGATAGTTCCACTACCACAACCTATAAACAACACCTAAAACCCAACCAACAAACAAAGATTGAGTGGGAATTCTTTGAAGCAATCCTGAAGAGATTTCACTTCATGCAGAATGTGATTTACTTGATGAAAAATTTCTTTTCTGGAGCCTCGACATTACTGGTTTTGAATGTGTATAATGAAGGATTATTTCCTATTTTGAGGAGAGTGAAATAGGGGAATCCCCTATTATCGTCCTTGTTCATTATCATTGAGATTCTGGCCACATTGGAAAATATTTACACAACTAAGGTACCCTGCCAATCGACACTGCTCCAACAGTATAGATTATGTGGAACATCAAGAAGCGAGAATGTTTAGAAGCCACTAGAGGTGTAAGAAGGAGAGACCACCTTTACCCTTACATCTTTATGATAGGCCTTTATTTCTTGAGACAAATGATCCAATCACTTGAACAAGAAAAGAAGTAGCCTCCCAACCAGATCATGCTTCAAAATAAAGATTTTACAAGAACGGGTTGACAAGGCAATAACTTACCCTTAGTGGATAGAGATATGCACAACAGCCCTAGTCAAGGTACTTCCTAGAATTCATTCATACCACGTAGATGTGAAGCCATTACTCAAAGGCGATAATTCAACCCTTAACTAGGCTTGAGGAAACAATATGAATTTTATCATGTTCTTCTAGTATTCTAAAGCTCCATACCATTTTGTGTGGTGCTACACCCATGGTGAAGGAGATTCTAGCCACACTCAAAAAGATATATACAATCGAAGTACCCAGCCCATCATCACGGCTTCGACAGTATCTAGATCTGAATTGGACCTAACTTGGTTCGAAAATAGATTTGAATTGTCCTAGACTAGCTTAAGTTGCACTAATTTAGCCAAATAACACCATCTTTTAAACAACAATAGTGTATATTTAATGTTACCTTGTAATCATATATGTTGTACAGAAATATCATTATCTTTTCTTTTAACAACAATGTAGATGTAGATCAATCTTCTCATTAATCTTGTTTGTGCCAACAAATATATTTTTGGAAAAAGTGCATGGAGAATCCTAAGTGAAGTAAAGTTTGAGAAGAAAAATAAATCTTCTAAAAGGACTTCGGAATATGAATAAAGGCTTACCTACATGGAAAAGAATGACACCTGAGGGTCACTAGAAATCATGTACATTCATCCCAAAGAGTGTTTGCAATGGTATCGATGATGAAGAGGGCCTTTATAACACAAAAGTTCAAGACTGAGAAAGATAGCCATGTATTATTATCAAGTAAGACCCAACTACACTAATTTAACATGAGAGGAAAACAATAAACTATTTTAGGTGGAAAACATAAGTGAATTCATATTAGAGATTTGAGATTCATATGCTTGTACCTTTCCCTCCTTTATAATATGAAGGGCCCTATCCTTCTACTTCATAATGGACAACAGCTGCTCTATCTTATTATTTGATAGAATTCAACTAGGAAAATGATTCTTAGATCTAACCATTTACGTTAGAAGGTCTTAATGATCTTTTTTTTTATCAATTTCACTAATAAGAAATCATATAAAAAGATGCATAAATGATGCTGGAGTAGACTACGCAACATCTTTATTTTACTATTAACTTTGGGTGATAGGCAACCAACATAAGATCCAGCAGTTATAGATCTGGGTATCTATTTGCTAATGTAGCATATTGATGTTATCTACATTAACATATGAGCTACTTGTTCAATTCAATATAAACTTGAGCATTATGCAAAATTATATATAGAAGATCAAAAAATGTAACTCTATGTTGAGATTCAAAGAGTGATAATTTATGCTCATTTAACATTGAAAAGAACTATAGACATGGAGAGAATCCATGCACCATATCATTAAAGAAGAGTTTGTTTCAGATATTGCACCAGTAGAATGAGTGTGGTGCAGCCACTTGTTATGCTAGCTTCTCGTCTCCTCCCACAGCTACTTTTGACCCTGAATTCCTATTTAAAAGTGGCCTACTTTAGCAAGGGAAGTAGAGCATGAACAACAATGTAGATATCATATATTTTCTAGTGATGTAGAATGTTCATGATATTCTAATGAGACTACCCTTATTTTGTATATTCATTATAGTTATAGAAGTTTTTGCTTCATATTTGTAAAAAAATCCATCTACAAATCTAAGTACTTGTTATAGTCCACTACATTCTACTCATTATCGACTTTTTTACTTTTTATGTTTGTATAATAATATCAAAATTTTCAAATTCCTCGTAGAAATCTAAATTTATCTAAGTTTTTTATGCACATAAATTTATTTTAGTTACCTTTTATTTTATTTTTATTATAAATTTCCTCTATTTCTTATTTAAATAATACCCAATTTTGCACGTGTTTCTATTAAGGCATTTATGTAGCATGGTATAACCACAAGAAGTTTTTAGTGGACCAAATAGTCAAAAACCTTTTCCCTCCCTCTCCCCTCCCTTCACCACATACCAAACAGACCCTCAGAGCACTAGACTAGGAGAGGGGGGTTAAGGAGTATCGGGAAGGTGGGTTTAGCCGGGGAGGGGGAGGTGTGTAGCATGTGTGCATTGTTGTACATATTTTTTTAAATATGTTGAATGGGTTGGAAGGCGTGTATGGCCCGTGTCCCAACCATGTCCACGTTAAAAAAATAGAGAAAAAAATTGGACACTTCCACGTCGTGTCCACCGCGTGTCCGTGTCTGACGCGTGCCGAGGATGGCCGCAACTCCTCTCAGGAAGTGTCTGTGCTTCCCAGGAGATCACTATTACCAAGAGAGCAAAAGTAGTACCAGCCCCTATATAGGGTAAGATAAAAGAAACAGACTGAAAAGAAATTGCATGTCTTTTCAATGTTCAATGTTAAATGCCTATTTTTAGTTTTCAAGTTTTCTTAGTATTATAACATGTTCAATCCACTTACCATTTGTTTGATGCATGACTGCGGGTGTGATGCCCGTAGGTAGGAGCAAGCTCGGGAGCTAGAAGGCCATCTAAGAAGAAAAACCTAGTTCAAGGACCATCAAGGAGAAAAACATCAGTGGGTGCCAACTATAGTTATAGATCCTTTTTTCTTTTTGTTAGAATTATGTATATATGAACCTTGTTAAGAATTTGAGAATGATAATTGTAAATGTTTCCTTGTGATGGTTTATTTAAACTCTATTTTGCAAATGAATATCATGCTTGTGACACCCCCTTGGAAAGTAATGTGATTTATGCTTCCACACTCTGATGTGAATAACAATACAAGCAGGGTGTTACAGTCACATCCACCACTTTTACAACTAGATGAAAAGGAGGAAGACAAAGATGACTAGGGAAAGGACAATTGAGGGTTTGCCCTAGTGCGTAATGAAGAAGGGCCCCTGTGGTGCTATGTGATCACAAGTACTTGTAGTGGTGATGACAATTCTTCTCTCTTGGGCTAACGGCACAAGACATGTGTTGATGATAGTACCCTTGACCAACGATGGCAGCATGAAGAGGGGAAGAGAGAGAGAGAAGAGAGGGATGGTGGTAGCTCCTCTTCTTGACCATGGAGGCGATAGCCCTATAACACAAACATGGGGACAAGATCCAGGAAGAGAACTAGGAAGAATGATGAGGCATAGGCTCCTTGATGTGAAGACACTCACTTCTCATTCTCAATAAGATGTTGGACATTGTCATATATGCTCATAGGTGTATCTATTGTAGGACTCGAATGTTGGCATAAGAATGCTAGACATTCTCATTGAAAAAGATAATGACACAACCTTTTCCTTTGCTAGGAGAGGCCATTGAGAAATTGAAAACTAATTTTGATGTAAAGAATGTAAAAACCAAGATTGTTAGGATGGTAATAGCATAATTTACATGGTGAAAAAGGTCATTGGGATTAAGTGTCCATATAGAACAAGCAAGCTACAAGTCATAATAATTAAAAATTAAGTCTTGAGACAGTTTAGGGAAATAAAAAAGAAGATGGCTTATTATTTACTATAATCAATTTTTGTATGCTAACTGAAAGATAGAAAGAAAAATGGACTACCAACATAGTGGCAAGGGTTATATTGCTACAATAACAAGAAAACTAAATACTTGAAAGAAAAAAATCAAAATACATATACTTTACAAAATCTAGCCTAAATATTAGCATATTAGCATGTTGGCAACAAACCTATAGCCATTTTTTCTTGGGTAAGAGCATAACTAACTTGAACTACATATTTTTTATCAATAACAAGAAACCTATCCATATATATATTTCCTCTTACTGGTATTTTCTTCTCTATGTTTAGTGATGGTTTTCAAATGTCTCTGTCAAAAAGACAGTTCATGAATCGAAAATGATTTTTTGTGTTTCCTACAATAAGTAACTACCTACATGTTGAATTCTATAATGGAGAGTGGGGGAAAGGAGAGAAAAATGATATGGAAGGGGGAGAGGAAGATGATGGAAAATAAAGCTCTATCTAAAACTACAAATGTTGAAATTATCTATAGCACACACGGAGTTATAACCATTCTTCTCAAATCAAAATTAGCATAATTCTGCCTATTTCTTTGGATGAGGTTTTAAACTTTATGTAAAAAAACATTAGAATCATCGAGGTGGAAAAGAAAAGCATGAACAATCACATGTTTTGAGGGTAGCACAAATATACAAACAATGTTTAACTTAAAATAGTGTGAAATTCATGAAGGCTTTAGTTTGAACAACTAGACATGATGAAAATGTAATGTCAAATGCATATTACCTATTCATTTGAAGTTTACAAATTTAGTCTAGCAAAAAAGATACCACAATCAAATATCATCATAGATATCTTATTCAAGCTAGTTCAACCCTAAGATTTTTTTGCAATGTATAAGCACATTCAAGGAATGAACCGCTTATTCCAGTTATCCTACTTCACATATTAGAGATAGGAGATAGGATGTTTATGAGAAAACACTAAGTCAGTTTTGTGAGGGAGAAAGTGGTGGCATGGGCTAGTTCACTTAAGGATAGGGTAGTGGCAATTTCCTAGTGAGGAGTAGGCAAATTCACATGCTAATATCAGTTATAAATGTAATCTAATATTTTGATTAGATCATATACATAGAACTGACTCATGTAATATTAAAATGTGGGTTAACTTCCTCGTTAGATCCACAAGAATATATAATACATATTGTGAACTGAATTGAAATAATAATCACTTTCTCTACTGCAATTGCATTGACTAAATCGTTTATAATTGTAAACGATTCTTCAACAATCACATGAGTGCAATCTGGATACCAAGCAATAGTAGTACGAGCACCAACTGAAGATATGATGGCTTGAATGTATGTCTATTCAGAGCTTCTTCGAGCCACCAATGGATTTTATAAAGAAAACAAAGGAAAACCAAATGTTTGAATGGTCCAAGAAACTTGCGAGAAGAAATACGCAATGTTCTGCTATGGCAAAGAAGGCAATAAATTAAAAGGATAACAAGAGACAATTACATAAACCCAAGAAGCATGGAACCGATTAGCTAGTCTTTGGAAGAAGAAAAAAAATTAGGACAGTTGGAAGGAATAACTTCAAATAGATCAGACATATTATATATGTAGCAACTAAGAGATAAATAGGTACCTTATTCCTCAGTCAGTAAAAATTGGCATATTGTGCAGAAATCACACCGGCACTGCCTGGGAGTACTACACTTCAGTGCCTTCCCATCATGAGTCGGCCATATGAAGGGGTTGATCGAGCTTACGCAGGAGTTGTCCATCAGCCAGACGTAGATGAACGAGGTGGAGGTGAGTCGACCATATGAAGGGGTTGATCGAGCTTCCGCCGGAGTTGTCCATCAGCTAGACGTAGATGAACGAGGTGGAGGTGAGCCGACCATATGAAGGGGTTGATTAAGCCTCCGTCGTAGATGTTCTCCGCCGGAGCTAGTGCTGAGATGGTGTTGTATCAACGATTCTAGGGGGCTGTATACGGCAGGGGTAAAGGTCAGCCGTGGTGGCTACTAGCACTTAGTGTAAGCGCTGCACCTGCTCGGGCTATGAGCAAGGGGAGAGCCGGATTGAAAGAGAAATTAGAACCGGGCAGCGGCGCTTTCCGGTCGTCTAGCGGTGAGCACCCCTGGGAACGTCGGCTTCGTCTATCTTACGGGGGAAGTTGCCGCAAGTGAGCTCTGCCGGTCTCTAGCGGCGGTGAGCTTTGCGGTCTCTAGTCGTCTGC